>OX335795.1:1200000-2400000 GCA_946896805.1 Scutellaria galericulata
TTTTCTACCAAGGCTGTGTGTTTCTCTTAAGCCCATGGAGGAATGGGCCTTCTTCCAATTCTTCTCAGGACCAAAGTCCTCTTTCTTCATCTTAATTGGGCTTTTCTTTTCTAGGCCCAAGTTTCATTCTTCTTCATGTGCTTCTTTCTTCCCTTCAATCCATTTCTTGACCAACGATCATATTCTTTAACTCAAAAATGCTTCAAAATTTTCTAAATAATTAAGAAAATGGTATGTGAAGTATTTGGAGATCAAAAATACATATGAATAAGAAAATAATGCATTTAATCACATAAAAGATTATAAAATCCTAAATTAATCTACACTAAGATTCACATATTTTCTACCTATCACCTCCCCATTGATCATATCTATAATATATACTTATTTAACCTTTCTTACATATTCATTCTGTTTATTATCTTTTTTGGAAAAAAAAAAATCAATTTGTTATTTTTTCTCAATATTTGCCTCTTGTCCTCTTAAAAATTTCATTTTTCTCAAAAAATAAAAAAAGTATTCCGCAAAATTTAAATTTAAATAAATTAATCTAATCCTATATATAGTGAATATGCAAAAAATCATATTTATATGGTCATTCTTTACTATAATTTTATAGTTTGAGTCATTGTTTTATATAAGTCATATTTCTAACTACTCATATTGTCTGCGCTCTACATATAATGAATTTATAGTATCATGATAATCTCTACTTTGTTTTTTTATTTCTGTGTACCATACCAAACTTTGTACTTGACTATTTCCTATACTTAAGTTTTTTCACCAATTCATTTAGTTATTTGAAAAACACAACTCTTTCTCATAGAAACCAATTATATAAAGAAGATTTGAAGTTTACACCCAATTCTACATATGTTCAATAAACTTATTCTAAATTATAACACAAGAGAAAATTACGTAAAATTATGCATCCAACAACAATATCATATGATTACTTATACGAACATGATAAAATATGAGATTTAAACCCAATATATAAATTTACAAGTTCCAGAGACCAATTAGGCAAAGATCAGTTCAGACAAAAAACAGAGGAGGCCAAGGACAATCTAGCACCTCGAATCAAAGAATGCAGAAAATTGCGAAATAAATGTAAAAAGTAAAAGGTAACAATGCATAATGCCCAAACTTTTGCAAATTTAATCATGATTTCAAACTTCATTGATATCTATCTTCTGGAAATTTGGTATACAAAATTTGCAGAGTTCCTTTTTTGCTGCAATATTAAAGTAGAGATTAATCCAAAATAGAAAATAATAATGACACTTACCGACTATCCTTGACGTAATTCATTTCAAACATTCACTATGTAGGGGATATGAGAAACATCATCGTTGCATTGCTCAATGCAACTCTTTAGTGCCGGACAATCATAAATCCATAATCTAGTCAACTTCTTGAGGCATCGCATGACTTTCACATGCCTCAACTCGTGGCAGTTAAATAAATGCAATCGCTGTAGAGATGTGAGGTTCCCAAACCATTCTGGCAATTCTTCTATTCGGAAATCCACCAAAAATAACTTGGAAAGAGCTTTGAGATGTTGAAGCGAATGGGGAAGAGAGTCCCAATCCTCCATCCCTCCCAACCATAAGTAATGAAGTGAATGGGATGCAGCTTGCAAGATTCCATCAACAGCCTTCTTAGCACTATCACTTGTATCTGAAGCTGCCGGCTTGATTTGTAATTCTTCCAAGTTGTGGAAAACACCTGGGGGTGAAATGAGTCTGGGAACATTCCTAATATCGAGTGATTTTAAAGTAGGCGATTTAGCCACACACTCAATTATCATTGGCAAATTGATTAAGTTGGTTGCTCTCCATAATGTTAAACGCTGGAGTGAGGGAGCACATACCATTTCACATGGCAGACTGATGAGCCCTTCGCAGTCCGAAATTGACAACCATTCAAGCGATGTTAAGCCTTGGGATTCTCCGATGCTTCTATGCGGTAATGACTTGAGATTTGGGCATCTGTATATATCCAACTCCTTGAGAGAATTGAGGGTGTGAATTCCATCTGGTAACTCTCTCAACTTGTCACAGTTTCCTATGCGCAATGTTGAGAGATTTTGATTGTTAAGAAACCAATCCGGGAGACATTCCAATCCATCTACTTCAGCAATCTCGAGTTCTTTAAGAGACCCACATATGCTTGGCGTAGGTAACCCAGAATTCGATTCCTTTTGGCATGGGAATTGACTTGGAACAATCCTCAATTTTCTGCACTCTCTGATTTTCAACTCTTCAAGGCAAGGAAATACCTTCACTTCAAGAGGATGATTTTCAGCATTACTTGGTAATTCTATTTCTATCCATTCTACCAAATTAGGCATTTCTGACAACTTGAGACGTTTAAGCATCGGAAACACCACGATTGTCTCGTTGCAGCTACTATACATGAATGAAGAGCGTAAGGATTTCACATTGCTCAAACATGACAAAGACAGAGATTTGAGATATGGTAAGTGCCCCATCATTGGGATTTGTTCACATTCAGATATATCTCTAAGTGATACCTTCACCAAATTATAAAGTCCTATCACCATATCCGATGTCCACGACGAAAATCTCAAGCCTTTGAATCCAATAATCTCTAACCTCTTCAAATTTGGATGAGGTCGAAGGCCTTCCAATACATTCTCGTCATTTGTTTCACCTTCTCTGGTTGTACTCCACTGCAACCCTAACTTACACATTTTTTGCTTCTCAAATAAAAGTGCACTTTCGGCCTCTTCTTGATGGTGCACATTTTCAAGATTAAGAATATGCAAGTCACCTTGGAGGTTTTTCAACCTTCCAAGCTCTCCAATACCACGGCTCTCATCCTTGCCCACGTGATAGTATTCTAGTGTTTGAAGACAACTTAATCTACCAATATTAGGAGGCAATTCTGTTTCTGCATCTGGCTCAAGATGAAGATGCCTTAAGTTGATCAAGTATTGTACTGTACTTGGCAGCTTCCTCAAAGAATTTGCTCTTATTGTTTGCAAGTGATAGAGTTCACCAATCCACTCAGGGAAATCTTCAATTCTTGTGTTGCTAACATTAATACACCTCAAATGTATTAGCTCTCTAATTGAACTAGGCAACTCCGTAACATGATCATCTATCACAATTAAAGCATGTAAATTTTTGTAGTCTGAGAACATGGAATCAGAGAGTACGTTACCCTCGAAGAACAATGTACGCCAACGTTCTTTTGGAATAGAACTTGATTCATCACCACCATTTTGGCTACCAATATATTGAACTTGATAGATTCCCTTTGAAACAATGCATGCCAGATCATGCACAAGATCATGCATGCTACAGTGTGTTATGTTGTCGTACTCATCTCGCTTAGCAACCTGTAACAAGGAATTTTGCACGAGGAAGTAGAAAAATTTGTTGCCCTCAATCTCCATGCCTTTTACAGTATCAATTTGAAGAAATCCTTGCGCCATCCAAAGTTCAATCAATTCTTGCTTCTCTATCATTTCACCTTTGGGAAAAATCGAACAATAGGCAAAGCACCTCTTGAGTGATGGTGGAAACAAATGATCAAAACTCAATCTTAATATCTTTGAGATGTCATTTTCATCAACTTGAAGATTTGAAAGCCAATCCTGTGCGGTTGAGATCCACTTATCTTTAGGTGTACGGTGCAACAGGCCTCCAACTACGTTGGCAGCTAATGGAAGACCTTGGCATCTTTTTGCAATATCATTTCCAATGCTCTCAAACCTAAATGGAATATCTTCATTTTCTTTCAAAGCTTTTTGTTTGATGATGGACCAGCAATGTTCATATGACAAGACGTTCAAGTTCTGAATATCAAGTGTGCGAACAATCGAAGCAACCTTTTCACTCCTAGTCGTAACAAGGATGAAATTTCCCTTGGTAGAAGTAATTCCAGACAAGGAATTTTCAAAATCTTCCCACATCCGCGCATCTTCATTCCAAACGTCATCAAGAACAAGGAGATATTTTTTGTCTCCCAATTCCTTTCCTAACTTTTTCAGAAGAACCACCCTACTGACTTCCACAACTCTTTCGGATGTCAAATTTTCAAGAATATTTCTCAATAGAAGAGCCACATCAAAATCTCTAGAAACATGGACCCACATTTGCTTCCCAAAGTGAGCCTTAATTCCTTCATGATTGAAGACTTTCCGGGTCAATGTCGTCTTCCCCAATCCACCCATTCCAACAATAGGAAGAACAGAGAAGGGTTCTTCACGTGCCAACATGATCTTATCAATTATATCTGAAACATCATTTTCTCTTCCAATAAAAATTGGATCAAGAGTGTCTGGATCAGTTTCTAAAGGAAGAGGATATTCAATTGCCGCCATGCTATTAAGCCCAAGCTTGGTTGCATCGTCTTTAATAGACTCAAAACGAATAAAGATTTCGTTGATTCTAAGAGCCATACGACGACGACGAACATAGTAATTGAAGGATGGGAAGCAAGATGCTAGTACCTTTTTCTTCTTCTCTCTTCTGATTTTCTTCATTTTCTTAGAGAGAATATGATAATTGAGTTCATCCAAAACATTATGAGCATCGAAGGCCACATCATCAAGCTGCTTCAACCATGTTTTGACTGCATCATTGGTGATCAGCTTCTTCTCAGCATCGTCCAAGTAACCTTGGATTTGGGCCAAACTGTTCTGCAGCTTGTGGGCATTCTTCTTGAGACCTCGGATCAGTGAGATCTCTCCCTTGGTAACGTCAATCAGATTTTGAACCAGAACTTCAACAGCAGCAGCTCCTCCTCCATCCATTCTTTTTCAGAGAGAGAGAGAGAGAGTGTGTATGAATGCTTGGTGAGAAGTGAGAACACCAGTGGTGTGTGATATTCGAGTTAATTCTTTTCAGAAAAGTGGATAAGAAATTGCGAGCCAGGCTGGGTAGGACCCGTTTAGGAGAAAACTTGTTCACACATACCAATCACAATTTATAATTAGGATAAAAAACAAAATATTCATCTGAAATTATATTCCATTTAACACTTTACAATATCATCCATGAATGTTTTCAATTTATTATTTTATCATGCACATGGATTTTACAGAAAGTAGTACACTCGGCTGTCACGTCGTTTTTTCCCACCGAAAATTGGTCATATGCATAACATGTGCATTCTTAAGGTGAGTTTTGTAATTTAAATTTTCATTTAATTCAAAATTTTAATGCCAATAAATGAATGATGGTATTATCGTCTTTTACAATTCAAAACTCTCTCTTTCATCTTCCTTATTTTTCATTCATGGCAGATAACTCAAAGCCAACACAACTGCACGTGGCAAGAAGCCTTCCAAGTCCCAATGGTTGCCTAATTGAGAGTTGTGATTTGCGATCTGGAGGCGTGTTTTTTGTTCCCCCTTTCATCAGCAATTTGTAACTATTTAATTTACTCAATTGATTTTTTTTTAATTTCTTTTATCCCTTAATTTCGAATTGTAAAAGATGGAAATATCCTTATCCATTTATTGGTATTAAAATTTTGAATTAAATGAAAATGGAAATTACAGAGTCACCCTTAAAAATGCACATGACCTTCGGTTAGAAAATATGACGTGGCAGCCGTATTTCCACAAAATTTGTGTATATGATATAATAAATTGCAAACATTTTTAAATGATATTATGCTAAATGAGATATACTTTGAATGTGTTTTTATTTTTGAGCTTTAAATTATAATGTATTAACAACTTATGAGATTAATTAATACTATTCAAATTTTGAAAGGAAAAAAAAAACTTACTTAACAATAAGATTTATTAGAATGATGGTTAATATTTTGCAATATTTTTCTGACGAGACTAATTTTGCAATCAATGTGACCAAATTGATACGACTCTGTGACCTGTGTAACGACATTTGCAACTTTCTCCCACATGATACAATATATAGTATATATAACTTGGTTCCATTTATCGCTATCTACAATTTTACATCAGTATTGCACTGGCAAATAATGTTAATTTTAGAAGACTTGCAATAATATATTTAACGATAACTAGAGATACAAACGATAAATACAGATTAGTTAATTGTTGGTACTCATGAGGTTATATGTGACAAATGTAATGTATTATACTTCTTGATCAATTCAAAATAAGTATCGTTTTTCGGATCAATTTTTGTCAAAAATTAAGAAACATCATAACATGATGGACTAGTATACTTATGATACAAAACAATACAAGATAATCAAATTAATTTTAAAATCATGAGATTTCAATCAAAAGCCTAAAATTTATTGGATCAACATGAAGTGATTAAGATTTGCCGAATTGGTATTAAACAAACTGTCGAGAAGGTGATGGCGTGAGCGAACAATCATAGCCGTCCATTTTGGTGAAGTTCTTGAATCCATCACTTATCCGACATCAAGAATGTCTAACGAATAATGGCCTTCAAGTTACTTTCAGCAACAAGCTAAGATCGGTGTTTGAACAGAAACATACAAGTAAATGGACTATATATGTTAGAAACAAAAACAACCTTACAAGGTAAATTTCAATCCTTTTTTTATAATTCAGTAAAGACATTAATTTTCAATCCTTCCAAAACCCAACATAAGTCTACACAATGCTATATATGACCAGTTGAAGGCAACATATACAACACTTCAAAATAAGATGGAGCAACAAATATATGGCTCACATTAACATTAATTGTGCCATGGGCTTCTTCTGAATATACCAATATCTTAAATTTCTAAATTTCTATTTTTAGAGGTTAAATAAATATATCAATCTTTTTTGTACAAGTAGATGTGACTCTATATGGACACGACATACAAGAAAATCAAGATTAAAATAAACAACATATGCAAAACTAAAAAGTAATAATCTAAGGACAAACAAAATTTTGACATATTATAATTAGCAATTACTTACTTTGGGTAGCAGCAGTTAATTGACTAATCCTCTGTTCCATAACAGTTGTGATCATTACGATTAAAGGGTAGTCAGCAAGATTGTTCTTGGCATAGTTTTATTCCATAAATTTTAATTTGCTTTTATATCCTATAAGTTAAATGTATTTCCACTTAATTTGATTCACACCAACAAAGAGTTTCAATGGCCAATGGAGAGAAAAAAAAAAAAAAACAACAACAACAACAAACAACATCCTCAACAAAATTGATGGATAACATTGTTTAATTTCTTTTACTTGTGAGTTTCCTTTTTTTTATTTTTTGGTTATTTTAAGTTTGCTTGTAACCACCATCAGTAATTTGTTATAAATTGTCGTTTTAACTAACCATTCATTACATGAGCACATATTCAGCAATTAGACATGTAAACAGAAATAAATAGCAATAATTAATCAAGCAAGATATTAATTAGACATAGTTTGGGGAAAACAAAAATTATATGAGTTAAAAATCTTACTCTACAGAATGCAGTTCCTATTCTTTGGCTGCATCAAAGTCTGTCTTGCATCATCAAGTTAGTTAGATCGTTGATATGAATCCAAAGTCCTAAAATGTAAGAGAAAAGTTAATAAACCTGTAATCAAATAGAAAAACCCATAATCGGTCATGATAATTATAACAAATTTATTTTCCATGTACAAATCAAATGATAATTACACTTACCGACCATTCTCTCGAAACATTTGGTTACCGATCCATATGTTGGAGATATAGGAAACATCCTCAATGTGTTGTTCAATGCAACTCTGTAGTACCGGACAATCCATAATCCATAAATGAGAAAATTTCTTGAGGCGTCACATGGCTTGCACATGCCTCAGCTCTTTAAACTGAGATAAGTGTAATGTTTTTAGAGACGTGAGGTTTCCAAACCATTCGGACAAATCTTCTATTCTGAAATTTATCAAATGTAACTCAAAAAGAGCATTGAGATGTTGAAGCGAATGGGGAAGAGAGTCTCAATCCTCCATCCCCCACAATTCTAACACACCAAGTGAATGGAATGCAGGTTGCAACATTCCATCGACACCCTTCTTAGCACTATCACTTGAATCTGAACCATATGGCTCGATGTTTAGAGTTCGCAATTTGTGGAAAAGACATTTTAAATCTTGGGTTGCAATGAGTTTGGGAACACTCTGAATCTCGAGTGATTTGAGACGAGGCATTTTAGGTAGACACTCAATTATCAATTGTAAATTGATTAAGCTGCTTAAATCACATAACACCAACCTTTGGAGTGAGGGAGCACATGATTGTAGCATTTCACATGGCAAAATGATGAGTCCTTCGCAGTATGTAATTGGCAACTCTACAAGCGATGTTAAGCCTTGGGATTCCCCACCTCTTAAATATGGTATTGACTTGAGATTTGGACAGTAATGTATACTCAACATGGTAACTCTCTCAACTTGTCACAGTGCCATATGACCAATTTTGAGAGATTTTTATTGTTAAGAAAAAACCAATCAGGGAGACATTCAAATTCATGTACTTCACTAATGTAGAGTAGTGTAAGAGACCCACATATGTTTGGTGCAGGTAAGCCAGAATCCACCTCCTTATGACATGAGAATTGACTTGGAGCAATCCTCAATTGACGGCAGAATTGGATGTCCAAGTCTTCAAGGCAAGGAAATACCACTACATGTAGTGAATGATTTTCAATTGCACTTGGCAATTCTATCTCTATCCACTCTACCAAGTTTGGCATACCTAACAACTTGAGCTGTTTAAGCACAGCTACTATCCTTGAATGAAGAGCGTATGGATTTCATGTTCCACAGCTCAGACAAAGACAAATATTTGAGATGTGGCAAGTGCCCCAACACTGGGATTTCTCTACATTCATAGCAATTCTCAAGTGATACCTCCATTAAATTACTAAGCATTTCAGCCAAATTTGATGTCCATGATGCGAATTTTGTTTAAATCCAATAATCTGTAACTTCTTCAAATTTGGATGAGGTTGGAGGCCTTCCAAAACATTCTCATCATTTGTTTCACCTTCTCTGGGCCGACTCCGCTGCAACACCAACTTACACATTTTTTGCTTCTCAAATAAATGTGCACTCCGGCCTCTTCTTGATGGTGCACATTTTCAAGATTAAGAATATGCAAGTCACTTTGGAGGTTTTTGATGTGTTTCTATTTGTATATATTTTATCATCATAATTATCCTTGATTATAATTTATTTGGGCTTAATTAATGGATTTTATCATTCTTATGTGTAGTAATGGATTTTGGTGGACTTTGAAGTATTTGGGCTTAAAAAGATCAAATGAGGGCTAAAAAGGTGAAGATGGAATTTGGGCTTGAAGGAAGAGCACTTCAAATGGGCTTAATGACTTGGTGGGAAATCAAGGGGCAAATAAGAGATTATCTCCTACGTTTTGTAATGGGGTCCTTAAGTTTTTAGTTCATTAGTATTCATTAGGGGCAAGAAGAATTCTCTCACTATCTTTCTTAATTCTCTACACACATTCTAGATTTTCTCTCTCTAATTTTTCTCTTGAAGAATTCCATGGAGATTATCAACCAAACAATGAGTGGCTAATTTATCTCTCCAATTCAAGGGTCGTTTAATTCGATTGCTATCACCGTGAGGTTTTGTGCTTTATTTTAATTCTTGTTTTAATTCAAGTACTTGTTAATTCATGATCTAATTCCATATAGTGATATATAATTTGGGTTGATCTGACAATTCGATTTGAATTATATTTTGCTAAAGCTATCTATGAGTTCTCTTTTATATGTTGTTGGGATGTATGATTGATGAATGATTGGTACTTAGTAGCAATAGGTTGATTATGCTTTTGTTGGGATTGTGTAATTGCCTAATGAATTAACGGGACTAACGGAACCATAGACTTAGTAATTGCAGCTATCTCGATTATTAGGTTCTAGGTTTCAGTTTAGGTTTAACTGTTTTCACGAGAGCTTAATGCGGTTGTTAATTAATTTGGATCACGACCAACTTAGTTAATGGCTAGATTTGATTGGATGTTGGGTTCGATCAATTAAATTGGGAAAATATGGATGTTTCACTAAAATTCTTTAACAACAAAATACGCAAGTGCACGTACGTTATTGTAGAAGTAGCAAGACCAGATCGTATCCACAGGGACTGAATTTGAATTATAAAACTAAGTACTTCTACTATTTAATCCTAACAGTATCTAGAAAATCAATAAGATGGAGATTTTGTTTTACTAAACTAGAAAACTATAAGAACTTGAATGTGATCAACAATCAGAAAAACAAATAAAATAAATTAGCAAGAGAATATGAGATTAGAGACAATTGATTATAGGGTAACTTTCATTTATTTCATCTATGTTTTAGTATAAACCCAATTTAATCAGTCTTATCAATTTACGTTTAGGAGCAACCACGAAATTATGTTATCTCTCCTTTCAGTATCAATAACACGTTGATTAATTGGTCATGCACCCACGTCTGAAATACACAATTAATTAACTCCTAAAGGTTCCTAGGGTTGTATTCTCCTCACGACTTTTCTCCCCCTGTCGGATGCTAGGTACTTGGTCGTGTCCCCGATGTGTTAGTGATCCTTATCTAATCAATTAAATCTATCTACTCATTCATTAATCAAACTAAACTCTCATCTCTCGAATCTCAAATTCAGTCAATCAATAAGATTCAATTAATAAATGAGCATTAGATTATAAGATGAACACACGAAGAAATAAATTGAAAAGATAAATAAATCAGGGTTCAAAACTCAAAACATAGAATCCATAAATTACTCGTTCCCTAGAATCAACAAAAAGTTTAGCTACTCATGATCAGATATGAAATCATGGACAATTCGATATTAATCATGACTAATAAAATCAAAGATACGATGGAACCCGTGTGGAAGTTCTCTTGTTTCTTGCTTTGTCTCCAAGCCACTTCTCTCCCTCTGGAATAGTAATCGTCTCTTCAAAGAAAAAGGAATCTCCTCTCTCTCTCTCCATCTCCCTTATATATGGCTCTTACTACTCTTAAGACCTAAAAATCAGTACAGAAATCGACTCAAATACATAAAATAGAAGAAAATCTGTGAAAGCCCATAATCGAGCACTCGACCGACGGATCGAGTGTCCGGTCGAGTGGAGTATCGAGCGAGTCTTTTGTATGATTTCACTCGACTGAGATGTCGAGTGAGCTGTCGAGTGACGGATCGAGTGAGTCTTCTGCCTTGGTTCCTTCAGAATTTCCCTACTCGTCATTCGACTCGAGTGCTGACCGAGTTCCTGGTCGAGTGAGACCAAAATTTCCTTATTTTAACCCAATCCAATCAATTGTACCTAGAAACTCCTCAAAATATATGTAAGAAGCAAGATACCCACAATTAAACGATAAACAATAGTAAATTGCACATATTTGTAAAGTATTGAACGAAGTATAGCTCCAAAAATATACAATAAACAACGTTTATCAATGGACTTCTCTACAGCTTCGTGTTTAGTCTAAGGTTACATGCTTGAATGTGCAAGATGATGTGTTAGCCTATGATCAGTGATGCAATCGAATGTCGACACCCTTGAATCGGAGTCTCGTAAGATTTCTCATTCTCCTCTTTATTTTCATCGTTTGTTGTTTGTCTACTCTTATCTCTATTTGCTTGCTTGCTTAGTTTAGTATATCTTCATTAGTTTAATTTATAATCAAAAAACCCCCCATTGGTTCATTTATGCTCAAGAGAATTAAGCCCTATTCCCTGTGGATCGACCCTACTTCCCATTATACTCGTGATTTTGCTTATTTGGAGTAGGTTTTTATCTTTGTTGGTTTGACAAGCCAACCAAATGTTGGCGCCGTTGCCGGGGAGTAGCGTTGAATTAATTTCTTTTGAGTTTATTTCCTTGTTTTTGGTTTATGCCTCGTTCTTCTCATACAGGTGAACTTGTGTATGATCCAGAAATTGAGAAAGAAGCTAGAAGACGTAGAAAAAAGACAAAACTATTGAAGCAAACTTTCTCCCCATCATCATCCGGTTTGAATTTAGCTTTGGAACTTGAAGATCCAGATACTAGTGATTCTAAATCTGATTCTGATCCTGAAGTTGAAGAAATTCAAGAAAAAATGGCTGCTCAACGAACATTAAGAGAGTTGGCTAATCCTGATGTTAATCAACAACCTTTATGCATTCAATTTCCTATTGCTAATGCTACATTTGAATTGAAATCTGGCTTAATTCATTTATTGCATACCTTTCGTGGTCTTACAGGTGAAGATCCACACAAACATCTCAAGGAATTCCATATGGTGTGCACAGCTATGAGACCACAAGCAGTTACAGAAGAGCAAATCAAACTGTGTGCCTTCCCATTTTCTCTAGCTGACAAGGCAAAAGATTGGCTATATTATTTTCCACCTGGATCCATAACCACATGGTCTGACATGAAGAAGCAGTTCCTAAAGAAGTTCTTCCCAGCTTCACGAGCTGCTCACATCCGGAAAGATATTTGTGGAATTAGGCAATTGAATGGAGAGTTCTTACATGAATATTGGGAAAGATTCAAACAATTATGTGCTAGTTGCCCTCAACATCAAATTCCTGAGCAATTGCTTGTGCAATATTTCTATGAAGGTCTCTCAACTTTTGATAGGAGTATGATTGATGCCGCAAGTGGAGGTGCTTTGGTAAACAAGACCCCTGAAGATGCAAAAGTTCTAATTTCCAACATGGCGGCCAATGCACAACAATTTGGAACAAGAAATGACATCATTCAAGGGACCGCCAAAGAGGTAAGTACAAGCTCTGTTGATCAAAAACTTGATGCATTGACTGCTCTTGTAGGAAAATTGGTTTTAGGAAAAACATCGGCACCTCAAGTTTGTGGTATATGTTCGGCTCAAGGACATTAACCGATGCATGCCCTACATTGCAAGAAGACTCCATACAACAAGCTAATGCAATAGGTGGATTTCCTGGCCAACCTCAAAGGAGATACGATCCATATTCGAATAGCTATAATCCAGGATGGAGAGATCATCCTAATTTTAGCTATAGGAATCAAGGAGGCAACCAAGGATTTCCACAACAAAATTTCAACAAGCCGACACCTCTACAATCTTCGAATTCAAGTATGTCCTTGGAGGATATAGTTAAGGCTCTTGCTACTAACACTCAAAAATTCCAACAAGAGACAAGGGCGAGTATTCAACACCTAGAGAATCAAATGAATCAAATGGCCACATCCATCAACAAAATAGAGGCACAAAGCTCGGGAAAACTACCATCACAAACGGTGGTTAATCCAAAAGAAAATGCAAGTGCAATATTGTTGAGGAGCGGAAAAGAGATTGATGCTAGGATTGGAGTGCCCGAGGAAGCAATTGAACAAGTTGTGAAGGATGTGGAAAAAGATGTTAAAGAGAAAGTCGAGGAGCAATCGAAGGTAAAATCTTCTTTTAAGTCACCTAATACTTCTAACATGGTTGTTGCTCCATTTCCTAGTAGGTTGACCAAATCAAAGAATGAAGACCATGAGAAAGAAGTGTTGGAGACTTTCCGAAAGGTAGAAATCAACATTCCTTTGTTAGATGCAATCAAACAAATTCCAAAGTATGCTAAATTTTTGAAAGAGTTGTGCACTAACAAAAGGAGATTGAAAGGTGATGAGAAGGTAAGTGTGAGTGAGATGCATTCGCTATGATAAAAAAGAACTTACCAAATAAATGCAAGGATCCCGGAATGTTTACTATGTCTTGTGTTATAGGTAACATGAAAATTGAGCGCGCCATGTTAGACTTAGGTGCATCCATTAATGTCATGTCATACTCTATTTATTGTGCCTTGAATTTGGGTCCTTTGAAAGAAACTAGAGTTGTTATTCAATTGGTGGATCGTTCTAATGCTTACCCGGAAGGAGTAGTTGAAAATGTTTTGGTGCAGGTTAAGGAGTTGATTTTTCCAGCAGACTTTTATATCTTGAAGATGGAAGATGATTTTGTGACGAGCTCAGCTCCTATACTACTAGGACGCCCATTCATAAAAACTGCTCGAACAAAGATTGATGTGGATGAGGGTACCCTCTCCATCGAGTTTGACGGAGAGATTGTGAAATTCAATATTTTTGATGCCATGAGATATCCAAGTGAAAATCATTCAGTATGCTCTGTTGATATTCTTGATTCTGTTGTGCAGGATAGCTTTGAAGAAGGTTATGAGATTGAAAGATTTGATATGCAAGCACAATTGGATATTGAAGGAGAGCTAGCTGAAGCTTTAGAGATTTCAGAGTCGTTGAAAGAAATACAGTCGGGGGTAATCAATTCTGGTATTGAAATTCCACTTTCTCATAAGAAAACGTTACCTTCTGTTTTGCAGGCTCCTAAGCTAGAGTTGAAAGTCTTACCCGATCACCTAAAATATGTCTATTTGGGTGATAATGAGACCTTACCCGCTATCATTTCAAAAGGATTGACCAAAGATCAAGAAGAAAGGTTGGTCAAGGCTCTCAAGGAGCACAAGACCGCAATTGGTTGGACCTTAGCCGACATAAAGGGTATAAGTCCATCGTTTTGCATGCACCGAATTTTGCTAGAGGACGATGCTCAACCGGTTAGAGATTCTCAAAGAAAGTTGAATCCGGTGATGAAAGAAGTGGTAATGAAAGAGATTTTGAAGCTTCTAGATGAAGGGATAATCTATCCTATCTCGGATAGTAAGTGGGTAAGTCCAATCCATGTTGTACCTAAGAAAACGGGCATCACTGTGGTAAGAAATCAAAACAATGAGTTGGTGCCTACAAGGGTACAAAATGGATGACGTATGGTCATTGATTTTAGAAAGCTTAATTTAGCTACTAGGAAAGACCATTTCCCCTTACCCTTTATTGATCAAATGTTAAAAAGACTAGCTGGGAAAGCTTACTTTTGTTTTCTAGATGGTTTTTCAGGTTATTACCAGATAGTGATTGCACAGGAGGATCAAGAGAAGACAACCTTCACATGTCCCTTTGGAACATTTGCTTATAGAAGGATGTCTTTCGGTTTGTGCAATGCCCCTGGTACATTTCAACGATGCATGTTTAGTATATTTTCTGAGTATATTGAGAAATGCATTGAGGTGTTTATGGATGATTTTACTGTCTATGGTGATTCATTTGATCAATGTCTAGGTCATTTGTCCAAAATTTTGAAAAGATGCATTGAAACCAATTTGGTCTTGAATTATGAAAAATGTCATTTTATGGTAACGGAAGGCATTGTCCTAGGACATGTTTCTTCTAGGGGCATTGAGGTTGATAAAGCAAAGGTTGATTTAATTGTGAGCTTACCTTATCCTACTAACATTAAGGGAGTTCGAGCCTTTCTTGGACATGCAGGTTTCTATCATAGGTTTATCAAAGACTTTTCGAAGATTGTCTTGCCTATGTCTAAGTTGCTCCAAAAAGATGTGCCTTTTGAATTCGGAGAGGATTGCAAGTTGGCATTCGACAAACTAAAGAACATGTTAACAATTTCACCTATCATCCAACCTCCGGATTGGAATTTGCCTTTCGAAATCATGTGCGATGCAAGCAATTATGCCATTGGAGCTGTGTTGGGCCAACAAGTTGACAAGAAGAGTCATGTCATATACTATGCGTCAAAGACGTTGGATGTTGCTCAACGCAACTATACAACCACTGAAAATGAGCTTTTAGCAATTGTTTTTGCTTTGGAAAAATTTAGATCATATTTGCTTGGCTCTAAAGTTCTTGTTTATTCTGATCATGCAACTTTGAAGTATCTATTGACCAAGAAGGAGTCCAAACCAAGGTTGATACGATGGATACTTCTACTTCAAGAGTTTGATATTGAGATCATGGATCGAAAGGGGACCGAAAACCCGGTGGCCGATCATTTGAGTAGGTTAGTGAAGGAAGAAGAGCCCTTACCTATTTCTGATTTTTTTCCGGATGAGCAGTTGTTTGAAATGAAAGGTATGATTCCTTGGTATGCTAATATAGTTAACTACTTGGTTACTGGAATTTTGCCTAATGATCTTAGTAGAGCACACAAACAAAAGATTATATATGAGGTAAAATATTATGTATGGGACAAACCTCATTTATGGAAATTTTGTTCTGATCAAATGGTTAGGAGGTGTGTACCCGAAAATGAACATAAGAGTATTTTGGCCTTTTGTCATAATTATGCTTGTGGTGGTCACTTTGATCCTAAAAGAATTGCTAGGAAAATTTTGGATAGTGGGTTGTATTGGGAGACTATGTTCAAAGATGCATATTTATTTTGTAAAAGTTGTGATAAATGCCAAATGACGGGTTCTTTGTCTCAAAGGAATGAAATGCCTCAAGTTCCTATACTTGTATGTGAAATTTTTGATATTTAGGGTATGGACTTTATGGGACCATTTCCATCGTCTTGTGGATATTTATACATACTTTTGGCCGTTGATTATGTTTCGAAGTGGGTGGAAGCCAAGCCCACTAGGACTGACGATTCTGCAGCTGTTGTAGGTTTTATCAAGTCTAACATTTTCAACAGGTTTGGCATTCCATGAGCAATTGTCAGTGATCAAGGAACTCACTTTTGCAATAGGACCGTTGCCGCCTTATTGAAGAAATATGGGGTGCATCATCGTGTGGCCACTGCTTATCATCCACAATCCAATAGTCAAGCAGAGGTTTCGAATCGAGAAATCAAGTCCATTTTAGAGAAAACGATTAATCCCGGAAGGAAGGATTGGAGCCTTCGACTAGATGATGCATTATGGGCGTATAGGACCGCATATAAAACCCCTATAGGGATGTCTCCATATAGGTTGGTTTTTGGCAAGTCTTGTCATCTACCCATTGAGATTGAGCATAAAGCCTATTGGGCGGTCAAACATTGCAATATGGATTTGGAAGAGGCAGGAAAATCAAGAAAGTTTGAGTTACAAGAATTGGAGGAAATCCGATTAGAGGCTTATGAGAATTCGAGAATTTACAAAGAGAAAACCAAGTTGTTCCATGATAATGCCATATTAAGGAAGCAATTCTCGGTTGGTCAAAAAGTGTTGTTATTCAATTCTCGTCTCAAATTGATGCCAGGTAAACTTTGTTCTAGATGGCTTGGTCCGTTTGTTGTTACTCACGTGTTTCCTTATGGTGCAGTGGAGGTTAAGAGCTTGGAAACGAACAAAAAGTTCAAGGTGAATGGGCATCGATTGAAGCCGTTTCATGAAGTCGAGATGGCATTACCCATGGTTGATGTAGATCTTGAGATCCCTCATTATCCATCGAATTGAGTTGATATAGAGTGTTGAGCATAACGACGTTAAAAATTTGCGCTATTGGGAGGCAACCCAATTAAAAAAAATCGAAGGTATATGAAAATAAAGAGGAGAATGAGAAATCTTACGAGACTCCGATTCAAGGGTGTCGACATTCGATTGCATCACTGATCATAGGCTAACACATCATCTTGCACATTCAAGCATTTAACCTTAGACTAAACACGAAGCCGTAGAGAAGTCCATGTTTTCCCAATTTAATTGATCGAACCCAGCATCCAATCAAATCTAGCCATTAACTAAGTTGGTCACGATCCAAATTAATTAACAACCGCATTAAGCTCTCGTGAAAATAGTTAAACCTAAACTGAAACCTAGAACCTAATAATCGAGATAGCTGCAATTACTAAGTCTATGGTTCCGTTAGTCCCGTTAATTCATTAGGCAATTACACAATCCCAGCAAAAGCATAATCAACCTATTGCTACTAAGTACCAATCATTCATCAATCATACATCCCAGCAACATATAAAAGAGAACTCATAGATAGCTTTAGCAAAATATAATTCAAATCGAATTGTCAGATCAACCCAAATTATATATCACTATATGGAATTAGATCATGAATTAACAAGTACTTGAATTAAAACAAGAATTAAAATAAAGCACAAAACCTCACGGTGATAGCAATCGAATTAGTTTTTCAATCTTCCAAGCTCTCCAATTCCACGGCTCTCATCCTTGCCCACGTGATAGTATTCTAGTGTTTGAAAAAAAGTTAATCTTCCTATGTTAGGAGGCAATTTTGTATCTGGCTCAAGATGAAGATGCCTTAAGTTGATCAAGTACTGTACAGTACTTGGCAGCTTGCTCAAACACTTTGCTCTTATTGTTTGCAAGTGGTAGAGTTCACCAATCCACTCAGGGAATTCTTGAATTCTTGTGTAGTTAACGTTAATACATCTCAAATGAATTAGCTCACTAATTGAATTAGGCAACTCATTAACATGATAATCCCTCACAGTTAAAGCATGTAAATTTTTTAAGTCTAGGAACATGGTATCAGAGAGTACTTTACCCTCGAAGAATAACGTACGCCAACGTTTTTTGGGGATAGAACTTGACTCATCTCCACCATTCTTGCGACCAATAAATTGAACTTCATATATGCCCTTTGAAACAATACATGCTAGATCATGCACAAGATCGTGCATGCTACATTGTGTTATGTTGGCATACTCATCTCGCTCTGCAACTTGTAATAAGGAATTCTGCAAAAGAAAGTAGAAAATTTTGTTGCCCCCACCCTCCATGCCGCTTTTAGGATCAGTTTGAAGAAATTCTTGTGTCATCCAAAGCTCAATCAATTCTTGCTTGTCTATCATTTCACCTTTGGGGAAAATCGAACAGTAGGCAAAGCACCTCTTGAGTGATGGTGGAGACAAATGATCGAAGTTGTGTCTTAATATCTTTGAGATATCATTGTCATCAACTTGAAGATTTGAAAGCCAGTCCTGTGCAAATGAGATCCACTTATCTTTGGGTTTACGGTGCAGCAATCCTCCGACTACGTTGGCAGCTAATGGCAAACCTTGACTTCTGTTTGCAATGTCATTTCCAATGCTCCCAAACCTGAATGGAATATCTTCATTTTTTTTTCCAGAGCTTTTTGTTTTGATGATGGACTAGCAATCGGTTTGTGACAAGACATCCAAATTATGAACAATAAGTGGGCCAACAATTGGAGCAACATCTTTATTCCTTGTTGTAACAAGGATGAAATTTTCTGTGGTAGAAGTAATTTCAGATAAGGAATTTTCAAAATCTTTCCATATCCTCACATTTTAATTCCACACGTCATCAAGAACAAGGAGATATCTTTTATCTTCCAATTATTTTCCTAACTTTTTCATAAGAACCACCCTATTCGCATCTCTGACTTTTTCAATGTCAAATTTTTAAGAATATTTTTCAACACATCAACCACATCGAAATCTCTCGAAACATGGACCCACACTTACTTTGCAAAGACTTTCCGAATCAATGTTGTCTTCCCCAATCCAACCATTCCAAATGGGAAGAGCAGACAAGGGTTCTTCACTTGAAAGCATCTTATCAATTATATCTGAAACATCTTTTTTAAACTGTTAATGTAAGCGTGAATATGTTTCCCCCTTTTCTACCAAGGCCGTGTGTTCACTTAAGCCCGTGGAGAAATGGGCCTTCTTCCAATTCTTCTCAGGCCTAATATTCCCTCAACTTAAGCCCAGCTCATTCTTCTTTTCTCCCTCAAGCCCAAAGTCCTCTTTCTTCATCTCAATTGGGCTTTTCTTTTCTAGGCCCAAGTTTCATTCTTCTTCATGTGCTTCTTTATTCCCTTCAATCCATTTCTTGACCAACAATCATATTTTTTAACTCGAAAATACTTCAAAAATTCCTAAATAATTAAAAAAATGATATGGAAGTATTTGGAGATCAAAAAAACCTATAAATAAGAAAATAATGCATTTAATCACATAAAAAATTATAAATTCCTAAATTAATCTACACTAAAATGCACATATTTTCTACCTATCGTCTCCCCAATTATCATACCTATAATCTATACTTAGTTAACCTTTCTTACATATTCATTCTGTTTATTATCTTTTTTGGAAAAAAAAAAATCAATTTGTTATTTTTCTCAATATTTGTCTCTTGTCCTCTTAAATAATTTCATCTTTCTCAAAAAAAAAAAAAGAAAAGTATTCCGCAAATTTAAATTTAAATAAATTAATCTAATCCTATATATATATATATATATATATATATATATATATTGAATATGCAATAATCATATTTATAAGGTCATTCTTTATTATAGTTTTATAGTTTAAGAGTCATTGTTTTATATAAGTCATGTATTTCTAACTACTCATATTGTCTGCTCTACGTATAATGAATGTATAGTATCATGATAATCTCTACTTTGTTTTTTTTATTTATGTCTACCATAACAAACTTTGTACTTGACTACTTCCTATACTTAATTTTTTCACCAATTCATTTAGTTATTTGAAAAACACAACTCTTTCTCATAGAAACCAATTATATAAATTTACCTATTAAAATTTCAATATCTCAACTATCTATTATATGAATTTTAGTCTATATACATTTCAATTTCTTTATTATCCCAAGCATTAGTGAAAACTCTACTTTTTTTGCATTAAATCCTAAAAATATTGGAGATGTAAAGATTCATACACGATAGTTGAAATCTTCTTTTTTTAAGCAAAAGAAGATTTGATGTTTACACCCAATTCTACATATGATCAATAAACTTATTTTAAATTATAACACACGAGAAAATTACGTAAAATTATGTATCAAACAACAATATAATATGATTACTTATACGAACATAATAATATACGAGATTTAAACCCAATATATAAATTTACAAGTTCCAGAGACCAACAAGGCAAGAATCCAAGATCAGTTCAGACAAAAAACAGAGGCCAAGGACAATCTAGCACCTTGAATCAAAGAATGCAGAAAATTGCAAAATAAATGTAAAAAAGTAAAAGGTAACAATGCATAATACCCAAATTTTGGAAATTTAATCATGATTTCAAACTTCATTGATATCTATCTTCTGGAAATTTGGTAAACAAAATTTGCAGAGTTCCTTTTTTGCTGCAATATTAAAGTAGAGATTAATCCAAAATAGAAAATAATAATGACACTTACCGCCTATCCTTGGCGAAATTCATTTCAATCAATCAGTATGTTGGGGATATGAGAAACATCATCATTGCATTGCTCAATGCAACTCTTTAGTGCCGGACAATCCATAATCCATAATCTAGTCAACTTCTTGAGGCATCGCATGGCTTTCACACACCTCAACTCGTGGCACTTCCAAAAATATAATGACTGTAGAGATGTGAGTTTCCCAAACCATTCTGGCAATTCTTCTATTTTAAAATCCTTCAATTCTAACGTAGAAAGAGCTTTGAGATGTAGAAGCAAATGGGGAAGAGAGTCCCAATCTTCCATCCCTATCAATGATAATTGACGAAGTGAATGGGATGCGGCTTGCAAGATTCCATCAACAGCCTTCTTAGCACTATCACTTGAATCTGAAGCTGCTGGACTGATTTGTAATTCTTCCAAGTTGTGGAAAACACCTGGCGGTGAAATGAGTCTGGGAACATTCCTAATTCCGAGTGATTTGAAAGTAGGCGATTTAGCCAGACACTCAATTATCATTGGCAAATTGATTAAGCTGACTGCTCCCCATAATGATAAACGCTGGAGTGAAGGAGCACATACCATTTCACATGGCAGACTGATGAGCCCTTCACAGTGTAAAATTGACAACCGTTCAAGCGATCTTAAGCCTTGGGATTCTCCAATGCTTCTATGTGGTAATGACTTGAGATTTGGGCAACAGTATATATCCAACAACTTGAGAGAATTGAGGGTGTAAATTCCATCTGGCAACTCTCTCAAGTTGCCACATCTATGTATGTGCAATGTTGAGAGATTTTGATTGTTAAGAAACCAATCCGGGAGACATTCCAATCCATCTACTTCAGCAATCTCGAGTTTTTTAAGAGACCCACATATGCTTGGCGTAGGTAAACCAAAATTCGATTCCTTTTGGCATGGGAATTGACTTGGAGTAATCCTCAAATTTCTGCACACAAAGATTTCCAACGTTTCAAGGCAAGGAAATACCTTCACTTCAAGTGGATGATTTTCAGCAATACTTGGTAATTCTATTTCTATCCATTCTACCAAATTAGGCATTTTTGACAACTTGAGATGTTTAAGCATCGGAAACACCACGATTGTCTCGTTGCAGCTACTATACATGAATGAAGAGCGTAAGGATTTCACATTGCTCAAACGTGACAAAGACAGAGATTTGAGATATGGTAAGTGCCCCATCATTGGGATTTGTTCACATTCAGATATATCTTCAAGTGATACCTTCACCAAATTATAAAGTCCTATCGCCATATCCGATGTCCACGATGAAAATCTCAAGCCTTTGAATCCAATAATCTGTAACATCTTCAAATTTGGATGAGGTCGAAGGCCTTCCAACACATTCTCGTCACTTGTTTCACCTTCTCTGGTTGTACTCCACTGCAACACTAACTCAAACAATTTTGGTTTCTCAAATAAATGTGCACTCGCAGCCTCTTCTTGATGGTGCACGTTTTCAAGATTCAAAATATGCAACTTACCTTGGAGGTTTTTCAACCTTCCAAGCTCTCCAATTCCACGGCTCTCATCCTTGCCCACGTTATAGTATTCTAGTGTTTGAAGACATGTTAATCTTCCAATATTAGGAGGCAATTTTGTATAAAACTGAAGGTGAAGATGTCTTAAGTTGATCAAATACTGTACAGTACTTGGCAGCTTGCTCAAACGCTTTGCTCTTAGTGTTTGCAAATGATAGAGATCACCAATCGAGTCCGGAAAATATCGAATTCCTGTGTCGGATACATTAAGATATCTCAAATGTATCAGCTCTTTGATTGAACTAGGTAGCTCTTTAACATGAGAATCCATCAAAGTCAAAGTATGAATGCTTTTGAAGTCCGAGAACGTGGTATACGAGAGTACGTCACCCTTGAAGAACAATGTACGCCAACATTTTTTTGAGATAGAACTTGATTCATCACCTCCATTCTGGCTACCAACATATTGAACTTGATAAATTCCCTTTGAAACAATGCATACCAGATCAAGCACAAGATCATGCATGCTACAGTGTGTTATGTTGTCATACTCATCTCGCTCTGCAACCTGTAACAAGGAATTTTGCACGAGGAAGTAGAAAAATTTGTTGCCCTCAATCTCCATGCCTTTTTCAGTATCAATTTGAAGAAATCCTTGTGCCATCCAAAGCTCTATCAGTTGTTGTTTATCAATCACTTCACCTTTGGGGAAAAACGAACAATAGACAAAGCACTTCTTGAGTGATGATGGAGACAAATGATCAAAGCTCAACCTCAATATCTTTGAGATGTCATTTTCATCAACTTGAAGAATTGAAAGCCAATCTTGTGCAATTGAAATCCACTCTTCTTTGGGTTTACGATGCAGTAGTCCTCCGACTACACTGGCAGCTAATGGCAGACCTTCACATCGTTTTGCAATATCATTTCCAATGCTTTCAAACCCGGATGGCATATCTTCTTCTTTACTCAAAATTTTTTGTTTCATTATGGACCAACAATCTTCATTTGATAAGATATTCAAGTTATGAATACCAAGTGTATGGACAATCGAAGCAACCTCTGCACTCCTCGTTGTAACAAGAATGCAATTTCCCTTCGTAGAAGTAATTCCTGACCAGGAATTTTCAAAACCTTGCCACTTTTGCGCATCTTCATTCCAAACGTTATCAAGAACAAGAAGATATGTTTTGTTTTCCAATTCTTTTCGTATATTTGCTAGCAGAACCTCCCTACTCTCATCTACGACATTTCCGGATGTCAAATTCGCAAGAATCTTTTTCAACATAATCACCGCATCGAAATCTTTAGAAACATGGATCCAGATTTGCTTTCCAAACTTGGTCTGAATTCTTTCATGATTGAAGACTTTCCGGGTCAATGTTGTCTTCCCCAGTCCACCCATCCCTACAATGGGAAGAACAGAGAAGGGTTCTTCACTTGTCAGCATCTTATCAACAATATCTAAAACATCATCGTCTCTCCCAATAAAAATTGGATCAACAGCGAATGAATCAGTTTCTTGAGGAAGCGCATATGCAATTGCCGGTCTGCTATGGAGACCGAGCTTATCGACATCGTCTTTAATAGACTCGAAACGCATATTGATTTTATTGATTCTAAGAGCCATACGGCGGCGACGAAGGTAGTGATTGAAAGATGGGAAGCAGAATGGTACCTTTTTCTTCTCTCTTCTGATTTTCTTCATTTTTGCAGAGAGAAGATGATAGTTGAGCTCATCCAAAACATTATGAGCATCAAAGGCCACATCTTGAAGCTGATTAAGCCAGGTTTTGACAGCCTCGTCGGTGATCAACTTCTTCTCGGCATCGTCCAAGTAACTTTGGATTAGGGTCAAGCTATTCTGTAGCTTGTGGGAATTCTGATTCAGACTTCGGATTAGTGAGACCTCTCCCTTGGAAACGTCGATCAGATTTTGAACCAGAACTTCAACAGCAGCAGCTCCTCCTCCATCCATTCTTTTTCGCAGAGAGAGTTTAGAGAGAGAGAGAGAGAGAGAGAGAGTGTGTGAATGTGTGCTTGGTGATTAGAAGTTAGAACAAAAATGGTGGGTGTGATTCAAATATTATTCCTTTGTTGTCTTTCCAAATTAAACTTGACCCTTCACCAACTATTAATTAAAAAATGGTGAAAATTAATTTGTCATTTTTGGGGAAGTTGTTAGAAAATTAAAAATTGGTGGTTAAGGAAAATGATTGGTATGTCTTGCCTGGGTGTGGGAGTAGGTTTCACAAAAACTTGTTCAAATTTGCCAACTACAATATTATAATTAAATTATTATTCAAATAAAAACTATACATCACAATGTGATACAATAATATATATAACTTGGCTCCATTTATGCTAATAAGCTACAATGTTACAACTGCATTGCACTAGAAATAATGTTAATTTTAGAAGACTTGCAATTATGTATTTAACAATAAGTACAAGAATAATTGCTGGCAATCATGAAAGGTGGGAAAGGCCAAATCTCCCCAGTGCCCATAGAATATATACATAGTTAAACTTTCTTACATATTCATTTGGTTGATTATCTTTTTTGGGAAAAAAAAATCAATTTGTTATTTATTGTATTCCTCTTCACCTTATCTTAAAGGTTGGTTTAATTCTACACATATAGTAGCTTCTTCTTGTTCTTTATGAAGGGATTGTTTGGATTAATGTTTGTAAGTATTCCCCAAATTTTAATTTTAATAAACTGATCTCATCCTATTTGTAGTGAACATGCAATGATTATATTTATATCTTCAAAGAAATGTAATGATTATATTTATAAGGTGATTCTTTACTTTTAAGTCATTGTTTTACATATTCACATTTCTAACAACTCATATCGTCTGCTCTACAAATATAGAATTTATAGTAATATATTTGTACGGGTAAAATGGGATGACCATTTTTGTGATTTGGAAATTTCATATTGGTTCCTCCTCTATATCATAATGACAATATTTAGACTAGTAATAATAATAAATCGGCACGTAATCACCTAATCTGTCAAACATAACTAGTGCGTAATTGTTCACTAATTTCTTTTAGCTACTTCCGTAAGTGTACGATGTAAAGTGTAGAAGTAGTGAGCAAGGTCGATCCCACAGAGACTAATTATCTAGACACTAATTAATTACTCAAATTCAGTTTCCAGTTTTATCTAGGGAAAACAAATCACACCGATCGCAGATTAATTTAATAGAAAACTAACTATGCAGATAAACTCACTCAAGAATAACAGATAATCCAAGACAGGTTCTACGACATACTTTCATCTAATTCTCATCAAAACATCACTTTAACCAATTCAAGTTCATTAATCAATCATCATATATGAGCAATCACATATGTCGAATTAATAGTTCTCCCGAGTTAGTTAACCGGTTGATTATTATGCCACCAGAGGTATCCCTACTCAATCTAATAGAAACATAACAACTCCCAAAAGTACCTAAGATTGATTTCTCATTACATAAATTCTTTAATCTCCCGATCTAACTCTTTTTATGTATCATGTGTTTATTCTTCCATAATTAAATCTCATCTCCCGAATTTTGATCTAATTACTAAAACATGCTCAATTACCGGCCGAATAATCAAACAATCAATCAAATCATAAACACACAAATAGGAGAAACGATCATGAACATTGAATTGAAATTAAAGATCCATTAAGATTCAAATCAGATTACTAACAAGCCCTAGAAACCCTAGAAAATTAGCTAGGCATGATGATAAACAAACTCATAGACAAGATTGAAAATATCATATCAACTAAAATCTAACAAGAGAGGAAAGATTAAAAACTCTAAATAACGATGATCTCTCGATTCCTCGATCTTTTGAATCCTTTTTCAATTCCTCTCGTTGCTTCTTCGACTCTCGTGTTTTTCTCCGTATGAATCTCTCTGTCTTTTTTCGCTATCTCTTCTCTCTCTTTGTTGTTGAGTATATCTCTCGTTTTAGGAGTCTTCCAAGTGAAGTAAAGGATAAAAATTATCCGAGATAACAAGATTTAATTGAGCTCCTGCGCACCCGGACACGGTCGTGCTGTCCGGCACGGTCGACCGTGCCCTACCCATAGGCCTCTGGTTTTCGCACATCTTTGACTGTGTTGTGGGGCACGGTTGTGCCCCAACTTTGAGCACTCTCTGGATACTGGCGCACGGTCGTGCTGAATAGCACGACCAGACCGTGCACCACCAATTTTCCTTACGATCTCGTATTTCACTTCTCTTCATCCTCGTTTTTCCGTGAGTCCTTCCTTGATTATCAATTACACTCAAAACTTTGCACTTTTCTCATTAAAATCATGAAATTAAGCACAAATACGTCAAATGCAACTTATACAATATAATAACCGAAATCACCATAAAAACGTATCTAAACATACCTAAATGAATACATAAATATACGCAAAAATACGTGAAAAACGACACTTACCAGTAATGCACTTGCCTGATCATGTGCGAATTATGGTGAGTTTTGATCCCTTTATAAGTTGTATATTAACTTTTATGTCCCTTACACTGCGTATAAAATGACACACATTTATTCTATTTAATAAAATAGCATAGAACCCATTTTCACACCAAATTTTTATTTTTACGTTTACTCTATCTTTTATTTTATTTTACTTTTATTGCTTCCTTTAATATTTAAATTTTGTATATATGAATGATATCTTAATGTGTATTTGTAATACATCGAATTAGAATTAAATGAGAATTTGATTACTTGAACTAATTTGGTCAAATTGTGTTGCTTGGAATACATTTTATTCAATTGAGTTTTAATTAGAAAGCATAATATTAATTTGAGCATAGAGTTTATCGTGAAATATTTTTATAATGGACAAAAATATAGTTAATAATTTTTTGAGCATAATATAAAACATTTCGAAATAAATCTAATATAGTTAATACATTCCTGGATATAAAAAAAGAGGTATAAACACCTCAAACTACTTAAGGACCATTGTTATGTGCACTGACAACTAAACTAGTATTTATTATTTTTTCTAAAAATTATAAATCGGATAAAATGTATTTTTAATCATTCAAGTACTTTATTTTTTAAATTTACTGCCAGACCACCGCCTGTAAATACTAAAATTTCTCTTTTTCTTGGCAAACGTCACGAAATGAATCCAAATCAACTAAACCATTTTCCCTACCAAATTTCCAGAAAACCATAGATTAACATAACAAAAAATAAACATCACGTGCAAGTCAAGTGTCAAAATCCGGTGAAAAGTGATTAGAAAATTAGTTTGGTGATTTAAATATCAAACTCGTATAGTTTATATATATCGATGCAAAAAAAAAAAAAAAAAAGAGTTTGGTGGTTTATATGCAAAATCGCTCATAATTTGATGTGGTTGTTGCAATTTAGAAGTTCCAGACTACCTCAACAAAATCCCCGAACATGAAAACTCAAATTAATCCTTATAAATAGTCAATACAAAAAATCAATTGTGTGTTCAAAAACAGCTAGATTCTAAAATCTAGAATCTCAAAAAAAAGAAAAAAATAATAATTCTACCATAAAATTATTGTAACAACATGAATGAACCATCTACTATTTAAATTAACAAAGTTAAAGCAGAGTAGGTGTTAACTAACTATGCTTAATAGGTAGTCATTTCAAATTAAAAATAAAAATAAAAAATCCAACATATTTCAAATAATGTTATGGTTAATTCTTGTCAAAATTGAGATGCAATAGTTTTGCTCTCTGACATAGTTCTGTGACACTAAACTAAAACTAAAACTAAAACGAAAACGAGGACCATCAAAAACTTGTTCAAATTTGCCAACGACAATATTATAATTAAATTATTATTCAAATTAAAAATATACATCACAATGTGATACAATAGTATATGTATAACTTGGCTCCATTGCACTATAAATAATGTAAATTTTAGATGACTTGCAATAATGTATTTAACAATAAGTACAGAGTAATTGGCAAACCTTTGATCGCGTTATCGTGACGCGATAAAATTAATTAAATTCTTCATAATCCAATCAACTAGTAGCTAGGGTAAGTCAGAGTCGATTCCACTAGAAGTAAAAAATTAACTGTCACCTATATTCAATTCAATAAAAATAACAAAGATGAGGATTTTCAAATTATCACTATCACTAAATTAACTAAATAAACTAGAAAGCAAATTTAACAAGAAATCAATAGATGCAACTATTCCAGTTAATAGTTCAGTTATCCCTCGATATCAATTATCTCATAATCAACAAGCTCTGTTAAAACGAATCGTCTCTTAAAATTAATTAAATTAGAATACGATCACTAATTAATCCTACTTAATTGAATAACCTAGAATAAACTTTCTAGATTTAATTCATTAAACACATTAATCACCAAAACGATAGGATGAGCTAAATCACAAATACACAAGCTCGATTTGATAATTTAGGATTATGATACCCTTGAGATGCACGACCTTTAGTTCACTACTGATGGAAATTAAATCACAATAATTATGATTCATGATCTAAAATTCTATCAATCAATTGTCAAATATTCAACCTAAGTGGCCAATCCAAATCAGGCATAAAATAATCGAAATCAAGATAAACAGATAACACAATCAATTCTAATCAAATCATGATGAAGGAGTTACGAAATTATTTAGAAAATAATAGATAAACGGATTCAAACATCCCTACTAACCAGAATTAGAAAACTCATCGAGCATCCTCGAAGTCAAATCCACAAAAGTTGTTGACAAATCCTTTGTAAAACTAATTTCAAAATAAAAGGAGTTTATTACTTTTTTTCAAAATAATCAAATCCCGAATTGCTTATTTGGACTGAAATTGCACTTTTTTGCACATGACACCCCTAATTCGGATTCGACGGTCTCAATTTAGGCCTAACTTAATGGGCGAAAAAAGTAATTAACTCAAATAAAAATATTGAATTCCACTCTCACTCTCATTTTCTCTAATCAACAGTGACTTGGGGAAAAAGAAAGTAATTCGTTGTGAAAGTGGCGTTAATTTGTGTGTTAAACTGTTAATATAGGCGTGAATATGTTTCCCCCTTTTCTACCAAGGCCGTGTGTTTCTCTTAAACCCATGGAGAAATGGGCCTTCTTCCAATTCTTCTCAGGCCCAAAGTCCTCTTTCTACATATGATCAATAAACTTATTTTAAATTATAACACACCAGAAACTTTATTACGTAAATTATAAATCAAAAAATAATATCATATAATTTCTTATACGAACATAATATAATATACGAGATTTAAACTAAATATATAAATTTACAAGTTCCAGAGACCAATTAGGCAAAGATCAGTTCAGACAAAAAACAGAGGAGGCCAAGGACAATCTAGCACCTTGAATCAAAGAATGCAGAAAATTGAGAAATAAATGTAAAAAGTAAAAGGTAACAATAACAATGCATAATGCTCAAACTTTTGCAAATTTAATCATGATTTCAAACTTCATTGATATCTATCTTCTGGAAATTTGGTATACAAAATTTTCAGACTATCCTTGACGAAATTCATTTCAAACAATCACTATGTTGGGGATATGAGAAACATCATTGCATTGCTCAATGCAACTCTTTAGTGCCAGACAATCATAAATCCATAATGTAGTCAACTTCTTGAGGCGTCGCATGGCTTTCACATGCCTCAACTCGTGGCACTTACATAAATGTAATCTCTGTAGAGATGTGAGGTTCCTAAACCATTCTGGCAATTCTTCTATTTTAAAATTGTTCAATTCTAACGTAGAAAGAGCTCTGAGATGTAGAAGCGAATGGGGAAGAGAGTCCCAATCCTCCATCCCACACAATGATAATTGACGAAGTGAATGAGATGCGGCTTGCAAGATTCCATCAACAGCCTTCTTAGCACTATCACATGAATCTGAAGCTGCCGGCTTCATTTCTAATTCTTCCAAGTTGTGGAGAACACCTGGGGGTGAGATGAGTCTGGGAACATTCCCAATATTGAGTGATTTGAAAATAGGCGATTTAGCCAGACACTCAATTATCATTGGCAAATTGATTAAGCTGGTTGCTCCCCATAATGATAAATGCTGGAGTGAGGGAGCACATACCATTTCGCATGGTAGACTGATGAGACCTTCGCAGTCCGAAATTGACAACGTTTCAAGCGATCTTAAGCCTTGGGATTCTCCGACACTTCTATGTGGTATTGTCTTCAGATTTGGGCATCCGTATATATCCAACACCTTAAGAGAATTGAGGGTGTGAATTCCATCTGGCAACTCTCTCAAGTTGTCACATCTATGTATGTGCAACGTTGAGAGATTTTGATTGTTATGAAACCAATCCGGAAGACATTCCAATCCATCTACTTCAGCAATCTCGAGTTTTTTAAGAGACCCACATATGCTTGGCGTAGGTAACCCAAAATTCGATTCCTTTTGGCATGGGAATTGACTTGGAGCAATCCTCAAATTTTTGCACTCAATGATTTTCAACTTTTCAAGGCAAGGAAATACCTTTATTTCAAGTGGATGATTTTCAGCAATACTTGATAATTCTATTTCTATCCATTCTACCAAATTAGGCATTTCTGACAACTTGAGATGTTTAAGCATCGGAAACACCACGATTGTCTCGTTGTAGCTACCATACATGAATGAAGAGCGTAAGGATTTCACATTGCTCAAACATGACAAAGACAGAGATTTGAGATATGGTGAGTGCCCCATCATTGGGATTTGTTCACATTCAGATATATCTTTAAGTGATACCTTCACCAAATTATAAAGTCCTATCTCCATATCCGATGTCCACGACGAAAATCTCAAGCCTTTGAATCCAATAATCTCTAACCTCTTCAAATTTGGATGAGATCGAAGGCCTTCCAATACATTCTCGTCATTTGTTTCACCTTCTCTGGTCGTACTCCACTGCAACACTAACTTGCACATTTTTTGCTTCTCAAATAAAAGTGCACTTTCGGCCTCTTCTTGATGGCGCACATTTTCAAGATTAAGAATATGCAAGTCACCTTGGAGGTTTTTCAACCTTCCAAGCTCTCCAATTCCACAGCTCTCATCCTTGCCCACGTGATAGTATTCTAGTGTTTGAAGACAACTTAATCTACCAATATTAGGAGGCAATTCAGTATCTGGCTCAAGATGAAGATGTCTTAAGTTGATCAAGTACTGTACAGTACTTGGCAGCTTGCTCAAACACTTTGCTCTAATTGTTTGCAAGTGGTAGAGTTCACCAATCCACTCAGGGAATTCTTGAATTCTTGTGTAGTTAACGTTAATACATCTCAAATGAATTAGCTCACTAATTGAATTAGGCAACTCATTAACATGATAATCCCTCACAGTTAAAGTATGTAAATTTTTGAAGTCTGAGAACATGGAATCAGAGAGTGCGTTACCCTTGAAGAACAAAGTACGCCAACGTTCTTTTGGGATAGAATTTGTTTCCTCTCCACCACTCTTGCTACCAATATATTGAACTTGATAGATGCCCTTTGAAACAATACATGCTAGATCATGCACAAGATCGTGCATGCTACAACGTGTTATGTTCCCATACTTGTCTCGTCGTGCGACTTGTAAAAAAGAATTCTGCACAAGAAAGTAGAAGAATTTGTTGCCCTCAACCTCCATGCCGTTTTTAGGATCAATTTGAAGAAATCCTTGTGCCATCCAAAGCTCAATCAATTCTTGCTTCTTGATCATTTCACCTTTGGGAAAAATCGATGACCGTGCTGTCGCCGACACGATAAAATTAAATATAATTCTCTACTCAAACCACTACAAAGATATAGAAGTGATAAGCAAAGGTCGATCCCACGGAGAGCAGACAAATCTAATTATTTTGTATTTAGAGTTCAATTAAGAAAACAGGGGGGTTTTGGATTTAAAGATCTAGAGAAAGCTTCAAGAATAAAGCAAGCAATTAGAATGGAATTCAATCAATTAAGAAAGCACTTGGTTCTCAGTTCCGTTTCCACCCTCACTCAACTATGTAAGATTGATTGTAACAATATTCTCCTCTTTCCTCATGAATTACTAACCCTCAAATAACAGGTACGCTTAGTTATTCGGATTCTCCCTTAAGTTTATCTAATTAAGATACGATCGTTAATTAGACCTAATCATTGGACAACCTAGTAAACTAGATTTAATGCAACGACAGCTTTGGGATCCAGGAAAATAGGTTAGTCTAAGCAACAAATACGTACGACGATTCATTTAACTTAGGTCGTGTTATCCCTAGCGATGCTCGACCACTAGTTCGCTACTACGAATCAAGAATAACAACAATTACGGATTGCAATTTCAATTCTAGCAATAGATATGCGCAAATTCAATAAAGTTGATCAGGCTTAATCAAAGTCACACAAATCATAAACTTTCATCACAGAATAACACAATCAATTCACGAGAATAAATTAAAGAATATGTTACTTGAATCAATCAAAGCATAAAAGAGGTTTTGGGTTTCAACTTCCCTTCGAACCAAGCAAAAGTAGTCTAGCCTTGCATATCGGCTTCAAAAACTCCAAAAGAAAATATGATACTACCTAACTCACGTCTGTAGACTAAAATTGTTTATCAAACCCTCACAAAACTCCCTTAAATATGTCTAAGACAGGCTCCCATTATGTCCTGGCCGTGACCTACAAACCTTGGGCCGAAATAAATAAAATTGGGATTCTAAACATCTTCAGCGAAATGGCCCAACACGGGCGTGTCAGTCAACACAGGCGCAGCTTGTGTCAATGTACTGTTCAGCGTTTTCAGCTTTAAAATCCAGCAACTTCATTCCTTGCACTCCTATGCCTCACTCCAACACTTGCACGTAGAATTCATCATTGGAACAGCTCCATTAAGCCCCTAAAATACACAAAGACAAGGAATCGAAGAGATCTACCAAGAAGAACTAATAAGTAGGAAAGTATAACAAAATAGCATGAATATGCAACTAAAACCCAACGCCTAAACACATAAAAATGCGCAACTTTCCTACTTATCAAACCCCCCACACTTAGCTTGTTGCTTGTCCTCAAGCAATCAAAAGAATTAGAGCACATAGGGAATCAAAATAAAGAAGATCATCACTTGCTCAGATCCTCATCAACACTCGTGGGAACTCGAATCCATGTCGAGAACAAAACACAAAAATATGTTGGACTCAATGCACAATCTTAAGAAATCACAAGTTTTGAAAGGGCATTAGAAATCAAACTTCTCATAGACAATTCATCAACTCACTCTACCAGTTGCATCAATTAACACACTTCAACTCCTTTTATGATATCCTTCATCTAAATTAAAACTCGTTAAGATTTCACACACAATGAATCACCCCCATTTTTCTCCAATTCTTTTCTTTTTCATTTTTTTTCTCTATCTTTTTTTATCACAAAGACGATGAGTCTTCGTCTTATATTTTTTTGGATGAGATTGGCAGCTCCACACCATTCTTAGGTTAGTCCATGAACTACTACGAATTTTTTTTCGCATTTTTATCTTTCAAGTCTTTGGACCCCTAAGAACAGGCAGCTGATTCCACACCCCATCATCTTTTCACTTCTCAATTTTTTTTCAACTCAACACCTTTATCACCAATCACATCAATTATTTTCCAACCAAGGGGGTTCATCAAAAGTGATCCAACTTTCACAAATTTCAATCTAAACTACTTCCATCAAGGAATTAAAAAGTACATCTCAAGATACAAGTAAGCAAAGCAAATCAACTCAAAGTCATAGATCAATTTTCAAACCAATACTATCCTTCCTAACAACAATTTCCCAAGACGACATTCAACAAATTTTAACCAACACAAAGCAAAGCTCAACAACATATTTCCCAACAGTTCATCGAATTCCCAAATAATGAAAATAAACAACTCTCGAATCATCATTGCAAGCTCACTTACTCAACACTTTTTTTCTTGTTTTGTGCTTTTTATTTTTTTTTGTTTTTTTTTATATGCAAATGCAAGCAAAAATTAAACATGCTAAAGCAAGTAAACATGCACCCTAATACAAAAAATAAAAAAAAACAAGCTACATGCAACTATATGAACTTAAATGCAACTACATGCAAGATATGTGATCTACTCCACACTTCATCAAATATGCAACAACTCTATCCCCCACACTTAAAATCTTGCTTGTCCTCAAGCAACTCATCATCAAAACACAACAAAAGATATAGACAAGACAAAGATTTATATATGTAAGGAAATTAGAGCAATAATAAAAAGTGTGGAATAGAAATCACCAGATCACCAAGGAGGTTTTGGAATTGGTTTCAAAGAAGACGCATTACAAACTACTATGTCCAACCCTCCATTGAGCTTTATCCAATTTATTGCTTTAAGCTTTGAAACTTTGGTGAGAAGTGTTTCATCTCTCAAGTTTCTGGTTAGCACCATTCCCAAATTGTCCCTGCAATTCATCTCAAAAACTTCCTTGACAAGAGGGTCAATCGCACTTAAAGCAAAAACAGAGTTATTATCATCAGGATATTTCATGGTGTCAAAAATATTAAATTCTATAACTTCGCCATCAAATTCCATCGTAAGGGTGCCCTCACGAACATCTATTTTAGTTTGCGAAGTATTTAAAAATGGTCTTCCAAGCAGAATAGGAGTGAGGTTAGGTGATGTTTCATTCCCCATATCTAACACATAAAAACGTTTATACTTTTCCATTGATCTTTTGGCAGAGAGAGAGAGAGAGTGTGTGTATGAATGCTTGGTGAGAAGTGAGAACACCAGTGGTGTGTGATATTCGAGTTAGTTCTTTTCAGAAAAGTGGATAAGAAATTGCGAGCCAGGCTGGGTAGGGGACCTGTTTAGGAGAAAACTTGTTCACACTTACCAATCACAATTTATAATTAGGATAAAAAACAAAATATTCATCCGAAATTATATTCCATTTTAACACTTTACAATATCATCGATACATGTTTTCAATTTAGTACTTTATTATACACATGGATTTTGCGGAAAGTAGTACACTAGTCATTTTTTTCCCACCAAATATTGGTCATATGCATAACATATGCATTCTTAAGGTGTGTTTTTCAATTTCAATTTTCAATTAATTCAAAATTTTAATGCCAATAAATGAATGATGGTATTATCGTCTTTTATAATTCAAAACTCTCTCTTTCATGGCAGATAACTCAAAGCCAACACAACTGCACGTGGCAAGAAGCCTTGCAAGTCCCAATGGTTGCCTAATTGAGGGTTGTGATTTGCGATCTGGAGACGTGTTTTTTGTTCCCCCTTTCATCAGCAATTTGTAACTATTTAATTTACTCTATTGATTTTTTTTTATTTCTTTTATCCCTTAATTTGGAATTGTAAAAGATGGAAATATCCTTATCCATTTATTGGTATTAAAAATTTGAATTAAATGAAAATTGAAATTACAGAGTCACCCTTAAAAATGCACATGACCTTCAATGAGAAAATATGACATGGCAGCCGTATTTCCCAAAATTTGTGTATATGATATAATAACTGCAAACATTTATAAATGATATTGTGCAGACCGATTTTATATCACCCTTCAATTCGAATTGGCAAAAGCAATGTCTCCTTGCATAATATGGATTCCAAACATTCATGATATGGATGTGAATGAGGTATACTTTGAATGTGTTTTTATTTTTGACCTTTAAAATTATAATGTATTAACAACTTATGAGATTAATTAATACTATTCAAATTTTGAAAGGAAAAAAAAACTTACTTAACAATAAGATTTATTAGAATGATGGTTAATATTTGTAGAGTACTGCTTCATAGTTTTACATTTAAAAAATAATATATATATATATATATATATATATATATATATATATATATATATATATATATAAATTCAACTATAAGTTCAAAGTTGTAAAATTTCCAATATTTATTATTTTTTAAATATCAGTAGTGACTACTTGTATTGCATTTGATGTCCAAATTATTGTATATGACTTCCACTTATTTTTTTCTTCGATTTGTCATAAATTTTTTGTTTCTCAAATAAATGTGCCTTCCCAGTCTCTTATTGATGATGACATTTTCACGATTTAAAATATGCAAGTTACATTGTATTCATCAGCATCTCAAATTTACTTATTTAAAACTTGAAAGATGCTCCCATTCTATCACCAATGCCATACTAGCCCATATTTAATTAAAATGGGTTTTGCGAAAATAGAAAATAAAAAATAAAAGAAATAAAGGCACGTGATTACATAGTGTTTCTGTCAATCTCAATCTTCTCCAATTTAATTACCCAATCATATTCATCTGTATAGCATCTCTTCGCATTTCCACAGTCTAATTCCTATACTCATTTTTGCAAATTTCATGTCTGGGTGTATATTGCCTGTTAATTTTGGTATCTTGAGTTAAAATTGGGAAAATTAGTGGATTTTTTTTTTTTTTTTTGAGAATAAAAACATGCCTTGAAACACATTCCATCCAAACTAACAGGTACGTGTCAGCCTAATGTGTGCTCGCCGTTTGTTTTCTGGGACGATTTTTGCAATTTCGGAAAATGTGAGTAATTTTGCAATATTTTTCTGATGAGACTAATTTTGCAATCAATGTGACCAAATTGATATGACTCTGTGACCTGTGTAATGACATTTGCAAATTTCTCCCATATGATACAATAGTATACATAACTTGGTTCTATTTATCGCTATCTACAATGTTACATCAGTATTGCACTTAATTTTAGAAGACTTACAATAATATATTTAACGATAACTAGAGAGACAAACGATAAATACAGATTAGTTTATTGTTGGTAATGAGGTTATATGTGACAAATGTAATGTATTATACTTCTTGATCAATTCAAAATAAGTATCTTTTTCAGATTAATTTTTGTCAAAAATTAAGAAACATCATAACATGATGGACTAGTATACTTATGATACAAAACAATACAAGATAATCAAATTAATTTTAAAATCATGAGATTTCAATCAAAAGCCTAAAATTTATTAGATCAACATGAAGTGATTAAAATTTGCCGAATTGGTATTAAACAAACTGTCGAGAAGGTGATGGCGTGAGCGAACAATCACAACCATCCATTTTGGTGAAGATCTTGAATACATCCGACATCAAGAATGTCTGATGAATAGTGGCCTCCAAGTTACTCTGAGCAACAAGCTAAGATCGGTGCGGTTTGAATAGAAGCATATAAGTAAATGGACTATGTTAGAAATAAGAAAAGCCTTACAAAGTATATAATCTTATAATTATTTAATTCAGTAAAGACATCAATTTCCAACCCTTCCAAAACAAAACATAAATCTACACGATGCTATGACTCACATTAACAGTAATTGTGTAATGGGCTTCATCTGAATATACCAATTTTTTACATTTCTAAATTTCTATTTTTGGATGTTAAGTAAATATATGAATCTTTATTGTGCAAGTACATGTGACTCTACGTGGACATGCATATGGGAAAATTAAGATTAAAATAAACAACATATACAAAACTAAAAAGTAATCTTTGGACAGAAACAAATTTTTGACATATTATAATTAGCGATTACTTATTTTTGGGTAGCAGCAGTTTGATTAATCCTCTGTTTCATAACAGTTTGATTATTCCATAAATTCTAAATTTCTTCTATATCCTATAAGTTAAATGTATTTCCCTTTAATTTGATTCACACCAACAAAGAGTTTAAATGGTCATCGAAAAAAACACCACTGATGGATGACATAATTTAAATTCTTTTACTCGACATAATTTAAATTCTCTTACTTGTGGGATTTTTTGTTCTTTCAATAATTTGTTATGAATTGTCGTTAAAATGAAGAATTCATCACATGAGCACATATTCAGCAATTAGAAATGTAAGCAGACATAAATAGCAAGAATTAATCAAATAAATTACTCCGCTCAGATTTGCACACTTTCCTTTTTCGTCCGTCTCATTCAGATTTGCACACTCCAAAAATGGCAAATAAAATTTACAAAATTATCCTTTACTATTCAACATTAACACTACAAAAACAGTTTTTTCTTAACCTCCGTGCCCGTCCCTACGTGCAAATCTGAGCGGGACGGAGGGAGTATTAATTAGGCATAGTTTGGGGAAAACAAAAATAATGAGTGAAAATCGATCTTACTCTAAAGAATGCACCTATTCTTCGCGTCTTGCATCATCAAGTTAGATTGTTGATATGAATCCAAAGTCCTAAACATAAGAGAGAAGTTATAAATAAACCTTTAATCAAATAGAAAAACTCATAATCAGTCACGATAATTGTAACAAATTTATTTCATGTACAAAATCAAGTAACATCCATCAATCTTTGCAAATGTTACATAGAAGATATCAAAACAAATCACAAACATAGCCGTAGTAAAATCTGTTATTATTTAAAATATGTATCCAAAACCCTCTCGCAACTCCATATTATAGAATTTTCATCCCTATAATCTATACTTAGTTAATCTTTCTTTGTATTAGTGAATACTCTACTTTTTTTTTTTGCATTAAATCCTAAAAATATTGGCGATGTAAAGATTCGTACACGATAGTTGAAATCTTCTTTTTTTGTGCAAAAGAAGATTTGATGTTTACACCCAATTCTACATATCATCAATAAACTTATTTTAAATTATAACACACGAGAAACTTTATTACGTAAAATTATAAATCAAAAAATAATATCATATAATTTCTTATACGAACATAATATAATATACGAGATTTAAACTCAATATATAAATTTACAAGTTCCAGAGACCAATTAGGCAAAGATGAGTTCAGACAAAAAACAGAGGAGGCCAAGGACAATGTAGCACCTTGAATCAAAGAATGCAGAAAATTGCAAATAAATGTAAAAAGTAAAAGGTAACAATGCATAATACCCAAACTTTTGGAAATTTAATCATGATTTCAAACTTCATTGATATCTATCTTCTGGAAATTTGGTATACAAAATTTGCAGAGTTCCTTTTTTGCTGCAATATTAAAGTAGAGATTAATCCAAAATAGAAAATAATAATGACACTTACCGACTATCCTTGGCGAAATTCATTTCCATCAATCAGTATGACGGGGATATGAGAAACATCATCGTTGCATTGCTCAATGCAACTCTTTAGTGCCGGACAATGTCTAATCCATAATGCAGTCAACTTCTTGAGGCATCGCATGGCTTTCACACACCTCAACTCGTGGCACTTCCATAAATTTAAGTGTTGTAGAGATGTGAGTTTCCCAAACCATTCTGGCAATTCTTTTATTTTAAACTTGTTCAATTCTAAGATAGAAAGAGCATTGAGATGTTGAAGCGAATGAGGAAGAGAGTCCCAATCCTCCATCCCCCACAATGATAATTGACGAAGTGAATGGGATGCAGCTTGCAAGATTCCATCAACAGCCTTCTTAGCACTATCACTTGAATCTGAAACTGCCGGCTTGATTTCTAATTTTTCCAAGTTGTGGAAAACACCTGGGGGTGAAATGAGTCTGGGAGCATTCCTAATATCTAGTGATTTGAAAGTAGGCGATTTAGCCACACACTCAATTATCATTGGCAAATTGATTAAGCTGGTTGCTTCCCATAATGTTAAATGTTGGAGTGAGGGAGCACATACCATTTCACATGGTAGACTGATGAGACCTTCGCAATACGAAATTGACAACCATTCAAGCGATCTTAAGCCTTGGGATTCTCCGACACTTCTATGTGGTAATGACTTAAGATTTGGGCACCCGTATATATCCAACACCTTGAGAGAATTGAGGGTGTGAATTCCATCTGGTAACTCTCTCAAATTGTCACACCTCCATATGCTCACTTCTAAGAGATTCTGATTATTAAGAAACCAATCCGGGAGACATTCCAATCCATCTACTTCAGCAATCTCGAGTTTTTTAAGAGAACCACATATGCTTGGCGAAGGTAACCCAAACTCCGATTCCTTTTGGCATGGGAATTGACTTGGAACAATCCTCAATTTTCTGCACTCTCTAATTTCCAACATTTCAAGGCAAGGAAATACCTTCACTTCAAGTGGATGATTTTCGGCAATACTTGGTAATTCTATTTCTATCCATTCTGCCACGTTAGGCATATTTGACAACTTGAGACGTTTCAGCATTGGAAAAACCACGATTGTTTCGTTGCAGCTACTATACATGAATGAAGAGCGTAAGGATTTCACAATGCTCAAACGTGACAAAAACAGAGATTTTAGATATGGTAAGTGCCCCATCATTGGGATTTGTTCACATTCAGATATATCTTCAAGTGATACCTCCATCAAATTATTAAGTTCTACGCCCATATTTGATGTCCATGACGAAAATCTTAAGCCTTTGAATCCAATAATCTCTAACCTCTTCAAATTTGGATGAGGTCGAAGGCCTTCGAACACATTCTCGTCATTTGTTTCACCTTCTCTGATCGTACTCCACTGCAACACTAACTCAAACAATTTTGGTTTCTCAAATAAATGTGCACTCGCAGCCTCTTCTTGATGGTGCACGTTTTCAAGATTCAAAATATGCAACTTACCTTGGAGGTTTTTCAACCTTCCAAGCTCTCCAATTCCACGGCTCTCATCCTTGCCCACGTGATAGTATTCTAATGTTTGAAGACAAGTTAATCTTCCTATATTAGGAGGCAATTCTGTAACTGGCTCAAGATGAAGATGCCTTAAGTTGATCAAGTATTGTACAATACTTGGCGGCTTGCTCAAACACTTGGCTCTTATTGTTTGCAAGTGGTAGAGTTCACCAATCCACTCAGGGAATTCTTGAATTCTTGTGTAGTTAACGTTAATACATCTCAAATGAATTAGCTCACTAATTGAATTAGGCAACTCATTAACATGATAATCCCTCACAGTTAAAGCATGTAAATTTTTGAAGTCTGAGAACATGGAATCAGAGAGTACTTTACCCTCGAAGAACAATGTACGCCAACGTTCTTTTGGGATAGAACTTGTTTCCTCTCCACCACTCTTGCTACCAATATATTGAACTTGATAGATGCCCTTTGAAACAATACATGCTAGATCGTGCACAAGATCGTGCATGCTACAGTGTGTTATGTTGGCATACTTGTCTCGTTGTGCGACTTGTAATAAAGAATTCTGCACAAGAAAGTAGATGAATTTGTTGCCCTCAACCTCCATGCCGTTTTTAGGATCAATTTGAAGAAATCCTTGTGCCATCCAAAGCTCAATCAATTCTTGCTTCTCGATCATTTCACCTTTGGGAAAAATTGAACAGTAGGCAAAACACCTCTTGAGTGATGGTGGAGAGAAATAATCAAAACTCAATCTTAATATCTTTGAGATGTCATTGTCATCAACTTGAAGATTTGAAAGCCAATCTTGTGCGGTTGAGATCCACTTATCGTTAGGTGTACGGTGCAACAGGCCTCCAACTACGTTGGCAGCTAATGGAAGACCTTGGCATCTTTTTGCAATATCATTTCCAATGCTTTCAAACCCAAATGGAATATCTTCATTTTCTTTCAAAGATTTTTGTTTGATGATGGACCAGCAATGTTCAAATGACAAGACGTTCAAGTTATGAATATCAAGTGTGCGAACAATCGAAGCAACCTTTTCACTCCTAGTCGTAACAAGGATGAAATTTCCCTTGGTAGAAGTAATTCCAGACAAGGAATTTTCAAAATCTTCCCACATCCGCGCATCTTCATTCCAAATGTCATCAAGAACAAGGAGATATTTTTTGTCTCCCAATTCTTTTCCCAACTTTTTCAGAAGAACCACCCTACTCACATCCGCAGCTCTTTCAGATGTCAAATTTTCAAGAATATTTCTCAACACAACAACCACATCAAAATCTCTAGAAACATGGACCCACATTTGCTTCCCAAAGTGGCCCTTAATTCTTTCATGATTGAAGACTTTCCGGGTCAATGTCGTCTTCCCCAATCCACCCATTCCAACAATAGGAAGAACAGAGAAGGGTTCTTCATGTGCCAACATGATTCTATCAATTATATCTGAAACATCATTTTCTCTTCCAACAAAAATTGGATCAAGAGTGTCTGGATCAGTTTCTAAAGGAAGAGGATATTCAATTGCCGCCATGCTATTAAGCCCGAGCGTGGTTGCATGGTTTAAACTAGACTCAAAACGAATATAGATTTCGTTGATTCTAAGAGCCATACGACGACGACGAACATAGTAATTGAAGGATGGGAAGCAAGATGGTAGTACCTTTTTCTTCTTCTCTCTTCTGATTTTCTTCATCTTCTTAGACAGAATATGATAATTGAGTTCATCCAAAACAATATGAGCATCGAAGGCCACATCATCAAGCTGCTTCAACCATGTTTTGACAGCGTCATCGGTGATCAACTTCTTCTCAGCATCGTCCAAGTAACCTTGGATTTGGGCCAAACTGTTCTGTAGCTTTTGGGCATTCTTCTTGAGACCTCTGATCAGTGAGATCTCACCCTTGGTAACGTTGATCAGATTTTGAACCAGAACTTGAATGGCAGCATCTCCTCCTTCCATTGATCTTTTGGCAGAGAGAGAGAGAGAGAATGCTTGGTGAAAACTGGTGGGATTTGGAATTTCTTTGAAAAGAGAAATTGTCATGAAATTGAAAAAATCGGAATAAGATACAGGAAATAGCAAATTTAGGACAGTAACTTTACCCCATTCACCATATAGGGACAATATATTTTCGGGCTTTGAAATTGAGACTGTATGTTTCAATTTGGGCGAATTTAGGACAATCGGCCCGAATCGATGAATTTCGGGCTGAATTGCACGTGAAAGTCACGTGAACCGGAAGAAGCGGGCTTAAAAGCCCGAAATTCACGTGACTTTCACGTGCAATTCAGCCCGAAATTCATCGATTCGGGCCGATTGTCCTAAATTCGCCCAAATTGAAACATACAGTCTCAATTTCAAAGCCCGAAAAGATATTGTCCCTATATGATGAATGGGATAAAGTTACTGTCCTAAATTTGCAATTTCCCCGCAAAACGTTAATACTTTTCTTGAACTGGCTTGCAAAATTTTTAAAGAAACGAATATATACGTTGAACTATATTTTACCTTTAATACTTTGCGGGATTCCATATTTATTAGACAACAAGTAAAGAATAATAATTTAAGGTGCATAAATGTCTTTAATGTCAGTTATTAGTGGATCTATATAATTTAAAATTATAATATGTAATGATATATTATCTCAAAATAAATATATAATGCTTTTGATATTTATGTTAATCAAAATTTAGATATTTTAATTTAAATTTATGTCATTCTAAATAATTTGGACCTAATCTAACATTCAATAAACACAACTATAAATAGTCTTGATAAATTTGATATATCATGCATGCATTAAGTATATATTTTTTTTTACAAAAAAATTCACTTTTAAATTATGATATAAAAAAAATTTCGCCCTACCCCACTCCTTATGGGCCCACCTCCATCAAAATTATAAATACAACAAAAAATAATGAAATTATAAATAGCCGACTATAAATTTTTTTTTTTTTAACCAAGAATTTGAAACAATTCCTTTTAAGCCAAGAAAATATTTTTTGAATCATTGTATCTTTAATGAAATTAACTTTGTACCAGCCAATACCACCATATTAAACCTTGTATCAGCCAATACCACCATATTTCATCATGTACTAGCCCGTACCATAGTACACTCCTGTATCATAATGAATGTGGTATATACCATCATATTACACTCTCTTATCATTAATAATGTAACTCGTACCACCATATTACACTCTCGTATCATCATTCATGTATCCATACCATCCATCATATTACACATCAAATGTTAAAGAATATAGTTGGCAAAAATCATTTCTCTTGACTAAAAAAAACAAAATTTAATAACTTAAAAAAATATTTATAAGTAGAGAAGGTTAAGAAGAACGAGGGTTACAACAAAAGAAAAAAAATGACAAAAAAAATTTCAAACAAGAAGGATAAATATAATACACAATGCAATAAAAAATGATTTGAAATGAATAAATTGTTTAATTTGCAAATTGTATATAATATGCAATTATATACAATTACTTTGACCTGCACAAAATCATACACCGACAAAATTGTAATTTACCCCCTTTCGAAATCTCTTTTTTTAAGATATGTAAAGTAAATATATGAATCTTTGTTGTATTTCCCCTTAATTTGATTCACACCAACAAAAAGTTTCAATAAATAATAAAAAAACAACAACAATAATAATTGATGGATGACATTGTTTACTTTTTTTTTTTTTTTAAACTTAATTTTTAGAAAGAAAAAAACTATAACTCTAAATTCAACTATATGTTCAAAAGCTGTATATGTTGAAGGATGCTCACATTCTATCACCAATGACATACTAGTCCATATTTAATATTTTAATATGGGCTTTTGCACAAATAAAAAATAAAAGAAATAAGGGCATGTGATTACATAGTGTTTCTGTAAATCTCAATCTTCAGCAATTCATCCCACAATCATATTAATCTGTACATCTCTTTGCATTTCAACTGAAAGCCTAAAATTTATTGGATCAACATTCAATGATCATTAAGATTTGCCGAATTGGTATTAAACAAACTGTCGAGAAGGTGATGGCATGAGCGAACAATCACAACCATCCATTTTGGTGAAGATCTTGAATACATCATTTATCCGACATCAAGAATGTCTGATGAATAGTGGCCTCCAAGTTACTCTGAGCAACAAGCTAAGATCAGTGCTGTTTGAATAGAAGCATATAAGTAAATGTATTATGTTAGAAACAAGAAAAGCCTTACAAAGTATATAATCTTATAATTATTTAATTCAGTAAAGACATCAATTTTCAACCCTTCCAAAATCCAACATAAATCTACACAATGGTATGACTCACATTAACAGTAGTTGTGTAATGGGCTTCATCTGAATATACCTGTTTTTTACATTTCTAAATTTCTATTTTTGGATGTCAAGTAAATATATGAATCTTTGTTGTGCAATTACATGTGACTCTACGTGGACATGCATATAGGAAAATCAAGATTAAAATAAACAAACATATTATAATTAGCAATTACTCCCTCCGTCCCACCTTATTTTGCCTACTTTCCACTTTTGCTTGTCCCAACTTATTTTGTCTACTTTCCTAATTAAAGTGAAAAAAGCATAAACTTAAACATCCAACCAACAGTCAACTGTATTTTCTTAGGATCCGTGCCGGTCAAAGTAGGCAAAATAAGTCGGGACGGAGGAAGTACTTATTTTGGGTAGCAGCAGTTTGATTAATCCTCTGTTTCATAACAGTTCATCAGTCAGCAAGATTGTTCTTGGCATAGTTTTATTCCATAAATTCTAATTTTCTAATATTCAGTAATTAGACATGTAAGCAGACACAAATAGCAAGAATTAATCAAATAAATTATTAATTAGGCATAGTTTGGGGAAAACAAAAATAATGAGTCAAAATCGATCTTACTCTAAAGAATGCACCTATTCTTCGCGTCTGGCATCATCAAGTTAGATTGTTGATATGAATCCAAAGTCCTAAACATAAAAGAGAAGTTATAAATAAACCCTTAATCAAATAGAAAAACTCATAATCAGTCACGATAATTGTAACAAGTTTATTTCGAAATCTAGTAACATCATCGATCTTTGCAAATGTTACATAGAAGATATCCAAACAAATCACAAACATAGCAGTAGTAAAATCTGTTATTATTTAAAATATGTATCCAAAACCCTCTCGTAACTCCATATTATAGAATTTTCATCCCTATACTTCAGTTTTTTCACCAATTCATTTAGTTATTTGAAAAACACAAATCTTTCTCATAGAAACCAATTATATAAATTTATCTATTGAAATTTCAATAGTTCAACTATCTATTATATGAATTTTAGTCTATATACATTTAAATTTCTTTATTATCCCTAGCATTAGTGAAAACTCTACTTTTTTTTGCATTAAATCCTAAAAATATTGGAGATGTAAAGATTCATACACGATAGTTGAAGTCTTCTTTTGCTCAAATTCTACATATGATCAAAAACTTATTTTAAATTATAACACACGAGAAAATTACGTAAAATTATGCATCAAACAACAATATCATATGATTACTTATACGAACATAATAATATACTAGATTTAAACCCAATATATAAATTTACAAGTTCTAGAGACCAATTAGGCAAGATCAGTTCAGACAAAAAAAAAAAAAAAAGAAGAGGCCAAAGACAATCTAGCACCTTGAATCAAAGAATGCAGAAAATTGCAAAATAAACGTAAAAAAGTAAAAGGTAACAATGCATAATACCCAAACTTTTGCAAATTTTATCATGATTTCAAACTTCATTGATATCTATCTTCTGGAAATTTGGTATACAAAATTTGCAGAGTTCCTTTTTTGCTGCAATATTAAAGTACAGATAAATCCAAAATATAAAATAATTATGACACTTACCGACTATCCTTGGCAAAATTCATTTCAATCAATCCGTATGTTGGGGATATGAGAAACATCATCGTTGCATTGCTCAATGCAACTCTTTAGTGCCGGACAATCATTAATGCATAATGTAGTCAACTTCTTGAGGCATCGCATGGCTTTCACACTCCTCAACTCGTGGCACTGAAATAAATCTAATGTGTGTAGAGATGTGAGTTTCCCAAACCATTCCGGCAATTCTTCTATTCTGAAGTTCATCAATTCTAAGTTAGAAAGAGCATTGAGATGTTGAAGCGAATGGGGAAGAGAGTCCCAATCCTCCATCCCCCACAACCCTAACCAAACAAGTGAATGGGATGCAGCTTCCAAGATTCCATCAACAGCCTTCTTAGCACTATCACTTGAATCTGAAGCTGCCGGATCGATCCATAAACTTTGCAAGTTGTGGAAAACACCTGGGGGTGAAATGAGTCTTGGAACATTCCTAATTACGAGTGATTCAAGAGTAGGCGATTTAGTCAGACACTCAATTATCATTGGCAAATTGATTAAGCTGGTTGCACTCCTTAATGATAAACCCTGGAGTGAGGGAGCACATACCATTTCACATGGTAGACTGATGAGCCCTTCACAGCTTAAAATTGACAACTTTTCAAGTGATCTTAAGCCTTGGGATTCTCCGATGCTTCTATGTGGTATTGCCTTCAGATTTGGGCATCCGTATATATTCAACTCCTTGAGAAAATTGAGGGTGTGAATTCCATCTGGCAACTCTCTCAAGTTGTCACAGCTATGTATGCGCAATGTTGAGAGATTTTGATTGTTAAGAAACCAATCCGGGAGACATTCCAATCCATCTACTTCAGCAATCTCGAGTTCTTTAAGAGACCCACATATGCTTGGCGTAGGTAACCCAAAATTCGATTCCTTTTGGCATGGGAATTGACTTGGAACAATCCTCAATTTTCTGCACTCTCTGATTTTCAACTCTTCAAGGCAAGGAAATACCTTCACTTCAAGTGGATGATTTTCAGCAATTCTTGGTAATTCTATTTCTATCCATTCTACCAAATTAGGCATTTCTGAAAACTTGAGACGTTTTAGCATCGGAAACACCACGATTGTCTCATTGCAGCTGCTATACATGAATGAAGAGCGTAAGGATTTCACATTGCTCAAACCTGACAAAGATAGAGCTTTGAGATGTGGCAAGAGCCCCATCATTGGGATTTCTTCACATTCAGATATATCTTTAAGTGATACCTCCATCAAATTATTAAGTTCTACCCCCATATTTGATGTCCATGACGAAAATCTCAAGCCTTTGAATCCAATAATCTTTAACATCTTCAAATTTGGATGAGGTCGAAGGCCTTCCAACACATTCTCGTCACTTGTTTCACCTTCTCTGGTCGTACTCCACTGCAACACTAACTCAAACAATTTTGGTTTCTCAAATAAATGTGCACTCGCAGCCTCTTCTTGATGGTGCACGTTTTCAAGATTCAAAATATGCACCTTACCTTGGAGGTTTTTCAACCTTCCAAGTTCTCCTATTTGGTGGCCCTCTTCCAGGCCCACATGATAGTATTCTAGTGTTTGAAGACAAGTTAATCTTCCAATATTAGGAGGCAAATTTGTATCAGAATCAAGGTGAAGATGCCTTAAGTTGATCAAGTATTGTACAGTACTTGGCAGCTTGCTCAATTGCACTGCATCTAGTGCTAATAGTGCTATTATTTCTCTTTCAAACTTGCTCAAATGCTTTGCTCTTTTTGCTCTTACTGCTCTTAGTGTCTGTAAGTGATAGAGATAACCAATCGAGTCCAGAAAATCTTGAATTCCTGTATCGGATACGTTAAGATATCTCAAATGTACCAGCTCTCTGATTGAACTGGGCAGCTCTTTAATATGAGAATCCATTAAAGTTAAAGTATGAATGCTTTTGAAGTTCGAGAACATGGTATATGAGAGTACTTCACTCTTGAAGAACAATGTACGCCAACGTTCTTTTGAGATAGAACTTGATTCATCACCACCATTTTGGCTACCAATATATTGAACTTGATAGATTCCCTTTGAAACAATGCATGCCAGATCATGCACAAGATCATGCATGCTACAATGTGTTATGTTGTCATACTCATCTTGCTGCGCAACCTGTAACAAGGAATTTTGCACGAGGAAGTAGAAAAATTTGTTGCCCTCAATCTCCATACCTTTTTCAGTATCAATTTGAAGAAATCCTTGTGCCATCCAAAGCTCTATCAATTGTTGTTTATCAATCACTTCACCTTTGGGGAAAATCGAACAATAGGCAAAACATCTCTTGAGCGATGATGGAGACAAATGATCAAAGCTCAACCTCAATATCTTTGAGATGTCATTTTCATCAACTTGAAGAATTGAAAGCCAGTTTTGTGCAATTGAAATCCACTCTTCTTTGGGTTTACGATGCAGTAGCCCTCCGACTACACTGGCAGCTAATGGCAAAACCTTGACATCGTTTTGCAATATCATTTCCAATGCTGTCAAACCCGTATGGCATATCTTCTTCTTTACTCAAAATTTTTTGTTTGATTATGGACCAACAATCTTCATTTGATAAGATATTCAAGTTATGAATACCAAGTGTATGGACAATCGAAGCAACCTCTGCACTCCTCGTCGTAACAAGAATGCAATTTCCCTTCGTAGAAGTAATTCCTGACCAGGAATTTTCAAAACCTTGCCACTTTTGCACATCTTCATTCCAAACGTCATCAAGAACAAGAAGATATGTTTTGTTTTCCAATTCTTTTCGTATATTTGCTAGCAGAACCTCCCTACTCTCATCTACAACATTTCCAAATGTCAAATTCGCAAGAATCTTTTTCAACATAATCACCACATCGAAATCTTTAGAAACATGGATCCAGATTTGCTTTCTAAACTTGGTCTGAATTCTTTCATGATTGAAGACTTTCCGGGTCAATGTCGTCTTTCCCAGTCCACCCATCCCAACAATGGGAAGAACAGAGAAGGGTTCTTCACTTGTCAGCATCTTATCAACAATATCTGAAACATCATGGTCTCTCCCAATAAAAATTGGATCAACAGTGAATGAATCGGTTTCTTGAGGAAGAGCATATGCAATCACCGGTCTGCTATCGAGACCGAGCTTGTCGGCATCGTCTTTACTAGACTCGAAACGCATATTGATTTTATTGATTCTAAGAGCCATACGGCGGCGACGAAGGTAGTGATTGAAAGATGGGAAGCAGAATGGTACCTTTTTCTTCTCTCTTCTGACTTTCTTCATTTTTGCAGAGAGAAGATGATAGTTGAGCTCATCTAAAACATTATGAGCATCGAACGCCACATCTTGAAGCTGATTAAGCCAGGTTTTGACAGCCTCGTCGGTGATCAACTTCTTCTCGGCATCGTCCAAGTAACTTTGGATTAGGGTCAAGCTATTCTGTAGCTTGTGGGAATTCTCCTCCAGACTTCGGATTAGTGAGATCTCTCCCTTGGAAACGTCGATCAGATTTTGAACCAGAATTTCAATGGCAGCAGCTCCTCCTCCTTCCATTCTTTTTCGCAGAGAGAATTTAGAGAGAGAGAGAGTTGAGAGTGGGAGTCGAGAGAGAGGGAGTGTGCGCGCTTGATGAGATAAGAAATGGTGGGCGTGATTCAAATATTCCCTTAGCTGTCTTTGCAACTTGATTAATAAATAATTGGTGAAATATTGTCATTTTTTGATCAAGTTGTTTGAAAATAACGAAAACGGTAATTATAAAAACAAGTTCAAATTTGCCCACTACAATATTTAAATTATAATATATTCATATTAAAAGGATTAATATAATTTTTTTAAATCTGTATTATACGAGTGTTTTCACTTTAATTGGAATCTAAACTTTTTTTTTTTATTGCTATCACAATTTGTACAATACATTTTTTTTTTCAATTTTGCAATTTCTGACAGTAAAATCCAGCCAAAAATCACACATATTTGTGATTCACGCATATGCATCTTTCTGGATGTTTTTTGTCTTTTTCTCTTTAATTAATCGATTCACCCAAAAATCGACATAACCCTAATTTGTTCCACATTCTTAAAATCAACTACAAATTTTAAACATTTATGTATTTTTACCATTGAAAACTAGCTGCAATACTAAATTTTCTTATGTCTTAAAAGAGAAAATGACAATAAAATATTATTCACATGATGTGCGTGTGTAAATCACGTATGTACTTTTTGACCGAAATTTGTTATCGAAAATTGTAAAATTGAAAAAAACTTATGCTACATGTAGTAACAAAAAAAAATAGTCTTATACAGATTGGAACATGATGTTAAGTCAATAATTAAAAATATACACTACAAATATAATCCTATTTGTAGTCAATATGCAATAATTTTATTTATAAGAGTCCTTTTTTGTTTCTCATTCTGTCTACTATACCAAATAAGTTTATTCACCAATTCATTTAGTTTTTTTTTTTTTTTTTTTGAAAACACAGCTCTTTCTCATAGTTTCTACCAATTAGATAAATTCACCTATTAAAACTTCAATATTTCAACTATCTTTCATATTAGTTTTAGTTTATATACATATTTTACACCTAAAATATTGGAGATTTAACGATCCATTTTCAAGACACGATGGTCGAAAACTTCTAACTTTGAGCAAAAAAGGATTCGATGTTAACACCCAACTCTATATATGATATGAACAATAAACTTGTTTCAAATTATGACACACGAGATCCTTTATTAAGTAAATTTATACTTACAATGATAATATCATATAATACAAATTACGTAGATCAAAACACAATATGTTGATTTAGAAGTTGCAGACAGCCTCAACGAAACCCGAACACGAATAACAAAATTGATTCTTAATTATAAATAGTCAATACAAAAATCATGTTGTGTGTGTGCAAAAAAATCTAAAATCTTGAATCTCCAAAACAAGAAAAACTTGTATACCCTTCCCTTATGCCAAGAACAAGAGCAAACCAAGAAGCAGCAAATTTAACGAGAAGACGTTATCTCTAGTCCTTTTGCCATCGTTGGAAGGACTAGTGGTTACGAATGTGACTGGCGGAGATTGCCCCTCGTCTGCCGGGGCTGGTGGTGGAACATAGGCGGGAGGCGGTGGTTTGTTAAGGCTAGGCGGGAGTCCAAGGCCGTGGGCCACCTTCATCTCGAAGGCCATTCCACCCTGGCACTGGGCCCCATCGTCAGCATCCGAGAAGTAATATTGGGTCCCCACAATCGTCAGTGGTACAGTTATGACCATCGCAGTACCAAAGTCGTTGCTCCCCCCGTTATACTGAAATGTATCGGTGTCTAATGAGTCATCCGTGTTGCAGCTTTTGAATGTTGTCTGATTGTAGGTTTGGATCACTGTTTGGTTCGTGTTTGTGTTAAAAACTGCGGATAACAGAACAAAACAGAGCATCAGCTGATATGATATATATTTTATCACTATATTTTAAATATTTGTCACTAAAACCAATTGGCGACAAGTTTTTAGATTGTCGGTAGCTTGTGACTATACGTAGTGTGACAATAAAATTAGTCTCGAAAATGCATAGTTGTCACTATAGTCAAGCCCTTTAGTCAAATTCACATTTTTGTGATAACAGTAATTATTGTCACTATATAGGTGTTTTTAGCGACATTATTTCAATAGTCACTAAAATTGTCATCACAAGAAACAAATTCTTTTTTGTAGTATGTTCATCTCTTTTCTCGAGAAGAACTGAGGAATCTAAGGTATCGACACAAATAGCAAGTTTAAATCAAGACATGAAATCACTAATCTTGAGACGATTTTCTAACCCTCTCATTTTCCCAAGTCTATCTCATCGAACTCAAAGACCATACTTCGCTCAACTTTGCTAATCATATTGCATTACTATAATCGAATAGACTGGGGCCTAGCGCCTAGACACCAATTAGGCAAGATTGCTTAGGGCAAAAAAGCAAAGGCGGCCAAAGACAACCTAGCACCTAGACAAAGTTTAGACGAGGATTTTAGAACACTTTTGAGTCAAAGAATGTCAAGATACATATTTATTCAAGCTTTTTTCTCCCATTGAATGCATAATAATAAATGTAAAAGCAAGAGTTCTCAATGCTCAAAAGGAGGTGGAGCCTCATTAAAATTGAAGAGTTTCACTACATAAATATCACTTTCCTTTATTCCTTCCCCAAAATCTAAGCAACAAAACCCTTCTGCCATAATGATAACTCATTCTCTCTTATGTATGTTATTCATATTTTATCCTAAACGCCAAGAAACTAAACTTATCAATTAAACTACTTCAGTGAAAGATGAATAACAAAGTATATTAACTATGGATTCTTCAATTACTTGAAAAATACTAAATAATTTATGAGTTAGGACATATGAAAATGCAAAACAGATGTAGCACCAGCTTTAAGAATGACCTCTCAACTCAGTCAATTTAGGCCAATGATGAACTCTTGAAACTTGAATATCACTAACTAAAATCACCAATTACCAATTAAATGAATTCAAAAATAACAAAACAATATATATGAAAAAATATACACATTAAAAACAATTTGGTCTATATCCAAGAAAAAACCTTGAAAATTCAAATCAGCTAATCAAATCAAACAATATCAAGAATCAAGCCCCATCTCAAATAAAATAAACAAAATCAACAAAATGAGCAAAAAAATGAAGCTAAAAAGCTTCAGGAACTTACTCAGATAGTCTCCAAGATTGAAGGTCTGGGTAGCAGCCCAAGTATTGTAGTTAGCAGAACTCTTACTGGTGGAGGAGTTGAAGAACCACCCGGCGCTATCGCCCACGGTGTGATTTGTATAAGTATCCGCCGCCACCGCCGTAATGAGCAGAGCCACCGCAGTCAGGCAGAACGGCACGGCCTTGGTGGCTGCCATGAATGAGAGCTGCAGCTAAATATCGATTGATTTCAAATCTTGTTAGAGAGATAAAAGTCAATGGGTGCGCGACAGATAATTGGGATTTATATAATCGCCGATGAGGTGTGTGTGTGTGTGTCAGTGTGTGTGGAATATGAAAGTGGAGGGGATAGTGTCTCGCCTAGTGAACGGTAGACTTTTTATGAAATTTGCTAATTTCACGTGGGTTCCACGTGATTTTTATTTTTTATTTTTTTGTGCTTTTTTCAATTTTATATTTTCTGATTGGTTTTTTTTTTTTAATTATATAACTTTTAATTATTGGCACTGGTTTTGGCGTTCCTATCCCAACCCTGTCGACATGGATCCTCGTTTGAATTGGAGTTATTTATTTTCGCATCTGTAGTAATGTCCATTATGTTTATTATTAGAGTTTTAAAAAAAGTATTAGAGTTAATTGTCGCAAAAATCTAACTTTCCAAAGATTACCATTTTAACTAATTTTGTTGTTGTTAACAATTATAGCATAAATTTCAATGTTTTGTACATTCGTATAACAACAGACAAATATCAGACATTTTTGTAAATTGGCAACAACATCACATATTCACTTTTGTTTTGTCAATGCTTATTCATGTTGACATTAGTGTGATGGAAATAATACTAGAGAATACATATTATGCTATCGCAACAATATCATAAATTGTCATGTTGGATACAGATGCATTATGCACAGAACATTGAAAATCGTATTATATTTGTTAATAGTTAAAATATTGGCTAAATTTGCAATATTTGAAAAGTTCATTATTTTTGCGGCAATTAACAAAGAAAATATATCATCTAATGATTTGATTTTTTTTTTTTTTAACGTTTCACTTTACCATATTAATTTTAAATTTGATACATTTTACGGTATCAGAAAAATACTAGATATACATGTGTTTAAAATTGATGACTAGAATTTGTTTGATACCGTAAAATATATTAAATTTAAAGTTCGTATAACAATTTGAAACATTTCAAAATTTATAAATATATATATATATATATATATATATATCAATTCACATGTAGTTTGAATGAGAACATGTTTTTAACTTTTATTATTTGAGATAAATAGTTTAATCAAACAAATTTAGATTCATGAAAGTAACAATCAGATTCTATAGTTATTTAAAAATAATAATAATAATAATAACTTATGCAATATTTTATCGAATTTTATGAATAATTAGTTTTAAACTTTTTATTACCTTAAATTCGTATCTATATGTCACTGTTCTATAACATTTCTTATACATTTATTGTTTGATTTTCATAATTCTTAAGGTCTGTTTAATAATTTAATGAAATTTTAAAGTTGGAAAATATAATTCGCCATATAAAATAAATGTCAATACATTATAATATAAGTAAAAAAAAAAATGCACACAATGCCAATTTTTATTAATAAATATAACTAATTTATGAATAAATTGGTTCTCAATTCCTTTCTCCTTCGTAGACAAAAAGGTAGGGTTTTGAATTCCAATTGCAACGAAAAGGTAGGGTTTAGAAATGGGAGGAAAGGGGATAAGAAGAAGAGAGAAGAACTACAAAGCGGCTCACGACGGAGGCCACACCACCAGACTCCCACCACCACCTGATCCTTCCGCCATTGATGCTCTCCCTTCTAAGCTTCGCAAACTCTTCTCTTTCTCTGGAAAGCAACAATTCAGTCATGGGAAGAAGAATACAGTGGATGCTGCTGATAAGGTAGTACCTCCGCCTTCAATTCTGATGTTTCTAGCTCAAGTTGTGAGAGATATTAATTTGTGTTACTTGATGATGTGAGAATTTGGGATTAAGATAATTGTGAGAAAGTTGGGAAATTGAGACTGTTCTTTCTTAGGATTTTGATTGCATTCCTATTTTTATTTTCAAATATCGATTTTCTGCAAGGCTGGATTTGAAGGACTTGACCGAATTTATTCATATTTTGGGCATTTGAAGTGAGTGAATCATTATATGGAATTTATGCAGAAAAATGTGTGTTTATATGGAATTTGGATTGATAACCGAGAACAAGATGCCTTTCGATGATATTCTTCATATCTTTTATGGGAAAAAAGACTGCATATTAAACGCCAATTGAATTGAAGCAACATGATACTAAGATGTTCTTTTTTCCTTAGCCCCTCTGTCGTGGGATTGTTATACGTACTATGTCAGGTTTTTTATTGCCATAAATTGTCTCTGATTTTTCAGTGATTACTCTTGTGCCATTACAGAAGCTTTACATGTGTGTTTAGGAATGCAAGACTATGTAATCCTTGTTTGAACTGTCCCCTGTTTCAAGAAACTGAGCTGTACACTCAATTGCTATTTTACCTTATGTTGCTGCTAGTTTTGTGAAGCTATTGGCTCGGAGTCCTAAAACATCTTTACATGGATTTGTTTTGACATTGATATCGGTTGTTTCTAGGGAGTTTGCTCGGGGGATGGAACAGACTCTACGACCACAGGGATGAAACGAAAAAGAAACGATCAAACTTTGATGGCACAAAATAAGAAACATGGAGATGAAGACCCTGAAATTAGCAAGGATGAGAAGAAGAAGAAGAAAAAGAAGGCGAATAGTAAAAAAGCAGCTGACCTCCGATTCGAGGCCCTGGATAAAGCTGCTGCTGGTGCTGGTTCTCGAAGAAAAGAGCGTAAAAAGCAGTAAGCTTTTCGAAGGGTTTTGTACATATATAGCTCCCACACTCTCTCTCTATCTCTAAGATTTTAATTTGTTTTACATTTGCAGGCTGTTGGAAGCAAGAAAGAAGAAACACAAAAAACCCATAACAGAGGAGGATGACATGGAATTTCCAGGCTGCGAAGAGATTAAATTCGGAGAAGTTGTTCAGGCGCCTCCCAAGTTAACTAATCTTCCTAAGGTTTGAACTTCAATATTTTGTATTGAGCTTGATTTAAATAGAGATTGAATCACTGGTAGTATCATTTTATTAACCCTATCATTTTTCGTTGTAATTAAGGTGTTCAAGGCAGCTCAGGTTGCTTCTCAAGAAAGGCTCCGTTTACAAGCAGTTGATGCCTACAGGAAACGTAAAGGATGGGAATCAAGACCTGGGGTTAAGCTTCCTACGCCAGTGACCACGTCCCTGTTTCCCTAGTTGACCGGATACACAGAAACAAGATTGCTTCCTCCTATTCGTGGATGTATTATTGACTTATATGTTCATCAATGAAGTGCACTTGAACGAGGTAATATTCAGTGGGGGTTATTGATCTTCTACCAATGAAATCTAGTCGAAAGTTGATCGCACACTTTAGCAAAGAGCATTTTTGTTTATTGGTTCTGTTAAACAAAGATTATTCCATCTTGTAATTGTTTTAAGGGTAAAATTACAATTTCCCATCCGAACTGAACAAACGTTTTCTTTTACAAGAACTTTACAATTTTGTTGTATTTTGCCAACTCGAGCAAATCAAAATCGTAAACATACCTGGCAATCAATTGCAATGATACAGTGTATAAGTTTATTGTATACAAAGAGTACATAATGAACTGAGCAATGATACAGTGGGAAAACGTGCATCCTCGGTTGACATCAATTTCTCATCTCATTTGGGAAACGCACGAAAACTGGGACCCCCATCGATGTGATGATTGATCACTGTTCTATACTTCACTATCTGCCTCTCACCACTTGATTCAAAACAAAGAATCTCAACAGAACAACTGAGAATATTTTCATTTGCCCATGTGCAAATTCCTTCCCAAAACAGATCTTCGGACCAGCCTGCATTCACCACAACAATTCATGTCTTAAAATGGATTTTGAACCCCCGAATGATCCTTGAACTATAATATCATGATCGATTCAATCCTCACTCACCTGAAAAGCCGTAAATTTGGAGGGGCTCTCCGGCTGGAAACAACCGTTGTCATAAAGCCATCTTTCCGGTTTAAAGTCTAGTGCATCGTCTCCCCATATGAATGTCATTCTTCCCATTGCATACGGTTGATATGCTGCCATGTCGCCTTTCTCACTAAACCCATCCAGCATTGTGTCATCCGACAAGCTTACTTTTGCATCCTATGTAACATGTAATGAGATTCATAATCATGAATCTGTCTTTAAAATGTGACATGATTCTTAGGCAGCATGCTTGGAAACTACAAGTCTACAACCAACACACAAAAACGAGGATTTACACGTAATAAGAGAAAAATTATCGTAAAACCATGAACAAACAATCTGCTATCGAAATTAACAGAGTTAAAGCAGAGTAGTTGTTAACTATGCTATAAAAACAACAAGAATATTCTGAATTTTATGATTAATTCTTGTCAAGATTGTTACGCCATAGTTTTGCTCTCCGACATAGTTCTGAGACACTAAACTGAAACAAGAAAGGAAACTCGTTCTTACACTAACAGCTAATTCTGAAAAATTTACCAAACCATCTGAGTCAGTTGCATCTTTTATTTCTTCTGCCACTTTTTCCTGTACATGAGGATGTGTTGCATGCTAAATTTCAAGGGGTTCCACTTTTTTAACATAATCTATATGGGCAAGTCATTTAACACAAATTAAAGAAAATCCCAAATCAATTTAGTTTTGGATTTTGAATAATTTTGCCCTGAAAAGCCACTTAAATCAGTGTTGTATGTGATCACAAAAGACAAAATAAAGGAAGGGAAGGAGAGTCATGGCTATGTTCAAGGCCATTGGAGCTTACTCCATGTCATTGTAAGCAGACATAAATAGCAATAATTAATCAAACAAAATATTGCACTTAGTTTGCAAAAAAAACTAATTTTATATGAGTAATCGTTCTTACATAAAACAATGTAGTATCCATTCTTTCAGCTGTTTCAGTGTCACGTTGCTTTACCAAGTTAGTGTGTCGATGTAAAAGCAAATTCCTGGGCATGATCCACATCAACCACTCCCCCGATATGATCAATCAGAGCTGGATGCAGATCATAAGAGTTCAGAGTAATATCCACATCAGGATTGATATATGTCGAAGCAATAATTTGAAAGCAAAGGATATTGGAGAAAAATTATAGGTAGAACTGGTGAGTATGAGATGGTGAATCTTAAAGTAGAGATTAACCAGAAAATGATAATTAAACTTACCGAACATCCTCTCGAAAACCTTGATAATCAATAGTTATGTTGGGGATATGAGAAACATCATCACCGTGTTGTTCAATGCAACTCTTTAGTATCGGACAATATACAACCGATAAATGAGTTAATTTCTTGAGGCCTCGCATGGCTTCCACATGCCACAACTCTTTGAACCCGTCTAAATGCAATCTTTCTAGAGATGTGAGGTTCCCAAACCATTCTGGCAATTCTTCTATTCTGAAATTCTCCAAATCTAATAGAGAAAGAGCTTTGAGATGTTGAAGCGAATGGGGAAGAGAGTCCCAATCCTTCATTCCTGCCAACGTCAAGCGATGAAGTGAATGGGATGCAGCTTGCAATAGTCCGTCAACAGCTTTCTTAGCACAATCGCTCGAATCAGAATCCGCAGGCTTGATGCTTAAATATTGCAATTTGTGGAAAAAATCAGGGGTTGTGATGAGTTTCGGAACGCTCCAAATGTCGAGTGATTTGAGACAAGGCATTTTAGGCAAACACTCAATTATCATTGGCAGATCGATAAAGCTTCTTAAATTCCGTAGCTCCAAATGTTGGAGTGAGGGAGCACATGACTCTAGCATTTCACATGGCAAACTGATGAGCTCTTGGCAACCATTAATTGTCAACAGTTCCAGCGATGTTAAGCCTCCTTGGGATTCTCCGATGCTTCTATATCGTATTGACTTCAAATATGAGCAATCAAAAATACGCAACTCCTTGAGAGAATTGAGGGTGTGCAGACCATCTGGTAACTCACCCAACTTGCAACAGTCGGATATGTACAATTTTGAGAGATTTTGATTGTTAAGAAGCCAATTATCTGGCAAACGTTCCAATGTGTATAAACTAATGATTTTGAGTTCTGTAAGAGACCCGCATATGTTTGCCGTTTGACATGGGAATTGACTTGGAACAAGCCTTACCTGTCTGCAGTTTTGGATCTCCAAGCGTTCAAGGCAAGGAAATGCCTTCACTTCAAGTGGATGATTATCAGCTAATTCTATTTCTATCCACTCTACCAATTGTGGCATGTATGACAATTTGAGTCGTTTAAGCACCGGAAACACCACAATTCTCTCCTTGCAGCGACTATCCTTGAATGAAGAACGTATGGATTTCACATTCGAAAGATGTGATAGAGACAAAGATTTGAGATGTGGCAAGTGTCCCATCATTGGGATTTCTTTACATTTATTGAAATCATCAAGTGATACCTCCATCAGATTATTGAGCCCTGCCACCATGTTTGAGGTCCACGATGGCAATCTGGTGCCGGAAAACCTAATAATCTTTAACCTCTTCAAATTTGGATGAGGTCGGAGGCCTTCCAACACATTCTCCACATTTGGTGCACTTATAGACATACTCCACTCCAACACCAACTCAAATATTGTTGGCTTCTCGAATAAACATGCACTCTCAGCCTCTTCTTGATGGTGTACGTTTTCAAGATTCAAAATATGCAACTTACCTTGGAGGTTTTTCAACTTTCCAAGCTCTCCAATTTTGTGGCTCTCTTCCGTACCAACGTGATAGTATTCTAGTGTTCGAAGACAAGTTAATCTTCCAATATTAGGAGGCAATCCTGTAGAAGACGGAAGGTGAAGATGTCTTAAGTTGATCAAATATTGTACGGTGCTTGGTAGCTTCATACCATAATTTCTTGCTCTTATTGTCTGCAAGTTATAAAGATCACCAATTGAGTTCGGAAAAACTAGAAGTCTTGTGTGAGAAGTGTTAAGATATCTCAAATGTATCAACTCGCCAATTGAACTAGGCAACTCCTTAACATGAGAATTCATCACAATTAAAGTATGTACTCTTTTGAAGTTTAAGAACATGGTATTAAAGAGTACTTCACCCTTGAAGAGTAACGTACGCCAACATTCTTTTGGGGTAGAACTTGATTCATCTCAACCCTTTTCGTTGCTAGTATATTGAACTTGATAGATGCCCTTTGAAACAATGCATGCTAGATCATGCACTAGATCATGCATGTTACAATGTGTTATGTTGGCGTACTCATCATGTTCCACAACTTGTAACAAGGAATTCTGCACAAGAAAGTAGAAAAATTTGTTGCCCTCAACCTCCATGCCATTTTCTGGATCCATTTGAAGAAATCCTTGAGACAACCAAAGCTCAATCAGTTCTTGCTTGTCAATCACTTCACCTTTGGGAAAAATCGAACAGTAGGCAAAACACCTCTTGAGTGAAGGTGGAGACAAATGATCAAAACTCAATCGTAATATCTTTGAGATGTCATTATCATCTACTTGAAGATTTGAAAGCCAATCTTCTGCAGTTGAGATCCACTCAGCTTTGGGTGTACGGTGCAACAATCCTCCGATTACGTTTGCAGCTAATGGCAAACCTTGACATCGTTTCGCAATATTATTCCCAATCCTCTCAAAACCGGATGGAATAACTTCTTTACCCAAGGCTTTTTGTTTGATTATGGACCAACAATCTTCGTTTGATAAGACATTCAAGTTATGAATATCAAGTGTGCGAACAATCGAAGCAACCTGTTTATTCCTTGTCGTAACAAGGATGAAATTTCCCTTGGTAGAAGTAATTCCTGATAAAGAATTTTCAAAACCTTCCCACATCTGCGCATCTTCATTCCAAATGTCATCAAGAACAAGAAGATATGTTTTGTCTTCCAATTCCTTTCGTATCCTTTTCAGAAGACCCACCCTACTCTCATCTACAATGTATCCAGGTGTCAAATTTGCAAGAAATTTTTTTAACAAAACCACTACATCGAAGTTTTTAGAAACATGAATCCAGATTTGCTTGTCAAAGTGGATCTTAATTCTTTCATGATTGAAGACTTTCCGGGTCAATGTTGTCTTCCCGAGTCCACCCATTCCGACAATGGGAAGAACAGAGAAGGGTTCCTCAGTTGAGCGTGATGTCAGCATCTGATCAACTATATCTGAAACATCATTTTCTCTTCCAATAAAAATTGGATCAGTAGTGAATGAATCAGTTTCTTCAGGAAGAACATATTCAATCGCCGGTCTGCTATGGAGGCCGAGCTTGGTTGCATGGCCTATACTAGACTCAAAACGAATATAGACTTGATTGATTCTAAGAGCCATACGACGACGACGACAGTAATCATTGAAGGATATCATGATAATAGAGCAAGATGGTACCTTTTCCTTCTCTCCTCTGATTATCTTCATTTTCTTAGCGATATCGTGATAATTGAGTTCATCCAAAACATTATAAGCATCAAACGCCACATCATCGAGCTGCTTGAGCCATGTTTTGACAGCCTCATCGGTGATCAACTTCTTGTCAGCATCGTCCAAGTAACTATGGATCAGAGTCAAACTATTGTGAAGCTTGTGGGCATTCTTCTTGAGACCTCGGATTAGTGAGATCTCTCCCTTGGAAACGTCAATCAGATTTTGAACCAGAACTTCAATGGCAGCAGCTCCTCCTTCCATTCTTTTGGCAGAGAAAGAGAGATCAGATAATATGTGTATGTGTGCGTGCACTTTTGATGAGAACAGAAATGGTGGGAGTAGGTGATCGGAAAACTGGTTCATATGTGCCAACTATAATTAAAAAGAAAAAAATTACAATTTATAATAATTATAATGTATTGACAATTTATGAGATTAATGCTATAATATTAGTAGTTTATAATTATTGCAAGCTGCACGTTACAACTTGTTCATTTATAGAAGACTTGTAATAATATATTCAACGTCAAATACGGATATTAAAAACAAATTAATATGGATTAATTGCTGGCAGTGACGAGGAATCATGTGGCAAATCTTGATTTTAGTCAAGTAATAATTCTTCCTTTTAATTTGCAACCTTAAAGTAAATTGTTCACACTTTGTTATGTTTTATATTAGACTAATTAAATTACGCGTACGATGCGTGAATTTCATTGTAAATAGCTATCAAATAGAAACTTTTACTTCTCTAAATGAACTTTTGAAGAGCTGACTTTTTTGCAAGTCCATATAAAATATATATACCTAACATTTAAAAAAATTACAAATGGACTTTTATACTCAAAACTTCGATCATTCCAAAAGTGGTACCTACAAGCTCTATAATTTACGAACGAAAGCTAGTCGAAAGTTGACATTTTTACTTTTTTTTTTTAATGAGTCTAGGGAGTAAAGTGAGGAGAACAATAAAGATTAGAAAACATACGTGATCTGGGTACAAACTCTAATCATCGCAATCTATACCTTTATAAAGGTGTGATACCATTTAAGCTTGTAATTGACATTTTTACACGTGATTATACGTGAATATGAACTTTAAATTATAGTGATTTGACATTTTTTGGTATGAATATTGAAAAACTTTAGTTGTTAAATTCAGGTACGAACTTTAAATTATAGTGATTTGACATTTTTTGGTATGAATAATGAAAAACTTTAGTTGTTACATTCAGACACATATATGATTGGATTTGTTCTATAAGTTAAAATACATCAAATTTTAAATTTACTACAACATGATATGTTTTATAGGTTATACAAAAATGTAATACATTGCATATAGTTCGAATGAAAAAATATTTTTAAGATTTATTTTAATGTTAGAAGTCAGAACAACTTTATCCATTTTTACATATAAACATCGCTTGAGGAATTTTTTTTATTTTTATTATTTTCCTTACAACTGTTATGTAGTAACAATATTCATTGCAAACCAAGATTACATAATGAACATAGCAATGATACAGTGGGAAAACGTTCATGTTGAAAACATGCAGCCTCAGTTTTCTCATCTCATCTGGGAAAAGCACGAACACTGAGACCCCCATCAATATGAAGATTGATCATCGTTCTATACTTCACGATCTGTCTCTCATCACTTAATTTGAAAACAAAGAATCTCAATAGAACTGCTGAGAATATTTTCATTTGCCTATATGCAAATTCCTTCCCCAAACAGATCCTAGGACCAGCCTGCATTGATCATCACAACAATTCATGTCTTAAAACGGAGTTGAACCCCGAATAACCCTTGAAAGATAAGATTATGCTCGATGCATTCCTCACTTACCTGAAAAGCCGTAAACTTGAAGGGGCTCTCCGGTTGGAAACAACCGTTGTCATTAAGCCATCTTTCCGGCTTAAAGTCTAGTGCATCGTCTCCCCATATGAACGTCATTCTTCCCATTGCATACGGTTGATAAGCCACCATGTCGCCTTTCTTCACACTAAACCCATCCGGCATTGTGTCATCCGACAAACATACTTTTGCATCCTATGTAACATGTAAGAAAATTCATTATCATGAAAGAAACAATCTACTATCTAAAGTAACAGAGTTAAAGCAGAGTAGTGTTAACTAACTATGCTATAAAACATTAAGCATACTTCAATTGGTATGATTAATTCTTGCCGGGATTGATGGGCTATAGTTTTGCTCTCCGACATAGTTCAAAGACACTAGACTGAAACATAAATGAAGAAAAACACTTCAATAAATTTGGCTTCCACATGTCAAATTAATGTCCATAGCTGCCTTAAGAAGGTTCAATTAAAGTGATTACCACAACTTAAGTTGTGGGCTTATAAGGATGCCAAAATAATCATGGGTTTTATAAGTAGATGACATTGGGTAATTTTCAATTTGTTGAGGGACCAAATTGAAACAAATGTAACTTATTATTATTAGTCTCATTGTATGTTCTATGTTCTCACTACAGACAAGTGAAGAAGGGTGAAATTGATTGTTTGGTAACCATACCAGTACTTAGCACAAATTGATTAGTATTCTTGTTTATTTCAGTTAATCATCATAGAGTGAGATTTATTTACATATTCGTATTGAAGCATGTATATATGTGATTAAAGCATGTTATTTCGATTGATTAAAATCTTAACAGTTCTTACCACTGGAACTGCAGGATAGAGCCTCAGAGTTTCAGTCAGAGCAGCATGAAGATAATGCATCTTCTCTAATGCTTCTTCACTCACACTAGCAGCAAATTCTGAAACATTTACCACATCATTTGAGCCCGTTGCATCTTTTATTTCTTTCACCACTTTTTCCTGTACATGAGGATGCTTGCAAAGTGCATATATAAACCAAGACAGGGTTGCAGCAGTTGTGTCCTTCCCAGCAATAATGAAATTCAATATGATATCTCGTAAGTACTTAGGATCCGTCTCGTTTACTTCCAAGAACCTCGACAAGATGTCATCTTTTTTCCATTCAATCTGCAAAACAAATAAGAATACATAGGCAGTTGTCTATGATAAGAAAGTGTTTGCAAGAACTTCAAAAAAATGATTATCTATATTTTGACTTTAATTAAGTATTTGTACTGTAATTCATCTGATTCTACTTAAATAAAGTGGGAAAAATGCAAATTTAGGACATTATCTTTAGGTCATTCACCAATGAAGGACACCAACTTTTCGGGCTCCGACATTGGAACTCTAACTTTTCAATTTGGGCAATTTTAGGACAAAATAGCCCGAAATGACGAATTTTGAGCCAAATCACTCGAATTTCGGGCCAAATCATATCGGTAAAAAGCTCAAATCTCATGCGATTGGACCCGAAATTCGTAATTTCTGGTTTTTTGTCCTAAAATCGCCCAAATTGAAAAGTTAGTATCCTAATATCTAGGTCCAATAGTTAGTGCCCATCATTGATAAATAACCTAAAATAGTGTCCTAAATTTGTAAGTTTCCTTAAATAAAGCTGAAAAAGCAGAATTTCTAAAGCAATGAGAACTCTGCATCAAACTGATTTTAAGCAATTATACTATCATTTAAAAATAAAATTACTTCCTCAAAAGCACAATTTTTTGCAAACACTCTCTTAGTTTCAAAACTAGAAATTGATGACACACGTACCGATGGATCAAACTTGTCCATTTTCTCGATCTTGCTAGAGATCAACCTATACACGAATTCATCAATCACTCTAATCCTTTTCTTCAAATTCGCCTCAGAACCAACATTGAGAAATCTCTTTATCTTCCACGAAATATCCACATATCTCCACAGAGTCATTGCACTTGCATCATCAAAAGCACTGCTAAATCTCGCACCCTCTTCGTTTGATCCACACATAGTATCCAAATCAATGCCAAACGCAACTCTGAATATCGAATCCAGAGTTGCTTTCATGAAAAGATCCTGCATCGATAAGACCAAGATCATTAGTTATTTAGTTAATAGTTTGTCTGAAGAAGCTTGAGAACTCACTTGGATATCCATAGGCTTGTTGCTAACTGCAGCTTCAGACACAATGTTGGCAAGCTTTGCGACATTTTTTCTAAAAACTACGCTGCTAAAATCACGTAAGACCCTTGTAGAGAACTCGTAGCTCGATACTTTTCTTTGCTGCTTCCATTTTTCACCATCAACTGTGAAAATCCCATCTCCTAGTAAACCCCTTAGAATGCTGTAATTGTACCATCCCTGCCAAGATAAGTTTTGGCTTAGTTTGAAGCTCCTTAAGTTAATCTTCTCAAATAAACTAGGCTTGATTGCAATTTAAACAATTTTTTTCAAATTTGGAAAAAAAAAAAAAAAAAAATCATGAACTTTTGCAATTTGAATCATCATTGGTTTTACTATAAGAGATTGTAAACCATTTCGACATATTCTACACCATTGGGTGCCATCTTTTTTACAATCTTTCGTCGGAAATGGATAATGATTCGAATAACAAAATTACGTAAACTTTGTGATTTTTTTTTCTACTAAATCAAAAGCCGGGTTAAAATTGTAATCTGGTATAAGTTTGTAAGTTTCTTTGCAATTAAATCAATAGACAACACACTTTGGAACTCATCAAACTAAAGTATATGAATTTTCCAGTTTGCAACCTAATGGAAAATTCCAATCACTTTTTGCGCCATAGTTACATCATATAATGGGGACATCGGCAAGTAATTTACACAAATTAAAGAAAATCCCAAATCAATTTTGCCCTAATTCGCGCTAAAAATACTGAAAAAGGCCACTGAAAACAAAGGTAAATGTGATCATTAATCCAACAAAATAAAAAAGGCTGGATTCAGCTATTGAGGTTGCAAAATTTAAATTTTGTGTATTTTAGATTGCAAGTTGCAAAATTTCACAAGACTAGTAATATAATTTTTTCCTATGTAACAGTTAACATTATTATTTTATTATTTCATTTACTAGAATAATATACAAAAATTGAAAACATACCTTGGCATAGTTTTCAAAGTTGGTTTTCAAAATGTACTCAACATTAGCCGGATCGGAGGTGTAAACCTCGCTGCGAAAAGGACCGATTAATCGGTAAGTTCTGTATTTTCCGGCGAGTTCTGTCATATAATCGTGCAATCTATTGAAGTTTATCAGCTGATGAATTACCGTTCCCCCAATTGGATGGTACTTTTCCTTTCCATGCTTTTCCTGCACTTTTCGAGCTACCACTTTGATGGAGACTATGAAGACAAAGATGATGAAGAGAGAGAATATTATTGCCATTGAAGCAGCTGATGAGAGAGAGAGAGAGAGAGAGAGAGAGAGAGAGTATAAATGAGGATGAACTGTCTTTTTTCTTCTGTCACAGTTTTTTATATTTGCTCTTTGACTAAATTATGATAAGATTTGTCCTTCATTTTTATTATTTTATTTAGTGGGTAAATACATGATGTTGATTTTAAGGAAAAAAATGAGAAGATAATGAAAGTGATGGGATAAATGTGTACTGATTGAATACAGTTAACTTTGAGAAAAAAATTTGGCTTAGAAAATATCTTGGTTTCATTTTTATTGAAAGAGAATTTGGTAAAAGTATTTTCCAAATAAATAATGTATAAACTTATGTGTAAATAATATCTTATAGTTATCATGTGGTTATAAGAATAAACTATCTATTGTTTGTTTTGATATAATAACCATCGTAATTAATTAAATATGTTTTCCAAAAAATTATCTTCTAGCTATCTCAAATTTTAAGTTTGAAGATTGTATAAAATATATCCAAAAGCACTTTTCAAGGAAAAATACATGCCTTACATATTTCAAGTGATTTCTTGAAAAAAAAAAAAAAAATTCATCCAAATATATCATTGTGCATGCCTTACATATTTCACCATTTACATTTTGAACTTGATTTGTTTTTAAAAGATAATTGTCCCAAACCATCAGATCAAAATTACTAATGAGTATGTTACTTTTAGTCAACAAATGCGACTCAATCAGATCTCACCTAACAGCAATTTTCAAATATTTAAACATAAATCAAAATGCATGGGTCACACACCAAAATAAACCTCTTTCAAAGGCCAATTAAAACCTAAGTCAATTTGTCGTTTCCGTTCGATTTGAAATTGAATTGAACAAAAATAATTGCAGTCGAATCAAATGAGAATCATGAAATCCACTTGAGATTATAATTTATTTACGAATAACGGTCATTTTGACATATAACTCATACATTTTTTACTGATATTTAAAAATGAATTGCATTTTCAAAATTTTCGACAAATTTTTTTGGAAAATATGTAAAACCTAAGTTCAAGTAGCAATTGAAAATTTTGAAAATAATAGCTAGTGAATCGGAAAACTTTTTGAGTATAGCCATCAACACAACAAATAGATATTATCCTGAAATCAATTAATGCACAATTAATATGGTAGTTAGCATGAACATAATATTGTGATATGCTTTGTCCGCATGACATTGACTTGGAACCCAAATTTTGTTGATAGTCTAAATAATACTATGAATCGTGGTATAAAAAATGTCACATCCGATACAAATTTTGGTTCAGATTGTTACATTTTTAATTGCATGTACTATTTAGACATAGTACTTAGTCACGTCACCCATTCTAATTACTCCCTCCGTCCCAACTCAACTTGTCTACTTGCCATTTTGGTTTGTCCCAACTCAACTTGCCAGTCCATAAATGACAATTTTTTTTTACCTTAATATCCCTATATTTCAACATTATTACAACAATGTCATCAAAAAGTGCATATCCACTTGATTTGATGTGCATATTATTACAAAAATGTCATCAAAAAGTGCATATCCACTTGAGTCAACTGCATTTTCTTAATCTCTGTGCCCGGTCAACGTAGACAAGTTGAGCCGGGACGGAGGTAGTAATATTTTATTTTGCATGTTGCATTTTATTTAGACACATATACCCTACATACGTACTAAGTAGTAATATCATTTAATTTTCATAACATAGCATTTAATGACTATCTAAAATACTGGGCCAAAATCACCTAAAATAGAAAATCGTGCATGGGTATACTTCTATTTTTTTTACTTGTCTCTCAATCACTTAATACTGTTTCAACTTTAAAAAGAAATTATATCGATGTATTAATTTCATCAATAGATACATACCAAAATCCATTTAATGACAATTAGACAAACATATATATATATATATATGGTAAATACATAAGTATTTCTGGAATTTACAATAAATTTGGTTGACTAAAATATTACATATTGCAAAACTTAGGTCGGATCACCTACAAGACTAAATACTATATTACGACGGACCCGAATGATGTAGTCACGTGCACATTGAATTCATTCGGGTCTACCAAAAGCCCGAACACTAAGACCTCCATCGACGTGAAGATTGATCATCGTTCTATACTTCACTTCCTTACTCTCATCGCTTAATCTGAAAACAAAGAATCTCAGCAAAACAGCTGAGAGTGTCTTCATCTGCCTATAAGCAAACTCCTTCCCCAGACAGATTCTTGGCCCGGCCTGTTTCATCAATTTGTCGAACACTAGTTAGATTGAATCCAAACAGGCCCGAATCATTACATTGTATATATATAGTCTTGAGATAACTTGAACTAACCTGGAAAGCTGTAAACTTGAAGGGGCTTTCATGTTGAAAGTTGACATTGTCATCAAGCCATCTTTCGGGTTTGAATTCTTTTGCATCATCGCCCCATATGGATCTCATCCTTCCCATTGCGTACGGTTGGTAAGCCACCGCGTCGCCTTTTTTTACGTGGAAACCATCCGGCATTGTATCGTCTGCGAAGCACATTTTCGGATCCTATTGATAGATTTCACAATCATGGATCGATTAGTCTTCAATCTGGTCTTGCATCTCGTGTTAAATCAATATTTGAATACTAAAAGAAAAAATTATAATGCAAAATACAAGAATTATGGAATTAAAAAATATATATATATTAGGGGAACCGAAAACATTAAAAAACAAAAAAAACCACATATTCTAAAAGGCCTAATTGAATAGAAAATCATTGTATTCCAATTTTTTTAAATTGACATTAAAAGACATAATTTTAGTTATCCTTACAAATCGAGTCACCAATCAACTTTTCGGTGATTCTATAATGTCGTTTAAGATATTTAAACAACTCATCAACCATATGAACATTTACAGTATGGCAGATGAGTTGTAATTAAATTCATGTACATCGTCATTCAATCACCGAAAAGTGGACACATGATTCGAGTTGCAAGGTACAACCGAAGTCTTGCATTTTTTTTTTTTTTGCCAAATTCCAAAAGTTTAATTAAATTTGCAACAAAAGTAAATGTCTTTTTTTCTTACCACAGGAACTGGAGGATAAAGCCTGAGGGTCTCAGTTAGTGCTGCATGAAGATAATGCATCTTCTCCAGAGCTTCTTCACTCAAACTGGCTGAAAATTCTGCAATTCTTTCGATCTTATTCGTCACTTCTATAATTTCTTGCGCCGTCTTTTCTTGCAAGAGAGGGTGTCTGCACATCATGTAAAAAAACCAGGACAGAGTTGTTGCTGTTGTGTCTTTACCAGCCATTACAAAGTTCAGTATTATATCTCTCAAGTACTTTGGATCAGCTTTAGACATTTTCAAAAATCTTGATAAAATGTCTTCTTTCTTCAATTGCACCTGCAAGAATACAGAGAAAAACGCAATTGTTTATATAGAAATGTTTTCAATTAAGGGGAAGTTATACATGGAAAAAAATCTCAATTTTCGCCTCGTAAATTAACTGTCAATTTTTTTATCACCAATTTTACCTATTTCAGTTTTCGTTTAATTATCACATTTTTATCAATTTTAGTCGGATTATACTAAAACGTCAATTTTTACCTACGCAAACATCAAAATTGAAAATTTCACATCCGAAATTCTTACATCCATGTATGCAAAAACTGAAATTTTGAGCAAAATCAAATGAAAATTGGAAAAAAAAAAATGATGGTTAGATGTCAACCAAAATTGATATATATAAATTAATTTGTAGTAAAAATGTGGACAATATATACCTAATATAAGTTACAGAATGAAAATTGCAAATTTTTCGTTATATTTGTACAACCGATATTGTTTTTAAAGAAATGATTAAAAGTAGAGTTAAGAGGAAAATTACTTATAATCAAGAATACAATTATTTTTTTATTTCTTATTTTTTTGCCAAAATTCACACCTTGAAGTGTACGCTAAATAATTAGTTTTTCCAAAAGTCTGACTTTAATATTCGAAAAGCAGTTGCAAACACTCGTTAAGAAAAGAAGTAAAGAATCGATTCCTTACAGTATCATCTTGCGACTTTTGCATTTGTTCGATCTTGCTATGGATCAGCTTATACACAAACTCATCAATGACTCTAATATGTTCCTTCAATTTTGCCTCCAATCCAACATTCAAAACTTTCTTGATCTTCCACAGAACATCGACATATCTCCAAGCAGTAATCTCACTTGCATCGTCAAAAGCACGACTAAATCGTGCACCTTCCTCATTCGAACCACACATGCTATCTAGATCGAATCCAAATGCAACTCTGAATATCGAATCGAGAGTCGATTTCATGTACAGGTCCTGCAAATTAGACCATGATCACAGACTCACAATCTCTATTGGGGGTGTAAATATGATATTACAACTCATTAACTACTCGGGATCGATTTGAATTAAAAATCGAATTTGGCTCAAAGATTATCAATTCGAGCTCGAGCTAGTACTCGAATAGTTCTTGATCTCAAATTTGAACACATCTCGACAAGCTAATCGACCATTTGTTAAATTTAATACTTCGCCCTTAATAGTTTATTTATTTATAAATATAATTTTAAAATTTAGGAAATTGACCTATTTTTTATAAATTATAATTCAAATATCGAGTCAAGTTGAGCTCAAACATAAAAAATAATCTCAATCAAGTTTGAGTCGAACTCGAGCCTCGAACTTTGTAATCGAGTTTGAGCTCGAGTCTGGCAATACTCAACTCGACTCGTTTACATGTCGACATATGATCAGCCTAGAATGTTAAGAATTAAGAATGCTGACCTGAATATCCATGGGTTGATTGGAAACCACATGTTGAGATACAATGTTAGCAAGCTTTACAGCATTTTCTCGAAAAATTAAACTACTAACATCCCTTAGAGCCCTGGCAGAAAATTCATGGCTTGACACTTTTCTCTGCTCCCTCCATTTTTCACCATCAACTGTGAAAATTCCATCACCTAATAAATCCTTTAGAATGCTGTAATTGTGACATCCCTGCAGAGATAATTGTGGTCAAAGTTCACAAACTTCATTAATTGTTTTGGATAGTGACAGTATTTTAATTAATAAATACACCCACAAATCAAATAAATTGATGAAAAAAAAAAAAGCAATATTGCAATTACCCATAATTTTTACAAGAATCGCAGAGATAGATTTTAATTTTGATGACCAAAAATTGTTCTTAAATAGCCTTTAAAAATTATAACTTGAAGTCAAAAAAAAAATGTATCTTAAAGCACAATATACATTTTGGCAGAAAAAAAAAAAAAAAAAAAAAAAAGCACTTTCTCCTAAAGAAAGGATTATCTACAAGAAAAATTAATCCAATTAGATTTTGTTTAACTTATACAACTATATTCGTACTTATCCCAAAGCGTTCTTCTAGAGTTTTAATCAAATTCTTAAATTTTAGCTGAGGAATGACAATGAAGATAATCTTGCACTAAAATTGTATAAAAATCTTAAAAAACAAAAAATTAAAACAAAAATTAACCTAAAAAACAACACTTAATTAAGAATTTACTTCAATGCAATATCCTATGTATGCAATTATGCAAATATAAAATAAAAAACGAGATTAAAACATAGCAAAACGAGTACCTTGCCATAATTTTCGAAGTTGGTCTTGAGTATATACTCGACGTTGACCGGATCCGACGTGTAAACCTCACTTCGAAAAGGGGTGATCAATCTGTAAGTCGTGTATTTGGTTGCAAGCTCAGTCATGTAGTCGTGTAATCTGCTGAAGTTGATGAGATGGTGGAATATGGTGCCACCGATCGGATGGTACCTTTTCTTTTCAAATTTTCCGGCGAGTTTTCGAACCATCACAACGGAAAATGTGACGGCGAAGACGGTGGCGGCGACGGCTATTGGCCGGAGAAAGAAGTCAAAGAGAGACATCGTTGAGAATTAGTGTTGGCAACAGGTGAAATGGGGTTGGGATAATGATATTCACTCATTCATTCTCTTTTATATTTAGATAAATCTTTTTTAACTTTTTTTTTTTAAGTAAAAACTGATTTTGTAATGTTGATAAGCACATGAGATGTCACCTTTGAATTTAAGTAGACGGTGATGTGGCATAGCAAGTACATCAATTTTTTTTGTCTTTTTTCCGTTTTTGGTCATTTTTTGTTTGGTAAGCAATTTTGTAAGTGGGGTGATTTCATTATTAAGGGGGAAATGACCCATATACCACGAAAAATATAGTGCATTATCTTTTCTATTATAATATATAGTATTTTTGTAATTTCTACGAAAAGAAAAAAGCGTGAATTGTCAAAAATACACCTACCTCTTACAAGTTAAATTGTGATTGAGATGTAATTGATGTCTGATGTGTAGGCTCACATGCTACACGAATTTTAATTTTTATTCTAAGGTTACATTAACTTATGTTACTTTTAAATAATGTCTTATTATTTTTTTTTTGTTAATATGTCTTACACGATTTTTTTTTTTTAAATGTATGAATTTTGAGAGATACACGAATTATACATTTTATTAATGAAATAAAATTTTGTATAGTTTTTTTTGTTTTGTTGTACAAGCCTTCCACAAAATTATGAATTTTTTTGTATGTTTATTTTTTGAGAGTTATGCGAATTTTTTTTTGTATGTTACACGATTTTTCTTTTTTTTTTTTTGGAGTTACATGAATTTTTGCATAATTTTTGTGTAAGATCTAATTTGCAAAATTTTCGTGTAACACCTAAATTGTAGATGCTTTTCACACGAAAATCCTCTTTTTTACTATGCGCGGATGAGACTTGTATGGAATGGCCAAAATTTGTGTCCAATCAATATGATAAAAATGAGGGTAAAATAATATTTTTGTGAATTTATGATAAAAAAAAAAAAAAAAAAAGAGTTCAAAACTATATTAAATGGTAGAAAAAAATTATATTATATTAATTAGGGTAATATGGGCATTGGACCCTTTCGTTAAATTGGTTGCTCATGCTCGCAATTTTATTATATATTTTTAGTTATTTTTCAAAAACAAAATAATTATTGGATAGACCTTTCTCAATACCCCTTTTACCCGATCTAGAGAATATTTGAAATTCACTCATAAAAGATCAAAATATTTATGTCCGTGATGGTCCCAAGCCCCAGCCGTGCTGGGACAATATTTTTGCCTTTTTCTTTATTTTTATTTTTTTCATTTGCTCATTTTTCCCTTCTTTTCATTTTATATATATATATATATATATTTTTTTTTTTAATGTGATTATTATATATTTTTTCCTTTGTAATATGATTATTCATTGTATAAAGTGAATTTTTCATATCAACTTTATTTTTCATAATTATAAAAGTGCATATTATAATATAATATATTAATAATAAAAATACATAAGTTAGAATTGTAGAATGGAAATATGGAAAAATTATAGCATATTAACAATAAAAATATATAAAATTACATTTAGAAGTGAAAAAAAAAAAAAGGGAAGAAAGGCAAAATATTTGCCCAGCAACTAGTGTTGTGCTTTCGGCCAAAGTAAGTGATTGTTTGAAATTTACAATAACACCCTCAATAATTCTTTTGTACTTATATCTTACATTGTACACACATCTTACATTGATAAAATAAAATACGAGATTGAATACTATTTTATCACTATATTCATTCGGGCTTGTGTTCGGGTCTGCTGAAAGCCCGAACACTGAGACCTCCATCGACATGAAGAATGAGCATTGTTCTATACTTGACTTCCTTACTCTCATCACTTAATCTGAAAACAAAGAATCTCAGCAAAACAGCAGAGAATATCTTCATCTGCCTGTAAGCAAACTCCTTCCCCAGACAGATTCTTGGCCCGGCCTGTTTCATCAATTTGTCGAACACTAGTTAGATCGAATCCAAACAGGCCCGAATCATTACATTGCAAATAGTCAAGGGACAACTTGAACAAACCTGGAAAGCTGTAAACTTGAAGGGGCTTTCGTGTCGAAACCTACCATTGTCATCAAGCCATCTTTCCGGCTTGAATTCCTTTGCATCATCGCCCCATATGGATCTCATCCTCCCCATTGCGTACGGTAAGTAACCCACCAAGTCGCCTTTTTTTACGTCGAAACCATCCGGCATTATGTCGTCTGATGAGCACATTTTCATATCCTATTGATAGATTTCACGGTCATGGATTACACTTTCGATCAGTTAATTTTTATCTGACATTGGAGGGTTAAAATCATTTTTCGTCCATAATTATGGTGTCTTTCGATTTCTCATATTTGTCAAGATATTCAATTTAACCGCACAATTTAAGAATTTGTTTGACTTTAGTCCAATTTCTCTGAATTGAGGCTTTTCAATGACCTAAAAGTAACGTGGCGACATGTGTCAAATTCTTATTGATTGACACATGTTGTGACGTCACTTCCAGATCACAGAAAAACCATTTTTCGATTAAAATTGGTTTAAAATCCAACAAATTGAATATTTTGATACTTATAAGATCAAAATTTAGAGATACCATAATTATGAACCAAAAAATGATTTTAACCCAATATTGCGTCTTAGATGCAAAGGTAAATCGGCGAGTATATAGTAGAATGAGAAACGGTCGTGTTTTGGTATATGAAAAGTCTAAAATATCCTTTCTCTAAAAGACTTTGTAGCTTTCGATCCAAGTGTCCTCAGATTGCAGAATTTTGAAGAGTAGTGTCTCGAGCTTTTGTAGTTCTCAAAGTGCATGCGTAGAGAGGATGCAAAATTTTGTTTGTCTGTATATGTCTTTTTATATGCTAAAATGACTATATCCCCTTTTTTAAAATCTCAAGGCATAAAAAGCGCATATTTTCTAGGAGGTCTAATTCGAAAAAATCATTATCTTTACTCTAGTTGCAAATTTCATCAAACTTTTGAACTTTGGTTATAGAAGGTATTATTTTAGCTATTTCTTGCGAATCGAATCACCAATCAACCTTTTGATGATTAGGTTATGATGTGTTCGATACTTAAACAATTCATCAATCATATAAACATTGATTATATGGCAGATGAGTTGTCATTAGTACCATAAATATCATTATTTGATCACCGATCATCATTCGAGTTGCAAGGTACTAATAACTAAAATTGTGTAATTTTTTTGTCAAATCTCAAAAGCTTTCATAAATTTGCAACTAAAGAAAGAAAGAAAATATTTTTCCCCCTCAATTCGGCCTTTCTAAAGCCTATTAAATTTGTTTATAATGAGTAATATGAGATTAAACATGAAATAAGGAAATTTGCAAATTTAGAAATATTACTTTTTGTCATTCATCATTTAAGAACATTAATCTTTCAGATCTAAAATCAGACACTAATATGTAAGCCTCTCTAATTTTTGGCTTTCAAAAATTTCATTCAATTCTCGTATCGATTCGAGTTTGAATTGAACTCAAGTCAGTAAAATTTATTTAGGATTATATTATGCTTGAGGAGTTGAGTGTTTTGGTATGACATGTACATTTTGATTATGTTTTGAGGAAGCATTGTTATAATTGTCGTCTCACCGTCTTTTCTACCACTGCAATCCACCATAACCACCTTCAAGTTCACATCAAAACATTCATCTCCTCAAGCCCTAGCATAACACCAAATTAATTTACCGAATTCAGTTCGATTCAAGCTCTATTTGAGCGAGAAAAGAATGAAATTTAAAAAACCTCGAAATTGGAGTACACAAGCTGCACACAATGCAAGTGTGATTTAATCCTAATTGTCCCAAATCATAAATGGCCTAAATGATGAATGATCAAAAATTATTGTCCTAAATTTGCTATTTATTCGAAATGAAACACCATGTAAAAAGAGAAAAAAGCCAAGTAATCTTATGCAGAGCACAACACATATATATACCATAGAAATCAAAGTCAATTTTCTTACCAGAGGAACTGGAGGATAGAGCCTGAGGGTCTCAGCTAGTGCTGCATGAAGATAATGCATCTTCTCCAGTGCTTTATCATTCAAACTGGCTGAAAATTCTTCGATTTTCTCGATCTTGTTCGTTGCTTCTATAATTTCTTGCGCGGTTTTTTGTTGCAAGGGTGGGTTCTTGCACATCATGTAAATAAACCAGGACAGAGTAGTTGCTGTTGTGTCTTTACCAGCGATTACAAAGTTCAATAATATATCTCTCAAGTACTTTTGATCATCTTTATACAATTTCACAAATCTTGATAAAATGTCTTCTTTCTTCAAACACATCTGCAAGAACACAGAAAAACAGAAACATATATATAGATATGTTTGCAACTAATGGGGTGTTAATTAATTAGCAACCTATCATGTTTTTAAAGAAGTGATTAAAAGTAGATATTGTAGGAAAATTACTTTTTTTATTTAACATACTGGATAAAATCTAAAGTTAGAGCTTATAAAAAGATAAAACAAGTGTAAAAACACTAGACTGATCAAGGTTGGATTAAAGTTCGTTCAAACTCGACTTGAATTATCAAACAAGCTCGAACATAATTTATGAAGCTCGATAAAATTTCAATAAACCTTGAATAAGTGTCCGTTTAGCTCGACTCAATTCATTTACTGTCTACAAATTTCCGATTTTAATATGATAAATCGATTGCAAACACCCTTTAAGAAACGAAGTAAAGAATCGATTCCTTACACGATCATCTTGCGACTTCTGCGTTTGTTCGATCTTGCTATGGATCTGCTTATACACAAACTCATCAATAACTCTAATATTTTCCTTCAATTTCGCCTCCAATCCAACATTCAAAGCTTTCTTGATCTTCCATAGAACATCGACAAATCTCCAACCAGTAATCTCATTTGCATCATCAAAAGCACGACTAAATCGCGCACCTTCCTCATTCGAACCACACATGCTGTCTAGGTTGATTCCAAATGCAATGCTGAATATTGAATCAAGAGTCGATTTCATGAGCAGGTCCTGCAAAGACCATGATCGAAGGACCCGAGGTGTAAATGAAATAATACATCTAGGGATTGACTCAAAAAAAAAAAAAAAAATCAAATTCGGCTCATAGATTATCAAGCACATTTATACTCGACTCGACAAGCTCGCAAACTTGATCGAGCATATGTTAAATTTATATTTTGTCCTAAGTGGTAAATTTGTTTACTAATATAATTTAAAAATTCAGGAATTTGAGTTATTTTATAAATATTATTCAGGTATCAAGTCCAGTCAAATTCAAGTTTATCGGCTAAAAAAATTTCGATCGAGTTCAAGTCAAGTTCGAGCCTCGAATTTAGTAATCGAGCTCGAGATTGGCAGTATTCGGCCCGTTCAACTCGTTTACACCCGTTGTCGCTACAACATAGACATATGTTTTAGCCAAGAATGTTGAGAGTTAAAAATGCTCACCTGAATATCCATAGGTTGATTGGAAACCACATATTTAGATACAATGTTAGCAAGCTTTACAGCGTTTTCTCGAAAAATTACACTACTAACATCCCTTAGAGCTCTAGCAGAAAATTCATGGCTTGACACTTTTCTCTGCTCTCTCCATTTTTCACCATCCACTGCGAAAATCCCATCACCTAATAAATCCTTTAGAAGGCTGCAATTGTACCATCCCTGCAAGTGATCAAAGTTCACATTTAGTTGTTGTGGATGGTGAGAATTACTTAAAAAATGGTTCCAAATTTACTGCAAAAGCAATTTAAATTCATTAATGCAAAGCAGTGTTTCATCTCGTATTTTATTGCAGTTCGATTATGATTTCGCAACTCACAACATATATGTAGTGATCCAATGGAGTGCAATAGACAATACAAACTATCTACAAAAGTTCAAAAGTAAACACACTACTTGTGGGTCAAATTTCAAGAGGATAAATGTAAATTTAAAGACTAAACTGATATTTCATCATATTTTAATGGATAAACTACTCTCAAAAATCAAATAATTTGATGGACAAAAGGCAATATTTCAATTACCCCTAATTTTTACAAGAATTCAACTGTTTTTGACTGAAAATAGTTCTTAAATAGCCCAATTTTTTTTTTTAATAATGTATCTTAAAGCACAACAAACAAATTGCTATAAAAAGTATATTCTCCTAAGGAACTGATTATCTACAAGAAAAATAATTCCAAATTAGATTTTCAAAATTGATACTCCATTTCATAATAAATGTCGTTTTGGAGTCTAAATTTTATTTCAAATTAAATGTCATTGTTTTAGATTTTTATACAATTTTATTCCCAAATTATTCCTATTAATATTCTTTTACTAAAATTTAGGGATTTAATATGATACTATTTATGGAATTAATTTGATTCTCTTTCCAATTGCGAATCTTAAATTCCTTGGTTAGTGAAGGGTGTATATATCCAATTTTTTGTTCCTTAATCTATACAAAAAAATCTAGAATGACAGTTATTTTGAAATGGAGAGAGTATTATGTTTCTTCCATGCAATATTTCATGTAAGCAAACATAAATAAAATAAAACACGAGATTAAAAAACAAAAAATGTACCTTGCCATAATTTTCGAAGTTGGTTTTGAGTATATACTCGACGATGACCGGATCCGACGTATAAACTTGACTCCGAAAAGGGGCGATCAATCTGTAAGTCGTGTATTTGGTTGCAAGCTCAGACATGTAGTCGTGTAATCTGCTGTAGTTGATGAGCTGATTGAATATGGTGCCGCCGATCGGATGGTACCGTTTCTTGCCAAATTTTCCGGTGAGTTTTCGAACAATCACAACGGAAAATATGGCAGCGAAGAAGGTGGCGGCGATGGCTATTGGCCGGAGAAAGAAATCAAAGAGAGACATTGTTGAGCTCAGAGTTTGCAACTTTTGTATGTTGTTGGGATTTTCTATCTGGCCAGTATTTATAATGGTTTGAACACAAACTCAATTCATTTAATCATCTACTATACTTTTCCTTTTTTGTATCGTCTTTTTATTTGTTTAAATGCATGTCATATTTATCATTCATTTAATCTATTATTTGTGTGTCACAATATAAAATTGACTCATTCATTTTTTTTTTAAATTACAATTTATTTACAATTTCTACTTAATTCTTATAAATAAGTATAATAATTTAATTGAATATAAACAAAATAATTAGTAAACTTAAGATAGATTGGAAATTGAAATCAAGGAGGACAACTTAAGGAAAAAAAAAACTATATAAAATTGAATACAGGATAATTACAAAATTTAAAATGCAAAATGCTATAGGATTAAGAAAAACCAAAGAATGGAAAAAAAAAAAAAAAAAACATGAAAATGAATGAATAAAAAAGTGAAAAATAAAAAGCATGCAATAGAATTAAACTTTAAATGGAATGTGGCATTAGTTTGAACACGAAAGTTTGCATTTATATGATACATAATTGGAATATCATAAGTATTTAGACTATGTTGGGCTCATCGTGAATCCAATTTTAGATGGGATCAAAGCATATATAAACATTTGGTAATTGATTTATGAGATTTTAGATAAATAAAAAATTGGGAGATTTCTTTAAATTGGTTGCTCATGCTCTGAATTTTATTTTATATATTTAGTAATTTGTCAAAAATAATAATAATAATAATAATAATAATAATAATGATTGGTAGAGTCGTAGAGATTTCTCAATCTAGAGACCATCTGAAATTATCACTCATATAGGATCCACATATTTATGTTGGTTGGTGATAAGTTATTGTTTGGAATACTAACATGATTTATTTTATTTGCTTTTCTTTTATCTTTTAATGGAAAAGGAAGTGATTTAGCTCTCAACGTTTCTTCGAAAGTGTAGCTTCTTTCATATTTTTGGGTAAACACATTTGCAATTTTGTTTTTGTCCCATAGTGGTGCCTCATTTGAATAAGTTTTTTCATTATCGGTCGAAATGAAATAGAGTGCAGCAATTTAAATCAGACAACAAATTGTTTACACCGCAACTAATGAATCCAAATCAACTTAAAGCAGAATGAGATCGCGATGTTTGCCCTTTTCAAACCCTCAACTAAGGCTATTACTTCCCCTCAAGTATTGTAATGCAATAGGAAGGCCTTTTGAATGATTCATAAAATTGTCATGCACTTTGAAATGTGGTGTGACAAGTTTTATGAAACTTATCTAATATAATCAAGAAACCTAATTTAATTCAAATTCCACTTAGGAAAACGAACACTCTCTGAAAACTTTAGAACCAGTGTTAACTGTTAGGTTTGGATTAGCTTCATTATTAATGATTTAATAATCTTGCTAATAAAAGTTTTCCGACTAGGTTTTAAAAATAAAAATATTATTACTCTATGTTCCCTATTAATTTTTGTAATAAATTTAACTTTTCAAAATATTAGGATATATATATATATATATATATATATATATGTATTTACTTATTTGTAGTGTTGGAAAAATGAAGAGTAATACATCTTATATTTAGAGCACTAAAAAGTTTTAATGGCCACAAGCATATTTATTTTTATGTATTCATAATCATCACCATCACAAAACTCAAGAATTGATTTTGTAGCCAATTATTATACTATTTTTTATTTTATTAAATAATATTACAATACTGATAGAAAATATTTATTTAATTATTCAATTTGCATTTTTGTTTCTAATTAAAATATTTTAAGCTATTTAAATATATAGTATCCATTTGATTAGGTATAGCCCTAGTTCCTTTTTATTTTCCGTCAATATGTCCGACTAAGAGGGTGTTTGGTGAGCTTATAAGCTCCTTAAAAAAGTTTATAAGATGTTAAAAACTTATAAGCTCCTCAAAAGTGTTTGTCTAAACTTTAAAAATAAGATCTTATTTTAGGAGCTTATAAGATGTAAAGAGCTTATAAGTTCTTTTTTGAAAAGTAGGGAATTCCAACTTTTTTCTAAACTACGAGTTTTTTTTTTTTAAACACCTGCAAATTTAATTATTGAAATTACATAAATGTCATTACTAATATATTATAAACTCTACCATCTTATTTATCCAAACACTCCAACAACTTATTTTAAACTTAAATTAACATTTTATAAGCTCTAAAAACATCTTATAAGATGCAAGAGCTTATAAACTCTAAAAATAAGTTTAGCCAAACATCCCCTGAATAGTTAGGCCAGACATCATATAAATCACATAATTAATCCTTAATTATATTAATTTACTGCTTAATTCAGGAAATGTTGATTGAAAAAACGAAAGCATATTAACAGAACACATTTTAGAAGAAGATTAACTGCACATAAATACTCAAGAATTTATCTCGAAAATAAATAAATAAATACTCAAGAATTATTATATACAACAATGAAACTCAATCTAATCATTAACATTAAAAAGACAATGAAAACATCCTCATTGAATGTAACATATATGATTATGTTTTTAGTTCCACAATGTAACTCAAGCTAAAACTCATTATGATCCAAGAAGATCATGAAACACAGCTAACACAATTAGCTGATGCATCACATATAAAGATGGTGTTATATACAGAGGTGTTCTAATCATGGAGAATTCTGAGCAGACAAACTATGGCAAGCCTCTTTGCCAATACACCATACTCGGCTCTGACTAGGCGTTGCACTAACCGCACTAATCTTGGCTTCTTCCCGATCTGAAACATCGCTGGTCTCATGGGACCCGAGAGATTTCCCGTCTATGCTGTTCAATTGATGGATAAGCGAGTGCCTGACACGATCAAGCATAGGGCTGTCTGAAATTCCCGGGATTCTTGCTCCAACGAGATGGGACATAGCCACCGGTGAATTGGGATTGCTCATTACGTCTTGAAGAATATCTCCTATTCTTGATAGAATGCTAAATGCCAGGTTGGCTAGAACTCGAGAATAGGCTTCAATGACCGAGTGCCCCACATCCTACTCATAATTAAGTATTGAACTTTTTAGTGGTGAATGACACTACTGCAAATATACCTATGTGTTGAAACTTGAAAATAATTTATTAACTTGCCATATTGGATCTTCGTGACGTCAAGGAATGTCTGAGGAAGATTTGGGTATCGACTCTTGACCTGTATTAGAAGCAGTTCAGCTTGGCTGACCAATGTTTCAATCTTGTCCAGCTCAGATAATGGATCTGATAGTATTTAGAGGTTAAGTATTTTGTGTAGGAAGTATTTTAGTATATGTGAAATTAGGATAGGAAGAAGGATTATATTGAGAAAAGATTTTATTAAGAAGTAGTTGGAAAGAATATTGGAGGAAGAGTGGAAAGGATTTAGGAATGATGTATTCCTTTTAATTTTTCTAGTACTTCATACAAATGCACTCCTATCTCATATTTATAGGAGCACAAACAAACTTCTAGATTTTTCTTACATATTCATTTTAATCTAGATTTATCTAGAATTTTCTTTTTCTACCTTATTCTTTTATTTCCTAGTATAATCTAGATTATTCTCATATATTATATAATACATCATCATTTTCCAATTCTAGGATATTCTAGAAATATGCATCACTTGCTAATACTCCTCCTTGATGCATATTTCGGTGACCCCAATCTTTTCTCGTAGTGTTTCGAACATTCCGCGTGGTAATGCTTTTGTAAAAATATCTGCTAGTTGGTCTTCAGTCTTGTAATGCTCCAACTCGATTTCTTTGTTTGCCTCTGCTTCTCGAATAAAGTGGTACTTGATCTTTATGTGTTTAGTTCTGCTATGGAACACTGGATTTTTTGCGATAGCGATTGCTGATTTACTGTCGCAATAGATTTTGGTAGCTTCATCTTGCGGCTCTCCCATGTCTTCAAGTATATGTTTTAGCCAAATTGCTTGACTTGTAGTCATTGCTGCTGCTATGTATTCTGCTTCAGCTGATGATTGTGCAACTGTAGCTTGTTTTTTAGAAGCCCAAGAAAATATTCCTGAACCCATTGTAAATGCGTACCCTGATGTGCTCTTCATGTCGTCAACAGAACCTGCCCAATCACTGTCAGTATAGCCGATTAACTTTGATTCAGGTGTTGATTCATACCGGATGCCGAAGTTCTTAGTTCCTTGAAGATATCGGAGTACACGTTTTGCCGCTCCATAGTGAATCTGACTTGGATCCTGCATGAACCTTGATAAGAAGCTCGTTGCATACATTATGTCAGGTCGAGTCACTGTTAGATAGAGTAGACTTCCGATTAGACTTCGAAATTTTGAGATGTCTGCCTTTGGTGAGCCATCTTCTTTTTGTAGTGCTTTAGAGCTGTCAAGTGGGGTGGCAACGGTCTTGCACCCTTCCATCTTGAACTTTTTAAATAAGCTTTCGGTATATTTCTTTTGCGAGATAAATATATTATCTTCTCTTTGGTTTATCTCGATACCGAGAAAATAATGCATCAAGCCCAAATCGGTCATCTCGAATGTCTTCATCATATCTTCTTTGAACTCCTTAATCATTGTCTCATTGTTTCCTGTGACTATAAGATCATCAACATATAAAGAGACAATGAGTGTATTTTTCGTACCTTGGGTCTTGATGTATAGTGTATGCTCGCTCAAGCTCCTCCTGAATCCAAGCTTTGTGAAGTAGTTGTCAATTCTGCTATACCAGGCTCGCGGAGCTTGTTTTAAGCCGTAAAGTGCCTTCTTTAATTTGAGAACTTTATCTTCTTAGCCTTGTGTCACGAACCCTTGAGGTTGTTCCACATATATTTCTTCTTCAAGATTCCCATTTAGGAATGCTGACTTCACATCAAATTGGTAAATCTTCCATCTCCTTTGTGCAGCTAGCGCAACAAGTGCTCGAATGGTGTCGAGTCGGGCTACTGGAGCGAAAGTCTCGTTGTAGTCGATCCCTTGTACTTGCGAGTAACCCTTTGCTACTAGTCTTGCCTTATGTTTATTAATTGAGCCGTCTGGGTTAATCTTTGTCTTATACACCCACTTGACTCCAATCACTTCTTTGTTGTTCGGTAGATCCACCAACTCCCATGTTTTGTTTTTCTCGATCATTTTGATTTCTTCTTCCATGGCTTTTATCCATTCTTTTTCTTTGACGGCAACTTCAAAGCTTTCGGGCTCTAGGGTCACAAAGTTGCATCTCTCATATATTTCTCGTAGTTGCCTTATTTTTCTGGGAGCAGAATCTGGAGAAGATTCTTCTTCAATTGAGATGGATGATGATGTTGGTGTCCTTGGACTAGAAGGTTCTGGATCTTTACTAGAAGATTCTGGAGTCTCTTGGGGTTCGGTAGGACGTTGTTTTAGTGGTAGCATTATATTTTGTTTTTCAATTTTTTCTTCTTCCCAATTCCATGTAGCATTCTCGTCAAACTCGACATCTCGGCTGATGATTAGTTTCTTACTTTTAAGACTATAAATTCTATAGCCTTTAGATTGAGAGCTGTAGCCAAGAAAAATACATTTCTCTGTCTTCTCCTCCAGTTTGTGCCTTTTTTCCTTTGGAATGTGCACGTAGCAAATACTCCCAAAGATCTTAAGATGTTGTGCTGACGGCTTTCGTCCGCTCCACGCTTCTATTGGTCTTTTATTTTGTACTGCTTTTGTTCTACACCTATTTAGTAGATTGACAACGGTGTATACTGCTTCTGCCCAAAACTCCTTTGGCATGTTCTTTTCTGCTAGCATTGTTCTGGCCATCTCCATCACAGTCCTATTCTTCCTCTCTGACACGCCATTCTGCTCTGGAGCGTAGCCAACTGTCAATTGATGATTGACTCCTTCCTCCTCGCAGAACTTATTGAATGTGTTAGAGGTGTATTCTGTACCTCTATCACTCCGTAGGACTTTGATTCGATGACCATTTTGATTCTCGACTAGACTCTTGAATTTCTTGAATATATTAAAGACCTCTGATCTTTCTTTCATAAAGTATACCCATGTCATTCTTGTATAATCGTCAATAAAAAGAATGAAGTACCTGTTTTTCTCGAATGTTGGTGTCCTCATTGGGCCGCACACATCTGTATGGATCAGCTCCAATATTTGCTTAGCTCTCCATGTTTGTCTTGAGGGAAATGACTTTCGGTGTTGTTTTCCTTCCATGCATGTCCCACAGACGTCATCGTTCATTTGGATGGCTGGAAGATCTTTCATCATATTTTTCTGGTGGAGAATTTTCAGTCCTTGGAAGTTGAAATGCCCGAACCTCCGGTGCCATAGCCAGGATTGATCTTCGTGGGCTTTTAGTGCTACCTCAACGTACTGCCAGCGAATAGGAAAATTTCTTTGTTGTTGCATTTTTACTACAGCAATTTCGGAATTTTTATTCTTGTCGTCGTATATGGTGCATGAGTCTCCTTTGAATAGCAGAGAATATCCTCTCTCCATCATTTGACCCACGCTGAGAGGATTTGTGTCAAGCTTCGGAACCAATAGTACATCGTGGATGAATCGCGTACCTTTCTTGGTGTTGACGGCGATCGTGCCCTTTCCTTCGACACTCACTAGATCTCCATTCCCGAGCTTTACTTGTGATACACTCACTAGATCTCCATTCCCGAGCTTTACTTGTGATTTAATTGTTTTGTTGATATTTTGGAAGATCTTCTCATCTCCTGTCATATGGTTGCTGCAACCACTATCTATGAACCAAGTGTCGTTCTTTAATTCTGATGCAGCATGGCACGCGTAGAATAAGTTGTTCTTGTTTTCCTCCTCCTCGGTGTAATTAGCTTGTTGTTTTTTTTGAAGCGACAATCTTTCTCTAGATGACTAAATTTGCCATAATTTTTACATTGTGGTTTATCTCGATTCCAACAATCTTTTTCAAGATGGTTGGTCTTCTTACAAATATTGCATGGTGGGTATTTATCCTTTCTTTTATAATTATAACCACCTTGATTTTTATTTCTTTCCCCATTTTTCTTCCCACCATTTCTAGAATTCTGAGACCATATATTGAATTTAGATTGAAATGCGTTTTCTACTGATTCGTTTTCACGCATACTCAATCTTTTCTCATAAGCTTCAAGTGAGCCTATTAATTCTGTCACCGATAATTTTTCAATATCTTTAGTTTCTTCAGTTGTAGTGACAATAGGATCATATTTAGCTGGAAGAGTAATTAGTATTTTTTCTACTACTCTCTTCTCGGTAATATTTTCTCCATATCCTTTTAGTTGATTAACCACGTAGTAATCCTTTACAGTCTCAGATTCTTTCATCTTCAAATTTTCCAACTCTCTTCTTAGTGTTTGGAGTTTGAGATTACGTACCTTATCACTTCCCTGATATTCTTCCTTTAGCGTATCCCAAGCTTCTTTCGATGTTTTAACTCCACTGATTCTTGGAAATAAAGACTCCACCATAGCCATTTGCAATATGTAGAGAGCTAGACTATCCTTCTCCACGTTCTTGTCTAGTTTTTCTTTGTCTATAGTTGACAAAGAAGATGTGTCTTCAGGAATAGTATATCCCTTCTCAACAATCTCCCATAGACCTTGGGACATAAAATATGTTTTCATTTTAATGCCCCAATAATTATAGTTTTCTCCTGAGAAAATTGGAATTGGAATTTGATTGTTATTTGATAAGGACATGTTGGATATAGAAATGGTAATGGGAAATTTTTATGAGTAGTATGTTTGGGGATATTGCGGAAGCTAGTTTACGCCTAGTTCAAATCTAACCGGGCTCTGATACCACTGATAGTATTTAGAGGTTAAGTATTTTTGTGTAGGAAGTATTTTAGTATATGTGAAATTAGGATAGGAGGAAGGATTATATTGAGAAAAGATTTTATTAAGAAGTAGTTGGAAAGAATATTGGAGGAAGAGTGGAAAGGATTTAGGAATGATGTATTCCTTTTAATTTTTCTAGTACTTCATACAAATGCACTCCTATCTCATATTTATAGGAGCACAAACAAACTTCTAGATTTTTCTTACATATTCATTTTAATCTAGATTTATCTAGAATTTTCTTTTTCTACCTTATTCTTTTATTTCCTAGTATAATCTAGATTATTCTCATATATTATATAATGCATCATCATTTTCCAATTCTAGGATATTCTAGAAATATGCATCACTTGCTAATAGGATCCTTAACGAAAGACGACCATGATGTTCGAACAGGAGACTTGCCATTGCCATTGCCTTGCTCCGCGATTTTCTCTTTCCAGGCAAATATTGCTGCTTCCAGTCTGTTAATGGCTTCAAGAGCACCATGTTCCGATTTCAGATTCAGGCAGTTTATCATTTCCTCTAGGTAAAGATTCTATCTTACAACCTTAAATCGCTTAAGATCATTGATTATATGTGTTCTAAACTTCTGGTATACAGGTCTGTGTGTGACATTCTTCATAGAAATAATCATACTATGGTATATAACAAGCAATGCTGAACAGCAAGGAAGGATTATACACATGGTTAGGTCACTGTTCGCGTTTCTAGTATCATATCATTGATGTAGAATCACTAAATGTCAGAATTCATCACAACACTCAAGAAATGATTTTGTAGCCAATTATACGAACTAAATATCACCTGAAAATCTTGCCTCGAGATTTTCACGAAAACCAAGATTATGCTATTCTGAGATATTCACAAAAAACGAAACCACATCAAAATTTCGTTCTGAAAATTTCACTAAAAATAAAATCTGAGATTATTACAAAAAAAAAAAAAGAAATTATCCCAAAATTTCATTCTGAAAGCACCAATGGAAAGAAAGATGGAAATTATCACGAAAGACAAAAAATCACCTGAAAATCCGTTTCCGAGTTCGTCCCAAAAGCCAAGATTCGGGTACACGGAGATTTTCACAAAAAATGAACTTGTTTCAGAATTCCGTTCTGAAAGCACCAATGCAAAGGAAATCCGAAATTATCACGAAAAGAAAAAAAATCACCTAAAAATCCATCCACGAGATTGTCCCGAAAGCAAAAATTCTACCGCCCTTAACAAAAAATGAAACAGTCTAAGAATTTTGTTCTGAAAACACCAATGCTAAAGAAATCCGAAATTATCACGATAGGCAAAAAATCACCTGAAACTCTGTCCCATAGATCGTCCCTAAAACTAAGATTTTGCTGCCTTAACATTTTCATGAAAAACGAACCGTCTCGGAATTCTGTTCTGAAGGCACCAATGGAAAGACTATCTGATATTATCACAAATGGCAAAAAATCACCCAAAAATCTGTCCCCTAGATCATGTCGTATGCCAAGATTCTTCCGTCCTAAGATTTTTTCACAAAAAACAAAAATGTCTCGGAATTTTGTTCTGAAAGCACCAATGGAAAGGAAATCTGAAATTATCACGAGAGGCAAAATATCGCCTTAAAATCCATCCCCCAGATCGTACCGAAATCTAAGATTCTGTTGCTTTGAGATTTTCATGAAAAACAAAGCGTCTTAGAATTCCGTTCTGAAAGCGCCAATGGAAAGAAAATAGGAAATTATCACCAAAGGCAAAAAAATACCTGAAAATTTGTGACAAAGATCGTCTCATAAGCCAAGATTCTGCTGTCTTCAAATTTTCACGAAAAATGAAACCATCTCGGATTTCTATTCTAAAAACACCAATGTAAAGGAAAATCGAAACTATCATGAAAGAAAAAAAACATCGCATAAAAATACGTCCCTCGAATCATCCTGTATGCAAAGATTCTGTTGCCCTCAGATTTTGACGAAAAACTAAACAGTCACGGAATTTTGTTTCTGAAAGCACCAATGGAAAGAAAATCTGAAATTATCACCAAAGGTAAAAAAGTCACTAGAAAATCCGTCCTTAATATCGTCCCAAAAGTCAAAATTCTGATGTCCTAGAATTTTCACGAAAAACAAAACCGTCTCGAAATTCTGTTTGGAAAACACCAATAAAAATGAGATCCGAAATTATCATGAAATGCAAAAAATCACCGAAAAATCCATCCCTAGATCGTCCATATGCCAAGATTCTGCCGCACTAAGATTTTCACGAAAAAAAAAATGTCTCAGATTTCATTTTTAAAGCACCAATGAAAAGAAAATTCGAAATTATCATGAAAAACAAAAATTCAACAGAAAACCCGTCACCCGAATCGTCCCGTATGCCAAGATACTATTGCCCTCAAAATTTTACGAAAAACAAAAGTGTCACCAAATTCCGTTTTGAAAGTACCAATAGAAAGGAAATACAAAATTATCACCAATGGCAAAAAATTACCTAAAAATATGTCCCATGGATTGTCTCAAAAGCTAAGATTATGTTGCCTTCAAATTTTCACGAAAAATGAAACCATCTTAGAATCTATTCTGAAAACACCAATGTAAAGAAAATCCGAAATTATCACGAAAGATAAAAAAATAACGTGAAAATTCATCCCTCAAATCATCCCGTATGCCAAGATTATGTTGCCCTCAAATTTTGACAAAAAACTAAACCGTCACGGAATTCCGTTCTAAAAGCACCAATAAAAAGAAAATCCGAAATCATCATGAATGACAAAAAATTACTTGAAAATCCATATCCCGGATCGTTCCGAATGCTAAGATTCTGTTGCCCTGAGATTTTTATGAAAAACAAAACTGTCTCAAATTTCGTTCTGAAACCACCAATTGAAAGAAAATCCAAAATTATCACCAAAGGTAAAAAATCACCTAAAAATCCGTCCCTAAAATCGTCCCAAAAGCCAAGATTCTACTGTACTGAAATTTTCACGAAAAACGAAACTATCTCGAAATTCTGTTCTGAAAACACCAATGGAAAGGAAATCCAAAATTATTACGAAATGCAAATTTTGATGAAATACTAAACCGTCATAGAATTCCGTTCTAAAAGCACCAATAAAAAGAAAATCCGAAATCATTATGAAAGACAAAAAATCACTTGAAATCCGTACCCCGGATCATTCTAAATGCCAAGATTCGGTTGCCTTGAAATTTTCACAAAAAACAAAATTGTCTCAAATTTCGTTCTGAAGCACCAATGGAAAGAAAATCTAAAATTATCACCAAAGGTAAAAAAAACACATGAAAATTCATCCCTAAAATCGTCCCAAAAACCAAGATTCTACTGTACTGAAATTTTCACGAAAAATGAAACTGTCTCGAAATTCTGTTCTGAAAACACTAGTGGAAAGAAAATCCAAAATTATCACGAAATGCAAAAAATCACTTGAAAATCCATCCCTGGGATCGTCCCAAAAGTCAAGATTTTGCCGTACTAAAATTTTCACGAAAAACAAAAATGTCTCGGAATACCGTTTTGAAAGCACCAATGAAAAAAAAAAATTCGAAATGATCACGAAAAACAAACATTCACCTGAAAATCCATCCCCCCGAATCGTCCCGTATGCCAAGATACTATTGCCCTCAAAATTTTACAAAAAACAAAAGCATCACAGAATTCCATTCTAAAAGCACCAATGGAAAGAAAATCCTAAATTATAACGAGAGGCAAAATATCACCTGAAAATTCGTCCGCCAAATAGTCCCTAAAGCCTTGATTCTGTTGTTTGAGATTTTCACGAAAAATGAAAACGTCTCAGAATTTTGTTCTGAAAGCACCAATGGAAAGGAAATGTGAAATTATGACCAAAGGGCAAAAAATTACCTGAAAATCTGTTCCCGGGATCGTCTCAAAAGCCAAGATTCTGTTGCTTCAAATTTTCATGAAAAATGAAATTCTCTTCTGAAAACACCAATGTAAAGAAAATTCGAAATTATCATGAAAGACAAAAAATCACCTGAAAAATCCGTCCCCCGGATCATCCTGTATGCAAAGATTCTGTTGCCCTCAGATTTTGACGACAAACTAAACCATCATGAAATTCCGTTCTGAAAGCACCAATGGAAATAAAATCCAAAATCATCACGAAAGACAAATTCACTTGAAAATCCATCCCCTAGAATTTCCCGAATGCCAAGATTTGTTGCCCTGAGATTTTCACCAATATTCAAAACACTTATAATCACTACAAAATATTATAAAATATTTCATCCAAAAGAAGATGGATGTTTTAATAAAGTTTAAAAAAGATAACTAGATCCAACAATTAGAAGTTAATCATGTCAAGCTCAAATCAAACTTAGCAATAGTCGGCTCAACATGCTCACCTTCCTCGGGTATTTGCCAAATTAATTTATCATTAAAATATTTACTTATTTACATGCATAATTTACTTTTACCTGTTGAGCCTGGTTTTATTGAGCTTGCTATCGGTCAAGCTTGGGAATTCAAATTGAACAAGCCTAACAATGTATCGACTCTACACAGCTCGACTACACCCCAGGCATGATGTGAATTTAGTTCATGTAAAGAGTCAGTATACTTACCCTGCTTGTAATCTGATATTGCTGATCTTTTAATCCATTGTTTGTTGTCATTCTATCGGCATATGTAACATTCTACTGATATGCAAGAATCACTGTCACTGCCTGTAAAAGGACAAGGGGCATCTGTATTGACTTGAACAATCAAAAGACATATACAATAGAAAGCATTGGAAATTAATTAACCTTTTGAACAGAATAGTGAATCATTAAATTTCTGAGGAATCAAATGATCAAAAGCAAGTGCTTCAATGGTGAATCAAACATCAATGGTTGATCAAATTAATAAGAAATATGGATCAACATCTTGGTAGCAATGCACAAATAACCTTCAAAATATAGTATTTCAAATGAACAAAAGCTACAGAGATGTATTTGATGATCATAGTTAATCTACAATGGCCTTGAATAATATTAAATCGTTACGAACTAATAACAATCAAGATCACACCCAAACAGCAGTAACTTGTGATCTCAATCAATCCAGGCCAAACCAGTTATGAATTCACATTGAACAAACTCATCATGGGCTGAAGATACAATCAAGTAAACTCTGTTTCAAATGAATTTCAAATACCCAAGCTTTGTAATCGAAATAAAATGATTTGAAATTCATATGGAGATTCTTCTCTCTCTCTCACTTCCTCCAATTCATTTACAATTTTATTCTGAGCGCGAGTAATAGGCTGCTCAGATCTGAGCCTAGGGTTTTGTACTCGAATTCAATGATACAAATACTATATAAAATAAAATAACAGAAAAAAATCAAAATGAAGACAATTAGGGCTTAGAATCAGATCAAAACAATATGTGAGATCATCAGATGGAAACTAGTAAACTAACCGAACGGGGTTCCAGCGGCGCCGCTGGTTCGTCTTCCATGAACCACCGGAAAATCTACTGCATTTTAAATTAAGCGTCGTCGATAAGGATTCTAAAGTGGGGAGAGAAAGAGAGTTTTCTCTGAGGAAATCTTCCCGCCAAATCCATAAATGTTTCTCTCTCTTCACAAGAGTGTATTTAACGTTCCAATTTTACTTTTTTCTTTCTCTATTTTTTAAAGCAATATAAGTTTAATCAACGTTTTCTTTCATTCATCTCAAGTCTTAAGTTTTAAGTAGTATATTTATCTTTATAAAAATGTAGATTGAGTTAAAGTATAGTTTTAAATAGTATTTTTATCTTCATAAAGATGTAGATTAGGTTGACTTGGGTTCGAACCTGCAGATCATCCAAATTGTGTGTTCTCTCTCATTATATATATTATTTTGTTAAAGAATCCAACATTTTTTTTCATAAGAGTTAAATAATTTATATAGATAGTACGAATGCTAAGACCCAAGTTTTGGATCGACGCTACATGCTAATGTAAATGGAACGATCGGATTTTTTCATATGAGATAGTGTAGTACGATGTAAACTCTTGTTGTTTGGGCTAATGTAGGTAATAGGAGCCAAAAAGTATATTAAGAAAAAAAAATCAAGTTTGACCAAAATTAATGAATTTTGAGTACGTAGGTTTTATGTGAGACAATCTCACGTAAAACCTTATGTAAAACGGAGTTCATATGCATCAATGAGATGAGTCAACTTATTCAGTAAGGCTAATATTGATTTACATAAGACCATAAAAAACTCAATCTCACGTAGAAAGCTTATGTGAGACGGTCTCAACTAAGTTTTTACGATTTAATTATTACTTATAACTAAAAATAATTTTTTCTATTGATTAGAATTAAAATTCCCTTAAAATTTTATTTCGTGACTTTGCAAGTACCATAGCGTGTTGTGATTTGTAAGATCATTATTGTTTATTATAGTACAATCGTAGTCTTAGTTTGAAATAGTTCATATATCTCATATGGCAATTGGTATAATACAAGCCAAAAAAACATTGTTTTAGAATAAAGGAGATTCCCTTCACATGTATTGAGAACAACATAAGGTTGTAAATTTTAAAGCATGCATGCTATCAAATAGTGTGCATGTCTAGAAAGGCACAATTCCACAATGTGTACTCCTAATTTACACTAAAATGGTGCACTAGATAACTATTTGGTAATATTACTAATTTACTATTATATATATATATATATATACATAAATAATTATTTATTTGCTCTGAATTCACTACAAGAAAATATTAAATTAGAAATGGAAATCGGATGTTCATGCTAATGAGATTTCATGCCACATTTTATCATTATTTTCTCTATTCCGTTAGTGTGTTAACATGTTTTCTTTGTCACTAAATTGAATCCGACCCTCATCCATAAATTTCTTGTAGTGATTTACATCTCTTAAGTTTCAACATTATATACTTCTAATTCACATCTCCATATCATAGTTATAGAGATAAAATTAAATAGAAGAAAAAAAAATTGATCTAGTAGATATAAAAAGCGTTTCTTTTTATATATCAATTTATTATACTAATATATTCTAAGGGCTTACAAAAACAATACCCAATATTCTATAATTAAATATTAAAATCCTAATAGTTAAGACTAAAAGATATATCAAAAAAAAAAAATGTTGATAATAAAAATCCAACATAAAAATTAAAATCTAATTCCTCAATAAAAAAAAATTAATAATATATATATATATATATATATATATATATATATATAACAAAATGTTTATATAGATGGTGAAGAAAAAAGGTGACACACCAAAATAAATGACTTTATACCTGTAAAATATGTAATATTATGCAGCCATTACCACAAATATCATTAATAATCATTATTAAGTTTTACTTACATGACTAAAATAGTATTATATACACACATACATGCGCGTACACATAGTCTCTTCATTTCAAATTTCAAAATAGTTGTCGTTTAAAACCGTCTCACAGAGTCTAAGAAAACATTTAATATATACAATTAAATATATAACATGATTATATTTATAAGTACGTACCCAACATTTAATAGACAAAATTAATGTAGTTTCACTAAACATAAGTTCAAATAAAAATAAGATACGAATAAAATTGGGAATTAAAATCGTTAATATTTTTCTTGATAATAAAAAAACGACAGATAAATCTAAACAAATTCTCATTTCTAAAACAACAATTTTGAAATAGAGTTGTATAATTTAGGAAAATTAAGAACCATCATCATAAAATAACAAGAAATTAACCTAATTAGAAGTTGCAATGAGAATTAGTGAAACAAAATACTCTTTTTACAGATCTAGAAAGGTTTCCTAAAGAGACTTGAAATCATCCCAAAGAGGAAACTAATCAATGTTACTATATATGTCTGAAGTAATTAATATCTCAGCATTGCCTTGGTGCAGTGAACCTTAATTTCCTGAATCAAGACTTGCAACAGATCACACATCTTAGTATATACATATACATAAGACACATATACACACACATATGTACTTTCTAGAGAGAGAGAGAGAGAGAGAGTTTATCTGCATCTGCATTAATCCCTGCTGTTTGTTGCTGGCTTTTGGATGTGGAAGAGTTAGTTGTGCCTCGGAAAGGAGCTAAGTTCAGAGCAGTGCACGTGTACCCCAGTAACCAATGCTCATCTCCCTCTCTCTCTCTCCTCTCTCTCTCTCTCTCCTCCCACTTAATTTACAGTCAAACAAGAAATCAAGGTATAATGTTAAGCCCATACCTCTCTGTTCATCCCTCACATTAACCCCATTTTGCATGCCCCTTTTTTACTATTCTTAACAACACCCTTTCACTCCAACATAAATGTTTCATATTTATTTTCTGTAACTAACCAACCAAGATGATCACAATTCACACCATGAATCCATGATATATAACAACAAAACTAAAAAGAGAGAAGAAGAAGAAGAACTAATGCAAAATAATCTGCAAAAACTAATCATGTCATTAATAACAAAATCAAGCATAGGGTTTCCAACTTTTCCATATCATCATCTTAATTAATTTGTAGTAGTAATTGTTAACTTAAAATGGAGGTCGACCTGTTGCCCAATAAGCCTCCGCTGGTAACTGCACCGAACTCAGCAGATTCTGAGGCGTCCCTTGAAACGGGTTCGGGTCACTCATCAGCTGCTGCCCCGAAATCCCCGGCGATCCCAGCTGTCCTCCTCCGCCGCCCCCCGCATCCTCCTCCTCCAGCGGCAGCCGCTCGTACGCTGCGTTTCCAAACGACGCCGCCATGATCACCACTGGCCCGGAGGCGAGCAGCGGGCCAACCACCGTCCCCCCGACGACCTGCCCCTGCGAACCGGCGAGGTATATGGCAAGGCCGGAGGCTGCCGGCGGAGCCGGCGGCGGCAGGAAGGAGCCGGAGAGGGAGAGAATCTCGAACCTTCCGTGGAGGGTGAGGACGGAGGTGGGGGAGGCGGGCTGGCGAAGAGTGACGTTGGTGACGGTGCCGCTGCCGGAGAGGATGCAGACGCCTCTCTGGCGCCGCGTGGCGAAGGTGGAGATGCTGTCCTGGATGTCGCAGCCATTGGCGATCTCCATGACGTGGGATCTGAGGGCGTTGGCGCTGTCGCGGGTGATGATGATGGGGGGTTTGGGCTTGTTCTTCGATCCGGCGGGGCGGCCGCGTGGGCGGCGCGTGACTTCGCTCTGGTCTCCGCCGGCGGGGGGTTGGGAGAGGTCGTTGCCGTCGGAGTCGGTGGTGCCGGCGGGGTTAATGTTGTAGCTGTCGTCGCCGCGGTCGCGCTTGAGGCTGCTGTTGCCGCTCTGCTCGTCGTCGGGGTGGTGGAACTGGTGGTGGTGGTGGAGGTGGAGGTCTCGCGTGTGGAACGGCGGCGGCAGAGGGCGGCCGTGAGCTAGCTGATCCATGGCGGTTCAATTAACTTGTATCCAAGAATTCTTAATTGTCTGAAATTTGAACAAATTTGAAGTAGCTAGTAAGAATCAAGCTTCATTGATGGATCATTGTAATTACATCGATGTGAATTGAATTGAGGAACCCTTTCTCTACTGTCTTCATGTGATGCTTCCTCTCTATCTTCTTCTTCTTCGGAGAGAGAGAGAGAGAGAGAGAGAGGGTGTAAAGTGTTTATGTTTGGGGGCTTTGGTTAGGAGCTAAGTATATTTTTTGGGGGTTAGGGTTAGGTCAAAATTGAAAGGATTGGATCAAGTAGATGTGGGGGGGTGGGGGAGGGGGGTGGGAGTTTCTATCTGGTAAAACGACAGCGTGCGCATGGCCGCATGGGCGGTGGTGATGGGGCCCACTCTTCTCTCCTTTGTCTGAAAACCCTCACTTTGGTTGGGAGTTTCATACACAAAAGTGGGATGACAAAGTCATCATGCTCATCAAGGATTGTTCATGAGTTTCAAATTTTGTGTTCATTTCTAAAATTCAATTTATTCTCTAAAGTTAGATCTTCTTATATAGTCTAAAAATATAAAGAAAGACTCATTTTTAATTTTTTTTTAATTAGATGATGGTTAAAATTAATCTTATCATGTTTAGAATATCAATTTTAGTAATTCATTTTTTTAAAGAAATTTATAAAATTTGTCGGAAAGTGGCACGTAATTAACGTGACACTAATTTGCTAACTTTGAAGAGGAAATTGATAAACGGAAAAATGTATAGTTTTATGTGTCGTTAAAATGGTGTCGCATTGTCCAATTGGCTGAAAATTCCAAAATTTATGGATTATGTGACAAATTAGAGTAGATTTTATAAATGAAATATGACTACATTGGACAGGTTTAGAAGGTAATTATGAGTAAACTAATTAGCATATTTTGAATATAGCAGAACTAGGACTAAATTCTAAATATGATTTTTCGACAAAAATAAAGTATATTTGTAGAAAATAAAATATCCATTATTGTTCATAGGTCAAATTATTTCGTGGGTTAAAGTGATGGTCATTTCACAGATGTGTGCATTTAGCAAGACATGCACTTACATGGTGGTTGGGTCCTAAATTCAATGTAGACTACATTTATTCAAAATTGAGTTTGGAGAAAATCATCCTTTTTGTTGGAAAAGGTTTGATTAATTGAGTAATTGGTTAAAAAAATTAACATACTATATATCAAGCTCTCTAAATTTATAAAAGATAAAATAAAAAGACGATCGTATATAAGTTTTTGTGTATTAATTATCTCACTTAGGTCTATTTATCCATGCTTACCCGAAATCCAATTACCGCAAAATTAATGTCACAACAAAATAAGATAATTAAAAACGTATTTAATAAATATATCATATGTAAGGGAAAATATATATTACAATGTAGCACAGATAGTAAATTTGATTCAGTACTAGGCTCGTTTCTCTTTCCTCATTTAATCACCAAATGAAAATTTTGTTTCTAATGCTGTATTTATAATTAAATAAATGATATGAACCAAGTTCGAAGAACGATGGGACACAATTGTAAATTACTATGACCAACAACTCCTCTCAATTATTGGTGGTTTTTCACACAAAATACATAAAATATACAATATAATACATTTATTTATATAATATGTCATTCAATCAAATCAATATAATATCTCATTCAATCAAATCAATAAGGTTGAGGTGTAAATTAATCATTGATTTGAATTAGGTGATCTTGCAGTCCAAACATTATAATAAACAGGTCAAAATTTAGAGGGGGAATACTGATATTGTTTCGATTAATCATGGTTTGACTATGCCATCCTCTTGTAATTAATTTAATTCAAATGTTTTATATTAAATTACATTTTATTTCGCAGACAAACACATTAATTAATAATGTGATTCATAATTATTCTATATTTAAAAAAAAAGATGTATAATATAATACCACATGGAACTGTAAGGACTTCTATTTGTTTTCATTCCAAAAGGCATGCATCCTTCATCTTTCTAAAATAAATAAATAGAAACTTGTACAATTTAAAACATTTTAAAATTTACTTATTTTTTGGATTTCGAAAAATACAAAAACTTATATGAAACGGTCACACAGATAGTTATTATGAGTCGACGATTCTTTACTACCCACAAACAAAACTCATTTTTACAAATTGATACGTGAATTTTAAATTGTGGATTGACTTGTCTCAACTAACTAAATTTGTGAAATGATTTTACATAACACTCACCGATCTTTGGATAAAACACGGTTTATTTTATTTTGAAATGATTTGTTTCTCAACCTACTAGCATTTGTTCTTTATAGTAAAAAGGTTTTTGAATATCTATAATTAAATTATTATTCTCAATATATTTTATGTATTTCGAAGATGTTTTGTAATTTTATATATATATATATGATTGATTATTAAAATTATCGTGAAATTTGAAGCAAATTTCAATAGGTTAATTCCAAAAATGAATATGAACTTTTATGAAATTGCAGCCTTCAAGATGAATTTTTAAATTTAACAAAATAAATCATGAATTTTATAGAATTTTATGATCGGAACGAAATCATCATCAATTTTTGGATGAAAATTCAAACATGTAGCCTGTAGGGCAACTTGATTAACACGAATTTGTTTATAATTGATCATTAGTTATTTTTTTATAATTGATCATTCAGTATATATAGTGTGTGTCGAATTATTGATAAATTTTTAAGAAGAAATGAAATACTAATTAGAATTAATAATTTTGTGTGAAAAAGAGGAGCGTTACAAGATGTGATAATGTGGTTACCTGATTTTACGTAGAAGTTGTGTGCTCAAGGACAAGAGGAAACGGTGCCGTTTTGTAGTTGAATGAAGACAAGAAGAAGAAACTGGACGAATTAAGGTGGGGCCAACGAAGAGATAGAAAGAGAGAGAGAGAGAGAGAGAGAGAGAGAGGGGCACATGTGGGTCATGGGAAATTGGAATAAAACAATTGGGTCTGTCCTAAGCAGACCGTGTCTAACGGGCGACTTCTCCAATCTGGATCAATATTCTAATTTTTTTTTTAATTTAGATTTATTATATTAAATACAATATGAATGGTGTAGACCAACGGAGCGTTCGACAAACTACTTGTAATCGGGCTTGATTAGTATTAGTTTGTTAATCTTAACGAACATAAATGTTTATGAAAACTAATTCGATTAAATCCATAAACGTATTCATTTAGGGTTTGTTTAGTATTCATTCATTATTTATTGGTCAAATACTTGTATTTATTTATTCAATATTCAGTTATATTAATTTTGGTTTTGATGTGTTCAAATATAACTCATTCATACTTAAATCTATTATATTATTTATTTATTTTTAATTGAGTGTTCGTGAATATATATTTTTATTTTTGCATGAATATTTTCAATTTTTATTATCATATTAAAAAGTTAATAACATGTTCGTCAACCGTTGGTCAACATTTTATATAGAACTGAATGTCTTAATTTGTGTTGTATCAAAATTAGTATGTCAAAGTCTGAGTTGTGAAGAAACTTAACGTTGTGTTCTATATTGTCATAGTCATATTAGTTGTATGTGTATATTTTATAAAAATATATAACACAAATAAAGACGAATATATTATTAATATATATTGAGATAGAAAACTTAAACCAAAACTTTGTAAAAGAACACTTAATAAAATATTTTCCTAGTAAGAGAGTGTTACAACATGAGATGAGGCTGATGGAAATTATGGCCTTAATGGGAATTCTATAAATATTGAAAGATATATATGCAAATTAAATTAAAAGAAATTTTGATGACTTTGAATATTTGAAGTTTTGAAACTTATAAATAAATCCAAACAAAAACTTGGATTTATTGAAAATGAGTTTTTGGAAGCTGAAAAATGATTTAATTTCATAGATAAAATTTTAGATAATCCGCTCCAACCATTATCTATCTCGTATGGTCCTAATATATATAATACTATTGAGAATATAAATGATATCACCAATATATGATATGTATAGATATATATTCATGATAATATAAGTAATTAACAAAAGGACAAAGTGTACGTTGATTATTATTAACTAATTAATAATTTTAATCGTTATACATGACCCCACGTAACTAAAAACATAACTATGCATACAAAATTTATATTTAATATCATGGTATGTATAATATCTGATAGTTACATAACATCCTATTTGTATCTAAAACAATCCAACGCTAGATAGAATTGTTTTTAAAAATATCATATTGTGTATGTTATCATTCATAATTTAAAAATTGACTTTAAAAGAATAATAAAAACAATTCAGTGGCAAACAACAATTTAGATAACAAGCCAGATTTTTATTCACAATAGTTTCCACACCTGCTTTTTATTTTTCAATGATGCCAAACTTTATAGACTTAAAATATTTTAGTACCTAAATTGTTCTTTTTTTGACTATAAACCTCAACTGTTCTCCAAAAGTGAAATATGTGTCGTAAGTTACTTCAACCATACTTTATTTAAAGGGTGTCTGGAAAAAAGTTATTAGAGAAATCATATCAATCGGTCAAGTTTTTAATTATTTATGTAGAAAAGGACAATTGCTATTTTTTTTTTTTTTCCTTTTAACCCAAAGCTCAAAATGGTTAAACTCAAAATGCATTAATAAAAAATGAAGTACATTCATCGTTCAATAATTAAAAAAAGAAAAAGACAAAGGAATTGAAAAGGAAAGAGATCAAAGAACAAGCTTGGTTGCTACCAAATTACATAAAAAGTTTTACAAAATCATTTTATAAATGTAATTATGTTATAGTTATTTAATATAAAATTCATTTTATTATTGTACCATCAATAACGCAAAAACATATATGAGATCATCTCATACATGAAACCTTATCTAAGACAATATTTTAAATAATCTTAAATGAAATCGATGTTTACCATATTGAATGGATTAATCCACTTTTATTAATTTATATAAACTTCGTTTTACATAAGATTTCAGATCGTCTCATATAAGTCTAAGACAATTTATGTTTTGTTATAAGTTTAGTTATTTTAGACCATTTCCCTTTTCTAGTAACTAAAGTAGCATTGGAGAATGGAAGAGAACACGCGTGGCTCGAGTGCTCATGCACATCACACGTTTTTTCTCTTTTCTCAAATCTATATTGAGTAAATCTTGTTTTTGTGTAACATCTTGTAAATCTCATATGAAATAGATAAATTATATTTCATTCAATCTAAGTGAAGTGTTTATAAATATAAAAAGTTTCTTTTTATAAAAAAAATATATGAAATATGACAATTGAATAAATATACCTTTTTATTATCAATGAATTTAAGATTAAAAATTATCATAAAAAGATAATATCAAATTCTTAAATTTTAGCACAAATGATTTGAGAATAAATTTGTATAAAAATATAAAACGATATTTAATTGGACACAACATATAACCATAAAACTGACGTTTAATTGAAATAATACGGACCATATATAAAATAAGTGTTGTTTTATGATATTTAACAAATATGATGTTTTCTAGTTGGATTCATTTTGCGAACATTCCGTTAGTTACATAAAATAATTCTTTACATTTTTTATGAAAAAAAAAAAAGAATAAAATCCTGTTATGAAATTGGTGTGTTTGGTAGAGTTAAGATATTTAAATAGTTAATTAATAAACTATTTCAGAGTACTGGTCACAATTTCGGATAAAAGGTTTATAGGATCCAAGATAAAAATATATATTAAGATATTATGTAAACTCCAAAACTAATTTTTAATTAGGAAAATATTTTATATCTCAACCTGCAAGTATAAAGTTATCTTATCTAGATTTCATTTAGTTTTTTATATCACAAAAACTATATATTCTGTATTACAAGATATCTTAATACAAATTGGAACAATGTTCAATTAAGATATAATTCTACATGGTTTTCGGGGCTGATCATTTGATTTTTATACAACTCATGAGTCATAACTTTAAGATCAAATAAAATCAAATAAAATATATAAAATGGTACTATGTTAGAATATCTTTATCCAAAAATCCTATTCTCTCTCCAGCGGCGATTTAATGATTCTATGTCGTCTTTTTTAAAGACTTAAAGATAAAAACTCTTTGATTAATTGTTGCAACTTTTTCAGTTTATCAAAGTTACTTTTAAGCCCACATGACAATTCCTTTTCAACATTTTTGAGTTCAAGACATAATTATACTACTCTATATTGAAAATCTTCAATTTTACTATATCTCAATTCCAAATCTATGTAAATTGTAAATTTATAATACTAATTTTAGGTTATTTATAAATAAAAACTCTATTTTTTTCAAATTTTGATATGGGGACATTATCTTTTAAATTTGGACAATTTTAAGATAATGGGTCATATATTCCAGAATTTTGAGTCTCAATCGTATGTGCAGTGCATGCATCTCTTCACATTCGGGTTTTTTTTTTTTAAAGTTTTGAGTTGATTCTCACTCAAATTGAGCTTGAAACGAATGATATCAATATATTGATTTGAAATTTGAGTTGATTTTCACTCAAATTGAGCTGGAAAAAAATTTAATTCAATATATTGATTTGGAGCTTGGCTTGGGCTTGAAGATAGAGGAATGGTTTGGCATAGGAAACATGCATTTTGATTAAGTTTCGGGGAAAATCAAATTCCGGGCTAATTATATGATGAATGGCTAAAAGATAGTGTCATAAATTTGCAATTTTTCCTATAAATAATGCGATGTGATTAAATAGCCCAATTTTGATGTTGAATCACTGATATCATTATCAAAGATGCCTGCTAAAAAAGAAGTAAACATAATTTATTATAACCTCATTTATTATCAAATTATACACAGACATTTCATCTCATTTGGTCGCTTATAACATTGTTCAAATTTTAAAATTTCACATAATATTTCAATTTTATTATCACAAAAATTTATTTCAAACAATATAAAATTTATATGAGATTATCTCACAGATATAATTTTATATTACATAATTCCATTATTTTATTCTTAAACTAATTTTTATACTTTAAATTTTGTGAGTTTAGGGTACAATTTTACTCAAACAATCTCTTCAATTTTTTTTAATGAGCTCGGGAAGTGGATGGGAGGGGATAGTAAAAATTAGAAAGCTTGCGTAATCCAAATTTAACCTCTAATCGTCATACAGTCTATATTTTTAGAAAAATATGATACCACTTGAACTAGGAAACTGTGGTAACAATCTCTTCAACTTAGTAGGAAATGGAATCACACACATAACCCCTAGCTAAAGAATACTGCATAATAATGCATGTTTGTGGTAATAAAAACAAAACATCATTTTCTAGGGCAGTCAACCGTACCCAACCCTCAAATTCATTTAATTTTTTGATACATATTTATTAAAAAAAAAAAAAAAAAAGGTCCCCTCTCTCTCATTGTGATATGCAATTCATGGTTGCAATTGTTTTCCAAATGATTGGATTCTTTGCAGTTAGTTTCTGGGGTCTACATCACTTTTGCCTTTACCCCAAACTATCAAAAATAGAAAAGAACAATAATAATGATAATAATAATAAAATAAAGAAAGAAAAAATATTATTAGAAAACTTAGATGTTCGTCTAAAAAATCACAAAAAAACTTATACAAAACATTCCACGAATATGTTTCGTAAAACAAAACACAATTAATTATCTACATTCCAAATACATGTTATGAATCTCTTATAAATCATAAATATTATGAATCAACTGATCTCATAAAATTAAATTTATGAAATAGTTATAAAAAAACATACTCAAAATGAATGACATGTTATCTATCCTCTTACCCTTTTCTTTTAAGTTAAAATTAGAAGAAAAAAAATCAAATTCCAGACCTTACTAAAATTGAGATTTGTGTCTATCACTTTGCTAAGTATATGGGTGTAAAAAAAAGTTTTTGTTATCCGTCATTAAATTTCATCTTTAATTCAAAAATTTCTTGTTGTCGGACAGATGATTTAATTTGCTTCAAGACATACACAACACTCTTTCTTAAGATATACTCATAACGTGTCAAAATTATTGTTGATCTATAAGATAGAGTTTGTTTCAATTTATCTGTTATTATTAATTTGATATATTATCTCCTATTTTATACTTGGTATTCCATTTCACCAAAATAAGTGTCATTTTAAAAGACAATTTTGTTTCTGATTAATTGTCGTTATAGTTATTTTGCCACTTTTCTTTCAAATTTACCCGCAATTCCAATCTCAAAAGATTTCTTGATTTGAACTTACCTATTTAATATCTTTAATTAATATATATTCACACAAGACTCCACAATTTCTTATCTAAAATTCTTTATATTATCTCATCATCTCATGTTGTTTACCTATATATTGATATCAATATATATTGACATCAATGTATTTCTGTTCAATTTTAATTTTCCTTAATTAAAAACAACACTTATTTTGAATCAGGGAGGATTATAATATTAGAGGCAAAAAAGATAATTAAACAAATAGTTAAATAAAGTAGCTTTGGACCTTGTGCACCTACCTTAATTAATTGCAAAGCTTATCTTAATCAAGTCTTTAATTAACCTAATGGATTCCATTACCTTCCCCCAATAAAATAATAGTGATAAGCTAGCTAATCCTTGGTGGAATTTGGACCACTTGAAAACAACACTATCACTTTCATGTGATGTGCACATAATACCACTTGGAATCTATCACACCATTTCATATTCTCAAATTTGCTCTATATGTATATGTATTTAATTGTCATTACATAAACTCAACGGACGCGCCTTATCTTTGTCCTTTTGTGATCAATATGGTCATAAATGAATCGAGTCAACTAATATATTTTACTGTTCAAATTTATTTAAAATATTGTCCAATTTCAAAATTTGTGTTTCAACTTATTTGATAATTAATTGAAATTATGATTCTTTTTAAATTTGATCCTACAATTATCATGATTTTTAATTTAATTCAATTTAAGAAGTTAATCAATTAGCTCAATTTTGTTGAATTTGGACTTTTCGGGTGACCTAAAAGTGACGTGGTGACACGTGTCAAATTTTAGTGATTGACATGTATTGCCACATCACTTTAGGTCACCAGAAATCACCAATTTGAAGGTCACGAAGTGAAATTTCAATTTTTTTAATCAATATTGAATTGAAATCAGACGGATTCTTAAATTGTAAAATTAAATCGAAAATTATAATACTTATGAGACCAAAATCGAAAGAGGTTATAATTATGCCGAAAAATGATTATAACATTTTGAATTAAGTCAAATTTGAACGTGCTTCATTAATTCACTCAAACATGAGTTGAGTTCGAAATAGTCTGATAATTTTACATTTATTTTAATGTGCTTTTACATAATAAAACTCAAGTAAATCATCGAGTTTTAGATTTATCAAACATACAAATATATTCAAGATTATTGGATATATATATATATATATATATATTTTTTTTTTTTTTTTTTTTTTACCCGACTTCAAACAAACTTTTTTAATAAATGATCTCAAATCGAACATTTAATAGTTTGATTTGATTTTTCAAACTCTAAATACATGTATGGTGGCATAAATGAGACTTTTGCATCATATTACTTTTTTGAGAAATTTTACTCTGTAAAACTTATTAATTCATAAAATTCAAATACTACGCTTTATTGCCATATATCCTTTTATAATCAAATACTTAAAAACATTAAACATATATATTTGAGGAAGTCAATTTTAATGTTATCGAGTTTTAAAGTTAAGTGTCTAAACTTGTTTTATTAATATCAATTAAGTTGAGTTTAAAACTAGCTTTAATTGAATCGAGCTCAAGTTCTACATATACATATTTTTTGTAATATTATTATCAATTCGAGAGCTCAAGTTCCAGCTTTAAATTTTTTGAGAAAAAGAAAAAAAAAATGTTCAAATTTATATGTCAGATTTATGGATTTGAGCTCATCATGGAAGCAATTAAATATCTTCTTAATATTCTCTTGGACTAAATTAAATATATTCCTTGCAACTAAATTCCAATCTTTTAATTACGAGTAAATTCAAATAGTTTGTAGCCCATCTCTCTTTCTTTTTTCAAAGGCGATCGATCATGTATTAATTTCAGTAGTAGGTGTTTCATTTGAAAATTTAATTTTTGATTAAATACAAAAAGAAATTTAAAATATAATTGTTTTTCAATTTGCAATCTAAATTACTTTTTTATCTGATTGCAATCTGAAGTTTAGGAGTTTTTCCAAGTCCAGCCTTAATTTTTTTTCGGACAACTTTTTTGACGGAATAGACAACACGTGATTTTCATAAGATAAAAATCAATTTATAATATGATCCTTTTTTAATTTGCATCCTAAACTTTTTTAAAATGACATATCACATGCATTTCGCATGTTGCGCATTTACCGGTTTTCCGAAAAAAAAAGTTAAGGCTGCACTTTGAAAAACTCAAGAACTTTAGATTATTTGCAAACGAATAATTTTTTTTATTATAATTGAAAATTAATTACACGACTTTAGTTGATTTTTATATTTAACTCTACTCTAAAATAATCATCACATGTAATATATATAATCGATAACATTAATTAATGCATAACTAGTAAATGAATGAAACATCAAAATGCATATAACATCAAAATCCAGATCGATTTTTTTCTTCCACGAATAAGTCTAGGGTTTTCAAACAAGTTGAGATTAATTAATGATAATGGCAGGGCTTAATTAAATAATTAAGAGCCGACCAAAGTTGAGGTCAGCACGTGATAAGATAGTGATCTGTTTGGAATCATTTTAGTCATCTTTCCACCTGCCAATTACTTCATCAACCACAACTTGCCTTTATAAATGTCAACGGTTTTTCCTTCTTTTTTTTTTTTTTAAATTAATTTCATTTTAAATAAAAAAAGATTTATAATCCATTATTTCATGTTGATCGAATGTTTAAAACATCATTGATTAACATATTATATGAAGAAAAAAAAATAGAACATGAGATGAAATAACAAAAGTAACAAGAATTCAAACTGATCTCTATCCACTTATAAATCTTTTAAGCTGTTTTAATGAGGGTATAATGAGACAAGTTGAGTTCTCATATTGTTAGGTTTAAACTTAAATTGATTATTAAAATAATTTAGAGTTTTGGTTTTAGTGGAACTTGATTGAGCTACACTTTTTGAGTTTAGATTTAACTTGGTCTCTTGATAAGTTGGAGCTTAAATTGAAAAATGACTTGTGTAAATGCAACCAGAAAAATATATTTAAAAAATAGTAAAATATCTAAATATGTTTGACAAGATTCAATTTATTTAGTCGATATTATAGGATTCAATAACTCAAATCTATTATATATATAATATCAGACACAATCATGATGCTTAAATATTAATTGACCAGTCTAGCAGATATGCCAATTAACAGAAAAACTCATGCTACCTATTTAATAATTAAATCAGATAATTAATAAATATTATTTTGGGAAAGATAATTTAGAAAATTGAGTAGGAAGCAAGACTCCAACATATATGTATCCACATGTTTAATCTGACGATAAGTGAATATTTCATTGAGTAAGGTTACAAATTCAACTCTTTTATAACTCAATTAAAAGAAGAAAAAAAAGTTTCAATGGGATATAGAAAACCGAATTAGTATTTAGACTGGGAATTTAATTAAAATTTCATATTATAATAAGAAAACAACTTTGGAATATTTCTTGTTAAATATTTACTTTTTGTAATATAATACTATATATCATAATAGGAAATAATGTCCCAAACTGCCAGATTTCATAAGCATTCAAAAGTCATGTGTAACTTTATAGAGCATAACATTTTTATTTTAAAATTTTATATAAAATCGTTTAATGAAAATAATCTCTTAATTTTTATTTTTTTTGGGTTTTAATTAATTGAGAAATTGGAGTTTTATATGTGAGAATGTGTGTGCAGTTTTAATCTTGAAATTCGTTAATTAAGCTTTTCCAACATAGTGGCGATGGTTTTATAATTAAGTATTAATAATAATAATTAACTAAAAGTAATCTTATAAACTATGTTTGCTATTATAAAAGGAGTAAATTTGACAGATGGAAGACCATGCCCAAAACATAAAAGAATCTACAACTCAATATTTTAATTAATATTTAATAATTGGACAAGAAAAAAGCAAAATGATTGCTGGGACATAATTATTTGGGAATAGTAGTTTTTAAATCTTCAACTTTAACATCTCAAATATTTTATAATTTATCCATCTAGGTTTTTTTTTTTTTTTTTTTAACGTTTTTAATCATATAATTTTAGAAACTTGTGATATTTAGTTCGATTAATTAACTTGCTATAACAGATCAAGTGACCCAATGTGGTTTATTTAGCATTCAACCTAACTACTTGTATTTTGGAAAATTTTAAATAAAAAGTTATTTATCTTTATTTTTATTTTAAAAAATGGAACAGTTATTTTAAAATAACATGGAAACTTTTATTTTGTTAATTTTGCTATTGGTAATTAAATTAATAGGATTTTTAATTTTTTTTTCTTTTATAACATATAGTTTACTTAGACTTGTTAATTATTGCTTGAAGTAATAAGATCAAAAATGAAGAGTTTCTAAAATTATAGAATTACTATTTTAATGTGAATGCATAAAGCATTAATTAAAATCTAAGTAAACTAATAACTGTATTAAGTTCAGTCAAACAAGCAACTCTTTTTGGTAAGTCTAGTGCAATTAACATAGATATAAATATATAGTGATCATTAAATTCCGTACAATATAACATGAAAATTTAATTTACACTGATTCTCATGCTGGACTTGTACTTTCATCTTACTTTAATGGTTAAATCGATGGCTAAGATATTATCACTAATTAAAAAGATATTATCAGATCATTCTTTATATCATTAATTTTTATTTTTTTTAGGAAAATCATATTACAGTTTGAAGGGAAGAGAAAAGAAGATTGGACTATCATAGATTCTACTTTTTTATAAGATAATTAATTAGCTTTTTAAGGCTTTAATATATATTATAGAGCTTTAGTTAAAAGTAAAAGTGAACAATGCAATAATTACAATACGTAGTTAACTATTCTTTACTAAACTATATGTCATGTTAACTCAAAATGAAATTATCTTATATCAAATATTAATTTAGAAGAAAAATGTAGTACATGCTATATATATTTATGCACTGAAAAGATGTTAAAAACTTTAAAAAATAATAGTATAATTCTTGTGAGATTGTTTCGTAAATTTAATTTTTTTGAAATGAATCAACCCAAGAAATAAAGATTAATCTATGAAAATATATTTAGACTGTGAGAACTAAGGTCACATCTCACCGAATTCATATATACAAAACTTATATAAGTTTGAAATCCTTTTAACCGACCTTATAATAAAAAGTTATAACCTTTTATTAAGATCTTATCAAACTCCATTAACTTAGACTATCTTAATTATAGAACTCTCAGCGTTAGCATCTTATATCATATTGTTTCTTATAATAAAAAATTAATTAAAATCTTATAAATTATAAACAAACCTTAATATTAGTTTTTTTTAAAAATAATATTATTTGATCATGGGCCAAACTTGGCCCAAAACAAAAAACCACATCTACTGAATAGTTTTTGGACACATAATATCATATTCACGAGGTTGGGTCTCATATATTGGGGCTTAAGAATTAAAAAAAACAAAAAATCGAGTTAATAACCATATCTGATTACCTGATCCGATCCGACCCGAACACAACTTTTTTTTTTTTCCATATAGATTATTGAGTAAGTCTCTTATGAGACCATCTCACGAAATTTTAATGCATTGCGTGAGACAGATTGATCCACAATCCAATTACCCACCATCCAAACCCTACAATTTATGGGTGATAGAGCTTTGTCTCACGAAAACTATCTGTGAGACCGTTTCAGATGAGTTTTTGTATAGATTATATTATGTTAAGTTTTGTTTGTTTTATTAGTTGAACATTCAAGTATCTTATTTTCCAATACCTCATATCAATTTACCCTTTTTGAAGAGGTCACAAAAAATTTAAAGACACGTTCGACGATAAGTTGAAAGATAGGTTGCATTCCATTGAAGACCATTTTACACCTAATAAATTATATTTAAACATTTAATCATTCATTTCACACTTATGACGTGTGTGTATATAAATTTGGAATATTTAACACGATTGATTTTTATCTAATATAGCATCCTATACGATATAAACTAAAAATTGAATACATTATACTCCACAAATTTAATTTTCACATAAAATAGCAGACTTGATCATCTAAACCTTCAAGATTATTATTATTTCACATCAATTTTTTCATCAAATCTTGAACAAATATCAAGTTTCAAAAACATAAAAGCCTCACCATAGATGTAGATACACTTCAACCACACTGAAACTATTAACCTATAAGGCCTAACTGGTATTTTCACAGCAAACATAGGCTAAAACAAACATCTGCTAGACAAATAGTGAGGAAACTTACATAGTAAAAATGAAACATACCTCGTATTGATAGTCTAAACAAACGAAATGCTTCTCAAAAGAGCGACCCAAACACCTTCTTGTGAATCGGTTACCAGCCTGCAAGAAGGAACTTAGTGACAAATAACGAGTATTCTCGTGCAAATACATTGCAAACGAAGGCTCCCTACTTTCACAGCCCATAGTTGTCCAAAGCACTGGCGATATAATATCATACAAACTTTTAATACACTGTAGTCCTGCATTTCCTGAACAATTACTATAAGAAAAATCGTAAAGAATTATTGATAAAATTATCATACATTGCCAAAAAATGTGTAATTCAGATCAACATGATCGGAGCAAAACTGGACCCACCGATGTACTAAGCATATCACTCAATGCTAATTGAACCTCATTTGACCCATGCTCACAACTTATCAAACATGAAAGCAGGGGAAAGAAACTAGACAAGTTCTTCTCGAATGAAGAATCTCCTAAGCTACCTATTGCCTGTAGAGTTGCAACAATAAGAGGTGCACGAGCAGCAAGTTCTCTTCGTCTTCCAGACCCTAATGGTATCATCCTCAATGGCCTACTCTCAAATGATGAACCAGGCGTCTGTCCCGAGCATGCTATGTCAATGTAGAATTGCAAGACCTCTTGGCAGAGGTTCACGAGGTAAGTCTCTACTTCTGACTCTTCATAACTAGGAGGCCTATCGAGTATGATGTTTTGTAGAGATGTGAGGCAAATTTGATAGGACTCGCTTTCGAGGCGAAGTAGAGGCGGATCCTGCATTTGAGTCAAGGACCCAAGTTCTTGCAGCTTTGGACGTATTGACACATCGCTGTTTATCTTGTGAGCATGTAGCGCAACAGAATGCACAGCGTCAAAGAGGACAACGGTGTTTTTAACTGATAATTGAGCTCTATGTATGTTGTAGATCTCCAAGATAGCCTGCCATATTTCATGGAAAAGTAATTATCAGTCAAAAAATTATTTTATGTCATGATATGACTTCTTGAAAAGAAAATAAAGTTCTTATAACGGCATCTAGATTGGTATCCACTTATATACAAGGCACAATTTAGCATATATAAGTTCTTTTAAGAACACAAGAAATCAAAAGCAAAAAATCACCACTTCCATTCTATTTTGTTCTCCAGCTCCTGCTATTGCTGGTTGTGGTTCTCCAATAGAAACTAGGAAAACACCTATTAATTACCAAAAAAGGTGATCCAGTCCCCTCTACTTTGGGGGCGAAAAAAGGTTATACCAGCATTAATAAGAAAGCAACTTCAGAGAGAGAGAGAGAGCCACTAGATAACAAAGCTAAAACGACAGGAAATTTTCACCAAATAAAATTGCTTGAGGAATGTAAAACTCACCTGTATTAATAATAGCTGAACGGCAGCTCGACATTTAACATCAGATATAGCTGCATATAAATTGTGTCTACTCAAGTTATCGGAATCATTATTGGAGGTAATTGTCCCGGTGGATTCATCATGGGTGTTTCCATTTAAATCTTCTTCATGCACCTGGATATTATCATCTTCATGGAACACAAACGAAAAATCAGGGAGTGTTTCCTGGGCAACTTCTTTGAGAGATGAAACCACATCAAACCACTTTTCTTCAGAAAACAGTTCCCCAGCATTGTTCATTAAACGAACAAATGCAGCAATACCAATTCCAGCGAGGCTTTGATGAGGACGTTTGATAAAACTAACTAACAACATCAGCACTTTCTTGAGAAGGGGATTGACAGTATCATAGAAATTAACAAAAAGATCTACAACCAGTTGAAGAGCCAATGTGCATGTCTCATAAAGCCATGCATCTTGATCAGATTCCTCTACATTGCCATCAGCCCTGTTACTTGGGGAGTTATCTCTGGATGGATCAAAGGCACGTCGAGTATCGTCGAAGATTCTAAGTAAAACTGATTCAAACACCTTTTCCCACAAGGGCAGTGAAAAATGTTGGCCATAGTTGCGTAAAGTATCAAAGAGTATTTGTAGGGCACTCTTCCTGATTTCAGGTCTTGGGTCAAAGCTCAGTTCAGATAAACCTGGATGGTGGATGGCAGGCAAAATAAACACATTGGTTCATTACTTTGTTTAACTTGCATGGATGCACTAAAATTTTAATAAGGAGAATTCAGGACAATTCAAGCTAGAAATTTCAATCAGTTTATAAGTAACCAGCATAAAAGAAGAAGTTTTTCCTTTACCTGCCAGCAAAGGGAACCATAAATAGAGATGATCCACCTTATCGACAGCTTCACCATTGTCAATTTTTTCATCTTTTCCTTTATGAGGTGAAGATGGAGGAATCTTTCCAAAAGATCCCTTGCCTAGGTCTCCCTCAGCAAGTTTTGCAGCACAGAAACGGAGGAAGCCAATGGCATTAAGGCTAATGTCTTTGTTGAATCTACTATTGGTGAATGCTATAAGACAATTCACACAATCAGTGAAAGTGGTGGTCTCAGTTTCAGTGATGTACGGGAAATAGTCTCGAATAATCTTCTCGGTTATTTCAAAGGCAAGGAGGACAATGTTCTTATGCTCATCATAAGCTGCTGTCGTGAAGACCTGAAAGTTGGTAAATGAGAGGAATAACTGTGAATATCTGATGCATGAACATGTAGTTCACCAATAAAAGATTTCACATAAGAAATATTAACCCAATGAAGCAATCAGCAGAAAAAATGATGCAGTCTACTACCATGAACATGCTCTTCCACCCCGATTTGACATTATTGACACGAGATAACACCATCTGAGAAACGCATCTGATAATCAATTCTCTGATTTCAATGGCACTACTCTTGCGCATCACAATTACGAAAGGCTTCATAAACTCATTCTGAAAATTATAATTAGCCAATTCTTCCCTCTCCAAGAATTTCATTGATAATTGGCGTAAAGAGTCCATAGCAAATATTGCAATGGAAAGGTTTTCTGAACATCCAATGGTTACAAAGAAATCGGAGAGTACTTGCCAAATTTTTGACCAGACAAGCCTGATACGGTTCATGTTGTAGTGCCTGTAAAGAAGGAAAACATATTTAAATAACTTACCCAGCCAACAAACTAAAAGGTAAAAGTAAGTTAACATAGAGTTTTGCTAGGAAATAAATCGTGGAAAGAGGAAAAGCCAAAAGGTTGCTGTAACTTACGCGATCTCAACTATTTTTGTAAGGCTGAAAACCCGTGGATCAGAAATGGAACGCAATTCATCCATAGATACCTTGCAAAGTGCCTTGACAAAATCAATTATTGCCTCGCTGTTCAGCTTTTGGCTCCGTATGAATATACGGTTCATTTCACCTACTTGTTCCAACATGTTTAAATTGGAAACTAAGTTGTTCATCTGTTCAGATGTAATTCCAGCACCCACATTACCACCAATACCAGCACTATCATATGAACCCCTCTTCACAGCTGAGGCTGCATTCTGAATCTTCCCATGTCCTTTCTTTCGTAGAACAGGAAGAATATTTGATTTGGTTTGTTTAGATTTGTCAGATTCATTTTGAGGAATTGCAAAAAAAGTTGCATCAAGTGGAGCACCTTCACCCAAGAGATGCAAATGTTCAAACCGTGAAACACATGTTAAGATATGCTCCCAGGCCTCCTGCAAGTAATTCCCATCCTCATCTGCTATTGTTACTATAGCCTGTTGATGGAAGTAAACAGATGAATTAGAATCGATCATAAGTTACAGAAGAGTGATATTTGATTTCTAGACCATTTCCCTTTACTTCAAGCAAGACCATCACTTTGACTTATATCAATTAAGATCATCACTTCTTCATCACACGGATTTTAATCTGCTGATAATCAGATCCCAATATATTTAGGCACGTTTTTCTATAACAGGCTAGTAGAAGCATCTACATCTACCAACTTCTTGCCTAAGGATTGATTTTAGATGAATATTGGAAATTGAATAGTAAATGGAAGAGAAATGGCAAGGTGATAACAGTTACAGAGTAGTTCTTACACAGGCAAAAATACACGACGCCACCATAAGAAGGAAAATGGATGATCAGGTAGTGTTCCTTTTCACATGCATACATGGTTATTTTGAAGAAAATGGAGAATAAAAGTGTATTAGGAGGGAACAGGGAGCAGTGAGAATAACCATTAGAAAGCAGAGAACATAGTAATTCCATAATGTTTACATACTAAAGCTGAAAACAGCCTCTAGGGACTCATTTTATAATATGAAGATGTTTCAATTGTTCACTGCATAAAAGAAAAGATATTTCAATATCTTCGACAATTGTGTATCATCTCCTATTCAAGTTAATCCTTATTCTGTGCCTTCGTTTCACAGTTTTCGATATTTTAGACAATAAAACTCCTCTAGTGATGATGACTCACGTAGAATGCAGATTTTACATCATTTCACCAATTTGAGATAGCAGTTGAAATCTACTAGCAAAGTGGCTGAGTTCCAACTTCCATGACGATGAGAGGTCTATTAATGAATGGAAGGCTCATTCTTGTCAAGGGTTAAGAAAATGACCAAGGCCTTCATGCTAATTGGTGCAAGGCTTAGTTGTATGGCTCAGGAGGGATAGGGATGGGGTATTGGGCACATACTAGCTTTAAGACATTATTGTTACCCATTATCTTCAGAAATGTCACTTGGCCTGTCACCCATTACATTATAGAAGTCGGAAATCGGGAGAAAGACGCAACTTCTATTTGTGCCACCAGATTCATTTAGACCATTGTTAGCTTAAATCATAGAAACCATGATAAGCAGATAAGAACTACCAACCTTGATTGCCTCAATGTTTTTTTGTGTAATATCGGCAGGTGAGTGGAGGGAAGTAAATTTTGCTAATGACGTCACAAATGCATCTCTATGAGTTTTCATAGACATTGCTGCAGTAACATGGATTGCACTGCGGAAGCCTTCCAAGCATATAGATATTACAACTTCATCATCACTTTGGTCAAGAGGAACACTGAAGGCAGCCAGCATAGGAGCCCAACATGCCTCTATCATGAATCTGAGGATCACAACATCTGTCGCAGGATAATAAACTGACCTACAAATTTCCAATGCAAGTAGAACATCAAAACGGTATCTGATATATGGATTCTATAATGACAGCAACTGCCATACATCATAACAAGAAAAAAAAAAAAAAACATCATGTATCCTGTTGTCCCGAGTACTATTTCCATTCATCAAATTCTAACCACCATTTTCCTACTTTTCAGGGGTCAGTATGTCTCTCAAATAACAAGTCTCCACATGAAGATAATGGGAGAGTACGAAAATAGGGAGGGGGCAGGAAAATAAAAGTTAAAGCATGCTCTGGTATTAGCAGCACATCAAGTCCCAAACCTTTTATCCAGAATATTATATATTAGAACTTACTCGGATTTGCTAGCCTTTTCTTTGAATTGTTGCTGCATGTGTTTCATGAGGTCATCACCAGTCTCCATACTGTCTCCACCTCGCTTGCGAATTACAATATTCAGTATACTATCCAAGCCTAAACCTCTGTTTAAGTTCACAGACTGCGACTGTTGGATGGACAAATTTTCTTCTTTCATTTTAATCTCATTTCTTGATATTCGCTCAAACAATGATCTCAAATACTCCTCAGGTAAATCTTTCCCATCATCTATTCCACGATTGTTCCTTATAAAATCCTCAGCAGACATCTGTACATTCAAAAGAAAAATGTAAGAAGTGAAGAATACATTAAATCTCCCCCTCCCACCGCCCCCCAACCTTCCATATCATTGTATTAAAGTTTACTGTACCTTGTTTTTCACCATAGGGTTATGTGCATCAGTGTTCAGCATTATCACAGAGTAGGCAAGCACATATGCTGTGTCAGCACTTATAAAGGCCTTTGGATTACACTTGCAGTATCGTTCAGCAAACTTTTCCATAATACGATCGATCTTTTGTGCCTCACCTGGCAGTCTAAAGCCTTGTAGGAAGATTCTTATTGCCTCATCAAACTCCATTCCTTGAAAATCAAAGGAATCGACATATGCATGCATCACTTTCAGCGATAAATCTTCCCTTTCACCCAGATAGTCGCCAATCAGACTTTTATTCAAACCAGATGCATTTTTAAGAAAAGCTGCTATCTCTTCGGGCGAGTTTCCCACCTTATTTGCATTTATCAGGAATTCAATACCTTTCTTGGGTTTACGATTAAAAAGAGATATGCCCTCCTGCAGTAATACATAATGTTAGGTCATGTAAGTAAGCCAGTTATACTTGAAAGACACAACAAGTTACCATAGTAATGAGTAAACAAATAAATATAACTTAATTGGACCTGAAGTTCAAGTTTGTATGCACGACGCTGCTCAATTGTTGAGGCATCTGAAACTTCACTTGCTTCAGAGTGACTCTCTGGTACTTCAGAAGATTCATCTGCATTACCATTTATCACCGGAGCGCTTCCAGGATCAAAATTGCTGTCCACAGCTTCAAATTTCTTTGTGTGAGCATCTGGAATTCGCAACTGTTTGTCCATCCACTCACCCATGCACTTCAAAATAGCAACTAAGCATTTCATAGCTTCTAGTTTCATAGTAATATCTTGAGGAGGCTGAAGTGTAGTCATGACACCAGGTGGAACACCTTGAGCAGTTTTTAGTAGTCCATTGACCATCCTGAAATAATGCAACAAAATGAAAAGAGAAAATAGAAACTTTTCACTAAGTTTGGAGTGGTTTCCACCAAAATATTTTTTTCTCAAGCAATGAAAATGCATTGGTAAATAGGATTACAGGGGAATAAAAATTATATCTCCTAAAATAGTTATCAAACATTATTTTAATTTAAATGGCCCTTTGCTATACCATCTATAACAACAAAAAACAGCTCTGGGAGCACATCTAAAGCAGGCAAATTGAATATGTTTTCAACAACTATATGTACTGGAAGTATAGATACTGAACCTTCCTGCAAATTAGGTAACCAAATCAAAGCATCAAGGCAAGGGCATCATTGCAGCTTAAACAATGTCGAATAAAGAACGTTATGAGAAAATTATACCTCTCAAAAATGTTTGAAGCATTAACATCACAGTCATAGTTAAGGAAAATGTCAATCATGATCTGTGAATCACTACACAGCTTCTCCAGAAACCGAAGCACCGTCAACTTTTGCTGATAATTTGGTTGTGCAACATTTTCTAGTACTCTGAGGACAATCATAGGGAAAAATACTCCAATTTCTGCCTTCAGCCCAGCTCTAAATCGCGAGACCAGACTTATAAATATTGAGCAGGAAAGCTGGAAAATAATCATAAGGGTTGAGGCAGTGTTCTTCAAAAGTGACAGACACAAGTACTGCTTTATAGCATCTAAAAATCTGTTGAAGAGCAAGAACAGTGTAGTGATCAATATTAAAGAAAGAAAAGCTATCAAATTAAAAGAAGAACAAAAGTAAAGATACAACAGAAAAGAGAAGTGGTCAGAAATAACAATACAACATGCAAACAAGGTGTTCCTAAGCATTCAAGGCAAATCACTGAAGGGAACAGATTAACTGAAAAGGGGGAAATGAATTTTAGCTAGATTAAAAAACAAAACCAATAGAATGCAAAATAAAAAAAATAAAAAAAGTGTTTGTGATTAGCACATTACAGTGGCAGCATTTAAATTGAACTCAAGATCTCAAACCAAAATCTTCTCAGGAATATCAACAGGGACATCAAGTGCGATCCTCATATCCAATGTGAATTGAACTATCTATGCAGAATAATGTGAAAACCTAACTAGCAAAATACCATTGATCATGCTCCTGCTGCTTAAACAGTTTATATCTCGAAAAATTCATAAGATCTAAGTTGATTCAAATAATCTGCTATTTATAAAAAGTATATGGTACTGCATGCACCATACTACTTCAAGTATACAATAAACTAATTTATTATTCATTATCTCTGTTATGAATTATTTCATAACACTCTTTCCAACTGCATCACATGTGGAATTAGCCTTATCCAGAGCACCAAAAACAAACAAACTCTCAAAATTTCACTGCATCACTGTTGTGCACCAAGTAATTGTGCAAACTATAAATTCACAGGCTTATCATTTACAACAAACCCCATGGTAACAGCATACATATATAGGTTTCAAGGTTCATGGACTAACTAAGAACTGAATAAGTAGTTATAAGACCAACATGAAAACAATAGGGAGTATCATCCAATACCTTTCACTCGTCCTAAATATTGCCCCGGCATTCTCCAACAAAATCTTGAGCAACTCCAAGGCTAGAATCTTCCCCCTCATTGCCTGAGGATCTGCCAAGGCGTCTTTGGGTGGAGTCTTCATCGAGAGCTTACATAAAGCCCGGAAAACCAGAAAAGCATCCCATCTCAATCTATTCCCAATCTGTACCTCCAAATCATCATCCCTTTCCCCTTCACCATCCGCCAACTCTCCTTTTCTTCCCTCCAATGCTGTTTTGTACATACTGATCTCCCAGTACTTCGCATCCAACATATCTTTATCTGTAGAATCCAACAAATCAGCTGGATTAGTGCCATCCACTGTGGAGGTCTTAGTCTCAAATGCCCCATCGTGAGCCCCGACACCTGATCCCACAACACTCTTGGGTGTACCTGGACTAAAAACCCCATCAATATCCTGCATTATCTTCGTAATAAAACCCTGCACGAACATTGTCATCGAACCATCAGCATCAGCCTTCTCCATTGGCTCTGTCAGCTCCGCCACTACAATTGGCTGCAAGGGAACAGTCGACGAATCAGCTTCCATTCTCCGAAACACAATAACCAGCATCTGAACCAACGACGCCTTTGCAGTGGTCTGATTCACCACGTTCTTACTAGTCAAGTAAATATCGTAACATGTTCTCACAACCTGCAACAAGCAATCCCCATGAATTCCCAGAGACACCGATGTAACAGCCGACAGAAGCGCCTTGATCACCAGCAACTCCACACTCTCATCCCCCAAATCGTGGCATTTGCACGTACAATCGATCAATTTCGACAGCAATTTCGCGTCGGCACCCTCAGTCGTGTCGGCCTCGCCGTGGAGATATCCATGAGCGATCAATTTCTGCACCGCATCGAGAGCATGTTCGGCAATTTTCAGGTAATTAGAAGAGAGCGCGTTGATGAGAGGGCTGAGAATGAGTTCGGAATCTGACAGCGAGAGGTCGAGGAGAACTCCGGGATGCGATGACGCGTCGGGATCGGATTGGGCGGAGGGGGAGGCGGGGGAGGTTGGGGAGGGGGTTTGATTGGGTGAGGTGAGGCGTTCGATTACGGATTTGCACTCGGCGGCGAGTTTGGAATGCTTGCGCCACGATGCGTTCTTGATGATTTTATCGAGGGCGGGGAGCAGAACTTGAGCTAAGCGGGAATCGACTTCCGGAGAAGCCATTCCCGGAGTTTGGAGGTGGGGAGTGAGTGAATCGGGGAGTGTGAAGGGGTCGGTGGAGGTGGGAGGTGGATGGACGGTGTTCGGTCTCTATAGTATTGCGGCGGCGGAGGTGGTGGTGGCGACGACGCTGGTGGTGGTGGTGAATCTAGAGTGAGAAAGCTCCGGCAGAAGTGGTGTCATGTGGATGGCCGGTGATTTGATGCGGAAGTCTAAATTTCACGACAGTTGAAATGACGGGAATGCCCTTCTGTTGACTATTGGGATGAATTGTAATTCAAGGATCCCTTGGTCCAATGCAAATTATGAAGATCACAATGTGGAAAATTCTATTAAACGTTCAAAAAAGTAAGCATATTTTTTTAGGAAATATTCTAATAAATTTTAATGTAGTCTAAAAATTTAACAAAATATAATGTAGATCGAAAACATATAATAAATGAGTTCCAGTTACAAAAAATAAAAATAAAATTCAATGTTTGTTTTTGTTGCCATTTTAACCGAATAATTTTAGGATTTGTTAAAAAAAAAAAAAAAAACAATTTTAATCATGTCTTGCAATTCGAATCATCAATTAACTTTTTTGATATGATGATATGTCATACACTAACTATATTGCATTTGTCATGGTGTCAATGTTATTTGAGTTATGAGTTATATAAGTGTTGAACACATCATGATATATCACCGAAAAGTTAATTGGTGATTAGGACAATTTTTTTCTATTATTATCATTCATTGTTTAAGGATTCAAACTTTTCAAGCTCTAAATTTGAACATTAATTTTTAAATTTGGCCAATATGACAAATTAGTTTGAAATCTTAAAATTTGGGCTAAAATACACATACTGGCTTTTCGAGAATGTCATTTGATTTTTGTTCGAATCGAACTGAAATTAGTAGATTGATTTGAAGATTTAATATGACTTGAATAATAAAGCATTTTGATTAGATAACATGCATTTTAATTAAGTTGAAGAAAGTCGAATTTTGACTTCACATGCTATGTTTGGTTTCACACAACAAATTTCATGAAAAATTCAGTATCTCAAGTAATTTGAACTCAGACTAGATATGCAAAAGGAGATCTTCCAAAACAAAATAAATGAACAAATAAAAATTGTATAGATATATATTAAATTCAAGATCAAGTTAATTATGATCAATGAAAAAAAAAAGAGTTAATTTCCTCAAGTATCATATCGTTCAAGTTATAGTAGTTAATTTTATAATTGTTTCTCACTTTCTCATCAATTCAATTTCCTTTTCTTTTTATATTAATTTTAGCTAGAGTGGGGTGGCAAATTTGAAGCAAGATTTCTGCATGGATGATCCACCGGAGGTTCATGTCTATTCAGAAGATTGCCGCCACGAGTGGCGGCGGAGGAAGGCACTTCCGACGGAGGCGTGGTGGAGGTCGGAAAGTGAGGCGGTGGTTCAATTTCCTGGCCGCGGTGGTACTGAAGGCTCCATGAAGGATGCTCCATTGGATCAAATAGGGTTGACAGATCATATGTTGCCGGAGCTGCTGAAAACACCGGCAGATCTGCAATGGACAACGGCGACTGCTGTGGCGGCGCCGGCGGCGGTGTAGGGAGCTCCTGGGCGGCGAGATGGGCATGTAAATAGGACAATTCTGCTTGCAAATTTACCACCTGCAAATATATATTTACCATCACATTTATCAATATCCAATTTATGGTGTCTTTTAGTTCCTTTTTAAGTTATTTAGTTCGATAATGATTAAATTATGGTGTCTTTCGATTTTGATTTTATAAGTATCATCATTTTTAATTAGATCTTACAATTTAAAAATATGTTCAATTGCAGTCCAATTTTGAGCAGAAAATGGCAGGTGATGACCCTCCAATAAGGGTGTTTTGGACACCTAGAAGTGACGTGGAGACACATGTCAATCAACAAGAATTTGACATGTATCACCACATCACTTCTACGTCAACGGAAAGCTCCAATTCGGCGAAATTGGATTGAAATCGGACATATTCTTAAATTATGAAGATTAAATTGAAAATCGTGATAATTATGGAATTAAAATCGTACAATACCATAGTTATGGGATAAAAATTAATTTTAACCCTTTAGTACAACAATACTTTCAAATATAAATGAAATAATTATATTTTTTTAATAAAAAAATAAACACGAAAAATTAAAACATATATAAATTATGAACAGATTGAATTCAAATTGATATAAAATAATATATTTATTAGCATTTAATTCATTTGAAACTATATATTTAATGGCATTTTAATTAAGAAGGAGTTTAAATAAATTCAACAAAATGAATCATCACAAAAATCCCAACAATTTTTTAAAATTTTAATAAAGTGAAATTTTAAAATTCAGATGACTAAATACAGTTTCATATTCTTCTTTGATTTAAATAATAAAAATCAAATTAAATAATATTGGAGCAAAAACAATAGAACCCAAAAACCTGGAAAACAACCCAAAATGACAGACATATTGCTGAATAAGATCAAAATGATAGAATTTTTGGAACAAAAAGTTGACCAATAAGAATGAGCAGTTTTCTTGATTTCAGCAAAGCATATAACTGTTCCCCCGATGCACCACACACAGGTCAACAATTTCTCCACTTCTCTTATAATTATACTTCTCTAATATATATTTTAATTTTAATTAAAAAAATAACAATTGAAAATACAAAATTATATGTTGTTCCAGCATATGCCAACTCAAACCTTGCTACATACTCAATGTGTTGAGGTTAATACTTACTATATATATATATATATATATATATATATATATATATATATATATATATATATATATATATATTCTCCATAATTTCAAAATAATTATCATTAAAATTTGTTTTATATAGATTAAAAAAACATTTAAACATAATTATGTTTATGAAATGATTATATTATCAAACATTTAATAGATATAGTAAATGCATACCTTTTAATAAAAGTATAGTGCATACAACGATTAAAAAAATTACTTTAGTGTATTTTCATTAAAATATGGGATTTATACAACGATTAAACACAATATATAATTCAATGAAAGAAGTGATTGATATTGCATCAATTAAAGGAATATTTGAACAAATAAACCCAAAAAAAAAAAAAAAAAAAAAGTGAATAAAAAGGTTTATCGGATATAACCCAAATTAATTAGTGCAATATTAATATACACCATTTCATTTCTAAATTAATTAAATATTTATATTCCTTAGTAATTAATTAAGTTGTTAAAATCTGATTAATTAGTTTTTACCAACTCTGATAAGACAACTTTCCATTAATTTGTCATTTTCTCACACTATTAAACACAAAATGAAACACCACATATATATATATATATATATATATACACACACATATATGATATATATATATACATACACACACATATGTGTGTGTGTATTTCATATTTTCATAATATCGAAAAAGAAATTGTACATGGATGTAAATTAATTAATTAATTAAGTACCTGTTGTTGCAAAGAAAAGATATGGGTAACACAGCCATAAACCGGGTCCCTGAGCCGAGCCTGAGCCTCGTAGCAAATGGTGATGACGGCGTCGAGCCGCCGGTGAGCCGGGACGTGGTTGAGCAGCTTCGACACGTTGCTCGCGCCGAACACCTTGTGGACCGCCGCGAACTGAGCCGAGCCTTGCTCCGAGTCGAAATACGGCGCGAATATGCACCCACCCACGCACTTCCTTCTCAAGAACTTGCATGCTCCACACGGCCCTCCTCCGCCGCCGCCGCCGCCGCCGGCCGGCGAGCTGCTGCTGGGACCACTTGAAGTAGTGCTCATCTGATCTTACCAGGCTGGGAAATTAATTAACATATTGGTTTTTTTTTTTTGGATATTTTTATTAGGGTTTGGTGGAATTAATTTGCAGGTGTGTTTGAAGGAAGAGAGTTGAGAGTTTGTGGTTTTTAAATAGTAAGAAAAAGACTTTGAAGCCACGCTTTGAAGAAGATTTGCGTGAAGCAAACATGCTTTTATTTATCTCGTGAATTAATTCGCTCTAAAAAATAAAAATAAAATCGAATTCTTTTTCAAATAAAGGAATCTATGGGTATATTGAATAAAATTATGAGACTGGTATTGGAAATATTAGTTATTATATTATGATTTAAAAATTTTGTTAGATTTGTCATATTTTATTATATGTAAGTTGATGCTTGTTTTTAAAGTAAAAGTATTGATATATTAAGATTGCGGAACAAAAGTATTATATATTAATATACATATTTTTGTTAGTTATATATATTATTTTTAGGAATTATAAAATTATGAAAATTTATTTTATATTATCATATTTTTCAAATTTGAATAATTCCACCCTCTATTTTCATGGCTATTTTCCTTTTTATTATTTTTTTGTATATCTTATAATAAAATTGAGTACAATTTACTTTAAGGATTACTCTATTGTGTACCTCATGGTCATATTTTTAAATATATAATGCTGTGTTAATATATATATGTGTTTGTGGGTGTGATGATGATGGTATATATATATATATATATATATATATATATATATATATATATATATATATGAAGTCTAGTAAATTACATAAATACAAAATATAATTATATTCATAATTAATTAATTATAACATGTCTTTATTGTTTTATTTTTTTTCATAAATGTTTTAGGTCTTTTCATCATCTCAAGGTTTCCTAATCGTATGTTCAAGTAGCATACGCTTCTTTCATTTTATCATTTTTTATAAAACTAATTAATCCTATTTTTTTTATTTAATTCACATTATATAAATAACATTTATAAAATTAGAGCATTATGTTATTTGAAGAATTGAAACGTGTCAATTAGATAACTGTATGGCTATTGCGTGTTTGAAGCTGCGTTGAGAGCAAAAAACGCCATCTCTTTCACCGAAATGACATAATTGACCCCAACCGAAATAAGTGATATATGAGTTTACAGTTTACACACACACACACACACACACACATATATATATATATATATATATATATGTATATATATGGCTTTGGTTTTTTAAAAAATGAACAAGCTACCAGCAGTATATATAGATCAGCTAATTACATATATATATATATATATATATGTATATATATATATATAATATTGAGTTTTGTATTTTATTTTATTAATTAAAAATTTATTTATTGATAATATAAAATTCGAAATAAGAGAATCTAGATATATACCTTCTAAAGAAAATAAACAGTGTTTCTTTCTTAACGTTGCTACAATGATATACTCATTTTTCCCCAAATATAAGTTATTTACTACAATATAAAATTTTATAATCTATTTATTCCCACCAACTATAACAAGTACTTAAATAATCTACAATTGAAAATGTAGATAACATCCTTTTTCTTGATATATACATAAGAAAGTGACATACATTTTTCCTTTCATTTTAAATATATATACAAAAATTTGAATAAAATCGTCTCACGAATCAGTTTTAATTGGTAAGATGAAGCTTCATTCAATTTATTAACCTTATTAAGAGTAAAAATAAGTCATTTACATCCAAATCTTCTAAATGAACTGTCTCAAAAAAAGATATTATATATATATATATATATATATTAATTTCATAATCGGAGTATATAAAATTTCGTGATAATGACTAAAAATTAATTCAAACATATTTAGCATAAATGGTAATAAAAGCACAAATACATGCCAAAAGAAAAAGAAAAAAAAATTAATATAGAAATTTTAGATTTTATTAATTATCCTATATAGTTCATCCGTATGGTGGTCAAATTCATCTGATTAATCTGCCTTAGAAGCATAGATACATAAATGGTGTACATTTATAATTGTATGATTATAATTCTTCAAGATAGCTAATAATATCTATGTATTATTACAAGCACAAATAATAAATTATTGATGTGACATAATTATACTTGTCATAATCCTAACTACTTGTTATCCAATTGAAAATGGCACTTGACAGTGCTGTTTTACCAACTTGGTAAATAAGGAAATTAAAGATACAAAATGATAATGATATATATCATTCAACACCTAATTACCTAAATTTGTATATTGGATACTTTGAAAATTATTACACTAATTAAATTTTATAACCATAACATATCTATAAATGAGGCTTGTCTTGGCTTTGGTAAATTAAAAAAGGAAAAAAAAAAAAAAACTATATCAAATGAAAATAAGTATAGAAAAATTAAATTCTCAAGATCGATCAATTTGAAAATGCACATCATTTAATTTGTAAGGTGTGTATATATACATAAGTGGTTTGAGATAATACATACTCGAAATCTATCTATTATGATATTGGTATCAGACCTACAAATTTATAGGTGATGATGCATGTTTATAACTTGAATTTTGATTTATTTATGTAACACGATTTGATCTCAAAATGGATAATACTATATATCAAATTATTCCACATTATCTTGATAATTTATACTTGTACACAAATTCTCTTTTAGTTGGTTTTTAGGATAGGTTTTACCCATAATTCCTTTATCAATTAAAATAGTTCAACCATGATCTCTGAACATTAATTAATTCCCTAATTCAATATAATAGGTATATATGCTCAACATACTAGTAAATGAAACAAGATTGATCAGGACAATATAATTTAATGATAGAAAAATTATTGGTAAATATACAATATATATGTGTGTGTAAAATCATGCATGGATGTATACAAAAATAAAAAGATATAAATTATGCAATACGGATGTATTTAAAAAAAAAAAAATTCATGCATGATGCATGAAAAAAGATTATCGCGTCAAGTTTACTAGGAGGGTAAAATTGTCATTAGAAAAATAAAGAAATTATGGTCCATACAAAAATAAATATTAATGAAATAAATAAATAAAAAGAATCAAAAAATTAGTCGGCGTTCAAAGCACAACGCCAGCTATTATTTCAATTGCAAGATTTAGCTGCCACGTCGGATCCAATGATGTCACTCGTAACTGAATGTGTGATTACTTTTTTTTTTTTATTAAATATGAAATTTTAGCTAACCATGTCATTGTGCTGTGAAAAATAAATGTGGGAAAGTTTTCAATTTTGGTAATAACCGTAATATTTGGGTTGCTGATTTTGCATTTTTTATAATGGTTTTTAAGTTTTTTTTTTCTAATATCTTTTTCTACATTAAGAGAAAATTAATATATGTTCCGAAATTGAATTTTTTTTTCATTCATTCAATCATTTTAGTGCTCCATAAATAATCCGCCCACATACAATCAAAATACTTAATTTGGAGTGTCATATTAATTTTATCAAATTTTTAGTCGGCAAAATAGAATTGGAAAAAGAAAAAAAGAAAAAAAAAACTATAATTGACAATTAAAGAAAAGAAAGTCGTAAAATAATTAATGTAGTAATTTCTTTATTTTTTTTCTTTTTGTAAGAGTTTAAAGAAAGAGGTAACGGTCCTTAACGGCGCCATCACCGGGCCGTCCGATTCCTGTCCAAAGAGTGTAGCAATGGGTGACAGGGGGGCATGTGGGTCCCAATGTTTAGTTTTTTCTTAGTTTTATTATTCTTCATTTATTATAATCTAGGGTAATTAAGTTGCTCCCTTTATTATTGTAATGAAAGATTTTCATAAATTATCTTATAGTTTTTTAAATGTTTAACCAGCTAAATTATCTAATAATTACATTTTTCTTCAAAAAGAGGTTTGTTGATTATGATTTGATTTGACAATTATCATTGTAAGTTACACTTCCTCTCTTCATATATACGTGTCATGTCAGTTATACACAAGAACAAAATTAGACGACTAATATAACAGCAAATTAATTTACTTTGAAAGACCAAATTAATCAATGTAAAATTAATATTTTACATCATAATTTATAAGGATAATGAGATGCTTGAAAAAATTTGGGAGCTCGTGTGTGCATCCACACGAATATACACTCATATATGTATGTATTCTTTTCTTCAAGAGAACATTATAAAATTCATGTTTTAGCTAATAATTTAAAGAATTAAAAAATAATTGGTAAATCTACCTTTTATATATATAAACAAGACAATTGAGGATATTTACAAAAATGTCATTTTTCTACCACCTGTCCTGCAATAAAATATTGTTGATAGAAAAAATCAAAAAGTAATATAGGATTGAAAAATAGATAAAATAAACAGAATAATCATTTAAAAAAAAATTAGATATTTTTCCCCAAATAATCTTGTATATTATCATTGATTGTTACTAACATTTGGTCTAACATGAAATCTTCCAACATAATTCAATTGATTTATTCCTACCAATTCCAATTCACAACTCTAAATCCATCAATCTATAAATCATACGAAATCAAACACGTCTTTCAATCATATTACATAACTTGAATTAACAAACAAGTGAAGAAAGAATCAATGTCTCATTGATTTGGCAAAGTGAGAAAAGATCAACAACTATTGAAAAAAGAATGAACAACATTAAATGCATAAGCTTTAACTCAAAACAAGTTCATAGATTTCTCCAAATATATATTCCCATTGAACGATTCATAGTACGGCATCGGGTTGTCTGTCGGGGGAAAAAGCTTGAAACTCGACCAATTTCTTGTACGACTCGTATGTTGCATTCAAAGTTGGAAACTCAACCATGGAAGCAATGAGATTGAGAGCTTTGTCAAGTTAAGTAGCAAACAAAGTAGTTTTAGTCATCGAACATATATACAAGATGAAACACACAGTAAGACAATGATCGAGAGAACTACTTAGGCACGAGTTGGGAGAGGATTTTACCATGTCGACATTAAACCTCATTGTCATTGTTGCAATTTGAGGCGCCAAGAACACATCGGCCTACACATAGTGGGGAACATCTCCTTTTACCAATGTCGAAGATAATATAATCTCAATTTCAATATGTGAAATAAAATTGGTTGTAAGTACTCTAACCATAACAAATGTTGTTTTAACAAAAAAAAAAAAAAAAAAAAAAAAATTGTCCCAAAATAAGTGTCATTATAACCTACATGATTTTAACAAACATTTGCTTATATTCTACCAAAATTGCCCTCATTATTTGAAAATTTACCCTAAATGAATGTATTTGAATATATATGGATAGGCCAGTCTTTTAAACAAGCTTCTTAATCTGAAAAAAAATAAAATCATAATACGACATTTATTTTGAGAGGGATTGTGTCTTGTTTTTAACCAAAGAGTTCTCATGCAATCACAGTTCTCATAGTAAATCAAAAACGAATAGGTTTCGAACGAAAAAATACTAAATTTTCAAGAAGTTCGGTAAATAAATAAACCTGACCTTGGAAACCATTTTCTAAATGAAAGTTCACCCAAACAACACTAAGTATAGAGATCAAATTATACATTATAATTTAGTATCTCTAATTGCAAATAGTACGCATTAAAAACTAACCAATGACGACATCATGTGTATAGATTGTAAGTTGGACGACACAATACTTACAACCTGTGATAAAATCATACTTTTAAAACAAAAAAGTAGCTTCGATTGTGAAATTTGCATATGAAGATGCTATAAACCATGACTTCACTAAGGATAATTCTCTTCCAAATACTAGTGAAAAAAGAAGAAGAGGGGATTGAATTATATACTTTTTTTTTTATATTTTTATTGTCGATTCAAGGATTAAACGCAAGAGAATTTAAATAAACATAACAGAAATTAAATAAAAGAGGGGACTGAATAATATACCTTTTTTTTCATATTTTTATTGTCGATTCAAGGATTAAACACAAGAGAATTTAAATAAACAGAACATAAATTAAATAAAAGAGGGGACTGAATAATATACCTTTTTTTTTTATATTTTTATTGTTCAACACAAGAAAATTTAAATAAAAAAGAGAATTGAATAATATATATATATATATATATATATATATATATATATATTGATGTTTTTATTGTTCAATCTGGATTATTGTGATAAGAGTGCCTTAGGGTTTGGTGGATTAAATTGATGAAATTGAAGGAAGAACTAGGGTGTGTTTTTAAATAGTAAGAAATATACTTTCTTCAAATAAATATATATTGTGGAAATCTCGTTTAACACAATTGGCTAATGCATCCGCCCATAAATTCACCGTCAGCTCGCCACAATCCTCATTTGAAACGACGTGATCAACAAATCTCTATCTACTTTAAATCCTCAGTTTTGGTTTGTGCATATTTTGAATCCTAAACCGACGGTTTATCTATTTTTTTTTTAAATTTATATTTTATATAAATAATATTATATATTTATGTTATTTTTACTCTTTAATTTCAAGTTGTATTGATTATTATTATTAATTTGTATTATAAGTTGTAATTTTTTAAGGTTTATGGTTTGTATTTGTTTGTAATTAAATTGTAATTTCTAATTTTTGAAATTGTAACTTATAAGTTGTAATGTAGTATTGTTGTAACTTGTAAATGTAAGTTCTATTTTTTAATTTATATCAAATTATTTACTCAAAAAACATTGTTATTTTGTAATATATGAATAATTGTAATATTTATATGCAAATTTAATTTTTAAATTTTTTTTAAAAATTATACAAAATTTAAAAAATTAAAAAAAGAAACAACCGTCCAAACCGGCGATTCGAATCAGAACCGAAACTGGATTCCCCACATTTCGGTTCTAGTTTTGTATCTACATAGAATCCCTAATCAATATGAAAGTAGTTATAGAATCCCTAAACATGTTTTGTATCTACATACTAAATCGAACCAAGTTCCAACACCGTTCACCAAAATCATATATGAAAGTAGTATGTATAGGTTTATATGTATGACATATAAGTATTAATGAGGGTTATGAACAAATGCTGGAAAAACTATGTCTCTTATGTTTGATAAATTTATTGACTTTTAATTTATACGTTTTATAATTTTTTATATTTTTTTTACAGATTACAGCTGGATCTTCTGATGATTTGATTACAAGGCATAAATGCTGGAATGTTCAGAAGCATTTTCATCATTGTTGATAGTGATGGGGCAGACAGTAAGACTCTTTTGGGAAGACATTCGCAATATCTAATCACTAATATCTAATGATTTTGTAACTTATTCTGGGAAGACATTCGCATTATCTAAGGCTTTGATGTCAAAATAGGTTTTGACTTTTCTTCACTAATGATTTTGTACATGTCAAAACTTATATTTATTGTTCCCATTGAGTCGAAGCTTTTAATTTCACAAATCAAAACCCAAAAGATACACATTGATCAGCTGGGATATCCATCACCATATGATTTCACCCAGTACTTAGCCCTCCAAGATGTGATATATACTGATATTGAACTAGCATATACTTATTTAGAAACTTTTCCTTCATGTTACATCATACACGAGAGTTACACGTTACAATTACACCGTTTTGAGGCATCTAAAGCATCATCAACAAATACAAATTCTCATCCGATACAATCAATAGGCACAATCCAAAACTGCAACTCCCCCCTCAACATTTTTCACCTTAACAAAAATTTGGCTAGGACCCAAGAATATGGATTCAGTGATCAGGACAATGCTAGGCTGCTTCTATAGAGTATGGATACTCTGTAATAATGCTTTCCTTCTAATACACACCAGTGATAATCATCACTTCTTACGGTTCTTACTTCTATTAATTTTGACATACTTTCGACCAGGTTTGTCTCCAGCACCACTGCCCAACGAGAAGCTGCCACCTGCATTAAACTCTAGACTACCAGAAGCCTGGAACATAGTCGGGTTTTGAGGAGCAACTTGATTCTGTTGACCACCAAATTGGAAGGGATTCGCCTGAGGTTGAGCTTGAGCTGGAACTGTTGATCCAAACATGAAGCCTGGTTGAGAAGGGGGGACAGATGTTTGGCCGAATATAGGAACAGAAGGTGCAGTGGACAGCACGGGATCCTCAGCCATACTGTCTTCCGCATTCATCTGATCATTGTTCCCTGGAGAAGCTGCAAAACCAGATGCAGGATTACCAAATACAGGCTGGGGAAGAGATGGGGATGGTGAAGATAAGGCATTGGATGTGGTGAATGAGAAGGGGGTACTCGATGTGGGAGCCGTGGATGAATTGAAAACAATGGGCACAGCATTTGTTGGAGCAGAGGATGTGGATGATGCACCAAATGAAAACCCATTAGCAGGAGATGCAGAAGTAACTGTGGAACCGAAAATAGAAGACTTAGGTGTTTGCCAACTGGACCCGAAGGCATTAGAAGTAGTATCAGAGCTGATAGCTGAGGACGAAGCTGAAGAACTTCCTCCAAAACTAAATACACCAGAGGCATCATCGCTGAAAGAGCTAGTAGTATTAGTGACAGAAGCTGGAACTGATGAACTAGCACCGAAACTGAAAACTGGAGTAGCAGAACCAGTTGATCCAACTGCGTTGGTTGAAGCAGAGGAATTGCTGAAAGAGCTAGTACCATTAGTGATAGAAGCTGGAACTGAAGAACTAGCACCAAAACTGAATATTGGAGCTGCAGCACCAGTTGATCCAACTGCATTGGTTGAAGTAGAGGAACTGTTGAACGAGCTAGTGGTACTAGTAACTGAAGCAGAAACTGAAGAACTCATACCAAAGCTGAAAACTGGAGGAGTTGCACCAACAGTTGATCCAACGGCATTGTTTGAAGATGAGGAAGAGCTGAAACCAAAACTAAACATGCTAGGAGCAGCAATACTGCTAGAGCTAGCAATGCTGCCATCTGAGGCAGGTGTAGAATTCACACCGAATAAACTAGATGTTGCCCCACTGCTATTGACAACTGAACCTGATGAGAAGATCATTGTACTAAGGTTATGCATAAAAGTGGCGTGAAGATGAAAAAATTTCAAGTAATTTCTAGTCTCTTTGGAATTTGATATTGAGGGATCTATCATCCCCTAGCATTATCTTTTTCCTAAAAAAAAAAAAAACCATTAGTTCCTCACAAAAAAAATTAATAAACATTTTCGACAATCCACTACAGCTGATTACAACAATACAACACATCTAAGCCCATATAGAAAAACGATGGCTACAACATATCAACTAAGAAAAAAATGAAAAAAATAAAGCTTTAAAACAAAGAAACACAAAACACATGAAACTTACATTCGGAACTGCCTCGAGGAAGTCCATTACTTGATGCATGGTTTAACTCTGTTTACATTAGAAGATATATGTCATCAGTAAAATGTCAAGAGAATAGATAAATACATGCATACGAATGTCCAGCCCAATGTACCCACTGTTCATAGTAAAAAATGTTACTGAATCTCAAAACATTAGGTATGTTAAAACAGATAATTAAAAGTCCACACACTGACCAAGGCACTCAGTATCGCCTCAATGATTATGCCTATCAAACACAAAGAGGGAAGAGAGGGCGATTCAAGTTTTTTTCTGAATTCTGATAAGAACATTTCTTGCCGATGATGAAGATTACATGTATAATATAACGACAAAGAGTACAAATGAGAGTGTAAACAAGTTGAATCACTAGCAATGATGAATTGAAAACTAACACACATATTCTTACTACATTCGCCAAATAAACAATTGCATACACCTCTTGAAGTTTACAAATTTCCCAACCATTACAAGAAAATGTCAACAAATTCTCACACTCTCACACCATCATAGAATTCAGTTAACAAATCAACACTTTAATGAAAACACGTGCGCACATAACCCAACATATAAAACTTGTAGATGAAATTAAAACTCACAACCAAGACCAAAACCCCCAAAAAAAAACTAAAAACATGATAAATAGCAAATTACCTGATATCTGAGGGGGAGGCAGCGGCGGCGGTGGTGAGAAACACACACACAACAAGTTTGCATAGTCGTATATTCAGCTCAACTTGTTTTATGTACCATCCTTCCAATGAGGGTGAGAAACAAACACACAACAAGCTAAACATCAAAGTGCCTCACCAATAATCTCTACACGAACATGATCCATCAACAAAATGATGGAATCGATTATTGTCCCTAACAATAATTTCTCTGCATGTTATCTTCGATATGAGTTTCATGGCTGTATGACAATCACCACACACTCTGAGATTCTTAACTATTCGTATCACAGAGTCATCTTTCGTACTAATAAGACCAAATGCAAGAGCTATCTTCTCACTATGACACCCTAGGAAATGCTCTTTCTCCTCCTCTTCGATGTCAAACAGCACATACTCTGTTTTAGGCACGTAACCGGCTGCTCTCAGTTCTTTTTCCAGCTCAACAAGCTTTGTGTATATGTTATCTGACAAAGGATGGTAAGTGTCTCCAACGAGGAACTCATGAACGACCCCATCTATCTCTATCCAACTATATCCGCGCACTTTTTTAATCCCTCTTGTGTGCATAACTGATCTGATGTTCTCCGATTCATCCCATTTCTGATTAGTCGAGTAGATGTTTGATAAAAGAACGTAGTTTCCTGAGTTCCATGGTTCCAATTCGATTAGTTGCTTCAATACATGTTCGGCTAGTTGAGTATCCTTGTGCAGACGACATCCATTTAACAAAGCTCCCCAAACTATGGAGTTAGCCTTCATTGGCATACTCAAGATCGTACGGTGGGCTTCTTTTAACAAACCCGCACGAGCAAGAAGATCAATCATGCTTCCATAATGCTCAATAGTTGGAGCTAAAGAGTACAAGCTACTCATGCCATGAAAATAACGGCGCCCATCATCAACAAGGCCGGCATGAGTACATCCACAGAGCAAACCAAGAAAGGTGTTTCCATCAGCTTTAAAGCCACGTTTATGAACCAGAGCGAAGCAACTAAACGCAGCATTCACATGGCCAGTCATAGACAATCCAGATATCACTGCATTATAAACTATAAGATCTTTCGTTTTCATCTCCTTGAATACTTCCCAAGCTACACCCATCTTCCCACATTTAGCATACATATCAACCAAAGCAGTCCCCATAGCGGGGTTTAGCATAAACTCGCCCATGTCCATCATGCTACAAACCCGTTCTCCCATTTCCAAAGCTCCTAGCCTAGCACAAGCAGAAAGCACCGCAGCAATGACATAGTGATCTGGCCTTAGATTTTCTCTCTGCATCATAGAAAAAGTTTCTAGAGCCTCTTTTGGATGTCCATTAGCTGCATAACCCTGGATCATAGTACCCCAAGTGACGACATCCCTCTCATTCATCTCATCGAAGACAGCACGAGCCTTCTCCATACTTCCACACTTAGCATACATATCCACCAATGAAGTATACACAAACACATTCCTACCCATTTCTATGTCCACAACATATTTATGAATCCATTGGCCAGCTCCCAAATCTCCTAGCTGACTACAGGCAGATAAAACCCGAACGAGCGTATAACTATCCGGCCTCAAACCTGTTTCCAGTGACCTCCTAAACAAATCTACCGCCTCTCGGGATCTCCCAGCCCCAATATATCCGCTCAATATTGCACTCCAAGAAACCACATCCTTTTCAGGAATATCATCAAACACCTTCCGGGCATCCTCCAAGCTCTCCATTTTTGAATAAAATCCCACCAACCCAGTTTTCACGAAAGCATCACTATCAAAACCCACTTTAACAACCAATGAATGAACCTTCAAGCCCAGCCCAAAGTCCCTATTCCTTGAGCAAGATTTAAGCACAAACGGAAACGTAGTATTGTTGGGCAAAAACCCCTCTTTGCGCATCGAGTGAAAGAACTCAATAGCTTGATTAAAGCAATCACTCGACACCAACCTACGAATCATAGTACCGTATAAGTGAAAATTGGGCTGATGCGAGTTGCGAAATACAGCAATGGCGTAGTCGGGGTGGCTGAAATGGAAGCCGGATTTCAGAACCAGATTGAGAAAATACTGGTCTTGATGAAGATCGAATCGATACAAGCGTGCGTGAATGTGCTTGAGTTGGATGAAGGATTTCAAGCCTTGAAAAACCGCAGCATTGATTTCTTGCAATGCCATGAATACGATGGAAACTCTATTAACCGAATTAATCCTAGAACAAAAGACATAATCCAAACAAACGTCAAAATATACTACCTTTGTTTTTCTTTGCAACTTAAGGTTTTCTGAAACAACTCTATGAGGTCAATCCCCCTCATTTTCGTTAGCTTCCAATGTACTACTGCCAAGTTGTGGAAGCCTTCCAGAATCAGATGCTGTCTGTTCATTTATTCTTCCGTCGTCCCTAAGAGACACTTCTCCAGCTCTTGAATGCAAGAGTTCTGTCAGAGAGTCAATCTCAGACCTGCAGGACGTTCCACTATATAACTCAATTTGGCAGGCAATGCCGATACAAAAACATAAAGATCAATTTTGTATCTACAGGCTACAACATATAATGGAATTTGACTCCTATAGCTAATTTACTATAAAAAGGTGCGAAATTGGGAAATTTATACTACAAAATTAAGTAATACTGTCTTAAAAGAACGTTTATTTAGTGAAGAACCAAACCATAAAGAGTTACTAGGTATACCAAGTCTCTAACGCAAATATAGATTATACAGTAGTAACTGCGACACTACTAAGCTAGTATACATAACTAAAGGACCCAGAAATTTTCAAATGACCAATTACAAATAATAAACCTCCGGTTTAATGTCAAGAAAACTCATCAATGCTAACAAGAGCAAAAATAAGATACTGATACAATGTTGACTAGATATAAAGGCATTTATGCAAATGAAAAGTATGTGCAATTAGCCAAAAGAGCCGGTAAATGTCTGCAAGTAGGTTGCAGGTGTAAGTCGCTAAGGAAAACCATGACAATGACACGAGAAAGAAAGAGCATAGTCCAAAATAGATCACCACTGTAACAAACTAACAATAGTACAGCCCAAGGTGCATACAAACTTGAGTAGACAACAAGCATATCAGTAGATCAGACAGAAGAATAGCCTAATCATCTGGTAATCATCTGGGTCAAGACATATACCCATCCTTGACAACATTTTATGTTAAAGTTAAAACCTTACCTGGTGAAGGTCTTCTGCTTCAGCAAATGCTCAAGCTCAGAGATCCCCTTCCTGCCAGAACTTATTGGCTGGCTGTGTTCACCTCCTGCAGGCTCTTGTGCTCCATATTGACTCTAAGACCAATAAAGAACAAGAAAATTAATCTTTCCAAATGTAAGTTACAGACAGATTCCGGTAACTATTAATCAAGAAGTTATTACTTAAAAAAATTGGTCCACCAAGTTTGTCACATACATTCCATTTCAGAGAGTGGAAAAAAAAAAAAAAAAAAATCACCACATTTTTAAAAATTTAATTTAATTTCACTCTCTAAATTTAGCAATAATTTAAAAAAAATTATGATTTTTATTCACTGTTGTAATTTAGACCACATGTATATTTTTTGGTGACGAAATCCATATGTCCGACAAACATGTCACGTCACATAATTAAATTTAATTTGAAGGTCAAATAGCAAAACTAATCATCACATTTTCAAAAGTTGCAATATGATTATAAGTAATATCAATACCAGAAATCACCCTTAAAAATATGTCATGCGCAAGTCACCTGTCAAAATCTTGAAAATTTAATTTAATTTGAGGTCAAATTGCAAAACTAATAATCACATTTTCAAAAGTTGCAATATGATTATAAGTAATATCTATGCTACAAATCACCCTTAAAATTATGACATGCGCAAGTCACGATTGTGTCGAATCTGTATAGTTAATATATATATGTTAATGCCACAAAAATATCATCTATGATTTACAAGCAAAATCATTAATAGCTTGATGGGTTGCTGCAATTAACCTTTAAATTTTTTTTATTCTAACTAATATCGAACAAAATTGAGGAATAAAACTGTTGTACTGATGTAATATGTGCTGGAAATACAAACACAATGTTTTTTTGGTTCCCTTGATATCTACATCACCTTTCGTCCCTTATGTTTGTTCTAAGTTCTAACAAATTTCATTGACCCTTTCAAAAAAGAAAAAAATATATAGTTATTTGATCATTAGGGTGACTAAGACAAATAGACTCACAGATTTTATATATACTATACATGATAAATTTAAATTTATCTGTATTTATAAATACATATTAATATATGTGTAATTGTACATAAATGGATCATAGATTATACGCCTTAACCCTTGCAACACAAATAAAACTAAACCATTCTTTTATTTCTTACCTTTTTTTCCCTCTCTTTTAAATACGCAAGAGAAAACTAATTAATATGAATTGATCGATTATTATATGAGAATTAGTAAGTTGCATGGTCATGCTTCCCCACTAATTAGGCATGATACCTTTCTAGTACATAATTGCTCATAAGTATCTGCCAATATCTAATAAATAAACCGATTTATATTAAAATTAGATAAGTCAAACTTTGATATCTCCAAAAACATTGAATTGTGTGATATATTTTATTATAATTTGAGATCGAAATCTTAAGAGGTCCAATATTAATTAACCTTTTATTTTGGAACATAGAGTTAATTAATCGACTTAAAGATCGCCATATATCAATTATGTACATAGTATATAATACATTGGCAAAAACTTATATGTCCCTGGCCACGCTCTCAACCTGACTCAGTGTGTGGGCCGCTCCCATGCGCGCCCACACCATAATTGGTGTGCGCCTCGCGCTCACCTGATTATATAAATATATTATGTTCTGATATCACACATTTGCTCTATAGGTATCACACATATACTCTATAGGTATCACATAGCCTATATATAATGTATTATGTTTACGTATCGCACATTTGCTCTTCAGGTATTACACATATACTCTATAGCTATCACATAGTCAATATATAATGTATTATGTTCATGTATCACACATTTGTTCTTTAGGTATCACACATATACTCTTCAAGTGTCGCATAATGTGTAATACCTATAGAACAAATATGTAATGCCTCAAAACTATTTTTCATAACTTACATATCATTCAAGCATGTAATTATGTCCACCATTAATATGTAAATATCACCTTTTTTAAATATTATTTTAAAAATTGGAATTAATGACGATGTTAGATTTATGACATATCAACTATGGATAGTATAACAAACATGCATACATATAGTTATATTCATGCATATATATTACTAGTTTTATAAGACACGTGTAATATATTGATTTTTTAGAGAGATATATTAAATAAGATTATGAGGTTGTATTTAATTATCTAGTTTTAGGAATATTAGTAATCATGGTTTAAAGCTTTTGTTAGATTTGTCATATTTAACTATATATAATTTGATGCTTGTTTTTAAAATAAAAGTATTGATATTCAATTTGTGGAATAATAGATTGTTCGTCGTAAATATTTTTGTTTGTTATATTTCAGCTTGTTTATCAAATAATGATAATTTATTTTATATATTGTCATATTTTTCAAATTTGAATAATTCCACCCTCTACTTTTCATGGCTATTTGCCTTGTGTGTGTATTTTATACTAAAAAATAAAGTAAATTAGTATTATTTACTTTAAGGGTTACTCTAGTTGTGTTAATACATCCTAACGGTCATATTTATGTATATGTGTGTACATGTGTGTGCAAAATCATGCATGGATGTATACAAAATAAAAATAAAGAAAATAAATTATTCAGTATGGATGTTAAAAAAAAAAAAAAAAACATGCATGGATGCATAAAAAAGATTATTGCGTCAAGTTTGCTAAGAGGGTGAAATTGTCATAAGAAAAATAAGGAAATCATTAATCATGGTCATAAGAAAAATAAAAAAAATTAAATAAATAAAAACAGATAAAAAAGGTCAAAACTGATTGAGAGATAGTCGGCGTTCAAAGCACAACGCCGACTATTATTTTCACTAGTATTTCACCCGTGCGTTGCACGGATTGATATTTTTGTTTTGGTGTAATATAGTTTTAGAAATGATACAACTAAATGATTTTGTTTATTGCAAATAATAATAATGCAATGTCTTTAAATGTTAATTATTAATTAGATGTATTAAATAATATCATATCTAAGTAATTAAATATAACTTTTTTAAGAAGAAATTAAAATATAAACTCATGTAAGTTAAAAAAAAAATTCATAACTGTAAGATTGTTAAGAAAATATATAATTAAAATATATGAAATATAATCAACTTAAATGCATCTAATATAATTAAAATATTATCAACTGTAAGAATATTTTAATAAATTTAATATGGTAATTTGAAGACATTGTTTCATATTTTGTTTTGGTTTGTTTTTTTAAATGAAATAATTTTTAAAATTGAAAAATTAAATCCAAAATCAAGTAAGTTTCAATACATATCTAATTAAAGTAGCACAAATTAATGCATATTTCTGTATCAACAACAAAACTGATAGGTGTTTGATTATTCTTTGAGAAACACTCTTCAAAAAAGAAAATTATAAATGAAAAAAAATCTAACTTCAGAAGTCTTGATTTGAATAGGTACAAAAACGTCCTGCACTATTGATGAAAATATCAAATTATATTAAAATTTTATGATAATGTCCTTTAATTTGAAAATTTTAATAAAATGTTTTGTTATCTACTATAGCAGGTCACTCAACATTTAATTAGTGATGTGAATTTTTTTTTTTTTTTCTGTCTTTTGATTTTACTCTTAATAAAATCTAAATATTGTAATTTAAAAATCATAGTATTATTTTAAAATATCTACATCTAAACAAATAAAATCTAAAATAATGGATATTTATAAATAAATATTTGAAAATAATAGAAGGATATACTTAATCTAAAAAATCATTAAACCCTAAATTTGTTTTTGAAAATTCTGAAAGTAATTGTTCTAAAAGTTATAAATATTATTTTTAAAATCTAAAATTCATTCAATAATTATATTTTATTTTGAAGAGAACATATCTCAAAATAATTAAAACTAGTTTTAAAAATCTTAAAATAATTCTAAATATCTACAAAAAGAGAATGTTGATTTATGTGGTCCTCACCCATCTAGAATCTAATATTTGGCCGTCCATTTGGGCATTTTTCTATTTTCTTAATATTTTTTAATTTTTGTTCGTTTTGCTTATTTTTCATATTAAGGTTTAGGCCTTTATTATTTTGTTATCTCAAGATAAATTTTCACACAAATACTTTATTTCGTACAAAGATATTTTCTTATATGTTTATATAAATAACAATATATTTAAATATCTACATAAATAAAATAATTGAGGAATCCATTATAGATAAATTATCACCTTAATAATCTAAGTTGTATAATAAGATAGTTCATAGATTTATGCAATCATGACTCCATTTTAAACTTGTCATACGTTATCTTCCACTTGCACTTGCAGTGAATAAAATTACACTTGTTTTCATCTCATTATCATACATTTTATATTCAAATGTGGTTTGTGTGATGATACAGTTGGTAGAATACAACTAATGGAATATGTAAATCATAAAAAAAAAAAAAAAATATATATATATATATATATATATATACATACATAAATATATATGATATTAATTGGGTTTGTTTTTATATCCATTCACGCTTCTCAGACAAAACACAAAATTTAAATCCAAACTAACCTAAACCAACAAACCAAACACCTAAATTAACAATTTTTTTTTGTTTTCGATAAACAGTAAATAATCACATTTTTAAACAAACTAGGTTAAACCATCCTACAAACCAAACGAGCCCAAAGAGTGACTTTTTTAGTATCAGATCTCATTTTTTAATATCGAGTCTCTAGAAGGGGTAAATTCTATCCTACATTGTTCTGGTGACGGCCTTACTACATGTGACTTTTTTTAGTTCTGGTGGGCTTTGCTTTGGTTTGTATTTTGGGTTGCTTGTTGGGCTTTTAGGCATTCAATTTTGCTTAATTTTGAAGCCCTTTGTGGGCTGTTTTTGTTTTGGGCCGCTGCCTTGTATTTTCATCCAAGCTCTAGGACAACAAAATTTAGGAGCAGCTCTCTCTTGTCGGATCTCATTAGATCTTACGGCCCAAGAAAAACGCTAACTCCCACATCTATATATATTTGCCGTTCCCTTCTCTCTCTCTATAAATTTAATCTTCTCTTTTAAGGTCAGTATCTTCAAGTTAATCATAATCTATTTAACTATTGCTTTGGTTTTTGCTTTTAGTTTTCTTTGTATGTAGTGGTTTTGTTTTGGGTATTGATTGGTAATTTGTTGTTGATGAATCATGCTTTGAGACGAGGTTTTTCTAGTATTCTATAAAAGAATTCGATACGGAACAAGATTTTCAGTAACAAAAAAAACCCTTTCTTCTCCGGAAACAGATAAGAAAACCTTTTTTTTTTAATTCTCTTTCCAGGTCGGAGATCTTCGTTGGCCACTTCTGGGCAATTTTATTGTGAAATATTTATTGTGAATTTGAGGTAAGTAATATTATTATTATTATTATTATTATAAATTGTTTATTTTACCATACAGCACACCACTCAGATTCTCCAACAAATTTTCCATGTGGTTTATTTTGTACTAACTGAAGATTGTGTAAAAAAGTGCAATATTATGTACTAACTGATGAAATTTTTATGTGGTTTTGTACTTTTTTAAACGCTTTTCTCACGAGGCTTTTCTTTTAGAAATAGTTATACAGATCGAATTTGTTCAAAAAAAAAAAAAAGGACACAAATCTGTTTTGCATAGTTACTTAGATTTTATCAAATTTGTGCTACTAAATGAATTTATTCTGGAATAGTATTCTTTCATGAATAAGATTATGTTATACTAACATTTTTTCTATCTTTGCAGATATAATACGTGTTTTGGAATTTTAAAGATGACATTTTGTTAAGCTTTTAAAATAATTGAGCCTCACAAATCAGTGAAGAACATAATAGAATATATCTGATATTGTTAATTTATGTAAATTTAGTGTGATTAGTGATATTTTTGTGCAGATTCTTGTTATTGTGATGGAGTACATGGGTTTGGATATCTGGATGGAAATCCTATCAAGACTTTGTGTGAAAGACTTGATACGATTGAAATCTGTTTCCAAAGCCTTTCTTGACCTCATTTCCACCCTCATTTCCAAGGATGATTTCATTCGTCTCCATCTCAACAAGTCGAGTTTCAGGGCCATCCATCTCAACAATTGTAGCCACCTTTGTCTTAAGCAGCATAGAGAAGCAGAGTCGAGTTTGAGGGTCATCAATATGCACATTGAAACCTTCCTCGCTTGTTTTAATCATTATGGAGGATATGAAATAGAGATCGGGACACTGTTCTATGGAAGGCTCTATGGAAGCTGCAACGGTTTGGTGCTATGTCGAACGCCTAAACACGACAGCAAGTATCGAGGTGGTGTTTTGTTATGGAATCCAGCCTTGCATGAAGCAGAATTTATACCTATAAAAATGCCCCAACAGCTCACCTGTAACTATTGGTTTGGGTATGATAACAACGAATACAAGCTCGTTTTAGGAACTGATTCTCACATCCACCTCATCAGGTTATACGTTGACACCGGATCTTGGAAATCGTCACTCAACATCAACAAAAACTATAGCCATTTTCAATTCCATGGGACCCTTGTCCATCGTACTGTGCATTGGCCCGCATATTATCTTGTGGGTCATGAGTATATAATTATATCATATGATCTGAGGAATGAGACGGTTGGAAGGATTGTGATGCCTGATGGAATGACTTTTCAATCAAGCATCACTTTTCTAACATTCTTACTGGGACAAGTGGATGGATGCCTTTCTGCAATGTTTGCTAAACAATTCACCACGGAACTATGGGTAATGAAAGAATATGGTGTTGGAAAATCCTGGACAAAGTTGATGAATTTACCTAATGATATGTTTTGTATTTATCGCCGCCCCACAACAATGCCTTATGTTGTTGAACTAGATGATCCTGCACAGCTCTGCTCTCCAATTTATGGTAAAGAGTTTTATGTCGAGAGTTTGATTTCCCCAAGATCAATCAGACAAAGATTTGCTCATTAGCAAAAAGGATGCAGTATTTTAAACTTAAATTTTGGCTCAGTTTTATGGACCATATATGCTCTTGGTTTTAAGACTACTAATTGATCTCAGTTTTGCATATTTATGATCTTGATTGTAAGTATGAATGATTGCAGTAGCTGTCATAAATGGTGTGGTTAATGGTTCAAATTAGTTATTAGTAATTTTTACTACATATATTATTCTTGTGTTGCTGTCTAGTTTCAGGGTGTTGGTGAATTGCACATTTGATTCTGCTGTCTTTATTGATTTCTACATATCATTATAATACAAACTGGTGTTTTTTGATGATTGATGAATATAATAGACGTGGTTTGATTTAGAGGGTTCAAACCATTTATCTATGAGAAGTTCAAAACTTTGCCTTTTTATTTAGAGGGTGAAGAGTAACTAGTTTGGCATAGCTTTTTAAATATGGTTCAAGTAACTCGGTTCTGTTAAATCATTCCAATGTAGCTACAAACTTCATTTAAGAGGACTTGAACTCTTGGTTCACACTTTTCATTGGGAAAATCTAATTTCAAGCCCTAGACAGAGAAGAGCATAAGTTAATTTGAGTTCTCAAGACAGGTCAGAAAACTGACCAAGTCATGGCCTACTACTTGCATGTGACTAACCTGTTGGAGCTTTCTGGTGTTCTGCTGCTTGATTCAGGCATCAACGAAGGAAACTTATCTGCAACTTTAGAACTAAAGCTGAAAACCGGAGTGGAAACTAATGGAGATTGAGCAGCCATGGTTGCTTCTTTTGAAGCAGGGACATTGCTTCGTTCTCCCACTGAGGCAGCAGCACTGACTGCATTGTTGTGTTTACAAGTTTGGGTTCTCCAGCAGGTGACAGCTCCCCAGAGAATGGAGGGGATGCAAACCCATTACAGGGTAGGTCATCATCCAGATCCACATAATCCTAAAAAATACATTGCAACTTCCATAAAAAAGTACATACAATTAACTGTGAATAAGCACAAGTGTTTACATTACAATACGTACAAATATCAATGAGGTACAGATACTGCAATAGATTGATTTCATTTCAACAGTAGGAAGCACGAAGCACTTCAAACAATATTAGAAACATAGCAAATAATGAACTGGGTACTACATACTTATGTACACAGATAAAAGTACTCATCTTACCTCTAGTGCACTCATTCTAAAAGCTCTCTTGTTTTGAGGTTGAGATACACCATTTTCTACAGCAGATTCAAAAGTTCCGACTCTGACCCCAGAAGCTTTCAAGGTCACTGCAGAATCACTCTTAAACAGAGGGGACACAAGATTCTACAGGGCCGTCTTCAACTTTTCCTTGCTCTTGACAAGTATAATCACCAACATCCAATAAAGTGGCATCGGGCTCTTGAGATGTAGACTCACGACCTTCCAATAATGTCATTAGACCTACTCTCAAGCTTAAGATCATCGTGGACATTCAGCAGCAACTCTGAGGAACTCACATCCTTCATGCTCCTAAGAGCCTGTCCACAAAGCATACTTGGTGTCAATTTAAAAAGAGACCCAGATGTTTTTCCTTTGGTGTCAATTTTTCCAGATGGCCAATATTCGAAAAGCAACCTCACTGGAACTGGAAGGCCCTTGAGCATAACCTGTTCTAGGAATGGTGTTATCAGTAATTTTTGCAAAAGTTTGTGGTACACGCCTTGGACCACCGATCAATGGAATCTTCTGCTTTGAAGATACTACTGCAGCATCATAATCATTTCCCACACCATTAATGTGAGGAATTCCAGGTGACATTAGATTAGATTTCTGTCTAATTCTTCATATGGGACCAACAGATCCGACTTCATCATCTAAGACGTAACTCCTGCGCTTCAAGGTCTGAAATACAAAAAAAAATTGCGTAAGAACAGCTTAATACAAACAATAAAAACAAGATAATTTCTATATGTAGAATTTATTTCTGATCCATATTTACCATTGATTTGGGCTCTGATCTTTCACCATTCTCCACTAAAGAACGAGATGTGGAGGGCATTGTTAGTCCGGCATAACCATTATAGTTAGTTCCACTTCTCTGAAATTTAGCAAAATGAAAAGAGAAAAATGAACCCATGACATCCTTCAGTGGATATAAGAAACAAGCAAATAACGTTGAAAGAGGAAGCTACCTTTGAATACACAGATCGGGACATGTTGTAAATAGCAGATCTACCTCGAGATCTTGAAGATGTTATAAAACCATTCACAGGTGAACCAGGGCCAACAGCAGTCTTAGTTGTCAACGACAAGCCGAATGTTTTTGAGGCAACTTCTTCCCTAGCAACTTGATTGTGATTCCCTAGCATTGATGGTGATGCTTTTGAAGGTCTACTACCCATGTAAGCTTTTGCAAGTTGAGCAGGAGAAGCATTACTGTCCCTGAGGATCTGATTATATTTTTATCTGCTATGACAGATTCTGCTGTTTTTAAGATATGAAAATGGTACACGAAGATTGACCAACAAAACCACAACAGTAAGGTAAAAGCATGTTTGTCCAAGTGTGTAACACAGAGTTCATCTTACTTTTGAATCAGATATAGGAGTTGACACAACTCTATGAGGTCAATCCCCCTCATTTTCGTTAGCTTCCAATGTACTACTGCCAAGTTGTGGAAGCCTTCCAGAATCAGATGCTGTCTGTTCATTTATTCTTCCGTCGTCCCTAAGAGATACTTCTCCAGCTCTTGAATGCAAGAGTTCTGTCAGAGAGTCAATCTCAGACCTGCAGGACGTTCCACTATATAACTCAATTTGGCAGGCAATGCCGATACAAAAACATAAAGATCAATTTTGTATCTACAGGCTACAACATATAATGGAATTTGACTCCTATAGCTAATTTACTATAAAAAGGTGCGAAATTGGGAAATTTATACTACAAAATTAAGTAATACTGTCTTAAAAGAAAGTTTATTTAGTGAAGAACCAAACCATAAAGAGTTACTAGGTATACCAAATCTCTAACGCAAATATAGATTATACAGTAGTAACTGCGACACTACTAAGCTAGTATACATAACTAAAGGACCCAGAAATTTTCAAATGACCAATTACAAATAATAAACCTCCGGTTTAATGTCAAGAAAACTCATCAATGCTAACAAGAGCAAAAATAAGATACTGATACAATGTTGACTAGATATAAAGGCATTTATGCAAATGAAAAGTATGTGCAATTAGCCAAAAGAGCCGGTAAATGTCTGCAAGTAGGTTGCAGGTGTAAGTCGCTAAGGAAAACCATGACAATGACACGAGAAAGAAAGAGCATAGTCCAAAATAGATCACCACTGTAACAAACTAACAATAGTACAGCCCAAGGTGCATACAAACTTGAGTAGACAACAAGCATATCAGTAGATCAGACAGAAGAATAGCCTAATCATCTGGTAATCATCTGGGTCAAGACATATACCCATCCTTGACAACATTTTATGTTAAAGTTAAAACCTTACCTGGTGAAGGTCTTCTGCTTCAGCAAATGCTCAAGCTCAGAGATCCCCTTCCTGCCAGAACTTATTGGCTGGCTGTGTTCACCTCCTGCAGGCTCTTGTGCTCCATATTGACTCTAAGACCAATAAAGAACAAGAAAATTAATCTTTCCAAATGTAAGTTACAGACAGATTCCGGTAACTATTAATCAAGAAGTTATTACTTAAAAAAATTGGTCCACCAAGTTTGTCACATACATTCCATTTCAGAGAGTGGAAAAAAAAAAAAAAAAATCACCACATTTTTAAAAATTTAATTTAATTTCACTCTCTAAATTTAGCAATAATTTAAAAAAAATTATGATTTTTATTCACTGCTGTAATTTAGACCACATGTATATTTTTTGGTGACGAAATCCATATGTCCGACAAACATGTCACGTCACATAATTAAATTTAATTTGAAGGTCAAATAGCAAAACTAATCATCACATTTTCAAAAGTTGCAATATGATTATAAGTAATATCAATACCAGAAATCACCCTTAAAAATATGTCATGCGCAAGTCACCTGTCAAAATCTTGAAAATTTAATTTAATTTGAGGTCAAATTGCAAAACTAATAATCACATTTTCAAAAGTTGCAATATGATTATAAGTAATATCTATGCTACAAATCACCCTTAAAATTATGACATGCGCAAGTCACGATTGTGTCGAATCTGTATAGTTAATATATATATGTTAATGCCACAAAAATATCATCTATGATTTACAAGCAAAATCATTAATAGCTTGATGGGTTGCTGCAATTAACCTTTAAATTTTTTTTATTCTAACTAATATCGAACAAAATTGAGGAATAAAACTGTTGTACTGATGTAATATGTGCTGGAAATACAAACACAATGTTTTTTTGGTTCCCTTGATATCTACATCACCTTTCGTCCCTTATGTTTGTTCTAAGTTCTAACAAATTTCATTGATCCTTTCAAAAAAGAAAAAAATATATAGTTATTTGATCATTAGGGTGACTAAGACAAATAGACTCACAGATTTTATATATACTATACATGATAAATTTAAATTTATCTGTATTTATAAATACATATTAATATATGTGTAATTGTACATAAATGGATCATAGATTATACGCCTTAACCCTTGCAACACAAATAAAACAAAACCATTCTTTTATTTCTTACCTTTTTTTCCCTCTCTTTTAAATACGCAAGAGAAAACTAATTAATATGAATTGATCGATTATTATATGAGAATTAGTAAGTTGCATGGTCATGCTTCCCCACTAATTAGGCATGATACCTTTCTAGTACATAATTGCTCATAAGTATCTGCCAATATCTAATAAATAAACCGATTTATATTAAAATTAGATAAGTCAAACTTTGATATCTCCAAAAACATTGAATTGTGTGATATATTTTATTATAATTTGAGATCGAAATCTTAAGAGGTCCAATATTAATTAACCTTTTATTTTGGAACATAGAGTTAATTAATCGACTTAAAGATCGCCATATATCAATTATGTACATAGTATATAATACATTGGCAAAAACTTATATGTCCCTGGCCACGCTCTCAACCTGACTCAGTGTGTGGGCCGCTCCCATGCGCGCCCACACCATAATTGGTGTGCGCCTCGCGCTCACCTGATTATATAAATATATTATGTTCTGATATCACACATTTGCTCTATAGGTATCACACATATACTCTATAGGTATCACATAGCCTATATATAATGTATTATGTTTACGTATCGCACATTTGCTCTTCAGGTATTACACATATACTCTATAGCTATCACATAGTCAATATATAATGTATTATGTTCATGTATCACACATTTGTTCTTTAGGTATCACACATATACTCTTCAAGTGTCGCATAATGTGTAATACCTATAGAACAAATATGTAATGCCTCAAAACTATTTTTCATAACTTACATATCATTCAAGCATGTAATTATGTCCACCATTAATATGTAAATATCACCTTTTTTAAATATTATTTTAAAAATTGGAATTAATGACGATGTTAGATTTATGACATATCAACTATGGATAGTATAACAAACATGCATACATATAGTTATATTCATGCATATATATTACTAGTTTTATAAGACACGTGTAATATATTGATTTTTTAGAGAGATATATTAAATAAGATTATGAGGTTGTATTTAATTATCTAGTTTTAGGAATATTAGTAATCATGGTTTAAAGCTTTTGTTAGATTTGTCATATTTAACTATATATAATTTGATGCTTGTTTTTAAAATAAAAGTATTGATATTCAATTTGTGGAATAATAGATTGTTCGTCGTAAATATTTTTGTTTGTTATATTTCAGCTTGTTTATCAAATAATGATAATTTATTTTATATATTGTCATATTTTTCAAATTTGAATAATTCCACCCTCTACTTTTCATGGCTATTTGCCTTGTGTGTGTATTTTATACTAAAAAATAAAGTAAATTAGTATTATTTACTTTAAGGGTTACTCTAGTTGTGTTAATACATCCTAACGGTCATATTTATGTATATGTGTGTACATGTGTGTGCAAAATCATGCATGGATGTATACAAAATAAAAATAAAGAAAATAAATTATTCAGTATGGATGTTAAAAAAAAAAAAAAAAACATGCATGGATGCATAAAAAAGATTATTGCGTCAAGTTTGCTAAGAGGGTGAAATTGTCATAAGAAAAATAAGGAAATCATTAATCATGGTCATAAGAAAAATAAAAAAAATTAAATAAATAAAAACAGATAAAAAAGGTCAAAACTGATTGAGAGATAGTCGGCGTTCAAAGCACAACGCCGACTATTATTTTTACTAGTATTTCACCCGTGCGTTGCACGGATTGATATTTTTGTTTTGGTGTAATATAGTTTTAGAAATGATACAACTAAATGATTTTGTTTATTGCAAATAATAATAATGCAATGTCTTTAAATGTTAATTATTAATTAGATGTATTAAATAATATCATATCTAAGTAATTAAATATAACTTTTTTAAGAAGAAATTAAAATATAAACTCATGTAAGTTAAAAAAAAAATTCATAACTGTAAGATTGTTAAGAAAATATATAATTAAAATATATGAAATATAATCAACTTAAATGCATCTAATATAATTAAAATATTATCAACTGTAAGAATATTTTAATAAATTTAATATGGTAATTTGAAGACATTGTTTCATATTTTGTTTTGGTTTGTTTTTTTAAATGAAATAATTTTTAAAATTGAAAAATTAAATCCAAAATCAAGTAAGTTTCAATACATATCTAATTAAAGTAGCACAAATTAATGCATATTTCTGTATCAACAACAAAACTGATAGGTGTTTGATTATTCTTTGAGAAACACTCTTCAAAAATAAAATTATAAATGAAAAAAAACTAACTTCAGAAGTCTTGATTTGAATAGGTACAAAAACGTCCTGCACTATTGATGAAAATATCAAATTATATTAAAATTTTATGATAATGTCCTTTAATTTGAAAATTTTAATAAAATGTTTTGTTATCTACTATAGCAGGTCACTCAACATTTAATTAGTGATGTGAATTTTTTTTTTTTTTTCTGTCTTTTGATTTTACTCTTAATAAAATCTAAATATTGTAATTTAAAAATCATAGTATTATTTTAAAATATCTACATCTAAACAAATAAAATCTAAAATAATGGATATTTATAAATAAATATTTGAAAATAATAGAAGGATATACTTAATCTAAAAAATCATTAAACCCTAAATTTGTTTTTGAAAATTCTGAAAGTAATTGTTCTAAAAGTTATAAATATTATTTTTAAAATCTAAAATTCATTCAATAATTATATTTTATTTTGAAGAGAACATATCTCAAAATAATTAAAACTAGTTTTAAAAATCTTAAAATAATTCTAAATATCTACAAAAAGAGAATGTTGATTTATGTGGTCCTCACCCATCTAGAATCTAATATTTGGCCGTCCATTTGGGCATTTTTCTATTTTCTTAATATTTTTAATTTTTGTTCGTTTTGCTTATTTTTCATATTAAGGTTTAGGCCTTTATTATTTTGTTATCTCAAGATAAATTTTCACACAAATATTTTATTTCGTACAAAGATATTTTCTTATATGTTTATATAAATAACAATATATTTAAATATCTACATAAATAAAATAATTGAGGAATCCATTATAGATAAATTATCACCTTAATAATCTAAGTTGTATAATAAGATAGTTCATAGATTTATGCAATCATGACTCCATTTTAAACTTGTCATACGTTATCTTCCACTTGCACTTGCAGTGAATAAAATTACACTTGTTTTCATCTCATTATCATACATTTTATATTCAAATGTGGTTTGTGTGATGATACAGTTGGTAGAATACAACTAATGGAATATGTAAATCATAAAAAAAAAAATATATATATATATACATACATAAATATATATGATATTAATTGGGTTTGTTTTTATATCCATTCACGCTTCTCAGACAAAACACAAAATTTAAATCCAAACTAACCTAAACCAACAAACCAAACACCTAAATTAACAATTTTTTTTTGTTTTCGATAAACAGTAAATAATCACATTTTTAAACAAACTAGGTTAAACCATCCTACAAACCAAACGAGCCCAAAGAGTGACTTTTTTAGTATCAGATCTCATTTTTTAATATCGAGTCTCTAGAAGGGGTAAATTCTATCCTACATTGTTCTGGTGACGGCCTTACTACATGTGACTTTTTTTAGTTCTGGTGGGCTTTGCTTTGGTTTGTATTTTGGGTTGCTTGTTGGGCTTTTAGGCATTCAATTTTGCTTAATTTTGAAGCCCTTTGTGGGCTGTTTTTGTTTTGGGCCGCTGCCTTGTATTTTCATCCAAGCTCTAGGACAACAAAATTTAGGAGCAGCTCTCTCTTGTCGGATCTCATTAGATCTTACGGCCCAAGAAAAACGCTAACTCCCACATCTATATATATTTGCCGTTCCCTTCTCTCTCTCTATAAATTTAATCTTCTCTTTTAAGGTCAGTATCTTCAAGTTAATCATAATCTATTTAACTATTGCTTTGGTTTTTGCTTTTAGTTTTCTTTGTATGTAGTGGTTTTGTTTTGGGTATTGATTGGTAATTTGTTGTTGATGAATCATGCTTTGAGACGAGGTTTTTCTAGTATTCTATAAAAGAATTCGATACGGAACAAGATTTTCAGTAACAAAAAAAACCCTTTCTTCTCCGGAAACAGATAAGAAAACCTTTTTTTTTTAATTCTCTTTCCAGGTCGGAGATCTTCGTTGGCCACTTCTGGGCAATTTTATTGTGAAATATTTATTGTGAATTTGAGGTAAGTAATATTATTATTATTATTATTATTATAAATTGTTTATTTTACCATACAGCACACCACTCAGATTCTCCAACAAATTTTCCATGTGGTTTATTTTGTACTAACTGAAGATTGTGTAAAAAAGTGCAATATTATGTACTAACTGATGAAATTTTTATGTGGTTTTGTACTTTTTTAAACGCTTTTCTCACGAGGCTTTTCTTTTAGAAATAGTTATACAGATCGAATTTGTTCAAAAAAAAAAAAAGGACACAAATCTGTTTTGCATAGTTACTTAGATTTTATCAAATTTGTGCTACTAAATGAATTTATTCTGGAATAGTATTCTTTCATGAATAAGATTATGTTATACTAACATTTTTTCTATCTTTGCAGATATAATACGTGTTTTGGAATTTTAAAGATGACATTTTGTTAAGCTTTTAAAATAATTGAGCCTCACAAATCAGTGAAGAACATAATAGAATATATCTGATATTGTTAATTTATGTAAATTTAGTGTGATTAGTGATATTTTTGTGCAGATTCTTGTTATTGTGATGGAGTACATGGGTTTGGATATCTGGATGGAAATCCTATCAAGACTTTGTGTGAAAGACTTGATACGATTGAAATCTGTTTCCAAAGCCTTTCTTGACCTCATTTCCACCCTCATTTCCAAGGATGATTTCATTCGTCTCCATCTCAACAAGTCGAGTTTCAGGGCCATCCATCTCAACAATTGTAGCCACCTTTGTCTTAAGCAGCATAGAGAAGCAGAGTCGAGTTTGAGGGTCATCAATATGCACATTGAAACCTTCCTCGCTTGTTTTAATCATTATGGAGGATATGAAATAGAGATCGGGACACTGTTCTATGGAAGGCTCTATGGAAGCTGCAACGGTTTGGTGCTATGTCGAACGCCTAAACACGACAGCAAGTATCGAGGTGGTGTTTTGTTATGGAATCCAGCCTTGCATGAAGCAGAATTTATACCTATAAAAATGCCCCAACAGCTCACCTGTAACTATTGGTTTGGGTATGATAACAACGAATACAAGCTCGTTTTAGGAACTGATTCTCACATCCACCTCATCAGGTTATACGTTGACACCGGATCTTGGAAATCGTCACTCAACATCAACAAAAACTATAGCCATTTTCAATTCCATGGGACCCTTGTCCATCGTACTGTGCATTGGCCCGCATATTATCTTGTGGGTCATGAGTATATAATTATATCATATGATCTGAGGAATGAGACGGTTGGAAGGATTGTGATGCCTGATGGAATGACTTTTCAATCAAGCATCACTTTTCTAACATTCTTACTGGGACAAGTGGATGGATGCCTTTCTGCAATGTTTGCTAAACAATTCACCACGGAACTATGGGTAATGAAAGAATATGGTGTTGGAAAATCCTGGACAAAGTTGATGAATTTACCTAATGATATGTTTTGTATTTATCGCCGCCCCACAACAATGCCTTATGTTGTTGAACTAGATGATCCTGCACAGCTCTGCTCTCCAATTTATGGTAAAGAGTTTTATGTCGAGAGTTTGATTTCCCCAAGATCAATCAGACAAAGATTTGCTCATTAGCAAAAAGGATGCAGTATTTTAAACTTAAATTTTGGCTCAGTTTTATGGACCATATATGCTCTTGGTTTTAAGACTACTAATTGATCTCAGTTTTGCATATTTATGATCTTGATTGTAAGTATGAATGATTGCAGTAGCTGTCATAAATGGTGTGGTTAATGGTTCAAATTAGTTATTAGTAATTTTTACTACATATATTATTCTTGTGTTGCTGTCTAGTTTCAGGGTGTTGGTGAATTGCACATTTGATTTTGCTGTCTTTATTGATTTCTACATATCATTATAATACAAACTGGTGTTTTTTGATGAATATAATAGACGTGGTTTGATTTAGATGATATAATTTTACATTGAAAACTAATTGTGTTTTATAGTTCCAATAGAGACTTTTTGATCTTTTGTGGTATAAGTGACTACTCTAAAAGAATACATATAGTCCACAGTTTTAAAATGTAGCTAATTATAAATATATGAAAAACAGTATTTATCTATTGTTTAATTCTTGTAATTTACTTATTTACTATTATTAACTAGTATAGATCTCTGTGTGATTTTCTAAATAAATAGTGTAATCTTAAATTAAAATTTTTAAATGAATAGTGTAATCTTATTTAATATTTAAATTTATATCGTAATCTTTAATATTTTTAAATAAATTAATGTAATCTTAAATTAAATTTATGTATAAAGTTGATATATAAATTTCATGAATAAATGTATAATATAATATTGATGTATGTATCTATAGATTTTAATATCCATTTGTTACAATTACTAAAATGTAATAAATGAGAGAGGAGTTAGAAAAGAGGAGTTTTCATTTTAATTAACAGTTAACTTAGTATAATTATAAATTCATAAATAAATAAATTAGTGACATGGGTACGGCTAACATTAATTTAATTTAGAAGGGAAAATATTTAACCAATGTAAAGTTTGGATTCTCTTTTAGTAAAGATTAAGATTTTTGTGATATAAAATTAGATTTAGAGGGCAAATAAAAAAAACACATAATAAATCAATATAATGATGAACAACAATTCAAAATCTAAACTAGAGCATCCCATTTATATTTCTCATTGACTTAAGGGTTAAATGCAAAAAACAACCCCAACTATCGACTTTTTTCAATTTGCAACCTAATCTTTTTTTTTTTCCGATTGCAACCTAATCTATTGTTTTTTTTCCGATTGCAACCTAATCTTTTTTTTTTTCCGATTGCAACCTAATCTTCTGTAATTTATCCAGTTGCAACCTCCCTTCACTTTTTTAGCATTTTTCCGGTGAAAATATCATCACGTGACTAGCACACTTATCATTTAAAGGGTAAAATCGTCTTTTTACATTATGTATTTAACAAAATAAACTATAAAAATGATTTTGCCCTAAATAAAAAATTAGGGCATTTATCTCTCTTCACTTTCCTTAAATGATAAAATCACCCTTAAATGAATGTTATACCTTAAGTTGTGAGTGTACAAGTCACGTGATGATATTTTCACCGGAAAAATGCTCAAAAATGGATGGAAGTTGCAATCGGAAAAAAAACAATAGATTAGGTTGCAATCGGAAAAAAAAAAAAAAAAGATTAGGTTGCAAATTGAAAAAAGTCGATAGTTGTGGTTGTTTTTTGCATTTAACCCTTGACTTAATCATCTCACAAGTCAAGATTATATATTAAATGAAACATGAATAAGAAAGTGGGTTGTCGATCGGCTCTAATGAGAGACGGAGCAACAATGGTTGTTGATGTTTCTATGCGCTCCTGCAAGAAAGAGAAGTAAAAGTCACTTAAAGCGTGAGTCTTGATTCACATTGGGAATCCGATTCAAAAATTGTGAGAATTATCGATTAAGTTGGTAATTGAGATTGAATCAAGTGATTTCAATAAAAAAAAAAACTGAAAGCAAATAATAACAATGAGACCTGCATCATCTAGGGTTCATGTCAAAAAATGAAAAAAAAAAAAAAAACACAATTATCAAATTTAGAATATTATTATTAATATAAATAAAATACAAAACAAATGAAATTAATGAAACAGTGTAAGAATCACTGAGCTTCCATTGACAAAACTCTTCTACTGTATAGTAAATCTTGTGTTCAAGAACTCGCTGCTGAAATGAATTCAAGCAAAATCGAGGAAGATCTGTTCCACCACCTGGGCCACCGCACCACAATCAATCGCAGCCCTCAATTCATGATAACTAGTGTTATTGTATGCATTTTGGGGCTCAATTTCATATCATTTTATGTTAAAAAAACATGCATTCGTAAAATTTTTATATAAATTTTATTATCTTTTTAAGATTTCACCTAATTGCTTGATTTGAAAGAAAAATTGATAGATTTCACATAATCGGAACCAAACCGGGGTCAACGGTTAGGAAGATCGTTGACCCGGTTTCGGTTCGAGCCATTTATAACCGTTAATCCACCGGTTTAACCGGCGATTCGCCTATTATTTTTTTAATTAAATAATAATGTCACGTGTACGGTCCTGATCAACTAATCGTTGGTGATCAACAGTCGAGGTTAAATAGTTGTTGGCGAACCGGTGGTTCCAAATCCGATTTCAATCAACGGTCAAGATTACATGACCATTGATGATGGACGACCAAGATCGCCTGAATCGCAATCGGAACCGCCGGTTCGAACTTGCTCGAATTTTTTTTAATATTGCATTTTGGTTGAAATATATAAATACCTCTTATCTTCTTTGTGAATTGCACATCAATTCTTTGTCAAGTTGATCCATTCTTGAATCAATCTCTCTCTCAACTATCAAGTTCGCACTTTGATTCTTTCATAAATTTTTCAATTCATCATCACTTATTATATTTAGTCTTCTAGTGTTATTCTATATCATTTTTTTCTACACTTCTTCTTCTACTTCTATTTTTTTTCTTCTTCTTCAATTGAATCAATTCTATTTCCATTCTCTTCCGGAAAAAAAAATGTCTACAAGAGATATTTCTTCTTCTGCTGCCGGTTCATCTTGTGGAAAAGAAAAGAGTCCTATGCCACCACCACGATCTTTGCAAGATGATGATGATATCATTCTTATTCTCCATGGAGTTAAGATGATTTGGAGGTCACTTTAGGCCTTAATACCACTACTGTCTTTTTTCGAAGAAGAAGATAATGAGGTGTCTAGGAGAGCAATACAAGAGAGCGACAATACGACACACACCAACTCTTCAAAATGATATTTTCTCCGTTCATTTTAAAAGTATCGAATAGCAACGTTGATTATAATGTCACGTGTAACCATTATGGAAAAAAACTATAAACTCAAACATAGAGTGGGCTATGGGACGTTCAACAATCATGTATTGAAGAAGCATCCCGACAAGATTGTCAATGATTGATCTGAAACAAAAATTCGGGAATTTTTGGAAAGTCCCTTAAATGCATAAAACCCCCCTTATATTTTGGAAAGTCGGCGTCGCTCTCCCCTCTGTTATCGAAATGACAACAATTACACGTGTGTTATCAAAAAACCAACACACGTTCCCTTTTTTTGAATTGAATCAAACACCGTTAGTTTTTATCATGAATTTCCCGTATGTCCTTCAAATAAAATTATACTTTAATTAAAAAAATTATCTAAAAATCTATATATATAAAAGGAAGGTTTGGATCTATCAAATTGTGTCACATGGTTCTCTCAAGTGATGACACTTGGTGCTCTATAATGTTGCCAAGTGTCCTCCCTAAAAAACATTTTATTTATGAATATCAAAAAATTAATATCAATTAAATACATACCCCACTACTCTACACAAAATAAGTGTTTTGAAAAAATTAAATATGTAAGTTACAAATGCTTGGAAGAGATTACTAATGGTGTATTGTCTTTTTCTATATGAAATATTTGGTTCCAAACTTTAATAATTGTTTTTTGTCCAACATTTCAAATTGAAAAAAAAAAAAAAAAAGTAAACAACAATACTCTTGCAAAAGTAATGACATTAACAAAAAATAGGTGCTAAAAAAACCTTAGGATATGTTTACATTGGAACGTAGATAGATTTGCAAGTTTGAAAGTGGATCATATCGGGAATTGTAGAAAAAATAGATGATATTCTATTATTTTACAAATGATGTTTACAAATGAAATCAATTATGTAAACCTAATAAAAAGAGCACTCAAAGGCAAAATTGGAACAGAACAGATGTCTTCGAGTGATAAAAATAAGATTTATTCTATACTTTTTAAAGAAAAATATGAAAATATCTAATCCAACAGTTAAAACACCTATAAAGAACTAGCTATTAACAATTTTGTGCTAAAAATCAAATGAAAACAATAAAAAACTAAAAATAATGAAAAAGATTATTTTAAGGATATAGAAAAAAATATCATACATATAAATCAACATGATATAGAAAAGGGCCCGACTATCCGCACCCCCTAATCTTCTAAACACACCCCATTTTTTTAATATTTAAATTAAAAAAATAAAAAATTATTAAAATTCCAAAATTACCCTTGAATTTAAAATTTTTGAAAAACAAACCCTACCCATTCCCCTTCCCTCCCGTCTGCAGTCTCTTCCCCCTTTTTTTCTTTAATTTTTCCAAAGTATAATGACAATAATATAACAATATTATGATAATCATTTGATAAATCAACTAAATACGTAAAAATCGTGTGAAAATCAAGAATAAATTGTGTAAAAACAGAATTTAAAAAAAAATCAAACTTGAGTGTTGTTCGATCCTAATTAGTCGAACACACAGAGATGTGTTCGGCCACCAAGAATCGAACATGTTATAGTGTGTTCGATGTCTGGTGGTCGAACACACATAAATCAAACCTAAGTGTTGTCGTTCGATCCCCGTGGGTCGAACACACAGAGGTGTGTTCGGCCACCCGACGTCGAACATGATATATTGTATTCGATGCCTAGTGGCCGAACACACAGAGGTTTGTTCGACTAACCAAGATCGAACGAAACTCTCAAATTTGATTTTTTTTTCATTTTTTAAACAATTTATATATATTTTATTAATCTTTAAACTGAGTTTTCGTTATATTTTCATGTTATTGTTCAATTATTCTGGATAGAAAGTTAGTGAAATGAAAAAAAAAAAAAAAGGAAAAAAATCGAGAAAGAAGAGGACGGTGGGAGGGAAAAAGGGGGAGGAGAGTGGTTTTTTTTTTTTAATTTAAGTGTAATTTTGGAATTTAAATATTTTTTTTATTTTTTTAATTCAAATATTAAAAAAAATGGGATGTGTTTAGAAGATTAGGGGTTGCAGATGGCCGCACCTGTAGAAAAAAATATCACACATATAAATTAACAAACACATATGAAATTATAATATTTATAAAATAAAAATTAGAAACGTGTTAAATGAGGTTCAAACCCAGTAAAACTAAAAATAAATTGCAAAGCCCTTGCAGAATCAAACAGAAATTGTCTCGACGCTGCCGGTGGCGGAAGCAGTAGCGGCAGCGACGGAGAGGGAAGAGAGCGTGCGGCTGAGGTCGTCGTCGGAGAGCCATGACTTGGGGTCCGACTCGAAACCACCATTATTCTACAAATCCATCAAATGCTGCTGTTGAGTTTCGTACATTCTGCTCTCCATCGATCGATCAATTGAGAATTTTGAACCACTTTTCTCTTTTTCTTTTTCAAAATTTTCCGGAGCGGTTTGATTTAGTTCTGCTTTACAACCAAAACCCATTATATCAAAGGTACTCCATTCCTTCTTCACAGCGCAGAAAAAAAATCCACTATTCTTCCAAAATTTTGGGTGAAAATCAAAGGTAATTTTTTTTAAGAAAAATGATATCATGGGAATTAAAATCCTTAAATCAATTTGTAATTTTGTAGGCTAAAACGAGAACTCAAGAAAATGGATTTTGGTTTTGGAATTTCGATCAATTTGACTCATAATCGAATGGTTTCCTGTAAATTGACATGGGGATATATTTGTGCTTGAGTAGATGATTATTTTGATACTAATTTTGTGTATTTTGGTTGAGAGATGAGAGAAGTCAAAATTTGGAGTTTCGGGAGTTAAAAATGGAGTTGTTGGCAAGAGAGAGAGTAGAGAGAGAAGGGAGGCGACATAGGAAGATGGGGAAGAGACCGGAGAGAGAGAAACCGGCGAGATTGAGCGACAAGACGGAGCCGCGGCGGTTGCAGGTGACTCCGGTCCAGTTGCGAGGGTGGCGCCGCGGTCCGACCAAGAGGGGAGAGAACCAGCCGGGTCGGAGAGAGAGAGCTTCTCCCTGTACAAGATAAGCCACTCATCGTTCAGAGCAAGAGAGATGGCGTTGAAGTGGAGAACGAAGCTCAACAAAATGAGGATCTGAGGCTATTTTAGTCATCTAACACTTATAAAGTGATAAAAAATCAATAAACTTCGCACTACATACGCATACACTGCACACTGCACTGTTGTTATGTTTAATGATTTTGGTAAAAAAATCCTGATTTTTAGTTAATCCAAGTGTAATCCTTGCTATTTTGATAATAGGGGAGCGACGCCAACTTTCCAAAACATAAGGGGGTTTTATACATTTAACCCATCACAATTTATATTATATAATTTTTCAATTCTGCAACATCTAACGGGAAATTCCAGCCAAAAAGCGCATATATATGTGATTGTACATGTACAATAGGAGGATATTTTTATCATTTTCTCTTTAATTAATGTATTCATCCCAAAATGGATATTAACTCTAATTCATACTTAATTTCTAAAATCAGCTACAAAGCCAAAAATTCATTTGTTTCTTTGCCATTAAAAACTAACTGCAATACAAAATTTTCTCATATCTTAGAGAGAAAATGACAAAAATATCCTCCAGTTATGCATGAACAAATCATAGAATTTGCTGTTGGAGGTTGTAAAATTGAAAAAAAACCCGTATAATATAAGTTATGATCGAAATAAAAATAATAATAATTTAGATTCCAAAATGTAGCAAATATTGAAAAATGATATTAATCCAATTTAAAAAAATTCATATGATTAAATAAGCTTTCATGGTTTTCCTTTAACATATTATTTTCAATAAAAAATCATGAAATAATATATTGGAGCAAAAGTAGTAGAATCCAAAAACCTGCAAAACAAACCAAAATGACCAACCAAAAATGCTCAACAACAGCAAAATGATAGAATTTTTGCAAGAAAAGTTGACGAATGAAAAAGAGCAGTTTTCCTGATTTCAGCAAAGCATGTAACTGTTCATCCAATCAGAGTCTATGGATATATTCAAAAAAAATTAGCGATAACCCACATTCTTAATCATCTATATTTAAAAGAAAAAAAAACCAATTTATTAAATTTTGTGTTTTTTTAATCTAGAGAAATGATTTTTGCCAATTATATCCTTCTAAAATTTGCATCTATATTTAAAAGAAAAAAAAATCAATTTATTATATTTTGTGTTTTTTTAATCTAGAGAAATGATTTTTGCCAATTATATCCTTCTAAAATTTGTGGTGTGATATGATGGTACGAGCTACATTAATGGTATATAATATATTAATAATGGTACAAGGTGTAATATAATGGTATATACAACATTAGTTGTGCATTTCATTTTTATATTCTTTTATTTTATGTAAAAAAAATAAAATATAAATAAAACAACCCAATGTATACAACAATAACAATCAATTAATATCAAACTATACATTTAGATTATATGAATCTTATACTCATTATCGTTTTCAAGCAAGATATGTGTTCTCGTTTTTATTTAAGTGAACCAATATTTGACTTTTTTTTATAGTATTTTGAATTTTTTTAGGTCTTCTCTTTCCCATTTTAATTTGAGTTTTTTTTTTTTTTTTTTTTTTTTTTTGAATTTGGGGGAGTGGAATGGAGGAACATTAAGAATTAGAAATTTGAGTTTAAATTGTGTACTTATATATAATGACCCAAATTCAAATCGTGGTCATCACAATCTACACATTTATAAAAGTGTGATATCATTTGAAGTACAAGACTCGTGGTCAATTTTAATTTGAATTTAAAATTGTGTACATATATATAATCAATAAAGACATCTAAAAGTTTTTTAAGCAGCTATTGAAACCATTTATAATCATATTAAACTTTATTCATGTAAAATTTAAATAATGTTTCATCTCTTATTTTCACATTACTTTAATACATATCATATGTAAAGACCAGGATAAGAATCTCAAATAACTCATCTCATTTGACTTCGTGAGGGCTATATGCTTGAAGAAAATAAGATACAACTATTAAGCACAAAGAGAACAAGTGGAATGTTCTTAGATGTAGATTTGTTTGTGTTTAAACCTAACCTTACTCTCTTTGGCAATATTCCATCTGAAAATCTCCAATTTCTTCACTTTTGCTTCTGTTTGTCCCTTTTCTGAAAGATCAATAGGAAAAGTTGGGTATAAAATAATTTAGTTTCAAGAAGAATATACATTATATGTATAAAATGACTATATTATATGATCGTGAATTTGAGAGGATGCTTTGTGAATGAATACCTTTACGAATTCCTTCTTGTATCAGTATCCCTGTATAGCAAGTAGCAATCGATTAATGAAGGAAACACGAGATCAAGGTAAGGAACTTCATATCGTAGAATACTATTATACGAACCTTGTCGGTTCCATAGATATAATCACAGTAAGTGAATACTGATGTGAAATTGCTTTAGCTTTTCCCTCCAACAAAGTGATGGTAGTCATGGAAAGCTGATCCTCCATAGATTGGAATCAGCTTTAAGGACTCCAAGGGAAATCGTATCTTAAAAAATACGAAAAGAAACGAGTGATCAGAAGATTTCTTTTTGTACATCTTAACTAAACGCCGCATGTTATAACTTAAATTCACGATATTTATGATGCAAGAACATGAAAATAGAACATTTCAAAGAGACCCTTAAACCAATTCATCACAAGAAGTAAAGACTAGTGATCAAAACACCACTATGCCACGTGAAAGAATTACTCTTAGTACATGTTAGCTAAACCCCATATTCTCTAACTTAAAATCCATGATTTTTATGATGCAAGAACGCAAAAACATATATTAGTGCTCAAAACAATCACAATAGCAAAAATATCATCAACTTAACATATTTTTACAATTCAAATCATCTTCCATTATGGCGAAATGATTGTCAACATCTGTCATCCTTTTCCTAAAAATAAAATAAACAGTGTCACATCCAAAGTGTAAACATTAGCTTGAGACTTCAACAATCTTTTGTCAAAAAAAGGACAATGATTCAAATTACAAAACCATACAAAGTTCACAATTTATTTTACTAAATTTTAAAAAAAATCATGTTAATGTTGCAATTTTCTAAAAGTTATAGATTTTATTTGCATTTAAGCCTTTATTTTGCCAAATTATGTACATATAAATACATATTCATTTACGTACATAATACTAACATCATAAAAAGAAGATTCATTAATATTTTACAACCATTATTTATTTCATATTAAATTTGGTTTCTCAAATTCTTCCAAATGAGTAAGTGCATTGAGACTAACAAAATAGACAAAATGAAAACAAATCCACACATCACAATGATCACACAACACCTAAAACGCATATTACATGCATGAAGAGTGTAGAAGCCATAGATCAATGGCCTATGTAAAATGACAGATATGATCATGAACCAAAACCTCAAACACCTCAAACACCTCAAACTAAACTAGTGACAGTGTCCTAGAATGAGACCTAGGAATGGTGAAACCAGCTCGTCTCTCCTCGACCGAATAATCAACCTCTTCAGTGCCACGTAATCCAGGTGTGTAAGGGGTCATAGCTTTTTGCATTGCAGTAGACATTGTTGGAGGAGTAGCTGGCATTGGAATAGGCATTCTCTAATGGTGTTCTGTTCTCGTCGTTCACAGAATACGTGTTCGTTTTTGTTGGAGTTATTACTGGAGTTTTGTAGCCAGTTTGTGTATTCTGGAAATACTCACTGTTTTTGGCATTCTGATCCTGATTGTAAGGAATGATATTCGAACAAAAAGACGATAGGGGAGAGAGAGCCTTCCTCAGCATTGAAGGTGATCCAGTGTGGTGTGAGTTTGATGCATTGCTTGAATGGTGTTTAACAAGGCCACTAGACATGTTTTTCTTGCCTGTTTTACATGTGTAGTTGAAACTAATCAGTTGAGTGAAACTTAATTTGTAATTGAACAATAAAGCTCAAAAGTTAGTGAACATGTTTACCAGAAGAATGGGCCATGAGGCTTTGGTGATGGCTATATGGAGTGTTGCATTTAACAGAGTTCTTCAGAATAGAACGAGACGAGAGAGACGCTTTGTCGAGCTTGTTTTGAAGAGCAGCTCCTCCTAATGAAAATCTCTTACTAGTAGCTGTGCCAATAGTTGAAGGTCTGAAATTCTTGGCTCCGCTCTTTGATGGGCTTGGTTTTGACCCATAAATTGCTTCTTGCTCTGTAATTAACTGTCCCTGAAGCTTCTTCTGATCCTAATGTAAAGAATATCATCAGTAAATCAGACATACATTCAATTTGATATTTGACAAAATGTTAAGCAAGTTTACCCTTCGCTTTTGACGCTCTTGTTCTTTCAAAAGCTTTAATTCGCAGTACTGATCAATCATGGATGCAAGACCAACCTAGACAAAACAATAAGATTACAACATTGATTGTTAAATTGTATTTACTTTGAAAGGAGTAAAAAATATCACAATCCAAGAGAAGTGCTTACACCATCGTATAGGAACTCAGCTTTTCTTTCTTTCTCCCAAGCTTTTGCTTTCGATTTCAGTGTGTTCACCATTGCTATTCACACCAAGAAATAAAAACATATGAAATATATAGTTGTGAGTACTTCAGTCTATTATATGATGTACAGTAAGCCATGTACCTGGAATTTTGTTGACAATCACAAAGCCATGTACCTGGAATTTTGTTGACAATCACACGAGCTTTCTCAGCACGCTTTAGTATAAGATGAGTACCTCTCCCAGCATTGTAACGATTGTCATCCTATTTAGAAATAATCTTAGAGAGAGGAAGGGGAAAGGGTCGGGCTAGTGTAGTGGGGGGGGGGGGGGAGAGTAGATATGGATAATGAAAGCAAAATTCAGTGACATAAGCAAAACTATGACCAACCCTGTTGTACTCTCCAGCCAGCATTCCTCTTCACAGGCAGCCAACCATTTTTGAATCTTTTGAAGAATCTCTTTTCTACTAAGAGCTTCCTCTTTGGCCTTGGAAATGCAGGCCTCTAGTTCGTCAAGTAGATCGGATGGAGTAACTGTCCCTGCAAAATTGTAAATAGACTTAAGAGAGATGGAATCAGCCAGTTGCAGCCTACTATTCTTTTCAGAAACACAAGATCATCGGAGATGCCCCCATTCAGAGTTTGGCTGCCTATATTATTCCTATGAAGAAAAAAAAAGAGCATAGCTCATTTGTACAGAAGAGTTGAACAGTGGCCAGACCATTCTACAGATTCAATTGAGAGATCTGCTCCAAATTGTCCATCAACAACCCAGTGTGCTTCCCGGCATATTTCCTCTAAAATCAATCTTTTTTTCAAAAGGACCTCCTTGATTTTACTTGTTTTCATTTCTTGCAGCCTCAAAACTTCTGCTTCGGCCTGAGAACAAGAACCAATGTATGTATACATCACTGCCAGATATGAAATTGCACACTCCAACATTGGCATATGGGATAACAGGGATAGAGGATGATGAGATGGTAATACATAATGCTTCCATGGCACCTAAGTTAAATAGTGAGAAAGTACCTTACTGATGATCTCCAAAGTTAAACTATTGGGCTCTGTTATTTCATTTTCTGTAGAAGCAATTGTACGAGTGACATTTTGGAATATCTGTTGCTCCTCAACTGGTGTGTCCATCAGAGTCCAGAGTTCTACCATGGTTATGGCTAGATCTTGAAGCTGAAAATGCCACAAATAAGAGGGAGCCAATATTGCTAGAGAGAAACTTGACTTGAAAATATGCTTACCCTTTTCATGCGCTGCAACTTAACATTCTTAAGTACGTATCTTAGCAGATAACCCTTGTATTGTATCTGTACTTATGCTCTTTTTCCCACACGAGTCATCCAAAGATGGATGCGCACTACAAACTGTTGATTTGAAGTCCATTCCAAGCACCATGCACAGAGCATTCAGAACATTCAATAGGTCTTGCAACTGCTTCAGGCGTTCACCCTGCAAGTAAATTCAGTGCATTTATAAGAAGCCAGAATCAACTATGAAAAGAAGTAGAGAGCTCCAAGAACGATTACATATATGCTAAACACGATCAAATTTACATGCTTGAACTTTAAAACCATGTCTAGTGTTGCATAATTGACCCAAAGAAAAATCTGTAGATCTTCCCATTTGTCCAGATTAAACCCCATGGTTCTTCCTATATTGTTCTAACCTAGGTCTAAATAGTTCCAGAGTTTCCATATTTCAGTTTTTTTAACTTTTCTATTAAGTGGCGATTGTCAATTAGCATCAATGTCAGTCTAAACTTGCATTAATGATTAATTTGTACCTTTAAAAAAGTACACATAACACACCTATTAAAAAAAATTAACACTTGACTTGATAATCATCAATTCAGAAGAAACACAATAATGGTATCAGACCCACAAATATTCATTTTTAATGCCCTTGAAAGGAAGAATGAATGCAAGCTCCCACTTTCATATGAATCAGATATGTTAGACATTCCACAATACAATTTGAAAATATGGTAATAAAGTGCATAGCCGTGGCATACATATAGACTTTAAGCTATATCGGAAAAGAAACTCAAGATGTGAATGGCCATACGGTGACTGCAACGAGCAGTCGTATCATCTGGACATAACTGAAAGAGTAAAGCCAAGACAGTGGATTGAAATTATACCTGCTACATTCACAAGCCCTCGAATACATCATGGTATGAAAGATTAATGCTCTTTAGCAATGCAAACAACCCTGCCAGAATTTATTTCTGAATTGTCTTAAATCATGTAGGAGTGAACAACAAGAAGAGAAAGGCTTTAATAAGATAATATTCACTGAAATTGAATCAAGGCACTTCAGAGCTTTAGTTTGTACTGAGCATACCCATTGGAAAGCATTTGCAAAACCAGCAAGTATCCAAGCCTGCAGAAGTATTAAGCACAAAAATTCTATAGTAAAGGTAAGAGGGACAGTGAATGATTTGGAAAACAGAATCAGATAATAAGAGAAGGGACGAGAGAGAGAGAGAGAGGCCACCATAAATGACCCAATTCAGCTTTCTTGCAAGCAATCAACTTGGACACTCTTGGTCCATGCTGGTTGAGACCTCAATACAGTGATCTCTTTTGCACCACAGCAACTGCTTGGAGTTTCTTTTGGTGTTAATAAACAAAGTTTGCAGCCTTCTTTTCTTCCAAATGGATTCGTACTGCACGCACAGGGTGGGGAGCCAGCTGGAACTCTGCAAAAATCTACTTACGTACTAGTGGAAAACTAAGTTCAAGAGATTCTGATTTTGGTCTACATCAATCATTCCAAGAATGGTGAACCTTAGAAATTTGAATAGGAGAAAAAAGGAAAAGAAAAAACTCAAAGCACAACACACACTGCTTCCTTGAGAATCCTTCAGGAAATTGGAGGAGAAAGGATGAAACATGCTTGAAAGTATACATTAACATCACCAAGTACCGTCATCTGCCTCAGTCTATCATGCATCCAAAAGCATAGCATATCCAGAACACAAAACTATAATTCGAATATGAGAAAAGCATCCTATAGATGATAATAATCATGCATAATAAGATATCAACAGGAGGAAGTAATAGAGTTTGAAAACAGCAACAGCCATATCATGGCAGAATCAACTTGTAAGGAAGACCAAGATATGACCTCACATATCTACTTACTATACTGGAGAACAGACAACTTTTGACACCTCAAAAAATGACACATTTCAGATATGGTTCAAAATAAATTATGAAAAGACAATCATATTTACCATAGTTAATGTATTACCATGAAGAGTCACTTAACTCATGTATAGCAAATATTGCTCTTGTCCTGATTTTCATGAGTATTACAAAAAGTTATCACACATCCAATGCACATTCAAATATCAAGAATATTCATGAAAGTTATATAGAAATAACAAAAGACACATAGAGAAACACACCCTTTATATTGTCAAGAACTATTGAAACCAAATTCCAACACGATTTCCTACTCTAACAGCTTTCCAAAATCCCTTTATATTGTCAAGAACTATTGAAACCAAATTCCAACACGATTTCCTACTTAACAGCTTTCCAAAATCCCTTTATATTGTCAAGAACTATTGAAACCAAATTCCAACACGATTTCCTACTCTAACAGCTTTCCAATACTCCTGCAGCTGGCCTTCAAAGTGCCCCCCCCCCCCCCCAAATCCAAGAGGCCCCCACAAGCCTGCCAAATCCAGCTGATTGATAATGGCCTCCACACTGTCCATTTCACCGGTGATTATGGGGTTTAGGATTGAGTATCCGTCCAGCATCAGTTGTTGGATCGATCTGACATTTGTGGGATGAAACCACATGGCTGGTAACATGTGGGCAGCGAGAATTGTAGGCTTCTGTAAGTTCCAGCATTTAATCATTCGTGTGATCAAATCATCACATGATCCATTGGATATCTGACATATGGCCATTTAAGAAAATTCAAGAATTAGTTTAATTGAAAGAATTCAAGAATTGAAAACTATTTTTCAAACCTTGGATATCAGGCTGGCTGATGCAGGGGCCACCAACATGGCGTGGCCCCAATTAGCCAATTCATTTGCCCACCAATCAACGGTAAGATCTCCACAATCTTCTTCTGAGACCACTCGATCGACAAACCGTGCCAAGTTCGTTCTGGCAAAAAACTTCCCTGCTCCAGGGGACGTCACTATTATCATCTTTGTAGTTGGCATCAGAAATGCGCACAGTTCCGTTATGGAATTGGCTGACATGGTACCGTCGACGGCAAGAATGAGATTGGGATGGGGTGGTTGTAGATTGAATTGGAAAGGGCCGGCGAAAGGAACTCCGCCTCCTCCTCCTCCGGCGTGATCTGGTTCCATGAATTCGACGGTTTTGAGAGAGATTTTGTCACGAACACAGCCGGAGAATCGGCGAGTGCTCGGTGATTTGGAAGATTCGAGAGATTGAGAAGAGGGTTTAGAGAGAGAAAGAGAGTTTGAGCTAATTTCTGTTATTCCACCTAGAATGCACGAGCTCATACAAATACTCGCATGCAATACACCCAAGACCAAAACGACACCGTTTCCTATCTATATTAAAACGACGCCGCACCTGCTTAATTCTTTTTAATCATATAAAAGTTCACATGTGTCAAGTTTGGATTCTCTTTTAGTAAAAAATTAAGATTAAGATTTTTGTGATAAAATTAGATTTAGAGGGCAAATAAAAAAATACACATAAGAGATCAATATAATAATGAACAACAATTCAAATACTACACTCGAGCATCCCATTTATATTTCTCATTCACTTAATCAAAGTTGAAACTACTGCATAGCAAATTGAAAATTGAAATTACCCATTGAAATACCAAATGTGGACTGCATGGAGAAGATATGTATTGAATACAAGATTGAAATAAATTAATTAGTCTAATTTACAACCATAAATTAACAAAACCAACAAACCAGGAAAAAAATCATCTCATATATCAAATTTTATAAGATGGAGTCTCATCCAATTCGTTCCATCTTATTAATTATAACTGAATCATTTATATTCAAATCTTTTATATGAATTTCATCGTTAAAATTATATACTAAATGGAACATGAAAAAAGAAGTGTGTTGTTGATCGACTCTTATGAACAACGGAGCAACAATGGTTGTCGATGTTTCTATGCGTGCCTGCATGCATTTATGAAAGAAAAAGAATCCGATTTTAAAATGATGAGAACGAACAACGTTATTTTCATCTAGGTTTCATGGACGAAAAAGGAAAAAAAACACAATTTTCAAATTTAGAATATTATTATTAATATAAATAAAAAACAAAAGAAAAGAAATTAATGAAGCATGTATGTTGGACATGAGTCAAAACTCAAACAATAATCCAAATTTAGCACTTTCAGCTGCTATCTGGAAATTTAATTAAATACACAATGAAATACACGCTATGTTTGCTTACATTATATATATAGAGTGAGAAAGAGAGAGCTGAGAGAGAGAGGACTGAAACACCTCTCTGTGTCAGAATCACTGACTACATAGTCTACAGCTTCCATTGACAAACACTCTTCTACTGTACAGTAAATCTCGTGTTCGATAACTCGTTGCTGAGAATGAATCCAAGCAAAATCGAGGAAGATCTATTCCACCACCTGGGCCCACCGCCGCACCAGCACGAGCACTTCATGGGCCCTCACCACAGTCAATCGCAGCCATCCATTGACGACGACGCCTTCTCCCTCGCCGAAATCGACCTCTTCCGCGACGACGAGGACGAGGACGGCAGCCACACCTCGTCCGACGCCGAAATTCCTCTCCCGCCCTCAAACGGTGCCGTTCAGTTCCAGAACCCTAATTTGCCGAATCATGCCTCAATCAACCACAACAAGAGGCCAATTCATCAGTCTCCGTTGTGCATTAGCCCCGAGCCGCATATTTCCTCCCAATTCTACACGTTTAATAAGGATTCACATGCCCTCATGATTCACTGCTTGATTGAGGGCCGATTAGCGACGCCGGAGGAGATCCGAGCCGCGACTCCGCCTCCTGTGCTGGCCAGCTGGCGCTCAGTGTGGAAGGATCGGAACGAGGATACGGCTTACCTGACGGCGTGGAAGCGCATCCAGGACAAGCTCAATGTCCACGTGGCAGAATCGGCGGCTAGCATCACTGGTGATAATAGCCATTTTCTTTGTTTCAAGAACAATTCAAGTCAATTTGTTTCGCATGTTGATCAGTGGCAGGACATAGTTATGTCGTTTCATGGTGATGCTGATTTTAAACACTTAGGATTGAAAGAAACTATAGAAAGAATTAAGCAGGTGTGGACGGTAGGGGCAAAGTTTTATGGCATACCTGAGAGTTATATTAGGACATGTGTGGCTGCTTGCCCTGTTTGCTCGGATGAGTCTTCTGGGTGTGCACCGAGGTCTAAGAGGCGTAGGTTTGAATATACGGAGTCTTTTGATGTGCCCGCCAAGGAAGTTCCAGCACAATTGCAACAGTTGGCAGCAAAACATAAGGTCGTGTTGTGTATACGACAAAAATATATTAGGTATAAGCCTTTCATGGCTGAGGTCAAAGATTATGCGTGTCATAGGGCAGGGGAGCCGGCTTCCTCAAAAAAGTCGCGTGTTTTGAAGAGGGAGCCGTATACGTCAAAACGGTGTGGTTGTGGGTTTCGTATAAGGGCGATAGTTCCAATATCAAATTATAATGAGAAAGATAAGACATTTGTCTATGAGGAGGAGGGGACAGCTGTCTTTAAGCTTTATGCGGTGCATTCAGGACATGAACCAGGGCCGTTGGATGGGAATGCAAGAATCATGCATCGTATGGTTGGACATAAAGGGGGTTTCCTGATGGATCATGAGACTGTGTATGGGATGGCTGAAGATGGGGAAAATGAGGGTTTTGGGTTCTTGGGAAAGGATAATGGGGACATGCAGCACTCGGTTTTGCAGCAGTTGCAGGAATTGAGGAGTGAATTGGGGTTGCTTGAGGGTAGGATTGGGAAAATCCCACCCTCGCTGTTGGGTTCTGTGTCCCGTGAACTCTTTGAAATCGTGAATAAGCTTAGAAATGTTGCAGATGATGGATCAAAATCTGTTGGATTGTTATCAGAGAAGCAGCATCTGGATGATGTGTTGGTGGTGGAGCATGATTTGCCAGATTGGGTTGATGACCATCACACAAGGATCTATGGTGATGGCAAGGATGCAGATGTTATCGAAGATGATGAGGACAGTTTCGGAAGAACACTTGGGGAGGTTGCTTCTTGGGATCGGATGCGGACAGAGTGCAGGAATGAAAAGGATCTGCTCGGTGAGACTTGTAAAGAGGAGAAGTGGTTAAAATGTGGAGATTTTGACCAGAAGGGAATTCTTGGGTGCAGTAACCCTAAGCTGAACAAGCCCATAAGGCATGATGAGACTATAGATCCTGATGTAACTCTTGTTGGTATACAAGTAGACGGCTTCTACCCTGAAAATCCAAAATGGTTTGATTCTCCCTGTGGACTGGATCCTGGAGCTGACTCTGAAGATGGTGGATTCAGACATGGGGGGATCGTGTAGAGAGTAGAGACCATTCATCTTGGTGAACCCACTCTAACTTAATTGAGTTTTTTTGGTGCCATTCATCTTAATTCACTGTTGGAAGTGGGTTGTACAATTATGTACACACTACACAGCTTGAAGGTCCTCAAAATCACAGTAACAGCCTTTAGATGTCTTTGTTGCATGTAATTTGTAAATTATAGCTGTTTTGGAATCCCTGCATATACTTAAAATTGCTGTCTTGACCTTTTCTAATTTGAATATGAACTTGGAGTTACTACTATTTATGCTTTGAGTTTGTGGAAGTTGGCCCCTTCAGCTTTGTTTGGGATTTGTGCTGTTCTTGTGTCTTGTGAATTGCTTATAGCTGTATCTTATTCTTACATTGTGCATTCCTCTCTTAAAGAAAGTTTCCCTTAATGATTATTAAATGGTTAAGATTTTGCATTTAATTATTTATCTTGATTTTCCATTTTGATGACTATAGGAGATACCAATAACTTGTAAATATGGTAGCTAGAGTACCAACTATAACACTTATGGTGGTTTGAGGGAAATCATAATTAATTATGTAAAATGTGCATTGAATTCCAATATATATATTTGCACCATGCTCTCCTTGTTGCAGATTGGGATTGCTATATGTGTGGATTGATATTTTTTTTTTTTTCCAAAATTGCTTGGTTTCCTTGGTTGTAGTTTGTAAATAATGTGGCTCAGATTAGCCATTTTTTATACATCTATGACATCAATTGATGATTGTTATCGTGTTTCTGCACCTGATTTTGCATTCTTAAACATTGGTTTTGAAGCCTTTATGCTTTGTCAACACATGATTATTGTTATTGTAACTATTATTTATTTTGCTTTGTCAACTGATCATTCACATGTTATATATACTTGCTCAATGTTTTATACTCATAGTATGACGTACTGATTTCGTGGTTTGTGGTCCAGCAATTCATCTGCCTTTTGTCTTTGGGAGAGAAATGGTTCTAGTGAAGTAGTTTTGTTTATTATAAAACTCATTTATCATCTCTGATATAAGTTATCATAATCCTATATTTTTGTAACTATGGAAACTTTTGTTCTCCTCTGCTATGTTTGCAATTGGTATACATGTCAGATGGTCCATCATTGCCCTAAGGTATGATCCATCGGCCAATCCATATCGTAGGCTGAGCTTGTGTGAATTGGTTTTGCCATTTAATGGCGTAGACAAGGTAAATTGTGAAGAAGTTGGCAAGTTCTTTACAAAATTATCAAGAAAGAGCACCTCTTCTTATTCTCTGTGACTTTTGTCAAGAAACGTCTTGCCTTAGCAATGATACTCGAAGCTAATTGCAGGTACCCACCGATGGGCTTTTTATTTGCATAATTTGAATTACTCAATTTTGATGTTGATTGTAAAAAGTTGTTCATCTGATATAATTGTTAAATTAATGTCGAGTATGAACAACAGAACAAGTTGTCTATATCCATGTCTGGTATGACGCTGAGTAATTTCAGATTTTGGTACCTATTTTTATTTGTGCTAGAAGCTTATTTACATAACAAGTTTTTCAATAAGTGTGTTTTATTACGTAAAAGTTGCTCTATCTCAATCTTTATTGACTTGAAGCTTGCAAGGGTAAAAGTAAATGCTTAAACTGCATCAAATCAGCGTGTTAGAATTTGAACTATGGTATAGATGAGAAATATGGGAGGTTTTTCTATGATAGATATCGACAAATAAGGGTTTATCAAACATCTACAAGTGCAGTAGTATAATGTTGCAATTGATGAATTTAGTAAGGTTTGATTTATGAAGATTATATAGTTATTTGAGTTTGACCAAGGATATGTTGTACAGTTGGGCTGACCTGTGAAAATAATGAAAAGTTATGTGCTTTTAGAGTGAGGTATTTAATATTTGATGTGCTAATAATTCAAGCACTAGAGATTCTATGTTAAATTTGGGTTACAATGATACTTAAAAAAAAAAAAAAAAAGCTTGTAAATCTTAAATTTTATCACTGGTTCTAGCAGTTTTTTTTTGGTTTTTTGTCTCTTACTATATAGATTTCTCCTTTCCGGAAAAACTCCCAAACCATATTGATATTTTCCTTTTTTTTTTAATTGATAAGTGAACTTTCTGAAGATGTTGGTTTATGTATACACTCTTAAATCTCATATTATATTCTTTAGAATGGATATGATTTATGTAGAGGGTAAAACAAATTAAATAATAATGGAGACATTTTTCCCCTTATAATGGGATTTTACATTGAATGATTGAAACCTTGTCAAGGTGTAATAAATTTGAGACACTGTTTGATGAGTTGGCTTTGGGAATTTGCTTTATATTCTCATTAATTGAATTATCTTTTGTGTTTACACTGCCAATATAGCCGACCCCACATAGTGGCATAAATGCTTAGTTTGATATTGTTTGTTTGTGTGATATTTTCACGCTTTCATCCATCATTTTTCCTTAACTTTAGTTCCAGCTGTGGAGGCATTCCAGTTATGGAACAGTGGAAGCATAATAAAGTTGATAATACACCTACTTTAAATGTCAAGGGTTCTATCTCTTCAGGTAATCATCGGCCACATTACCTTTTAATTTTAAGGTAAGAATTTTAAAGTAGATATGTCATGTATTATAGTTGAATTTAATATGAGGACAGAAGTAGGCATTCAAACTTATTTATAAGAATACTTCATTTTATTATGCATATCAGTGACAAATATTGCAGTTTGAGATAATTGCGGATATCTATTAGATATTGGATGGAGAATCTTAAATGAGAGGTGGTAGTGACGACTCTACACCATGTTTTTAAAATAATTGTAGATTTCATGCCAAGTAATCAGATGCGGTTGATGTATGTGGAAATTTGGTTTCAATAGTTCTTGACAATATAAAGGGTGGCTAGCTATAACCTTAGGCTTCCATAACCCACCTGTTTCTCAATGTGTCTTTTGTTATTTCTATATAACTTTCATGAATATTCTTGATATTTGAATGTGCATTGGATGTGTGATAACTTTTTGTAATACTCATGAAAATCAGGACAAGAGCAATATTTGCTATACATGAGTTAAGTGACTCTTCATGGTAATACATTAACTATGGTAAATATGATTGTCTTTTCATAATTTATTTTGAACCATATCTGACATGTGTCATTTTTTGAGATGTCAAAAGTTGTCTGTTCTCCAGTATAGTAAGTAGATATGTGAGGGCATATCTTGGTCTTCCTTACAAGTTGATTCTGCCATGATATGGCTGTTGCTGTTTTCAAACTCTATTACTTCCTCCTGTTGATATCTTATTATGCATGATTATTATCATCTATAGGATGCTTTTCTCATATTCGAATTATAGTTTTGTGTTCTGGATATACTATGCTTTTGGATGCATGATAGACTGAGGCAGATGATGGTACTTGGTGATGTTAATGTTTACTTTCAAGCATGTTTCATCCTTTCTCCTCCAATTTCCTGAAGGATTCTCAAGGAAGCAGTGTGTGCTGTGCTTTGTGGTTTTTCTTTCCTTTTTTCTCCTATTCAAATTTCTAAGGTTCACTATTCTTGGAATGATTGATGTAGACCAAAATCAGAATCTCTTGAACTTAGTTTTCCACTAGTACGTAAGTAGATTTTTGCAGAGTTCCAGCTGGCTCCCCACCCTGTGCGTGCAGATGCTATATGAGAATCTAACTGACCCTTGACAAATCCATTTGGAAGAAAAGAAGGCTGCAAACTTTGTTTATTAACACCAAAAGAAACTCCAAGCAGTTGCTGTGGTGCAAAAGAGATCACTGTATTGAGGTCTCAACCAGCATGGACCAAGAGTGTCCAAGTTGATTGCTTGCAAGAAAGCTGAATTGGGTCATTTATGGTGGCCTCTCTCTCTCTCTCTCGTCCCTTCTCTTATTATCTGATTCTGTTTTCCAAATCATTCACTGTCCCTCTTACCTTTACTATAGAATTTTTGTGCTTAATACTTCTGCAGGCTTGGATACTTGCTGGTTTTGCAAATGCTTTCCAATGGGTATGCTCAGTACAAACTAAAGCTCTGAAGTGCCTTGATTCAATTTCAGTGAATATTATCTTATTAAAGCCTTTCTCTTCTTGTTGTTCACTCCTACATGATTTAAGACAATTCAGAAATAAATTCTGGCAGGGTTGTTTGCATTGCTAAAGAGCATTAATCTTTCATACCATGATGTATTCGAGGGCTTGTGAATGTAGCAGGTATAATTTCAATCCACTGTCTTGGCTTTACTCTTTCAGTTATGTCCAGATGATACGACTGCTCGTTGCAGTCACCGTATGGCCATTCACATCTTGAGTTTCTTTTCCGATATAGCTTAAAGTCTATATGTATGCCACGGCTATGCACTTTATTACCATATTTTCAAATTGTATTGTGGAATGTCTAACATATCTGATTCATATGAAAGTGGGAGCTTGCATTCATTCTTCCTTTCAAGGGCATTAAAAATGAATATTTGTGGGTCTGATACCATTATTGTGTTTCTTCTGAATTGATGATTATCAAGTCAAGTGTTAATTTTTTTTAATAGGTGTGTTATGTGTACTTTTTTAAAGGTACAAATTAATCATTAATGCAAGTTTAGATTATTATTTCCACTATGATATGAGAGAGAAACTAATCAAAATCATGTCTAATCATATGCTTTGCACGATAGATTTTTCAAGGGGGGCGTTAGCGCTCCTCCATATCGTGGCGGGGGAGTGGCTGTGCCGGGTCGGGCTGTCTGGGTTTCGAAAACGATGACTTTCTTTGGTAGATTTGTGTTCTTTTTTGGTTAAATAAATATCTTGTAAATTGTTATCAAAATATTTGAGTTTTGTCCCAGTACTCCCTAAAGGGAAAAGTGATGTATTCTCATGTTTATTCATTTTCTTATGATTGTCTATTTGTTATTTTGAAATTGCAAGATTTCTAGTTGAGATAAAGGAAAATGAGATGAAAAAAGAGATGATTCACAAATAAAAGGAATAGCAAGATTCTAGTGCATTAGTTTGAAAATTTACTATTAACAAATAATTTAAGCTATAACTTTGTTCAAATTCTGCAAGCAATTGTAGGGAAATGAGAAAATACATTGTCACCCGAGTATCAAGGCCAAAAAAAAAAAAAGAAAAAAAAAATAGTGTTCGTAGTGCACCATATACCAAATTAGATGTATTCATGTATCATAATTCCATGTACCACTGTCAAAAATTATGTATCATAATTTAAGTTGATATCAAAACTACATAATTTTGATATCAATTTAAATTACCAATGAAAATTATGTAGTTTTAATAATGTGATATATAAATGAATACATAATTGTGCAACAGATGATACGGATGAGAGAAAATATAGAGAGAAAAAAATTATTACCTAAATGAAAATCTTTGAAATTCAAAAACTATAGCCTATAGGGAGAGTGGGACCCACAGTCAAATTGTAACGCAAAAACGCTCCTTTCTTTATTTAATTTAGTTTTCTTTTAAAAAAGGAAAAAGAAAAAGAGAGATAAAATCATTCAAATTCGTTATAATTTCCCTCCCAATATATTTGATTCAAATCAAGCGTTACGAATTTCCCTACATTTTCTATCTAGGGTTCTTCTTACCAAATTTAGATACACAATTCTCCTCACAGATAATCCATATCAATTCTTCAACAAGTTAGGGAGAGAGTGCGAAACCACGGCCGCGATCAGGCTTCTTGATTTTCAGGTTTGATTTCGCTATCATTTGTATATGATCGATGCTGTGTGTTTCTATTTCTTACTGAAAAAGATCGTGGAAATTAAGTGGAAAGCACCAGTTAGACGTTGTTCACTTCTGTTGAAGATGGAGTTAAAATGCATGTTCGTGAAAAGCGTGTTTAAAATTCTGTGATGAAGTCATAATTTTGGGAAAAATGGATTTATTTTACGTAATCTAGTGGAATTCTCGTTTTTCTTTATTTAAGGAGATCAGTGTTATGAGGCTTGATTCATGTTCTTTCGCCTTTATTCTTTATATGTGTTTTTGGTGGATAATAGATGCGAATCATGAATATGGTATATCTGTTCTCACCATTGTTGGTATAAAATTTTGATACTTTGGGTTTGGGATTCCAGGCAACAGACTGCTCATGTATAACAGCAACATCGATCGCCGTTTGCAAATGGAAACAACTTGCAGTTCTCTTCTATCTGAGCTACAGGTTATCTGAGATTATTTTTTCTTGTGTATCTTTGTCTAACATTCAATTACAGAACTTTGTTAACTCAAAATACATAATTTTTAAACTTTCAATGATTACTGGATCAGAAAATATGGGATGAAGTTGGAGAGGATGATAACAAAAGGGACAAGATGCTATTTGAACTTGAACAAGAGTGTATGGATGCATATAAAAGGAAAGTGGATCAGGCGAGCCGCACTAGAGCTCAGCTGAGGCAGGCAGTGGCTGATGCTGAAGCACAGCTTGCAGACATCTGTGCTGCATTGGGAGAACGTCCAGTTCATATAAACAAGGTCTTAAAACATGGAAAAAAGGACAAATCTAAAATATTTTATGTTTGGAGTTTTGTAAATAATTTATATGGTTTATTAACAGTGCCAGTTTTCTGTCTGAGACAGAGTTCTGGAAGCTTGACGAAATTGCATGAAGCAATTATGCCTCAATTAGAAGATATGAAAAAGAAAAGAAATGAGAGGAAGAGTCAATTTGCAGAGGTTTTGAAACAAATAAATGTCATCTCTATGGAGCTCTCAGGATCCATGGAAGCAAATCCTGACATAATGGTTATTGATGAGAGGGATTTGTCAATGAAAAGATTAGATGATTTACGAAATGAGTTACTTTTGCTGCAGAAAGAGAAGGTGATTTTCCTCCTCTTCCTCCTCCTCCACTTGTTCATCTTGTTGTTCTCACTTAGACTGACATTGATGCTAATTGACAATCACCACTTAAGAGAAAAGTTAAAAAGACTGAAATATGGAAACTCTGGAACGATTTAGACCTAGGTTAGAACACTATAGGAAGAACCATGGGGTTTAATCTGGACATATGGGAAGATCTACAGATTTTTCTTTGGGTCAATTATGCAACACTAGACATGGTTTTAAAGTTCAAGCATGTAAATTTGATCGTGTTTAGCATATATGTAATCGTGCTTGGAGCTCTCTACTTCTTTTCATAGTTGATTCTGGGTTCTTATAAATGCACTGAATTTACTTGCAGGGTGAACGCCTGAAGCAGTTGCAAGACCTATTGAATGTTCTGAATGCTCTGTGCATGGTGCTTGGAATGGACTTCAAATCAACAGTTTGTAGTGCGCATCCATCTTTGGATGACTCGTATGGGAAAAAGAGCATAAGTACAGATACAATACAAGGGTTATCTGCTAAGATACGTACACTTAAGAATGTTAAGTTGCAGCGCATGCAAAGGGTAAGCATATTTTCAAGTCAAGTTTCTCTCTAGCAATATTGGCTCCCTCTTATTTGTGGCATTTTCAGCTTCAAGATCTAGCCATAACCATGGTAGAACTCTGGACTCTGATGGACACACCAGTTGAGGAGCAACAGATATTCCAAAATGTCACTCGTACAATTGCTGCTACAGAAAATGAAATAACAGAGCCCAATAGTTTAACTTTGGAGATCATCAGTAAGGTACTTTCTCACTATTTAACTTAGGTGCCATGGAAGCATTATGTATTACCATCTCGTCATCCTCTATCCCTGTTATCCCATATGCCAATGTTGGAGTGTGCAATTTCATATCTGGCAGTGATGTATACATACATTGGTTCTTGTTCTCAGGCCGAAGCAGAAGTTTTGAGGCTGCAAGAAATGAAAACAAGTAAAATCAAGGAGGTCCTTTTGAAAAAAAGGTTGATTTTAGAGGAAATATGCCGGGAAGCACACTTGGTTGTTGATGGACAATTTGGAGCAGATCTCTCAATTGAATCTATAGAATCAGGTCCGGCCACTGTTCAACTCTTCTGTACAAATGAGCTATGCTTTTTTTTTTTTTTTCTTCATAGGAATAATGTAGGCAGCCAAACTCTGAATGGGGGCATCTCCGATGATCTTTTGTTTCTGAAAAGAATAGTAGGCTGCAACTGGCTGATTCCATCTCTCTTAAGTCTATTTACAATTTTGCAGGGACAGTTACTCCATCTGATCTACTTGACGAACTAGAGGCCTGCATTTCCAAGGCTAAAGAGGAAGCTCTTAGTAGAAAAGAGATTCTTGAAAAGATTCAAAAATGGTTGGCTGCCTGTGAAGAGGAATGCTGGCTGGAAGAGTACAACAGGGTTGGTCATAGTTTTGCTTATGTCACTGAATTTTGCTGTCATTATCCATATCTACTCTACCCCCCCCCCCCCTACACTACCCGACCCTTCCCCCTTCATCTCTCTAAGATTATTTCTAAATAGGATGACAATCGTTACAATGCTGGGAGAGGTGCACATCTTATACTAAAGCGTGCTGAGAAAGCTCGCGTGATTGTCAACAAAATTCCAGGTACATGGCTTACTTTACATCATATAATAGACTGAAGCACTCACAACTATATATTTCATATGTTTTTATTTCTTGGTGTGAATAGCAATGGTGGACACACTGAAATCAAAAGCAAAAGCTTGGGAGAAAGAAAGAAAAGCTGAGTTCCTATACGATGGTGTAAGCACTTCTCTTGGATTGTGATATTTTTTACACCTTTCAAAGTAAATACAATTTAACAATCATTGTTGTAATCTTATTGTTTTGTCTAGGTTGGTCTTGCATCCATGATTGATCAGTACTGTGAATTAAAGCTTTTGAAAGAACAAGAGCGTCAAAAGCGAAGGGTAAACTTGCTTAACATTTTGTCAAATATCAAATTGAATGTATGTCTGATTTACTGATGATATTCTTTACATTAGGATCAGAAGAAGCTTCAGGGACAGGTAATTACAGAGCAAGAAGCAATTTACGGGTCAAAACCAAGCCCATCAAAGAGTGGAGCCAAGAATTTCAGACCTTCAACTATTGGCACAACTACTAGTAAGAGATTTTCATTAGGAGGAGCTGCTCTTCAAAACAAGCTCGACAAAGCATCTCTCTCGTCTCGTTCTATTCTGAAGAACTCTGTTAAACGCAACACTCCATATAGCCATCACCAAAGCCTCATGGCCCATTCTTCTGGTAAACATGTTCACTAACTTTCGAGCTTTATTGTTTACAAATTAAGTTTCACTCAACTGATTAGCTTCAACTACACATGTAATACAGGCAAGAAAAACATGTCTAGTGGCCTTGTTAAACACCATTCAAGCAATGCATCAAACTCACACCACACTGGATCACCTTCAATGCTGAGGAAGGCTCTCTCTCCCCTATCATCTTTTTGTTCGAATATCATTCCTTACAACCAGGATCAGAATGCCAAAAACAGTGAGTATTTCCAGAATACACAAACTGGCTACAAAACTCCAGTAATAACTCCAACAAAAACAAACACGTATTCTGTGAACGACGAGAACAGAACACCAAAGAGAATGCCTATTCCAATGCCAGCTACTCCTCCAACAATGTCTACTGCAATGCAAACAGCTATGACCCCTTACACACCTGGATTACGTGGCACTGAAGAGGTTGATTATTCGGTCGAGGAGAGACGAGCTGGTTTCACCATTCCTAGGTCTCATTCTAGGACACTGTCACTAGTTTAGTTTGAGGTGTTTGAGGTGTTTGAGGTTTTGGTTCATGTTCATATCTGTCATTTTACATAGGCCATTGATCTATGGCTTCTACACTCTTCATGCATGTAATATGCGTTTTACGTGTTGTGTGATCATTTTGATGTGTGGATTTGTTCTCATTTTGTCTATTTTGTTAGTCTCATTGCACTTACTCATTTGGAAGAATTTGAGAAACCAAATTTAATATGAAATAAATAATGGTTGTAAAATAGTAATGAATCTTCTTTTTATGATGTGAATATTATGTACGTAAATGAATATGTATTTATATGTACATAAATTGGCAAAATAAAGGCTTAAATGCAAATAAAATCTTTAACTTTTATAAAATTGCAATATTAACATGAATTTTTTTTTAAAATTTAGTAAAATAAATTGTGACTTTGTATGGTTTTGTAATTTGAATCATTGTCCTTTTTTAACAAAAGATTGTTGAAGTCTCAAGTTAATGTTCACACTTTGGATGTGACACTGTTTATTTTATTTTTATTTTCAGGAAAAGGATGACAGATGTTGACAATCATTTCGCCATAATGGAAGATGATTTGAGTTGTAAAAATATGTTAAGTTGATGATTTTTTTGGTAAACTAAAAAAGTCATGTTAAAATTAAATTTTTTTAGAAGATTTGTGATTTATTTGTATAAGATACAATACATTTTGACCCTTCTAAAAAAAATTAAAATGCTGAAGTATATATAATACGATCAAAAGAAGCTAGCTCCGTTCTAGATATGTTCATTTCACATAATGAGTAGATAGATTCAAGAAATAAAAAATTCACATGAAGTTCATTGTTATATGATCGTTTTCAATTGATTCGTAATTTGGTTGCTAGATTATTTAAAATAAAATAAAAACTGAAATAGAGAATGAAATCAAGCAACCAAAACTAGTTCTTGAATTGTTCCAAGCGGTGTTCCTTACCCAATTTTTGACTCCAGAACTTTTTATAATACTCGCCAAAAGTAAAATCTCGATAAATATTGGTATCGTCTCCACTTCTGAGATTCTCCGGTGCACGAATGAGTGCAGCCTCATTCGGGGCAAAGAATGAAGCAATCGACAATCTTGGTGTATCAACATTCACAATAGCTCTATGCCAAACACTTGTATACTTGCCATTACTTAGTGCTTGAATTTGATCGCCAAGGTTTACGACCAAAGCCTCTGGCTTCGGTTTTATTTCTAGCCACTTGTCGTTTTTAAGAACTTGAAGCCCGGATACGTGCAAGTCTTGAAGAAGAACGGTGAGAGTGAACGGATCCGTATGTGCTGGTAATCCGTAGGTCAGCTCGGGTTTCGGGCATGCCGGATAATAGTTGATGGTCATATATTGCCCTTGCTCTCCTAATATGTTTTTTAGACAATCTTTGTCTAACCCTAGGCTCTCTGATATGGCTTCTTCCAATAGCAACCCCACTTGTCGAATTTTCATGCAGTAATTGCTTACGATTTCCCTACAATATAACAAATATTAAAGATGTCAATAAAGGTCGTGCGATTTTAACTTTAAGAGTGTTTGCTTCAATTATTGATTATATGTAAAGGATAATGAGTTGGCTTGAATACATGGGATAAACTATCCATTCATGTTCATGGATAGTCATATCACAAGATTAAGTAATACAATAACGGACCCTTTTTATATTATAGGCTCACATTTTTCAAGCAAACAAGTTAATCTTGTTGATATGATATATTATCAAGCTTAACTCAACTTACTTGAAAGAAGAAGGCACAGAAGGCCATTCAGGCATGTACTTCTCCAAGGGATAACAATAAAATCTCAGATAATCTCTCCAATTGTTAAAACTTGTCGTTAATCGCATCGTTTTCAAAACATCGTCAGAGTAGAACTTCATTTTCTCTTCCATCGGTAAATTGAAAAACTCGTGTGCAACTGTCAAAACATTTTTCATTGCTTCCTTTGATACTCCATGATTAATCACCTTATACCAAACATAACCAATTGTAGTTAAGGTGATTGAAATTATAAACAAAGAGGATGTTTAAGTGTTTATAAGCTCCTCAAGAGTACTTGATAAAAATTTAAAAATAATATCATATTTCATCATTAAATAAGATATTAGGAGCTTATAAACCTTAACTATTTATAAAATAAGATTTTATTTCTAATAAACTCCTTCAAATTTGATCAGTTAAATTATATTTGACATACCAGCATTTTATAAGGTCTACCATCTTATTTATCCAAACATTTTAACAACTTATTTTTAAAATAAGATCAAAACATCTTATAAGATGGAATAAATCATTAGAAACTCTTTTAAATAAGCTTAGTTAAACACTCTCAAATGTTTAACATATGAAGTGCATAATTTATTACCTGGAAAAAGCCATAGTCTCTACATGCATTGCCTATTTGTTTGATTATTACACTTCTATCTTTGCAACTCAAATCGATTATAGGAATATCGTCGCCCTCAGCTATTTCCGATAGCTTTGGCCTCTCCGATTCTGGACGAATGTAGCCATCGGGGAGGCTTGAGAACCCGATTCCACTGATTATCTTCGTTTCCATGGAAATTAATAATCTGCTCCAAAATAAGTATATATATTAGTGACACCATATATAGTTTTATGACAAAAGTTTACATTCTTGAGGTCTAAGCATTGTAGTTAAAGAAAAGAGCAACTAGCCATCTTTGAAAAACGCAGTAATTGTGTGTGTAGGAATTGAAATTTTTTTGTGAGCTAAAAAAAAAGACATTAGGAACCTGCACACTCCAATGAGCAATATTCAATAATGCAAACACAATTATTCATGAATATACATGTAGGGTTTGAATCTATATATAACATAGCAGCTTGGTAAATCATGCGTATTGTCTTAGTCTTAAGAAAATTACAGTTTTATCCTTACGTGGATAACATAGTGCTGTGATTGTGGTGTTTAATACACATGTACATTATTTACGTGTGAAATAAAATCATCTTAATTTTTGAAATAACGTGTGACATGTCCGTGTCTCGTGTGTGGTACGTAAATCAATAAATTATGAATAGATCTATCAATTCTATGATGTCATCACATGCATAATCAACATGCTGACGCCATTCAACCTCATTGTCGAGCGTGAGGCAATAGTTGTCAATGAAGATGAGGTCAACATTAATGACATCACCATGCGTCATGGGGCGAATACCTTAAAAAACATATGGTTAGTAGGAACACGAAACTAAAATGTGGTCAAATTGTAGTATCATCCATCCAAGAATTCCCATGTGAGACGTGAGAGTGATGGATATGTTAGTAACAACAATTGTGTAAATGATACAATTTAACGAAATTTGTCAAAATAAATATATAACTTATAAGCTCCTAACATTTTATTTTTAAAAATTTATCAGGGTTTTATAGACATTTAATTATCTTATAAGATATTTTAAAGAAATTACAAGTTTAAGTTTAGCCAAACACCCTCCTATTTTATTTGTTGTACGATTGTTTAGTTGGACGATCATCTATCAATCTTCTATAAATAGGTTATAAATTGACATATGAATGAATATAATGAAATTTTCAGTTTCTTCATATTGGTGAAATATGTGCTGCACTGTCACACTCATTTAAAAATATCTTATATCCTCTCCTAAATTATATTTCCTATAATTTTAGTGGAAAACTCAGCCCAATTACACTCAGGCCCATATTTAAGCAGTATTGGGCTTTCGGTGCTTGTACTGGGCCTATTGTGTTATTCTGTAAGCCCAAAAGAGAAAAATAAGAAAATTAACTCAATGCGTTACGACGTCGTATACAAGGATTGGAGCTTTTATCAAATTTCTTTCTTGAGAGAAAAGACAGCGGAAATTTAAAGAAGAATAACTGAAGAGCGATTCATTCTTTGGATCCCAGCAAAATTTCCTCTCTTTCTCTCTCTAAGTTATCGTTCATCTAGTTGATTAGGAATCACCATGCCCAAGCAGCAAGCAAATTGGTCTCCATACGACAACAATGGAGGGTATGTCAAAACCCTAATTGGAATTTTAATCAACGAATTAAACGTAAGCTGTAGTTTGAATGCTTATATTTGTGTCGTGTGTGTTCGCTTAGCGCAGGACCTGTGTTGCGATTGCCGGAGCTGATTACTGTGTGATTGCGGCCGATACTCGAATGTCCACTGGCTACAGCATTCTCACTCGCGATTACTCCAAAATTATTCCGCTGTAAGTCTTTTTGATTTTATTGTTAATTCATTTTCTCCATTTGTTGGAGAATTGTTTTATTTGCTTTTGTTCTGTGTCTTGATCTTTGTGATTTTATCTGGTAAATTTGATGGAGTGGGTGCTATTATTGATAATTTTGGTTGAGTTTAATTTACAGTTGTAGTTGTTAAAAGGAACAAGCTATAGGTAGTATAAACCAATTTGAAATTAGCTTTGTTTTCTCAAAATGTTGAGCTAAAAATTTTGATTTTTATGTTTAGAGTATCTATAGAGAAAAAAAAAAAATCAAATTTTTTACCCAATTGAATCGGAGTGGTGTGGTCTGGTTTTGTTAAATCATTGGGTTTCAGTTCTAATGCTAAAGGTACAGCTGCTTATCATAAGGCTTCATCCACTCAATTATGTTTTCAAGATGTCTAGGTTGGAGTGGAGATGAGTAGATGATTCCTACAGTCCTACTTCCCTAGGATGGAAAGATGTTAATTTTTGTGAGTAAAATACGTGGATAAAACATGCATTTCATATTATTGTTTAAATTTGGCATTTGTGTCATTTTATTTATGACCGAAAATCTATTTGATAAATCAATTCCTTTCAAACCGCTCTTAACCTTCTGGTGTCTCACTTAAACGGAATGCTCTACCTAATGGGCACTCGTATTTAGTTAAAGGCTGAACTCTTGAAAACTAGATTTTGGGTTTGCGAAAATGAACCTAGTGGAACTAGAAAGGACCTTCCTGAGATTTGTTTTTAAGATCTGCAATGTCACTGTATCATGTGTGTGCTTTTTTCAATATGGAAATTCATCTACTAGCTTAATTTCCTTTGTTGGAATATTCACATCATGGAGCTTGTTTTCATTTGACCATGTAGAGCGGAAAAATCTGTGATGGCCTCTTCTGGCTTTCAGGCTGACGTTCGAGCTCTGCAAAAGGTGTTGGCAGCTAGACACTTGGTGAGTTGTTGAAATCTGATATAGAGGCTGTGGCTGATTTTTGAATATCCTCATGAATCTCATCATCATCATCATTTCCCACTATCTCTGTTTATCGTTGTCTCTTTGTATTGCTGGCCTGTGTTTGTGTATGAGCTATGGGGGCCTTAAATGCGCCTATGCATATTTGACTGCCAAACAAACTGCTTCTCTTTGTTAATGAACAATTAATGTTTTTGGTATGCAATCGCTTGTTCTATAGCTTATTTTAGTATGTCTGATTTTATAACAATGTTGAAATTCACCACTAGTTAATGTGGCTGATATTGGGTTGAAATTTCAGAATTATACCTGGTGAGGATCACTAGGTCATTGGTTCATTCTCAACTTCTAAGCTTGCTGTTTCATTGAATTTCATTTACTTGGTAATCTTCAAAAATAAAAATACTTGACTTTGAATGCTGCTTGTTGTCTGTGTTGTTTAGAGTGGATTCTATATACCCTCTTCATGAGCTCCCTCTCCCTCTCCTCCCTGGCCCCTCCCCAGAAGTAAAACCATAAAATATGACACAAAACATAACACCTTGCCAATGTGGATGTTAATGGAAGGGTAATGTGGATGCTCTTATGTGTAATTAATATGTGTTATTAATGGGAAGGGTTGTGGAGCTCTTATGTGTAATTAAACTTACTAGATTTCAATTTGGCAGATCTGATGCAAATTAACTTTTTTTGTTTGACTTCTAGACTTATCAGCATCAACATAACAAGCAAATGAGCTGCCCTGCAATGGCTCAGTTGCTGTCTAATACCCTGTACTTCAAACGTTTCTTCCCTTATTATGCTTTCAATGTCTTGGGTGGCCTTGACAGTGAGGGTAAGACCGTATGTTATTTCAGTTGGGTATTGTTTCATATCTTTCTACTGTTTGTTGATTCTTCTCTTTGCCTTGCTGAAAATTCCTGAAGGAAAGGGATGTGTCTTCACATATGATGCTGTTGGATCTTATGAAAGAGTGGGATATAGTGCTCAAGGTTCTGGTGCTACTCTTATCACACCCTTCTTGGACAACCAACTGAAATCTCCAAGTCCTCTCTTATTACCTGCACAGGTTTGGTCTTTAAATTTCTCATCTTGAACAATACATGTCCTCCCCACCCCCCCCCCCCCCAACCCAAAAAAACCACTAATATATGAATATGCAATGTTGCTGCAGGATTCAGTGACTCCGCTTTCAGAGGCAGAAGCCATTGACTTGGTGAAAACTTGTTTTGCATCAGCAACTGAAAGAGATATATACACGGTAAGTTTGTTCTTCCCTCTATTTCCAATTATATTGTTGTTCAATCTCTCTTGTAAACTAATCAAGTGATGTGGGGGTCTCATACTTGCATATTTTAGTTAACTACTTTGTATTGTCGTTCCCCATCTAATTTGTCTTGTGACATGTAGTTGGTAAAGTTAGCAATATGGCTGATTATGTAAAATGTTGATTACTGCATTTTGATTATCGAAACATGTTTTCAGTTGGTGATGCTAGCAATATCTGCAAATTTATATGAAGATTGTTGTTGGATCTATACAAAAAGGCACTGTTATAGTAATGTGCCATTTGACTGCAGCTGGTTTACAATTTTCAACTCGAACATATAGGCATGCATATTCATCTAATTGTTTGACATGATACTTGCCATCACCAGTAGTCCCATTTGCCCTATCCTCACAAAAGACAAATTATGTTACCTTGAACTACTATCTTATGTAAAATTTGACCATGTAAGCGAAAACATGTGATTTTATATTTCGTTCTTGAGTTAGAAGGGTTCTAATCTTTTATTTACCTGTTTGCATTATATCTTTTTTCTTTCTTTTTGGGCATTACAGGGAGACAAGGTGGAGATAACCGTATTGAACGCAAGTGGTTTCCGCCGTGAGTTCATGGACCTCAGGCTAGATTAAGTCCAACCTCCATGTCACTTGGTGATCAGCGCCCCAGCTTTTCCTTAAAAGAATGTTCGTTTGGTGTAATGCATCACATGATTTTTCACAAGGGCACATCAGCTTCCTCTTCCACCTCACATCAAGTGTCTTCTTATCTTTAAATCTTAATCTGCAGCGTATGTATGAACCGTCGATTGAGAACCGAATTTCTGGTGATATTTTATGTTCATTACATTATAAAACTCAGATTACTACTTGCCTTTCTGTTGGAACTGATTAATGTAAGAGCATATTTCTGATATTCCATACTCATCTGTCTTTTCATGTTCAATGACCATAAAGGGTGAAACACACTTTACACGCACCCATGTGGGTGTTTGTGTGTGTGTGATCACATGTTAGTAAAACCTGTGATCTATTTCATGGTGCTTTTCAAAAGTATGAATCTATTATATCACCACAATCATTGAAATACATTTTCTGATTTCTTAACTTTGAACTGAATCATTTCAACATTCATCTATCATCCTATATTGAATTCGAGCTATTCTTGAGCTCAATTAGAAACTGTTTTCTGATGCCCATCCCTTCTTCTCCAGTGCCATTCTCAGTGCCTGTAAACACATTCATCAACATTTCTATGTTAGCTGCTTTCACAGTTCCATGAATCACAAACCCAAAAATGCTGAATTTTCTTCACCTTGATCCTCTTTCGATTTATGTCGAAGTCGAAATTCCCCAAACGTGATGCCGATCGGTATTGCACGATCGACTTCTTGCCCGGCGGAAACCAGAACTCAACATCATCAACAAACTGAAACAGGGATGGTTAGAATCATACAAATAAGTAATGGATTTTGGTGGAGGGACAAAGGGACTGGAGTCTTACCCCTAAAATTGGGCTTTCATATTCCACTCGCACATAGTCATCTCTTTTCTCTGTTATTTTTGGTGTGAAATTGTCTGGTTTTGTTGATTTTATCTGTCAATCATTATTTGAAAATCAGCTTCATTTGCATCTAGGGAATAATTTGTGAATGGTTTTAGTTTCAGTATGTGTTTCAATTTCGTATTTCATTTTTTATCGGTAGCATTGATAGAACAAAATCAAATCAAGATTGTTACCACATCAAGTACTTCTTCCATTGCTTGTTGTCTGCTCACTGGTTTTTTACTTCCACGACCCTCCTCAGGATTATAGTTCCTGCAAAATATCACACTAATTTGAAGGGGTATTTGGTGATTTGCAAATTTAAATTAATATTCCTTTACTAAACTAAAAATGATTTTGCAATTAATCTTTATGTAATGGAGATATAAACAAGTTTGACCAAAGACTTGAAAAGACAGACAATAGTACAACGATTCACTTACTTCTCTCATTTCCCACGTTTTTTAATTTGAAAATAGAATAATAATAATAATCACATGTATAAAGCTAGCTTTGACCATAGGTGCTACAATGACCTAAATTGATTGGAAAATGAGGCAATATAGTAATAATTAATGTATAGTAATTATCAAACCCCCCCCCCCCCCCTGGATTCATAAATTAATAATAAAAGTTTGACTTAGAAAAGTCAACAATTTCGAAATAATATATTTAAAGATGAGTAGGTCTTGTGTGAGACCGTCTCACGGTGAGACGGATTAAAAGTATTACATGATATATACAAAAGTATTACATGATACACATAAAATTATTACATGCAATAATTTTATGTTTATCATGTAATACTTTTGTATATATCATGTAATACTTTTAATCCGTTTCACGGTGAGACGGTCTCACACAAGACTTTGTCTTTAAAGATTACTGACCAAGGTGGAGCATAGTGTGTAAGATCACTCATATTTTCAGAAGTTGATACACAGTTGTTTGTGGCTGGGCATAAAGCTAATCCTGGAGGACTTTTCTGCACACCCAAGTAATTTGGTTTTGTTCCACTGCAAAATAATAATTTTACAAAATTATGTTATTTCAGTAATTGCATTAAGAAAAAAATCTTGAGAATGGATAAGAAACTTGAGGTGGGCATTGAATTAAAAATTAAGTACCTGAAATGGAAAATAGCTCCAAGAACAGCAACTTCGCTGCTCCTCAATATTATTTCCCTACGCATGCAGTTTTTTTTTAAAATTATTATCATCACAGGTGGAGAGAGAGAGAGAGAGAGAGAGAGAGAGAGAGAGAGAGAGAGAGAGAGAGAGAGAGAGGTGTGAGTACCTTCGAGTCTTAGGGGCAGAGGTGTCATGGGGTTTATCATCTTGCTGTTTCTGGTGAGAGAGAATGGGAAAGTTAATGTGGGGATTTAAAGAAGAGATATGCTGTGTTTTGTACTTGTTATGGCTCAAAAAATGAGCATTTGGAGATGCCATGGAAGCCATTTCTCAAAGCTTACTCTCTCTCCCTCTCTCTCTCTCTCTGTGTTTAGGATTTGTGTTGTTTAAGGTCAAATAAATAGACTTGTAAATTGTAGAGGCAAGCAGTGTTATAATGGCCGGTGGCATGATTCTACTATTTGTTTATACAGCGTGTGGGCCCTGTGGGGATAATATAACTGTCTCTCTCTCTATATTTGACTTAACAATTTTAAATATTCTTTTGCAATTAATCCTAAAATGATATTCTTAATATTGGCCTATGTTACTTGAATAAGTACTTTAATTTTACAAAATACGCATAAAAATGTCTACAAAAGAATTTCAAAGTAATTGAAATTAATCAATTAGATCTTTATTTGTAGAATTAGATTAATACTTTTTATAAATAAATTAAAATTTAGTCAAAGAAAAAAATAATCTTCTATCAAATATAGCTAAAGGGTTTCACAAAATTACCAACAAACATTTTCAAGTCGGTGTATGTGTAGATGATCGATATTGCAACCAATATAATTTACCTACCAATGACATCAAGAAGATCACAGAGCCAAATATCTGAGAACATCAGAACTAAAAAGCATATAACCTTTTTGATTAAAAGTGCAGAGATTGTGTACAGAGATGATCTAGGATTTTCTTAGCAAAGACATTGCCAGTGTTCTACGAGTACTCAAAACTTTTTGTGTGTACTTATGAACACACAACAACAAAAACCGAGAAAATCAATGAAAGATGCCAAAAGACTACCATCATGAGATCCGTTACACTCCTCATCTCTCCAAGTGTGGAAACGATTCATCATTTATAGATGACACCAGCCAACTCAACTTCGTATATAAGCCATGAGTTTGGTGGAACGTTTTCTCCCCCTCCATGCTTCCCAAAACTACGCAACAATAATGAAAACCTTAAGACTCTGTATAACAAAGAGGATTTGGGGAAACGGGATGTAGAGAGGTGACACATTAGTATCCATACCCCATAGATGGAGGGATGATAAGCTTCCTCTTGTCACCAACACGCATACCTGAGCACATCATATGTTAAGCATGTTAAGAAAATAAGACTTGGAAGTAGAAAGGAATGAAAACTATTATCTTGTATCAAGCAAAGCATAACTACCTTCTATGCCAAGATTCCATCCATTAATGATTTCTTCGTCACCTGAATAAAGATGGATGAATGACAAGTAACATATATAAACAAGACCATTTTCGTTTACTTTATCAGATACAAAAAGAAATATAACTATGGTGGGGATAATTTATACCTAACCGAAACTTGCAGGCTCTTTTGCCCACATTTGAGTCAAATACATGGCCATTATCCTTCAACATGGCAGTGTAAAAGATTTTGACCTGATCCAAGGTTCATTTATGCAGTAGTAAGTGGGAAGATCATAAATGTAACCAACCAAATTGAAAAATGGAATCTCTCTGACTGGTTAACAATATAAACCTTTTTCCCATGAGTAGCTACTTTTGCATCGGGTTGTCCATTTGCCACCTCTTCAATGATCAACCCATTTGATAAGGTCCTGTTTTGCACTGGCTTTTCATTTGTGGGCTGATTCTCGATTACTGTGAGCTTGGTCTCTTGGTTGTCTGTCATATCAGGCGAGCCCATGTTTAAATCTCCCCCGCCTTGATTTTTCTTCTTCTTTGTCTTTTTCTTAGTTTTCTTCTCAGATTGATCAGTATTTGCAGGTAACTCAAATTTTATGCTAAGATTGCTGCAAGTAGAAGTTCATGTTATAATGCCACATTGTAAGATAGTCAGAAGCTGAAATAGATGAGTAGTTACAAACTTTCACAAGCTCAGGAAGAGTCATGGAGGTCAAATGGTGGATCTTGGTATTTGGTGAGTATGAATTTCTTTGGTAGTGAAAACATGGGAGTTTAAACCTACTAGACTAAGGGGTCCTTACATGTCTTTTAACCACAAACCTATTGGTCCAAAATTTGGAAGAAGACTTTGGTCTGCGGGGAGTAGAGGTATGGAGGGTACATAGGTCTAGACTTCTTCAACTCTTTTTTAATCATCTAGGGAAATTATCAAGTCTTTTTTAAACCGAACCCCAGAATTACTTCTTCCAGGAAATGTTCACTAACAGCCAGAAATTCATTTCACTCTCCATATTTGATGTTCATAAAAAGTTTCACTTATTTTTCCAACATTTTGGATTTAGCATCATACAAAACCAATAGTTACTAGTGTTTCAGATCAATTTTTAAAGTTAAATGTCCAACAAAATGAGTATCCTACCTCATCTTAAGTGTTTTTTGTGATAGAAACTTTAGACTCTAGAGGAATGGATGTTTGAGAAAGCAAAATCTCAAATAAAAAAGAACAGACAATATGGAACTAACTCATCAATTTGTTGCTCCAGATCTCCATCTGGCAGATTCTCCTTCAGGTTATCATCTTTAGCAAATTTCACGCGATTTCCTTCAGTTGATGTCCCTTCCAACTTTTCTTTTCGTCTCTTCTTTGATTTTTTACGATTTTCAGGGCTCAATTCTGGAGGAGGCTCCAAATCATGATCTCCAAGTTCCCTGCTTGTGTACATGTATTATAAGAGAAAAGCTACTTGGGTTTTATGATAATAATTGCCAATGGAGCAGAGACTGCATATCATATATAATTGCACAGGCACTAAAAAGCACCATTGACCTGCCCATTATTAACAGGTAAAAGATATACAAGCTTACAGATGTTTGGAGGCTTTAGCTTCATGCCTTTTATTTTCTTTGAGAGCACCACAACCCTTGTCAATCTGAACTTCACTGGTTTTCTCCTCCTTAGGATGTTCCTTTCTTTTCCTTTTCCGGTTTCCACTGATTCACACCCGCATAAAGGCAGAGTAAGAGGAATGTAAAAGTGGTTTGCACAATGAATGGTGTAGGTATATGGCTCATTAATATATCACACTCACTTATCAAGGGAATGCAACTGGTCATCTTCATTGCTTGTAGGTAACTCCTGGTTGACATTGTTGGCTCCTACACCACTCAAAGTTGCCTTTGCTGCTTTTTTACTCTTAAATACAGATAATAGGTAGCCATCGTCACCTTCACTTTCATCTGTATCTGACTCAACTACTTGGCATTTTTTCCTAAGTCGTCTGCCTTGGCCCTTCCCGATATTCAGTTTCTCATCTTCTGATGTAGTCTCATCAATCACTTCAATAAATACACAAAGTTCAGAAAGGATAAAACAAAGGTGACATCGTTCAACGGGATCAAACAGTATCAGATCAAATAAGCTAGATATATCTAAAATTTAATTTCCATAGCACTTTTAGGTGAAATGTTCTCAGAAATGATATTTTATGGCTCATTCCTGAACTAATCAAGTTCATATATATTAAAACTTCAGAAATTACATTTTTTATATCCATGACAAATCCAGCTGTAATAACAAAAAAAAAAAAAGAAAAAAGAAAAGAAACTAGCCTCATGTTAGTGTAGAGCATACCTTTGCTGTTTAAAACAGGGGATGGTGAAAAATCTTGCAGTCCATCATCATCAATGAAACTGTCCTCATATTCATCATCATCACTACGATGACTAGATTCCTCTGTCTGGGTATCTTGGATATCTACACCATAAGATTCTCTATTGAGTCAAAGTAAAGGAAGCCTAGAGTTTCCAACATGTAAACTAAATATTAACTTGAGAATAAGCAAAGAAGCATTTTTCCACCATTGAATCTGCATAGCTGCGATGAAAATATTGAAGGAATCAAGTTGGTCTGGAAAGACGATCATGGCGTTTTCAGACAATATGGTGGAGTAAGGTGCTAAACTTAAAAAAAAAAAAAAAAAAGGAAATCACAGTAAGGTCCTCATCAAATTTAAAGAGAAACAACAAGTAAGAAGGATACGAATCACTTTGAGGATTGGACTGCTGACTTTGCCGGACATAATAACCAGTGAGATAGACACTTCGAGGCCCAAGAACAGAAAAAACGACATCATCTGCTTCCTCAAACTCCAAATCTAAATGGCATGACTCTGTGTGGTTGGGCAGCAAAACACAGAGCAAAACTGGACTTCGCTTACCCACGTTACACTGTACTATACTCTTGGTGGTAGCATCACTAATCCCCAGAGTTGCCTAAACAATAAATCACAGCATACACCTCAAAGATGAAATGCCATAAACAATAATATCAAACTACACAGAAAACATACACACACACACACAGACGCAAGGAGAACAAGACCTAAGTGTTCTTCCATCATTAATATCCCAACTTTTGATCTCCAAGAAAGGTTTTCTTTAACATATACCACAAGCACAATCCCTCAAAATTCAACTTCTTTTTTCCACATGATAAATATTCACCAATCAAATATTCATTTTCTCCATATATTACAACAGTAGATGATAAGGCATTAGACAATAAACAAAATGTCAAAATCCTCATTTATAAACAAAAACTAAATTTCAGTAATCTGAAGGAGTACCTGCGATATTCGGAGCCTTCCTCTAGCCTTTTCACAAAAATGAGTCACAGGCTTTCCAGGTTTCACCTCAATACCTAAATTGCAGCAACAATTTCAAAAAATAAAAGTAAAATATACATAATATCAAAATCGAACAATATTATAACAATTGAATTCCAGATAGAGAGAGAAAGAAAAACACAATCCTGACATTTTACTCAAACAATCAAGAAACAATGGCAATAGAACAACTACTCACCCCAGAAAGCCATCCGTATACGCAGAAGATTTCTTGTTTCGAACTGTTTGAAGAGCAATGGTGATCAGAATCTTTAAACCCTAGAGAGAGAGAGAGGAACTGCGGTTTGGGATCTTTAAACCCTTCATTTATATATGCGCTACACGGCGGGAGTGATATATATTCAGATAAAACCGATTTTTTTTTTTTAACCACATAATATAATTTTATTATTTTTATATTATAAAATGTTTGAAAGAATATTTTTCCATTACAAATTGCATTGACATACCTCTAATCAATATTTTAAATTTGAAGGTAAAATTATTATTTTATTGGATTCTGAAAAAAATAAAAAATATATATTTATCTAATGTGGTAGGAAAGTAAATAAATATATTAATCATATAAGAAACAAATATTATCCCAAAATTAAATCACAATCATAAAAATGTAGATTGTAATGATCAGAATTTGAATTTGGATTACACAAATTTTCTATTTTTTTATTCAAAATCCCTTCAAACTCTTCTAACCCATTCCAAAAAAATTCATAACTAAATGTGTTAATATAGAGTCATAGACCATGATAACTGGAAAATAATAAAATTTTAAATTAAAAAAAAAACTAAATATACAAAATAAAAAACAAATCCATTTTAATGACACGTAGATAACATGAAGTTCAACCAATCAGATTTCTTTGGAGTAAACTTTAGTTGGGCTTTTCATCTCATCTTCCAAAATCCAGAGGCCAAGGTTTCTATTTCTCTCTCTCTCTTACATGCTCTTAATCTCAGACACTTGTTTGTAATAATAAATTAAAGAAATTGTAAGTAATTACAATAACATGGTACAAGTGCAGATGCAGAGCCCAGCTTCGAAGCTTGTACTCTACTCTTACTGGCAGAGCTCCTGTTCTTGGCGTGTTCGCTTTGCTTTGACTCTCAAAGGTTCATTCTTTTCCCCTATTTGTTTTCATTTTGATTTTATATTTAATCTTTTGTTATTAATATATATTTGATAATTTATTTTATTTTTTATTTTTGTAAATTTTTTAGGGCTTTCTTACGAGTACAGAGCTGTGAATCTTGCCAAAGGAGAACAGTTTTCTCCAGGTTTTTGTTACTTAATCGTCTCATTAAATAGACTTGTTTTCTATTTTCGTTTATGATGAATTGTAGTGCACTTTCCTTATTGATTCCAGTTATATCAAAATGTGTCTAGTTAATACACTTTGTTAGTATTTTCTCAATTTTAATTTATGCTTATCTATTGGATTAAAGAAAGACATGTATAAGTGGATTGCTAAAATAAGTGTATTAGTTATATAATTTCCAAAAAAAAGTTATGAATATCTTCAACAAATGAAGAGGTGAAGAAAATATATTGAAATGAATTCTATTTTGTAGAGTGATAGTCATTTTGAAATGAATGAAGTAAAATAGGAAAAATATGCAAAAGATTTATAATTTCAGCTGTATTTAATATGTTTTCTTGATTTGTGCAAGAATTTGTGTTAGCCTATTTTAGTGGGACGAAGGGACTAGGAAGTATTATTATTATTATCATCATTTTTAGGGTGATATTGATATTCTATATTTAGAGATATTTTTGTTTTGATCAATAATTGGATTCTACGCTTAAGCGATGAATTTCAATCCCGTATTTTTATGTGACAAACTAAATAGTGATTAGTTATAACAGACTTTGAATAATTAACTTAATGAATAATTAGAGAGTGATCTAAATTCTCAAAAAATAAAAAGTTGTATTTTGGTGAAAAATGACTTTTTTGGAGGTAAAGCGAGGCCCTTATGCTTGAGTTTTGAAGGCAAATATGAACTCTGCTACAACTAGAGAATAAAAGAAAAAAAAAAAAAAGAGAAAATATTTAAAATAATAAAATATACGTATTAGTACAACTTTTTGAGCAAGAAAATAAATTACCACTTAGGTGTACACTATTTAAGTCAATCAATGATCATACAAATCATTTATCGCTATTTGTGGTAACAACAAAACATCCTACAAAATGTTTGGTTACTATCACTTAAAACTATTGCACATGTACTACTGACATGCCACCAACACATTTCACTCTCGAACCACCACAACCAGTGATGACCCAGGATTTCGATGTAGAGGGCCCACGTCAACTTATAAAAAAAATTATAATTTTAAACTAAGCATATAATTTATCATAATTTCGATAAAGTTAATATATTACATTATAAAATAATAAAATTCAAAATTAGTAACTTAATTATATCTAACACTTGTATTACAAAATTTCATCTCACTTTCTCCGTTTACTCAATGTTTGATAAATTCTATTTATAACGTCACTTAAACTTAAATATTGTTTATCACTATTAGAATACAAAAACTATAAATTTTAAAGAATATTTTGACAATTACCTACCATAATTTTTTTTTTTCCATAACTACAAGTATGGATAAAGAATTTGTAAATAAAATACACAATCATACATCAATCTTTTGCATCTAATCATTATATCACATATACAGTTTAAGATATAATAAATCTACAATAATAAAGAAAAAATAAACCATAAAAATTATATAAAAATAATATTTTATGTTAAAATTAGATAGAAAGGCATCGAGAGAAAGAAAAAAAATCTAAAAACAAAGCTGAGGCATGAGGGATTTATGTTGGGTGGAAGACAAGGAAGAAAATTTGCAAAACAAATTATGTTGTGCGTTGGACTAGTGTTATCCTTTTTTTTTAATTTAAAATGGTGAAATTACTAAAATACCCTTAACTATTTTTCAAAATTTCAGAGGGGCCCAGTGCTCCCTTGGCCCTAAGATGGATACGTCCCTGACCACAACCACCAGCATCACCACATGTCTATCCACGTTATGATGTGACGGTGATTGTTGTTCAATAACAAAAATTGTCGGTTGTCGTATAAAATACATTGAAGTAGCAATCATCATTGGTCGTGAACAGGTTGCAGAAAGCAACTAATAGGTCGAGGAAATATCGTGAGTGCATGTGCAACGAGCCTTCATGGTGCAATGATCGGTGATTTTGTGCTATTTGAGAATTCAACAATTATTCTTTTTTGAAAGTGTCCGAATGCTCAAATGTAAGATATAAACCAACAGTAACCAAATGTTGTGTGTAATGTCGTTAACACCAGAGTTAACACACATCGGAATATAAACAAAGATATTAAATAACAACACACGAAATTTATCCACGAGTATATAATGATACTCGTGGAATGCCTCAGGGCAAAAGGTGTCTTATTGATATATCTTTGTATTACAATCAAGAGAACTTTGTGAAATCCTCAAAATGACACTCTACGTATATACGTCCGTAAACAATGAACAAATGGACGTGTAAACTATGATCCTATCAACCAAGCACTGATCCTACTTTGCTATGAGATCTATCCGAGAATAGATCTACTAAAATAAGCAGGAACAATGAAGTACTAAAAAGTGATTGATTAAAACAATACAAGAGTGTAGAGTAGAAACTTGCTTGAAGACTCTTGTATGCAAAATCTGAAAGTGTCTCTTCTTCTTCGAATTGATCTTCTATTTATAGACTTGAACAACCACACTTCATGTTGTGAACTTCAGTTCCATTCCTTGTGCTCCAAGATCTATGGTGGACTCATTCTCTAACTTGCTCTCCACGCTCTTTCTTCATACTTCACCATGATGGCACAAGGTTTGCACACTCTTCACGTGTTTGCCTTCTTCTCTTTCTTCGACCAGGTATCTTACTCAAACCTTGGAGGACAAGGTCTTCTCATCTTCAGGTTTGAATTAGTCTCCATCAAGCGATCGTGCGCCTCTGCTTGGAGATAAATAAAACTCACGTCTTTTGTTTATTAAGTAATATTAATCTTTCAATAAACAACTCCCATAAAAGTAGGAATTTGTTTTAATTTGAAAGACTTAAATTACTTGGTCAAAAAGTCCTGCAAATCAACATGTGAGTTTAAAAGGATATCAAGAATATAAATCAAATAAACAAATCCCTTGAAACTAGGAATTTAGTTTATTTTGACTTATTTAAATCTTGATTTACAATCTGCATAAAAAAAACACACGTGATTAATTAATAATAAATCTCATAATATCATGTCACGTGAAAACCATAAATCTCTTGATTTAATTTATAAAGAAAAATGATAAAACAATTAATGTTGCCACTGACGTTGTCAACAGCAACACTAACATTTTTTTTTTTTTTTAAATTTCGAAATTGATACATGTTACATGTCTAGGGTCGACCTTGGGCATGGCCAAGAAGGTCAACGGGAAAGCCCATGTATTTAGGGGACCAAAATGTAATTGAAAATTACGTATTGTATAGTTATATTTTAGAGTTATACACCCTTAAAAATATTTTTATTAATAGGCACATGTAAATCTTAGAAATATAAATTTAACTTTTCAAATGAGAAAAGAGAGAACATTTAATCCATACTCAATTTTTCATCCTATTAATTTCATAATTAGAGTTATATTCTTATATAGATCATAAACTAGAGTAGCACATCATAAATATAAAATGTACCAAAATCTAAATCCAAACCTTTAAATCTAGCGCCGTCCAAACATTAAAGGCAAAATTTTAATGGCATAAACGTCTGTATACTATCCTTTCATTTCTGTTGTCTAAATGAATGCAACAGAGTTGAAAAATAAATTTACCTTTTCAATTTGAAGTTTAGTTTGAGTTTGTTCAGCAGGTAAAAAATAATATATGGTTAGAAGATCCAATTTGATTGCACCTTTTCTTTAAAATATGACTTTTTTAGATTGTCTCAGATTTAATTATATAAAATGATTAATTCATACATAATTCGAAAATCTATAAAATAAAGTTGTTAATTGTGTATAATACTTTTTTATTTTTAAAAGTAATATATTTGAGCATGCAAAGTAAAACAATACTTTCATTGAAAAGGTATATTTTTTCAGTATTTAAAATAATACATTTTAACATGCAAAATAACATATAATAATTACACTATAAAAAAATAGGTAAAATAGCCATTTATAAACCAAAATCAAATAAAATAACTTTTTTACCACAACATATAATTTTGTTACTTTTCTACCAGTGAAAACTCCAAAATAATCATTACACTCACATATATATAGTGTAAGGTTGTTGGCTAATTGCGATATATTATCCCTAGGGGTGTGTACGGATCAGTTGAGCGCCCAAACCAAATTGACACCGAATTTTTTGGTTTAAACCAAAAATTTGGTTTAGTTTTGATTTTTTCGTCCAGTTAATCGAACTGAATCGAAAACCAAATTTTTTTTTAATATATTTTATTTTCTCCATTGAAATATTGAATCAATTTATTTCTCAATTCCTAATTTTCAATTTTCGTTGGCCGTTAGTCACTCCCGTTTATTTAGAGCCTTGGATACACTTGAAACTTTAAAGTTTAAATTATAATTTGTTTAATGACTTGGACGAAATTGGAATTTTAGATGTAGAATTTGTTTTATAATTACAATTTTTGTATAATTTTGTTGGATGTGTCATACATAGTTAAATACTAACTTAAAAGAAAATCTCTATTCATTTTTTGGGTAAAATAAATATTAAAATTTTTTCTTTAAAAATCAGTTAAAATCGATATTGAACCGAAACGACACACTTCAGTTCGGTTTTCGGCTTCAATCTTTGATTAACCGAAAATTCGGTTAGTTGTAACTGAATGAACACCCCTAATACACCAACTTATGTACAATTCTTAATCTCTCTTTTTTTATTTTTGCACGAAAATATTAATAATATCACTTTATAATATCAAAAAATATTGTTATATAATCTACAATTTGTAAGGCTGAATTGATGAACACTACCAATAAACTCTCCTCTTTCCCAACCTCTCTTCTTCTCATCACTCTCCACTTCTTTCAATCCTTCTGCAACTGCCATTACTGCAAACGCAATCTTGTCCCGCCCTCTCTCTCTCCTCATCTAGAGAGAGAAAGACACAATCAAGAATGCTGCCATATGTAACCATTGAAGAAGCCTCAGCTTCTCTAGGAAGAAACCTCACATTTGCAGAAGGGCTATGGCTCAAATACTCAGCCCAGAAATCAGATTTCATTCTGTATTGTCACAACACTCTCTTCTTGTTCATCTTCTACACCTTGCTGCCATTTCCATACGTGATCATCGAGCTCCTGCGTTGGAGCAAGATCGATCAGTTCAAAATCCAGCCCAGATTCAAGAATTCTTTGTCTGATATGTTGGATTGCTATAGAAAGGTTTTGTTCACTTATGTTGTTGTTGTTGCCCCTCTTCAGATCTTTTCTTACCTTGTTATTGAGGTATTGTTTTGTATCATATTCATCATTCCTCTCTCTCTCTCTCTCTCTCTCTCTCTCTCTCTCTCATGTGTGCATGTAATGCAATTTCATAGAACAAATCTAAATTCTTGAACTGACATGAATGATGTAGTTTGTTTAAGTGGAAATGACACACTATCCCTTTTTATACGGATTTACTTTTTTAATTTATAATAAATAATTTTTCTACATCTGAAAGAGTTAAATGTTTATATTGTCCTTAACACAAAAGGAAAATCAAGTATAACTAATGAGTGGCAAAATTATTTTTTCAAGTGAATAGCAAATTTGCTTTAAAATGGGTAAACAAGTTAAAAAACTTGGCACTTTGTTTAAGTGGAAATGCATCTCCCTACCCCTTTTCATATGAGGATTAATTTTTTTATCCCTGGTTATAATAAACGACTTTCCTACCAATTTGATAGAGTTAAATATCATAATTAAAAAAAAAAAAGTCAAGTATTATGGGTAGAAAGTTATTTTTGTAAGAGTTTTTTTTAAGAGTGAAAAGTGATTTTGTCCTAAAATAGATAAAAATGTTAATGTTTTTAATCATAATTGTATATACCCTTATGAAATTGGGTAAAAAAAAAATACTTTTGTCATTATTTTTTTAATTCATTGTTGTTGGCTTCTTTTGATTCATGAGTTTGGATGATTGTAGATGACTGGAATAAGAACAAGCTTGCCATTGCCATCAACCTCAGAGATATTGTTGCAGCTATTGGTATACTTTGTTATTGAAGACTATGCTAACTACTGGTTGCATAGATTTCTTCACCAAAAATGGTGCTATGAAAACATCCATAGAATCCACCATGAGTACACTGCTCCGATTGGATTTGCAGCGCCTTATGCACATTGGGCCGATGTTATAATCCTCGGCCTGACCTCGTTTCTTGGCCCACTTATCGTGCCAGGACACATGGTCACCTTCTGGCTCTGGTTTGTTCTGAGGCAAATGGAAGCCATTGAGATTCATAGCGGGTGTGTATTGCGTTCTTACATCATAAAAACCAAGCATTCTAAGTTAGAACATGTGGTAGGATGTACTAAGAGCAAGTCTTTCATGTGGCATTGTGGTGTTTTGATCACTAATCTCTACTTCTTGTGAAGAATTGGCTGAAGGATCTCTTTGAAATGTTCTGTTTTCCTGTTCTTGCATCATAAAAACCGCATATTTTAAGTTCGAACATGTGGTGTTTAGTTAAGAACTTAAGAAGAAGTATTTTTTGTGTCATTCATGATGTTTTGATCACTACCCTTGTCTTCTTGAGAAGAATTGGCTCAAGGGCCTCACTGAAATGTTCTGTTTTTCATGTTATTGCATCATGAAAAAATCGGGTTTTCTAAGTTAGAGATATGACCTAATCCGATCTTCTGATCACTTATTTCTTTTCGTGTTTTTAAGGTACGACTTCCCCTGGTGTCCTTTAAAGCTGATCCCATTCTACGGAGGATCAGCTTACCATGACTACCATCACCTTGTTGGAGGGAAAAGCCAAAGCAATTTCGCATCAGTATTCACTTACTGTGATTATATCTACGGAACCAACAAGGTTCGTATAATAGTATTCTACGATATGAAGTTCCTTCTCATGTTTCCTTCATTGATCGACTGCTAATTGCCATACAGGGATACCGATACAAGAAGGAAGTCAAAAAGGTATTCATTCACAAAGCATCCTCTCAAATTCATGATCACATAATGTAGTCATTTTATAGGTATAATGTATCTTGTCACTGTTCTTCTTGAAACTCAATTTTTCCTTTTGATCTTTCAGAAAAGGGACAAACAGAAGCAAAAGTGGATTTTTCAGATGGAATATTGGCAAAGAGAGTAAGGTTGGGTTTGAATACAAACAAATCTACATCTATAAACATTTCACTTGTTCTAATTGTGCTCAATAGTTGTATAACATCAGGATTGAAGTTAAGCTCTCAGGATTGAAGTCAGGCCCGTCAGGCCCGTCTAGCTCGGTAGAGCGCAAGGCTCTTAACCTTGTGGTCGTGGGTTCGAGCCCCACGGTGGGCGATTTTTTTTTTCTTTTTTCATTTTTATTTATTTATTTGTCATACATTTAGAAGAGAATTAGTAGTACTGTGAAGGAAGAAACAACCTCAACATGAAGAGAAAGTTTCTCCATCTACTCTTGATATTGTGGTAAAGCTTGAAAATAAATACATATAAGACATAATGAGTGATTGAAAGGTTTATGATTAGAACCCATGTTGTAGCAAGTCATTCTGAATAAAGGTTACAGGTTCAACATTTTCTTTCTTCTCAGATCATAGTGAATAAAGATTAAGCCCTCAGTATTGAAGTTTAGATCTTGCACTTCATTAAATACCAAAAAGAGCAGAAAAAGCTGTTTTGATAAATCCATTGCTAAAGATCATTTGCTTTAGTAGTGAACCCAATATAACAATGCTTACATGAAACTCCTTGGTCTGTGATATCTATCATTTTGCATGAGTGTTGTTGACGTCAGATTTTGTAGAACACAAAATCCTAGCCAAACACCAAAGAAGTCGATCCGGCTTTAATGAATCGGACCGAATAGAATTTAGAAAATCAAATAAAGTAAAAGAAAGACTGTGCCCGAGTGCTTTAATGAATCGGACCGAATAGAATTTAGAAAATCAAATAAAGTAAAAGAACTTTAATGAATCGGACCGAACAGAATTTAGAAAATCAAATAAAGTAAAAGAAAGACTGTGCCCGGTGCCTACTCGGACAAATTTGCTAAATCAAATAAAGTAAAAGAAAGACTGTGCCCGATGCCTACTCGGACAAATTGAGTAGGGACACATCAAATAAAGTAAAAGAAAGACTGTAGGGACACATCAAATAAAGTAAAAGAAAGACTGTGCCCGGTGCCTACTCGGACAAATTGAGTAGGGACAAATTTGCTAAATCAAATAAAGTAAAAGAAAGACTGTGCCCGATGCCTACTCGGACAAATTGAGTAGGGACAAATTTGCTAGGCTTGTTCTATATAAAGAAGAGAGAAAATAAATTCTCTACTCGGACAAATTGAGTAGGGACAAATTTGCTAGGCTTGTTCTATATAAAGAAGAGAGAAAATAAATTCTCTAATTACAGTGATTTCGAATTTAGAATTCGATATTTCTCTAGAATTTTTATCTTTCTCTAGAATTTGATATTTCTCTAGAATTTTTTTCTTCTTCTGAATGATAATTGAGGCCATATTTATAGGCTAAAACTAAGATACATTACTTGAACAATAAGAAATAAATCCCTAGGATTTAGGGTCTAAATAAGATAAAATTAGATTTAATCCTATCTAAATCGGATAAGATTTGGTGTAGGATTTGTTTCCTTTTTGTGGACTCCCTCGTGAAATAAACTAAATTTGGCGTACCTCTCGGATATCTCTAGTCGGACCCTGGCCGGGTCTTCTGCCTTCCTTGGTCGGGTCAGATTAGTGGGGTATAACAAGTGTGACATTATTAGCTCAATCAGGTTAACCAACTGTCAACTTAACATATTAATACAACAGTATCAGTATAGGGATCATCAATTAATCTACAGAACTCGTACTTTGTATTAAGTATTAAGAGGGGCATACATACATAGAGCCCACTCAATATATTTGTGTAAAGTATAAGATGCAATACAAAATTATCACAAAAATTAAAAATACAAGATTGTTAAATATCATAATTTTATAATGCAATAGTCAGTTCAAACTTTATCTACTACTATAAAATAATAAAATATTAATATAAAAAATTATTTTAAAAAAGAAAATGCTTTCTTAATATATATATATATATATATATATATATATATATATATGACATGTAATACCCACCGTGGACACGTTTAGATGTATCCACCACTAGTGTATCAAAAATCCAAAATATCAATTAATTTCAATCCAAAATCCCTTCAAACTCCTCTAACTCATTCCAAAAAAAATTCATAACTAAATGTGTTAATATAGAGTCATAGACCATGATAACTGAAAAATAATAAAATTTTAAATTAAAAAAAAAACTAAATATACAAAATAAAAAACAAATCCATTTTAATGACACGTAGATAACATGAAGTTCACTAATCAGATTTCTTTGGAGTAAACTTTAGGTGGGGTTTTCATCTCATCTTCCAAAATCCAAGGCCAAGGTTTCTATTTCTCTCTCTTACATGCTCTTAATCTCAGACACTTGTTTGTAATAATAAATTAAAGAAATTGTAAGTAATTACAATAACATGGTACAAGTGCAGATGCAGAGCCCAGCTTCGAAGCTTGTACTCTACTCTTACTGGCAGAGCTCCTGTTCTTGGCGTGTTCGCTTTGCTTTGACTTTCAAAGGTTCATTCTTTTCCTCTATTTGTTTTCATTTTGATTTTATATTTAATCTTTTGTTATTAATACATATTTGATAATTTATTTTATTTTTATTTTTGTAAATTTTTTAGGGCTTTCTTACGAGTACAGAGCTGTGAATCTTGCCAAAGGAGAACAGTTTTCTCCAGGTTTTTGTGACTTAATCGTCTCATTAAATAGACTTGTTTTCTGTTTTTGTTTATGATGAATTGTAGTGCACTTTCCTTATTGATTCCAGTTAGATCAAAATGTGTCTACTTAATACACTTTGTTAGTATTTTCTCAATTTTAATTTATGCTTGTCTATTGGATTAGAAAGACATGTATAAGTGGATTGCTAAAATATGTGTATTAATTATATAATTTCCAAAAAAAAGTTATGAATATCTTCAACAAATGAAGAGGTGAAAAAAAGTTGTATTTTGGTGAAAAATGACTTTTTTGGAGGTAAAGCAAGGCCCTTATGCTCGAGTTTTGAAGGCAAATATGAACTCTGCTACAAAGTGTGAAACCATGCTTTTAGACTCGTGTTTTTTATCTCGTTTTCATCATATTAAGGTGTTATAGAGCTTGCATTTTGCTTGCAGAGTTCGAGAAACTAAATCCTCTTCACTACGTCCCGGTTTTGGTTGATGGAGACGTAGTTGTTTCAGACTCGTACGCAATCTTACTGGTTCGTTACTTTGTGCAAAATCAACGCTAAAGTTGATGAAAATCCTACGTTGGTTAATCAAAGCAAAGAGAAACATAATGCAAATTTCTTTTTGTTTTTTTCCACTAGTATTTGGAAGAGAATTATCCTCAGAACCCTCTTTTGCCAACTGATCCTCAGCTACGAGCAATCAATCTCCAGGTTAGTGAAGTCATATGGTTTATAGCATCTTTATATGCAAATTTCGCAATCGAAGCTACTTTCTTGTCTGAAAAGTACGATTTTTAGGTTGCAAGTATTGTGTCGTCCAGCTTACAACCAATGCACATGATGTCATTATTGGTCAGTTTCTAATGCGTATTATTTGCAATTAGAAAATTATAATAGAATGTATAACTTGATCTCCATACTTAGTGTTCATGAATAATCGCAGAAATATCTTGAGGATAAATTTGGGCTTCAAGAGAGAGTAGCTTGGGTGAACTTGCATTTAGACAATGGTTTTCAGGGTCAGGTTCATTTATTCACAGAACTTCTTGAAAAGTTGATGTTTTTTTGTTCGAAAATTGCACGTATATGATTGCATCTATCACATTGACTCGATTGTGCTTATATTCGTCTTGCTAGATAATCTTAGTTTTGCCAATTGTATAGTCTATATAATGCCGTTTCTTGTTGGGTGTAAACTTATCCAGCTCTTGAGAAGCTACTGAAAGATCATGCGGGCACGTATTCTACGGGAGATAACATTTATATGGTAACTTTCTCGTGCTTTTAAAACCTATTCGTCTTTGATTCACGATGGATGAGATCTGTGATTGCGTGAGAACTATTAGGCTAAAAACGAGATACAATCCGTCCCAAAATAAATGTCATTATAGGATTTTGCGGATAGATTAAGAAGCTTGTTCAAAAGACTGATCTATCCATATTTAAGTACATTTATTATAGGTAACGTTGCAGTGATCACTTTTATATATCATTTAATTTGAAACTGGCAAGTGAGGGCAATTTTGGTAAAGAATATGAACAAGTGTTTCTTGAAATCCTATAATGACACTTATTTTGGGCAATATTTTTTTGATTAAAATCATTTATTTTGGGACGGAGGGAGTACTTGCAACCAGTTTTATAACACATATAGGAATCGAGACAAAATTATCTTCGACATTGTTGATCAGCGAAATTATGCTAAAAGGAGATGATCTTGACTATGTGCAGGCCGATGTGTTCTTGGCTCCACAAATTGCAACAACGACAATGAGGTTTAATGTCGACATGGTAAAATCCTCTCCCAACTCGTGCCTAAGTAGTACTCTCGATCATTATCTTACAGTGTTTCATCTTGTATATATACTTGATGACTGAAACTACATTGTTAGCTACTTAACTTGCAAACGTCTCAATTTTGTTTGTTTCCATAGTTGAAGTTCCCGACTTTGAATGCAATATACGAGTCGTACAAGAAGTTGGTCGAGTTCCAAGCTTCTTCGCCCAACAGACAACCCGATGCCGTGCTATGAATTGTTCAATGGGAGTATATGTCTGGAGAAATCTATGATCTTGTTTTGAGTTAAAGCTTCTGCATATAAGGTGGTTCATCCTTTCTTGAATTGTTGTTGATCTTTTTCACTAATTTGCAAAATCAATGGGGCATTGGTTCTTTCTTCACTTGTTTGTGATTCAAATTATGTAATATGATTGAAACATATATGTCTGATTTCGTGTTAAGATGGATGGATTTGGAGTTGTGAATTTGGAATTGAAAAGAATAAATCAATTGAATTTCGTTGGATGATTTCATATTAGAGCAAATGTTAGTAACAATCAAATGATAATATACAAGATTATTTGGGGAAAAGAAATCTATTTTTTTAAAAATGATTATTATGTTTATTTTATCAAATTTTCAATTCTAAATTTTATTCTATAATTTGAAATTAAAAAAAAGATTAATTTTTAAAATATAAAACTATTTATAAAATATGTATGATCCGGCCTTGCACTAGAGAATAAAAGAAAAAAAAAGAGAAAATATTTAAAATAATAAAATATATTAGTACAACTTTTTGAGCAAGAAAATAAATTACCACTTAGGTGTACACTATTTAAGTCAATCAATGATCATACAAATCATTTATCGTAATCTATACTATACTAATAGCAGGTAAGTTGGAAAAATTTATAGTATTGCCACTATTCCGCTAAAAAATGTCACATCTTAATGCTGACTGTGTAAATAATTTCTTTTTTTTATTTCATTTTGATTTTCTAAATAATTTTGAGTCAGACTTCCTCATCAAGCCATTTGAATAAGGCTTCCTCTCCAAACCATTGTACTATATAAGTTCTAAGTGGTTGATTAGAATACACATTGAACAATTGAGCAATTGAGCAAGAAAAGAAATAATGAAGATAAGCATTAAGCTGAAAATAAGAAGAAGATTCATGGGCCTCAAAATGTCAAAATAAGAAGAAAAATTAGAGATGGAAGCTATCATCTACATATCAACTAAAGAATGAAAATGAAGAAATAAAGAAAGAAAAAATGGGAGCACGAAATGCACGAAAATGAAGCTACTCTTTGCCGATTAAATGATGATAAAGATTCACGATTCGTAGTTTATAAAATATTTTCAAAAGAGTTGAAACTTCTGACGGTATTGGTGAGCTATCATATTACAATAAAAAGAAATATAAAAATATCAGATACTCCATTGCAAATGAAAGAATAAAGAAAGAGGGAGGACAAAAATCAGATTTGAAGAAAAAATAAATTAGATCTCAATAAGAGAATAAAAGAAAGAAAAAGAAGTAGAAGATGAGGGGAGAAGAGAATGTAAGAATGAAGATGGAGCCGCTACTGTTTAGGAAGAATGGAGATCTGCAGGAATGAAGATTATGATAATTGTGTATACTTATTTAATGGGTAGTGAAGAAATTTATTGGGCCAATTAAAATAAAGGGGCCTTATAATAGCAATTAAAAAATTAATTCTTAAAAAATATAAATATCAACAAATAAGATCTTTAAAAATATTTAAAAATAATAATGATAGTACTAATGGGCTTTTTTTTTTCTTTTCTTTTTTTCTATTTTTGTCAAAATCAATTAAAAGATTTAAATAATCTTATAATTTTTTTTGTTTGGATGCAATAAAAAATTGTTAAGAAATTCAAAGTTTGTTTAATATTATTTTAAAAATTTATTTAAAAATATAAAAATAAATTGAATTAACTATACATTTTTAAATAGTAGTTCAAATTTGGAATAACTGCAATTATTATATCTTTAAAACGCTTATAATTAATTATATTGTATTATCAAATATATGATATAAACCACATATTATATGACAAGACGTACAACGCGCGGGTACACTACTAGTTTGTGGTAACAACAAAACATCCTACAAAATGTTTGGTTACTATTACTTAAAACTATTGCACATGTTGATAAGTAGGAAAGTCGTGCTTTTTTATTTGTTTAGGCGTGTGGTTTTAGTTGCATATTCATGTTATTTTGTTATACTTTCATACTTATTAGTTTTTCTTGGTAGATCTCTTCGATTCCTTGTTTTTGTGTATTTTAGGGGGTTTAATGGAGCTGTTTCGAGGATGAATTCTACGTGCAAGTGTTGGAGTGAGACATAGGAGAGCAAAGAATGAAGTTGCTGAATTTTGGAGTTAAAAACGCTGAACAGTACATTGACACAAGCTGCGCCTGTGTTGACTGACACGCCCATGTTGGGCCATTTCACTGAAGATATTTAGAATTCCAATCTTAATTATTTCGGCCCAAGACTTGTAGGTCACGGCCAGGACATTAGTCTAGAGACGTGAGTTAGTTTTATCATCTTTTCTTTTGGAGTTTTTGAAGCCGATATGCAAGGCTAGACTACTTTTGCTTGGTTCGAATGAAAGTTGAAACCCAAAACCTCTTTTATACTTTGATTGATTCAAGTAACATATTCTCTAATTTATTCTCGTGAATTGATTGTGTTATTCTGTGATGAAAGTTTATGATTTGTGTGACTTTGATTAAGCCTGATCAACTTTATTGAATTTGCACATGTCTATTGCTAGAATTGAGATTGCAATCCGTAATTGTTGTTATTCTTGATTCATAGTAGCGAACTAGTGGTCGAGCATCGCTAGGGATAACACGACCTAAGTTAAATGAATCGTCGTACGTATTTGTTGCTTAGACTAACCTATTTTTCTGGATCCCAAAACTGTCGTTGCATTAAATCTAGTTTACTAGGTTGTCCAATGATTATGTCTAATTAACGATCGTATCTTAATTAGATATACTTAAGGGAAAATTCGAATAACTCATCGTACTTGTTATTTGAGGGTTAGTAATTCATGAGGAAAGAAGAGAATAATGTTACAATCAATTTTACATAGTTGAGTGAGGGTGGAAATAGAACTGAGAACCGAGTGCTTTCTTAATTGATTGAATTCCTTTTTGATTGCTTGTTTTATTCTTGAAACTTTCTCTAGATTTTTAAATCCAAAACCCCCCTGTTTTCTTGATTGAACTCTAAATGCAAAATAATTAGTTTTATCCGCTCTCTGTGGGATCGACCTTTGCTTATCACTTCTATATCTTTGTAGTGATTTGAGTAGAGAAATATATTTAATTTTATCGTGTCGGCGACAGCACGGTCACATGTACTACTGACATGCCACCAACACATTTCACTCTCGAACCACCACAACCAGTGACCGACCCAGGATTTCGATCTAGGGGGCTCACGTCAACTTATAAAAAAAACTATAATTTTAAAATAAGCACATAAATTTATCATAATTTCGATAAAGTTAATATATTACATTATAAAATAATAAAATTCAAAATTAGTAACTTAATTATATCTAACACTTGGATTACAAAATTGCATCTCACTTTCTCCGTTTACTCAATGCTTGATAAATTCTATTTATAACGTCACTTAAACTTAAAATATTGTTACTTATAAATTTTAAAGAATATTTTAACAATTACCTACCATAATTTTTTTTTCCACAACTACAAGTATGGATAAAGAATTTGTAAATAAAATACACAATCATACATCAATCTTTTGCATCTAATCATTATATCACATATACAATTTAAGATATAATAAATCTACAATAATAAAGAAAAAATAAACCATAAAAATTATATAAAAATAATACCTATACTTATATTAAAGCAGGAAAGTTGGCAAAAATTACAAGATTGCCACTTTCCCACCTAAAAATGTCATGTCAAAAAAAATAAAAAAATAAAGTAAATCTTATTTGATAAGCTATTATTTAATAAGAATAAAAAAATATCAATCTTACTCTATAAGCTATTTTATAATATATATAAAGTTAAGAGATGAAGAGAGATACATTGATTTCTCAATATTACTTGATAAGCTATTATATAATTAAAATAAAATAGTAAATCTCACTTGATAAGCTATTCTATAATTAAAAATAATAATTAAAATATCAATCTTACTCTACAAGCTATTTCATAATCTATATAAAGCTAAGAAATGAAAGAGAAAGATTTATTTGATTTCTCAAATCTATGTAAAACTAAGAAATTGAGAAAATATAGTGATTTATCAACAAAAGAAAGATGCACAAAGAATGAAGAATAAAACAAGATATACAAAAAATGAAGAAAGAAGAACAAGAAAAAATAGTAAATATAATGATTTCTCAAATCTATATAAAACTAAAAAAAAAAATGAAAGAATTCAAGATTTGCTAACATTCAAAGGTAGAAAGATAGAAAAATCTTCCAAATCTTATTCTCTCATATCTTCATCTTCAAAGAGATCCCACAAAATTGTCTATGTACACTAAACATAAATTGAACAAATAATTTTGTGAGAGAGAAATGAAGAAATGAAGAAAGAAAATTATATAAGATGATTGAAGTATAAGAATGGAATATACAAATATAAAATGAAATATTAATTATGATTGAAGGAATTCATTATCTATCTATACTATATATTAAAACAAGAAAGTTGGAAAAAAATTACAAGAATGTCATTTTCCCACCTAAAAGTATCATTTTCCCATCTAAAAGTGTCCTATCAATAAAATAAATAAATAAATTAAAATTAAAATAGTAAATCTTACTTGGTAAACTATTTTATAAGATCAAACTTACTCTAAAAGCTATTATATAATCTATATAAAGCTAACAAATGAAGAGAAGATACATTGATTTCTCAAATCTATGTAAAACTAAGAAATGAAGAAAAAATAGTGATTTTCAACTAAATAAAGATAGATAGAGAATGAAGAAATTAACATGATATACAAACATTAGATATAATGATTTCTCAAATATATATAAAATTAAGAAATGAAAGAATACATGATTTTGTTATAAACATTTAAAGGTAGAAAAATTCTTTTAAATCACATTATCGCATATCTTCATCTTTTGAGAGATATAATGTTTTGAGAAAAACATTATAAACAAACTTTTAGTACAAATTATTATGGTTAAAATCCAACTACAAATATGACAACCCGTGCAACGCACGAGAGAAATACTAGTTTTATGTTAAAATTAGATAGAAAGGCATCGAGAGAAAGAAAAAAAATCTAAAAACAAAGCAGAGGCCTGAGGGATTTATGTTGGGTGGAAGACAAGGAAGAAAATTTGCAAAACAAATTATGTTGTGCGTTGGACTAGTGTTATCCTTTTTTTTTTTAATTAAAATGGTGAAATTACTAAAATACCCCTAATTATTTTTCAAAATTTCAGAGGGGCCCAGTTAAACACGCCCAAACGGTTCCGAAAACCGAAACCGGGCCGGTTCGAACCGGCGGTCAACGGTTCGGCGAGCCGAACCGTTGACCCGGTTTCGGTTCCGAACCGGAACCGGGAACCGCCGGAGAACGGTTCGGTTTCGGTTCCGAAATAAGCAAACCGGCGAACCGGCGGTTCCAACCGCCGGTTTATGTAATTTTTTTTTTAATTCTTGGCATGCCACGTGTACGGCTGTGGTTCAAACGCATATAGCCGTTGTGGATCAACGGCTGAGATCAATGGACCGTTGGAAACCGGCCGAAACCGAACCGGAACCGAACCACCGGTTCGAACCGCCGGTTTAAGGTTTTTTGAATTGGACGGCCAAGATCAACTTGCCGTTGGAGATGGACGGCCCAGATGATGCGAACCGCCGGTTCAACCGAACCGGAACCGGCGGTTCGAACCGGAGCGTGCCTATTTTTTTTTTTTTTTTTTGAATTTTTGAGATCTATAAATAGGGGTTCAAATGGTGTATTTTTTCACACCAATTCTCAAGCTCTCTCTCTCAATTCTCTTGCATTCTTGCTCACTTTAATATATCAAGTTCAAAAGCTCTCAAATTTCTTTTTTTTAGTTCGTATTATCATCTACTTGTAGTGCTACTTCGATTTCGATTTTTTTTATTTGCTATCATCATGTCTAGAAGAGGTTCTTCCGCTTCCTCATCTCATGCTAGGGGAAAGAGTCCCATGCCACCTCCACAATCCTACGAAGACGAGCTAATTGATCGATGGTGTGACAAGCTTGATGAAGATGTCGATTTGGGGGAACAAATCGCTCAAGCCTTAGCCGATGATGATGAAGAGGAAGAAACCGTGCAACACACACAAGGGAGTACCCCCTCTAGTAGAGCACCTTCTTCACTTCGAAGTGATATCTTCTCCGTTCACTTCAAGAAGGAGGCCGTGCCTAATAGTGCCGTTGACTACATAGTAACGTGCAATCATTGTGGGAAGCAATACAAGTTCAAGCATGGAGGAGGATATGGAACGTTCAACAACCACGTCACGAAGAAGCATCCCGACAAGGTTGGATTGGCTCCTTCTCAAACACAACTATGAGGATTCACCGGGTCTTCACAAGGTATGGATTCTTTAATGTTTAAATTTAGCCAACTTGAACTTAGGAAAGGCACCGCCGATTTTATTGCTTCTAAACATTTGCCTTTGCAATGGGCTTCCGATGAATATTATCAAGATTATGTGAGTCAATATTTGCAACCACCGGCTAGAATGATAAGTAGGAACACGGCCACTAGGGATATTGATAAAAGAGTTCGTGAAAAAAAATATAATCTTATGCAAGATTTAGCTAACCTTAAACAAAAAGTTGCAATATGTGTTGATTGTTGGAAAGATCCTTATAAAAAGAATGATTATATGGGCATTACTTGTCATTGGATTGATGATGCATGGGATGTTCAAAAACGTTTAATTGCTTTTGTTGATTTTAATGAAAGTCATACCGGTTTACATATTTCACAAAAAATAATATATAGCTTAAATGATTATGGTATATTAACAAAAGTATTTGCTATAGCTTTAGATAATGCAACTAATAATAAAGCGAGTTTGCCTACGTTAATGGATTTTTGTAAACCTTCATTAAATGGTGATATTTTTCATACTAGATGCATGTGTCATATTTTTTATTTATGTGTTCAAGATGGATTAACAACTTTAGAAAAGGAAATAGACAAAATTAGAGTTGCAATTAATTTAATTTGTCATACCATACAAATGCGAAAAAGATGGGCTAGATTTTGTAAAATGAATGGATTCGAAGTAAAAAAATTTGTGAAAGATGTGGAACATAGGTGGAATTCTACTTATTACATGCTTCAAGATTCATATAATTATAGAGAACTTTTATGTGCTTTTTTTATGGAATTTGGAGATAGTAATGTCATGTTATTTGCTCATTCTTGGGATTCTTGTATAAACATGATTGGTATGCTAAAATTTTTTGAAGAAGGCACTAATGAAATAAGTGGTTGTTATTATCCTACATCTCCTTTAGCTTTAGATCAATGTGTTAAAATTGCTTTGATAATGAACTCTTATAAAGATGATCCTATTTTAAGTGATGCCATTATTATGATGAAAGCTAAATGGTTAAAATATTATCATGAGATACCCCCCTATATTTATGTGCTAAATTATTAGATCCTAGGATTAGAGAAGATGGATTAGAAGAACTTTTAACTATGTACTATAATGCATTGTTCCCCTTTGGCTATATTAGTGATTATGATCAAGTTGAATATGTGCCTAATCCTAGTGAAGTGGTTAAACGGGCGAAAAATTATTTGTATGATTTATTTAGAGAATATAAAACAATGTATGGTGAATCATGTAGTAGTGAAGATGTAGTTCGACCTCATAATGTAGGTTCTAGTAGTTCTTCGTCTACTTTTGGTGATACTCTTTCTCAATTTTATAATTTTTATGATATTAGAACTCAAAAAAAAGCTAGAGGTCTTAATTCATCACAAGAATTGGATTCTTATTTTAGTGTTACTTTTGAATCAATTGCATTTGAGAACAATGTGGATCTATTAAAGTGGTGGTCACGAAGGATCACCACATATCCTATACTAACAATTATTGTCAAGGAAATATTTGCATGTCCCGCCTCCACGGTTTCGGTTGAACATGCCTTTAGCGTATCGGGCCACACTTTGAGTGAGAGGAGAGCAAATTTGGCCGTCGAAAATGTCCAAAACCTTATGTTTCTTGACGATTGGGTCAAAGCCACCAAACGTCAACAAAACCTCGATTTGTCACACATGGAGGACGGTGGACAAGATTTGTATGGCTACGACTCAAACACAACATCCTCCGACGGAAGTGGCGTCAACCTCAACGAGTGAAAAAGGTAAGTTGAGGTAAGAGAACTACGTGAGCTTTGATTCCTTAATTCGATTTCAATTAAGGATACGTAGGCAATTTCATTTTAAGTTTGAAATTTCAATTCCAAACTTAAAATGAAACTCAAGCTCTTTCATTTTTTTTATGCTCACTTTTGTAATTGTAATATATAGTACAAACTTTTGTAATAGATTAGAATCATTCAATCATAAATTAGATATAGACTATATAGTTCTAACTTGTAATAATTTTCCAAGTTATATTGACAAGTTTAATTGTAATATATACAAACATTTGTAATAGATTAGAATCATTAGATCATAGATTATATATAGTTCTAAGTGTTCCAACTTGTAATAATTTCTCAAGTTATATTATATTGACAAATTTATTGAAAAAGTTTGATCAATACAATTTTTCAATATATTTTTTACTCCGAGTTGCATTTTCTCATGATATTTTATACTTCAAAACAAACATTAAAGTTTAAATTTGGATCATAGAATCATAGATTAAAAAAAAAAAACCGAAAACCGCCGGTTCAAACCGGCCGAACCGTCCGGTTCCGGTTGAACCGGCGGTTTCTAACCGAAACCGAAACCTTTCCTTCCACGGTTCGGTTTCGGTTACACCATTTCGGAACCGTTGAACCGGCGGTTCGAACCGGAACCGGAACCGGGAAACCGTTTGGGCATCTCTAGGCCCAGTGCCCCCTTGGCCCTAAGATGGGTACGTCCCTGACCACAACCACCAGCATCACCACATGTCTGTCCACGTTACGATGTGACGGTGATTGTTGTTCAATAACAAAAATTGTTGGTTGTCGTATAAAATACATTAAAGTAGCAATCTTCATTGGTCGTGAACAGGTTGCAGAAAGCAACCAATAGGTCGAGGAAATATCGTGAGTGCATGTGCAACGAGCCTTCATGGTGCAATGACCGGTGATTTTGTGCTATTTGAGAATTCAACAACTATTCTTTTTTTTTTTTTTTTTTTTTTTTAAATTTCGAAATTGATACATGTTACATGTCTAGGGTCGACCTTGGGCATGGCCAAGAAGGTCAACGGGAAAGCCCATGTATTTAGGGGACCAAAATGTAATTGAAAATTACGTATTGTATAGTTATATTTTAGAGTTATACACCCTTAAAAATATTTTTATTAATAGGCACATGTAAATCTTAGAAATATAAATTTAACTTTTCAAATGAGAAAAGAGAGAACATTTAATCCATACTCAATTTTTCATCCTATTAATTTCATAATTAGAGTTATATTCTTATATAGATCATAAACTAGAGTAGCACATCATAAATATAAAATGTACCAAAATCTAAATCCAAACCTTTAAATCTAGCGCCGTCCAAACATTAAAGGCAAAATTTTAATGGCATAAACGTCTGTATACTATCCTTTCATTTCTGTTGTCTAAATGAATGCAACAGAGTTGAAAAATAAATTTACCTTTTCAATTTGAAGTTTAGTTTGAGTTTGTTCAGCAGGTAAAAAATAATATATGGTTAGAAGATCCAATTTGATTGCACCTTTTCTTTAAAATATGACTTTTTTAGATTGTCTCAGATTTAATTATATAAAATGATTAATTCATACATAATTCGAAAATCTATAAAATAAAGTTGTTAATTGTGTATAATACTTTTTTATTTTTAAAAGTAATATATTTGAGCATGCAAAGTAAAACAATACTTTCATTGAAAAGGTATATTTTTTCAGTATTTAAAATAATACATTTTAACATGCAAAATAACATATAATAATTACACCATAAAAAAATAGGTAAAATAGCCATTTATAAACCAAAATCAAATAAAATAACTTTTTTACCACAACATATAATTTTGTTACTTTTCTACCAGTGAAAACTCTAAAATAATCATTACACTCACATATATATAGTGTAAGGTTGTTGGCTAATTGCGATATATTATACCTAGGGGTGTGTACGGATCAGTTGAGCGCCCAAACCAAATCAACACCAAATTTTTGGTTCAAACCAAAAATTTGGTTTAGTTTTGATTTTTTTTGTCCGGTTAACTGAACTGAATCGAAAACCAAAAAAAAAAAAAAAATTAATATATTTTTATTTTCTCCATTGAAATATTGAATCAATTTATTTCTCTATTCCTAAATTTTCAATTCTCGTTGGCTGTTAGTCACTCCCGTTTTTTAGAGCCTTGGATACACTTGAAACTTTAAAGTTTAAATTATAATTTGTCCAATGACTTGGACGAAATTGGAATTTTAGATGTAGAATTTGTTTTATAATTACAATTTTTGTATAATTTTGTTGGATGTGTCATACGTAGTTAAATACTAACTTAAAAGAAAATTTCTATTCATTTTTTGGGTAAAATAAATATTTAAATTTTTTCTTTAAAAATCAGTTAAAATCGATATTGAACCAAAAAATTTCGGTTAAAACCGAAACGACACACTTCGGTTCAGTTTTCGGCTTCAATATTTGGTTAACCGAAAATTCGATTTGATTCGGTTGGTTGTAACTGAATGACACCCCAATTATCCCTAAAACTAATACACCAACTTATGTACAATTCTTTTTTTTTTTTTTTTTTTGCACGAAAATATTAATAATATCACTTTATAATATCAAAAATATTGTTATATAATCTCCAATTTGTAAGGCTGAATTGATGAACACTACCAAGAAACTCTCCTCTTTCTTCTCACAACCTCTCTTCTTCTCATCACTCTCCACTTCTTTCAATCCTTCTGCAACTGCCATTACTGCAAACGCAATTTTGTCCCGCCCTCTCTCTCTCTCTCCTCATCTAGAGAGAGAAAGACACAATCAAGAATGCTGCCATATGTAACCATTGAAGAAGCCTCAGCTTCTCTAGGAAGAAACCTCACATTTGCAGAAGGGTTATGGCTCAAATACTCAGCCCAGAAATCAGATTTCATTCTATATTGTCACAACACTCTCTTCTTGTTCATCTTCTACACCTTGCTGCCATTGCCATACGTGGTCATCGAGCTCCTGCGTTGGAGCAAGATCGATCAGTTCAAAATCCAGCCCAGATTCAAGAATTCTTTGTCTGATATGTTGGATTGCTATAGAAAGGTTTTGTTCACTTTTGTTGTTGCTGTTGTCCCTCTTCAGATCTTTTCTTACCCTGTTATTGAGGTATTGTTTTGTATCATATTCATCACTCTCTCTCTCTCTCTCTCTCTCTCTCTCTCTCTCTCTCTCTCTCTCTCTCTCTCTCTCTCTCTCTCTCATGTGTGCATGCAATGCAATTTCTTAGAGCAAATCTAAATTCTTGAACTGACATGAATGATGTAGTTTGTTTAAGTGGAAATGAATCACACTATCCCTTTTATTACGGATTTACTTTTCTAAGTATAGTTGTAAATTCGTAATAGATAATTTTTCTACATCTAAAAGAGTTAAATGTTTATATTGTCCTTGACACAAAAGGAAAGTCAAGTATAATTAATGAGTAGCAAATTTATTTTTTCAACAGTTTTTTTTTTTTGAAAGTGAATAGCAAGTTTGCTAAAATGGGTAAACAAGTTAAAAAACTTGGCACTTTGTTTAAGTGGAAATGCATCTCCCTACCCCTTTTCATATGAGGATTTTTTTTTATCCCTGGTTATGATAAACGACTTTCCTACCAATTTGATAGAGTTAAATATCAAAAAAAAAAAAAAAAAAGTCAAGTATAATGGGTAGAAAGTTATTTTTGTAAGAGTTTTTTTTTTTTAAGAGTGAACAGTGATTTTGTCCTAAAATAGATAAAAATGTTAATGTTTTTAATCATAATTGTATATTCCCTTATGAAATTGGGTGGAAAAAAACACTTTGTCATTCTTTATTTAATTCATTGTTGTTGGCTTCTTTTGATTCATGAGTTTGGATGATTGTAGATAATTGGAATAAGAACAAGCTTGCCATTGCCATCAACCTCAGAGATATTGTTGCAGCTATTGGTATACTTTGTTGTTGAAGACTATGCTAACTATTGGTTGCATAGATTGCTTCACCAAAAATGGGGCTATGAAAACATCCATAGAATCCACCATGAGTACACTGCTCCGATTGGATTTGCAGCGCCTTATGCACATTGGGCCGAGGTTATAATCCTCGGCCTGGCCTCGTTTCTTGGCCCACTTATCGTGCCAGGGCATATGGTCACCTTCTGGCTCTGGTTTGTTCTGAGGCAAATGGAAGCAGTTGAGACTCATAGCGGGTGTGTATTGTGTTCTTACATCATAAAAACCATGCATTCTAAGTTAGAACATGTGGTAGGATGTACTAAGAGAAGTCTTTCATGTTGCATTGTGATGTTTAGATCAATACCCTTTATTTCATGTGAAGAATTGGCTTGAGGGGCTCCCTTAAATGTTCTGTTTTTGTATTCTTGCATCATAAAAATCATGCATTTAAAGTTAGAACAAGTGGGGTTTAGTTAACATGTACTAAGAGCAAGTCTTTCATGTGGCATTGTGGTGTTTTGGTCACTAATCTCTACTTCTTGTGAAGAATTGGCTGAAGGATCTCTTTGAAATGTTCTGTTTTCCTGTTCTTGCATCATAAAAATCGTACATTTTAAGTTCGAACATGTGGGGGTTAGTTAAGAACTTAAGAAGAAGTATTTTTTGTGTTATTCATGATGTTTTGATCACTACCCTTGTCTTCTTGAGAAGAATTGGCTCAAGGGCTCACTGAAATGTTCTGTTTTTCATGTTATTGCATCATGAAAAAATCAGGCTTTCTAAGTTAGAGATATGACCTAATCCGATCTTCTGATCACTTATTTCTTTTCGTGTTTTTAAGGTACGACTTCCCCTGGTGTCCTTTAAAGCTGATCCCATTCTACGGAGGATCAGCTTACCATGACTACCATCACCTTGTTGGAGGGAAAAGCCAAAGCAATTTCGCATCAGTATTCACTTACTGTGATTATATCTACAGAACCAACAAGGTTCGTATAATAGTATTCTACGATATGAAGTTCCTTCTCATGTTTCCTTCATTGATCGACTGCTACTTGCTATACAGGGATACCGATACAAGAAGGAAGTCGAAAAGGTATTCATTCACAAAGCATCCTCTCAAATTCATGATCACATAATGTAGTCATTTTATAGGTATAATGTGATTGTCACTGTTCTTGAAACTCAATTTTTGTATACCTAAGTTTTCCTTTTGATCTTTCAGAAAAGGGACAAACAGAAGCAAAAGTGAGATTTTCAGATGGAATATTGCCAAAGAGAGTAAGGTTGGGTTTGAATACAAACAAATCTACATCTATAAACATTTCACTTGTTCTCATCGTGCTTAATAGTTGTATAACATCATATCATCTTCTCTTATTTCCCTCAAGTATATAGCACCCATGAAGAGAAATGAGATGAGCTATTTTCCATCTTCTTTTTGTCTTTATACACATAATATTTATATATCATACGTATTACAATAATCTAAGAATAAGAGATGAAACACTATTTAAAACATAGGATCTTGTATGATAGATAGTACACATCAAATCGAATATTTGTAGTTTAGAAGTTTGTCATCCAGATCCAATTTCTTGATACATAGGACCACGCGTGATGGAATCGAATCAAGGATCACAATTTTAAGGTTTAGAAATAATGGCAACATGTAAGTCGAGTACTATGGAACCCAAGGAATAGTACAAACATGGGGACCACATTGCCAACAAGCCCGTCTAGCTCAGATGGTAGAGCGCAAGGCTCTTAACCTTGTGGTCGTGGGTTCGAGCCCCACGGTGGGCGATTTTTTTCTTTTCTTATTTTTATTAATTTATTTGTCATTTTTTCTCTTTATTTTTGTCATTTATATTTTAAACAATTTTTTTTTTTGTTAATCAAGAAATATTTATTGTGAGGTTGTTTTTCTGATTTCTGTAATTGTACGTGTTACGTGTACCGCAAACAACATCAACATTATTATTTTATGATGATAAAAGATATTATTTTATAATAACAGATCCAGATTGTCGCTGCGAAAACACCGAAAATATTATAACTCAAAACTAAATTACAAAAAGAAAAAAATAATTTCCAGTTTCTTGATTGTATCACATTAATCTCTTGGCATTTCATAATTTGGAGGAAAATTTCTATACATCTTGCATGTAATAGAACTGACCTGTTGGGAGTAAGGTTATATTGTACAAACAGCCCCAAATACCTTCAAATCTTAGTCATCAATAGAAAGCTCTTTTTCTGATAAGAGCTTCAGTTTCTGTGGAAAATGAGATAAGTAGCAGATCAGAATCGTATATATACATAATACATCATCGTTTCAAATATCACGAAAGTAAAGGCAGTTCAGTCCAGGTGAAAAGCCTTATGATCGATCATAAAAGGATGTATGAAGGTTATATAGAAAATGATGGATAATAGTTGTAGAAAGATGAAAATGAAGTGTATGGAACGCAAAGTTTACCGTTATGTATTGAAGTGGATCATCGATGCTAGTTGTACCAAGAACTACTTCCCTGCTTAGTTTTTCTGTAAGTTTATGGCAAACTCGAAGCTGAAAAGCAATACCAATGATTAAGTATCAAAAATCAGAACCAACTTTGCAATAAAACTTACTGATGAAAATATAGACACAGTCAAAGGGTATACCTCGGATCTGGTGGCCCCACCGATGATAAAAACAAAAATGCGTTGTCCCATTTTCTTGGAATCACTGGATGCACTTCTCAAAGCTGAATCACTGGAAGAAATATGTGGTGATGAGTTGTGAATTTGGACGTTATTAGACACAATTACCCAGATTTTGACAATGAGAATAATCTTATGATATTGGATTACTAACACCTTCATGGAAAACTAAAAATATCTGATTGAAATAAAGAGTTGCTACCTTGAGCAACCATCATCAGAGGAGCGAGTTTTGGCCCATGTTGATGTTCGTCTTGATCTTATAGAATGTGGTACGGTAGATTGACCTGGTCTAACTGATGTGGCCTGTGTGGTTCCATTGATCCTTTGGGTCCCATTAGTTGGAGGGCTAGGATTGTTCATGCAATGGTATTCATCTTTTGGCAATTCTCCTTTGTTCAAATTCTCTATTAACTCCTGACAAAGAAACCAAGTTAGTGTATTCATTCGAAGTGAACCACGAACATGCAAAGAAGGGTTTCAAGAGTTTATCCATTCAAACTCAAGAGTCAAGAAAGATATGGATATGGTATCAAACCAAACCTCTATCATGGGATAAAACCGGAATAGTGCCCATGTCTCTTCTTCTCCTGTACGATCCTTTCTTATAGTAGGCTTCCTCTAATAAGAAAACAAGATTATCAACTATTACAGCTCAGTTTTAGCCAACACCTTGATTCTCGTAAATATAAGCCCATTTACCTTATCTGAATCAAACTTAAGCGAAAAGGTCCCTTTAATTTGTGCCTTATTTGAATCAGACCCCTCAATCAACTTCATATTTTTCACAGCTTTCATGTCTGCATCTGATAATTTTGCCAACTGAAGAAGCATAAATAACCATATCAAAATTTAGCTGAAGCCAGATTTAAAAGTGTATTTTCCATAAATAGAAAATCATTTACTATTTTTCTATATTTATTTTGAATATGTAATATCATACTATATTATAGCCTTAGTCATCTACCTACTTCCAGGTCCAAGTTCCAGATGTGCTATTTTTTCATGGTTATTTAAGTTAGAGCTCTTTGAACTCTATAATAAGGTTTGAGCTGAGTTAGATCTCGAGCACTTGATTTTCATGCAGAAGTATTAGAAATGCAAAGGGGTAAAGATTTAAATGTCTACTCCCTATCTGCTTCACACGCACACTAAATCTACGCAAGCAACTTTGTGAACAAGCATTTGCACTTGGGGGCGTAGAAAAAAAATGGAAACCTGCATGAGTTTTAATGCTTCACCCTCGAACTTTTCTGGATAGACTGCAGCATAAACCATCATAAGCCGCAATTTATTCTCATTCAATCCTTCCTGTATGTAAAGAATTAGTTACCATGATATTGTAGAATAAAGAAAGTTAGTGCCAGTGACACATCTAAATATTATAAAATACAACCTGCTTCAGAAACTTTGTAACTTCCTTCATTCCTGCATCACCAAATACAAGGTCCTGCTCAAGTTGGCCAAGCTCTCGGAGACCCACATCTCTAATAATTTTGTTAATTTTCCCAGCAATCTGGTTTACACAGGCAGATACAGAGGGGGAATTAGCATTCTGCATGCTTTTAGGAAGCATACATCTAATGTTAATCATTAATACTTTATTTTGATTGGTCCTCCTGAATCACATACTTGACCAATCAGATGGAAAATTAAAACTTCATCCAACATTATAAAGTAACAAGACGGATATCCAAATTTATTAGGTAATATCGTCAAGCTAGTTCGAAAGTTTCAAGAATTGAGAGCTTGAATCAGGTTGCATGGTAACAGTTGAGTGCACAAGACTGCATTGACTAATAATTAGTAGTACTGTGAAGGAAGAAACAACCTCAACATGAAGAGAAAGTTTCTCCATCTTCTCATGATATTGTGGTAAAGCTTGAACCATTTTCTGAAGGTCTCTTGTGGAAAGTTCACTATCACCTCTACATGGAAGTAGACATGAATATTAATTAGAGATGATTGGAAGATAATTATTTTATGATAAAATTTCTTTTGTTCACTTGAAAATTGTGAAGCCTTTATCAAGTCATATTTTCTCCTATCTTAACAGAATGAAATTAGGTTATAGAGTGACATTAATCCCTCCTGCATTCACCACGGTTCTATGTCTAGAAGAGTGTTAGATATTGCAAATTCTAATACTTTGCTGAACAGCCAAATCATAATCATCTTCTGATATTTCATGAGTTTTGTTTAAGAAATTATAAATAATCATGCCATATACAAGCTTTTTCACTCTCTATAAAATGAACCACCACAAAAACTCAATTGTGAATGCAAAAAGAAAAGAATCCAGCAACTCCAATGAAAGATGCACCTCAGATTTTGATCATGTCTAGCAAACTAAAGTACCATATTCCTGAGAGAAAAATGTAGCACAATCTGGTCTAATGTTCAGACTTTATGGCAAACTAATTGTTGCATTTCATAATAGAACAAGAATGCGTAAAATTTAATAGAACAAACCTCTGCTGCAGTTGTGCTGCTTTGTTTTTTGAAACAAAATTTGTCATCTTATCATGCAACCGTTCGCTGGCCTGAAAATTGTATAGTGAGAACATGTAAGATCTTGAAAATAAATACATATAAGACATAATCAGTGATTGAAAGGGTTCAAAAAGTGCCTGCATGAGTAAACACCTCTGCTATGTGAGTGTGCCGGAGATCAAGCCAGATAGGATCATTATCTTCCAAAAGGACTTCCTTTTTTTCAGACTGACCTCCTGATTTGTTAGGAACCTAACATCCATTATATGGCATCAGATGAGACGGCTGATGCACAGATCTAATAATTGAATGTGTGGACACAGACATTTACCTCATGTACATATTTATTTCCATCCAGATCAAGCAGATCATGACACATAGCATCATACGTCCATTCATGAATGATAGGAGCAACCTAAAACAGAAAATTCAGCAGAAGTTTTAGCAATACAAATGATTAAATGACGAACAGCCAAAATAATATTAGATAAAATATGTCACACCTGATCAACTGATCGGTCCACTATTAGTAATTCACATGTTTCTGTTTGCGGGAAGTCAGGAATGGAAGATTTATATGTTGTAATGATGTTCCAAACTGCTGCGGCAAGCTTTGTAGGAACTAAGTCACTATATTTAGTCATTGTGGTGCCATCAAGTCCCTTGGCTGCTCTATATCGCACAAAAGGAAATTCCTGATGTAGGAAACTGTGAATAATCGGCTAAAAGTTTTGATAGAAGATGAAGTTGACCCAGTTGTGTCATATTTTTATTTATGGATCCAAAAGTCAACAATGAAGATAGTCTCACAAGTTCAAGAAAAAAAAATCCAGTACTGCACCATGCAGTATAATGTTAGATAAATATGAAGGTAAGTTTAAGTTTCTTCTACCAATCAAATCTTAACTCTATATGTCGGCGTGCATCTTATCGAAATATACTTAAAGACAATTAGTAATGCCAATACATTAACAATGAGTGTCAGCCAAAAAAAGAATTTTTTCAAATGACACTCATTACTCTTCATGTTTATTGGTATTAAAAACAATAGCACTTAGATCCAAAATGAGACAGGAAAAAGAAAAAAAACAAGAAGAAGAAGATGGCCATTTTGAATGAATAATTGTATCTTTTCTTGAGGAGGTAGAGAAATATGGTGAAGGATCTGGGAAAGCCATAAGATGACGTTTGGTACCTTTAACGAAGCAAAAACTGTAGCAACTCTTTTGGCCATTATATTCAAGCAGGCATCAAATCTGCGAGAATTTTCATCATTATCACCAAAGAGTTCTTCAAGTGCTCTTTCTTGATCAGTGATGAATCCCTGGAAATAAAATTACTATGCTGGTACAGTGTCTGGCACAGTAACCATAATACTAGAAATCACATAAGCATGGCCCTGTATAAACTCACTGGGCTATGCACGTTTGTGATTTACATATATGGTCGAAATTTAAGAGCCAGAATCAATGATCGATTACCTGTTTGTCAATACTGAAGTACTCCAAATTCAACTGCAATTTGCAAAGGTTTCAGAACAAATAAATATATAGGTACTTACAGTTAAAAAAATAAAAAGAGCAGTTGCAAACCTCTTTTAATGCAGCAATACGTGGTACAACGCTAGAATCGTTCTTGATGCGAGCAACAAGGTCTTTTGGTACTTGTGAACTGAAGTATACATATGCTCTGCAAGCCACAAGAAAAGCAAGAGAAGACGTCATGCAGTCAGAATCTGTAGAGAAGATAGATTGGCAATCAATCCTTAGGATAAGAAGTATCTAAAACATACTTCCTGTAGAGGGGTTCTCTTCCTGACATGTCAGATAAGAACATGATGACACTGAAAAGGAAAAGAATCCTAGTAGTTAGAACCCATGTTATAGCAAGTCATTCTGAATAAAGGTTACAGGTTCAACATTTTCTTTCTTCTCAAATCATAGTGAATAAAGATTAAGAAAAAGATAGAAGGATAACCTACTTTTCCTTGGAAGGTTGAATGAAATATATGGCATCCAATAAAGGCATAGGTTGCCTTCTTCTATACAGGTCTTCCACCACTGATAAAATGAATAGGAAAATATAAACATCATCTTGAAGCTAAAAGATGAATGAATGTCTGTACAAAAGTTTCTTAACAAGTAATATGCAAAAAACAACTTCACGTCAAATAGAATCGAACCACATCAGGAATATTTGTGCAGTAACTGAGATTAGGGTAAAAATGAAGAATCAGAAGCCCTCAGGATTGAAGTTAAGATCTTGCAACTTCATTAAATACCAAAAGGAGCAGAAAAAGCTGTTGTGATAAATCTCTGTATATGTGAAACTCTTTGCTAATAGAAGGAAATCCATTCTAAGGCCACAAAAGATGACTTGCTTTAGTAGTGGACATTTTCTGATGAACACAATATAACAATCTTACATGAAACTCCTTGGTCTGTGATATCTGACATTTTGCATGAGTGTGACATAACTTTTACAGTAACTTTATCCATGATGAGTACCTAGACATAAAAGTATATTGCAATAACTACAAGGCCAGAATTTAAAAAACAAAAAAAAAAAATGAGAAAAAAGAAAAGAGGGAAAATGATTAGATGAACAGAAAATTAACAAAGCAACTCCATTTCTTGCAAACACATATTCGGGAGCTTTAGGATTGACCAAGTCAGTAACAACCATGATCTAATCTTATAATCCAGTTTTAATCATATTATCGTATCGAACATTATATTCCCTGTTGGCGAATAATCTTTGATGTTTCTCTTTCTGAAAATGCTCACCAAGTTTATCTTTTAGCTCGATAGAAATTATAAAAGCTAAACAAGTCAATGTAACTGTTGGCATACAAGAATCATTCAACTTAATTCATATAACTACTTCTGTAGCCAGAGTGATATTTGAAAAATCTATTATTAGCTCAATCAGGTTAACCAACATGTCAACTTAGCATATTAATACAACAGTATCAGTATAGGGATCATCAATTAACCTACAGCATGATTAATTTAGGACTCGTACTTTTTCTTCGCATCATTCCAATTATATGCTTCAACACACCCCTCCTAAAAGAAACTGAGGATCTATCTTATTTCCATTAAGTGAAGAGTGCATTGTCAAATAAATTTAATTGAAGAAAAACACCGTATTCCAGTTTGATACTTATGAGGATAAACAAGCCATTATGATTCTTGCTTCATGCTGAACCACAATATGCTAAACATAGTTTATTTATTCACTTAGTACAAATTATAATGAATAAGATTCTTGATATACAATTATCTTACAAAATTGAAGGCTGAGCATTATAAAGACTCGATATCTTCCTTGTTAATAGCAGTATCATGCGGATAGATATCATACCTTCCAAGATGATCTTGAATCTCCAGATTTGGATGTTCGAACCATTTCATTTAACAATCCTAAAAAGTTTTAACATATGATCAGTCCAATTGAAACCTTGATCAGAATATGAATGAGCTCCAAAAATAATCAATTCAAATGCTAGAACGAAGTTTATTGAAGTAAATCCTCTGCATCAACATTCTCACGTAATGAAATTTAAATAAAACAATGCAAAAGCATAAATATCTACATAATCCACTTTACTTTACTCGCATTTCAACTTTTCCCTTATCCAATTCATTTTTACAAACATGAATAAGTTTTCTACTCTTAGTAATCATAGCAGTCTTTTCAAGTCAAATCACGAATTTCATGAGCAGAAAGCTACATAGTCAATCAAACCATGATATTCAACACAACTCAATTACTAAATAAATCCCCAGAAAATCATCTGTATTCGAACAGTTCTTCACAGAAAATGCATGCAAATTACTACTAATATATGAGAAGTAACACATTGATCGTCAATCATAATCGTTTCTGAAAAAACCAAAAAAAAGAGAGAAAAATTCAGGTCACTGAGAATGTGAAGCTCCAGAAACTTACGATCGCGGCTGATTTGGCGTAAATACTTGTAGTCTCCGCCGTTGGAGGAGGCGTCGGAATCCGAAAACGACATGCTTAGAAACTATTTGAAAAAAAATTCCAAATGAGGAGAGAGAGAGAGAGAGAGAGAGAGAGCCGTTTTGAAGGGAAAAGATCGTTGTGTGTTGTGGGGGCGCATAATTTGGTCCAGCTGTGCAAAGTTTTTTATATTTCTGAATTCAATTCCCGCCCTTATATTTTTCCTTATTTGCTTTCACTCCCTATTATTTTCCATAACCATAATCTATTGGCGTAATTGCAAAAAAAAAAAAAAAAAAAAAAAAACCCCACATTTTCAAAAATTTAATTTTACTTCCACTTTTTAAATTTAGTAAAAAGAATTATGATTTTTATTCACTAATGTAATTTATACCACATTTATATTTTGCGGTGACAAAATCCATATGTTCGGCAAACATATCACGTCGCATGTCATATAATTAAATTGAATTTAAAGGTCAAATTGCAAAACTAATCATCAAATTTTCAAAAATTGCAATATGATTATAAGTAATAGCAATGCTACAAATCACCCTTAAAAAATATGACATGCACTGCACAAAATAATTTGCCAATAATGTCGAATTTGTATAGTTAATTTATATATATATATTAATGTCACAAAAAAATCATCGATGATTCAAATGAAAATTATTAGAGTGGGTCTCTTATGAGACCGTCTCACAAATTTTTATTACATTGTATGAGATTGATTGATCTACAATGCAAACATCTACAACTCAAACCCTATAATGATTTTTGAGAAATCATTAATAGTTTGATGAGTTGCTGCAATTAACCTTTAAAAAATTTTACTCTAACTAATATCGAACAAAATTGAGGAATAAAACTGTTGTACTTATGTAATATGTGCTGGAAATACAAACACAATGTTTTTTTTTATTTTTTGGGTTCCCTTGATATCTACATCGCCTTTCGTTCCTTATGTTTGTTCTAAGTTCTAACAAATTTCATTGACCCTTTCAAAAAAAGAAAAAAATAGTCATTTGATCATTAGGGTGGCTAAGACAAATAGACTCACTGATTTTATATATACTATACATGGTAAATTTAAATTTATCTGTATTTATAAATACATATTAATATATGTGTAATTGTATATAAATGGATCATATATTATACGCCTTAACCCTTACAACACAAATAAAACTAAACCATTTTTTTATTTCTTTAAATTTTTTTCCCTCTCTTTTAAATACGCAAGAGAAAACTAATTAATATGAATTGATTAATTATTATATGAGAATTAGTAAGTTGCATGGTCATGCTTCCCCACTAATTAGGCATGATACCTTTCTAGTACATAATTGCTCATAAGTATCTGCCAATATCTAATAAATAAACCGATTTATATTAAAATTAGACTTTGACATATCCAATAACATCGAATCCTGTGATATATTTTATTATAATTTGAGATCGAAATCTTAAGAGATCCAATAGAATTAATTAACCTTTCTTTTTAGAACATAGAGTTAATTAATCAATTTAAAGATCGCCATATATCAATTATGACAAATACTTGTGTGCACCAGTTGCACGGAAACCTTTATGTTATAAATGTAGCATCTTTATGTACAAATATCAGCACCTTTTAAAATGAACATGCATAAAGGTGTTACATTTATAACATAAAGGTTTCCGATTTATAACATAAATGTCTGGATTGCACGAATTCATTTCTGTGCACTTGGTGCATGGGAGACCAACTCATCAATTATACATAGTATATAATATATACATATAGGTGGATGTATTCACCTTAAATCCAAAAAACACTTTATAAAAACCATAAACGTAATTACAATATATATGCACGTCTATAATACAGTATGTATTCATTCCGTGCATTCTATTTAATTTGAGTTATTTGAATTTATATTGATATCATCCTATATTTATTTTGAGGTATTTGTTTGATTAGTACTTGAGAAAAATTGCTAACTTTAGTTAATAAGACTCTAACAACAACGTGGAAATATTAGGAAATAACATTCGAATAATGTTATAATAAAAAATAAATTTAGAATTGTGTAGCCATAAAACAATTTAACTAGAGTAATCAATAATAATAGTATTAATAACAATAGTTTTATAATGAAAGTCTAGGTAAATGAATGATAATACGTAAATAATATACATAAATAAGGAAAATTTGACCGTGATTTATTTGTATTTGTATTTGTATTGATGTTAATAATCAAGCAACTAAAAAATTAGAGATAATATTAGTGTGAGTGACTTGCCTCGTAAGAAATGTAGTCTTAAAGAGAGAATATATAAGAAAATAGAATAACACTAAAGGTAGTTTATTTTACAAAATATAAGGAAGGGTAAAAGCTTGGAAAAAAAATAAAAACAACCAAATCAAAAAAGAAAAAAGAAGAATCATTTATATTGGAATAGCCATTTTAGAAGAAAAGGTAGGTAGAAATCTATTTATAATAACGATCCATAAATTTTCTGCCGTGTAATTGTGTTAATTGATTTCAAGCGAATATTATGTGAATTATGAGATTTGATTCTTGTTTAGTAATTACAGTGAAATCAACTTGTGAGTTCAACGATATGCAAATTTTGTGAGATATTATGTGATACATTGCATCAAACATACTATGTAGCTATATAAAATCATGTTGAGTGTTTTAGAAATAAATTGGGTGAGTCATGAGTGACTAAAAATGAATTAGGTAAGTGATCGAAAATTAATAGACTGAGTGTTTTGAAATGAATTAGGTGGGTGACAATAAATGAATTAGATAAGTGATTAGAAATAAATTAGGTGATTACACAAGAGAATGCACGGGAAGAATTTCTAAAGAATCATATTATCATGCATAATTTCTGCTTATTTAGATTTATCTCACATAGTTTATGTTTTGTAGGTAATATTTATAAGATGTGCGTTGTAGATCTACTAAAAAAGCTAGGAATTTCTGCAGAGTTCTGACATTTGTGTACATAGTTGACGATCTATTGGATAGAACCATAAATTTTTTTACTTTTGTGTTTCTATATTATGTATCTTTTGGATATATACTGTATTATCTAACCTAATATGTATTAGTGGGTTGACTTGTAGGTTGTATATGATGTTATGTCGTTAAAAAAGAAAAAAAAAATGCGTTTACATGTGTTACGTTTGATTTCATTTTGTGTTTGGTTGGGTAAGTATAGTCGTATCATATAGAATATAATTATATCCTATAATCCTATGAAAAAAACACATCGTGTAACATTCGTCATAAATCTTTTTTTTTTCTTTTTACTTTCGCCTGAAAAGATGTTTTGTCAATTTTCTCAATTGTAGTTAAAAAAAAAAAAAAAAAAACTACCACTTATGATAGAAAAATAATCTAATATATTAAATATGGTGTTTCATTGAACTCTTTATTTTAATGTGATTTCAATCTTAAACCTACCGATTCAGCTACCTACCCGACAATATAAAATGATGCACACGACAAACCTTTAAATATTTTTTACAAAAGTATTTTGATAATTATCATTATTATATATCAAGTGGGGCTACAAATAATCTTTGGACCGAATCTTTTACAAATAAATAAGCAATGTAGCTGATGAGACATTATATTAAAGATCCCAATCACAAAATAATAACGAAATATTATTGAATATTTTGTTCCAATTTATGATGTTGATACATAACAGCTATATATAAACCCCATTGACATTTTATGATGTTGATACATAACAGCTATATATGAGCCCCATTATGTCAATTCTTGGCAAGCATATCTCCAGCTTTGTCCAAAGAGAGAGATACAGATACATATAGAGAGAGAGAAAGATGAGAGAGAAAGATAGTAAGGGAAGAGTATGTGTGACTGGTGGAACAGGTTTTCTTGGATCATGGTTGGTGAGAAGGCTTCTTGAATATGGTTATTCTGTTAACACTACAACCGGGATTGATCCAGGTTTTTTCCATTTATCCTATATTTATATTTAGTGAAAATAATGAAAATCGTAAAATTGGTCTTATAACTATTTGATGATTCAAATTTTAGTCATGTATGTGTTAAATTTTGCAACTGAAGTTCTTCATATCTCAATATTATGCGAATTTGGTTCTAGTTTGACGTGAAATTGAATTATAGCTCGTGAAAAAACACATGACTCCTAGGTCTAGAAATTTCTAATGAACTAGTTTGATGTGCTTGGGCGTATTTGATTCTAATTTGGTATGAAATTGAATTCTTGCTCGGAAAAGAGCACATTGTCCTATAAAATAAAATCAGGAATTTTGATTTTTTTAATGAAGTTGTTTGATGTGATTGTGTGAATATTATTTTAATTTGGCCTGAATTTCTTTTCGAAAAAGAGCACCGGACAATTAGAAGTATAAAAATCTCAATTTGTGTAATGATCGAACTTGCTTCATGTGGCCCTTTTTATATAGTAGTCACATGCTTTTTTTGGTATTCTTTTTTTAAGGTTATGTTTGGATTGAGAAATTTAAAATAAAAGTATTTTAAATCCATTCAAATTAGGGTGGGATACGAAATCCACTATATTACTCATAAAAGCAGACACATTAATTTAATATTATGAATTTGAAATCCTTATATCAAAACACAACCCTAAAAGGACTAAATGTTTTTTTTTTCTCCCAATTATCAACAATTTCATCCTCTTATTAACAGAGAGGAAAAGGGATACGAGCTACCTCACGAGCCTGCCAGGCGCGTCAGAAAGACTACAAATTTTTTACGCTGACCTGCGCAGGCCTGAGAGCTTCTCCAAAGCAATTGACCAATGCATTGGAGTTTTCCACGTGGCTCACCCTCTAGATTTCGACAATAAAGAAACAAAAGAAGTGAAGATCCAAACGGTTACCAAAGGAACCGTAGGCATATTGCAAGCCTGTGTGGACTCAAAAACTGTCCGACGTGTCGTTTCCACATCCAGCGTGGCGGCGGTGGCGTTCAACGAGAAGGTCGGGGGTTCTGAGCCAATCGATGAGAGTTGTTGGACCAATGTGGAAATTCTTAGAAGTTTGGGGGTATATGGAGAAAGTTATATGGTGAGTAAAACAGTGACATAAAGAATAGCACAGGATTTTGGTGAGAAACATGGATTGGATATTGTCACAATTCTTCCTTCATGGATTCATGGCCCTTCCATTTGTTCTTATTGTCCTGACTCTGTTCTCATATCCATGTCCTTGATTCTAGGTGCGTTCGTTGTCTTTACACATTTCAATCTATATTCTATCTCGTATTTCATTGTGATAAATAAAAGACGATATTATAAAAAAGTCCAAAACTAAATGAGTTTTTTCTTTTTAATCAATTGTTTTAAAATTGTCAATTTTAATAGACCAATTGATTTCAATTTTAGCTCATTTGTGATTTTGGTTTAAAATTTTGGATTTTTCTTACAGTTAAATGAATATTGAACTATTTATAAATGTTCTGAACATTATGACTAGGTGCCAGTCAAGCGCCTAAATAACACCTAGGATGTCTAATTGAAGTGCAGGCGACGTGGTATCTAAATTAAATAATTTTTTTTTATTATTTTGGTTGTTTTTTCTTATCTCTAAAAAATTATTTTGGAACTTTTATATTATTTTGTTTTTGATTTATGTTGGATGATAAAACTTAATCTCTCTTTTGAATTATATTTATATATGACTTATTTAATGATTGTAAAATAACTTTTTATTTGAACTTCTCAATTTGTGAATATTCTATCTAAAATTAATAAAATAAAATATTAATAATATAAAAACACCATTTTTTGCTAAAAAGTAAAAAGAAATATATATATATATATATATATATATATATATATATATATATTTGGTGCCTAAAACCACCTACTTAGAGCCGATTTATTACATCTAGTCTCGCCTACGGCCACCCAACATCTAAGGTGATCAAACATGCAAAAATCAATGTGGTTAGAAGATCATTTATACTGATTTATAAACCCAACATCTAAGGTGATCAAACATGCAAAAATCAATGTGGTTAGAAGATCATTTATACTGATTTATAAAACGAACCTATACAAGCGATAATGCATGTACATTTCTCATTTATTCTTACAAAAATCTCTACAATTTTTGCAGGAAACAAGAAATATTACCAAAGTCTTGTGAGGACAAGTTTAGTTCATATAGACGATGTTGTAAGAGCCCATATTCATCTTTTTGAGTATCCAAATGCAAAAGGGAGATACATTTGCTCTGCTGTTGAATCAACAATTCATAAATTGCATCAATTTCTCTCTGCTAAATACCCACAATTTGAACTACAAAACCCTGAGTAAGTTCCCATTTTAATTTCTTGGTTTTTTTTCTTTTTTACAAGAAAATCTAATATATTCGGGCAATACTTTTTACTACATGCAGTTCGTTGATTCCTGTTGCATTCCCTGGTTTTTCAACAACAAAACTGCTTGAAACTGGATTTGAGTACGAAAACGGGCTCGAAGAAATGTTTGATGGAGCTATACAATCTTGCAAAAGAATAGATCTTCTCTAGTTTTAATTTTTTGGAATCTCTATTAACATATATATATATATATATATATATATATATATATATATATTCTCGGGTGGATGCACACACATGAGCTCCCAAATTTTTTCAAGCATCCCACTATCCTTATAAATTATGATGTAAAATATTGATTTTACATTGATTTGGTCTTTCAAGGTAAATTAACCTGCTGTTATATTAGTTGTCTAATTTTGTTTCTGTGTACAACTGACACGTATATATGACGAGAGGAAGGGTAATTTATAATGATAATTGTCAAATCAAATCACAATCAACAAACCTCTTTTAGAAGAAAAATGTAATTATTACATAATTTAGCTGGTTAAACATTTAAAAAAACTATAAGATAATTATGAAAATCTTTCATTACAAAAAAGGGAGCTGCTTAATTACCCTAGATTATAATAAATGAAGAATAATAAAACGAAGAAAAAACTAAACATTGGGACCCGCATGCCCCCCTGTCACCCATTGCTACACTCTTGGACAGGAATCGGACGGCCCGGTGATGGCGCCGTTAAGGACCGTTACCTCTTTCTTTAAACTCTTACAAAAAGAAAAAAAAAAAAAAAAAGAAATTACTACATTAATTATTTTACGACTTTCTTTTCTTTAATTGTCAATTATAGTTTTTTTCCCTTTTTTTTGTTTTTCCAATTCTATTTTGCCGACTAAAAATTTGATAAAATTAATATGACACTCCAAATTAAGTATTTTAATTGTATGTGGGCGTATTATTTATGGAGCATTAAAATGATTGAATGAATGAAAAAAAAAATTCAATTTCGGAACATATATTAATTTTCTCTTAATGTAGAAAAAGATATTAAAAAAATAAAACTTAAAAACCATTATAAAAAATGCAAAATCAGCAACCCAAATATTACCAAAATTGAAAACTTTCCCACATTTATTTTTCACAGCACAATTACATGATTAGCTAAAATTTCATATTTAATAAAAAAAAAAGTAATCACATATTCAGTTACGAGTGACATCATTGGATCCGACGTGGCAGCTAAATCTTGCAAATGAAATAATAGCTGGCCTTGGGCTTTGAACGCCGACTAATTTTTTGATTCTTTTTATTTATTTATTTCATTAATTTTTATTTTTGTATGGACCATAATTTCTTTATTTTTCTAATGATAATTTTACCCTCCTAGTAAACTTGACGCGATAATCTTTTTTATGCATGATTTTTTTTTTTTTTAATACATCCATATTGCATAATGTATATCTTTTTATTTTTGTATACATCCATGCATGATTTTACACACACAATATATATTGTATATTTACCAATAATTTTTCTATCATTAAATTATATAGTCCTGATCAATCTTGTTTCATTTACTAGTATGTTGAGCATATATACCTATTATATTGAGCATTTATTCATGAAATTTGTATATCAACTTTATACATAAATTTAATTTAAGATTACATATATTTATTTACAAATATTAAAGATTATGATATAAATTTAAATATTAAATAAGATTACACTATTCATTTACAAAATTTAATTTAAGATTACAATATTTATTTAGAAAATCACAAGTACTAGTCAATAATAGTAAATGAGTAAATTACAAGAATTAAACAATAGATAAATACTATTTTTCATATATTCACAATTAGCTTCATTTTAAAACTGTGGACTATATGTTTACTACATGTTTTCTTTTAGAGTAGTCACTTATACCACAAAAGATCAAAAAGTCTCTTGGAACTATAAAACACAGTTAGTTTTCAATGTCAAATTATATATCTAAACCAAATCATGTCTTATATTCATCAAAACAAGTTTGTATTATAATGATATGTCGAAATCAATAATGACAGCAGAATCAAATGTGCAATTTACCAACACCCTGAAACTAGCAGCAACACAAGGATAGTAAAAATTACTAATAACTGCAATCATTCATACCTAGAATCAAGATCATAAATATGTAAAGGAATACACCCCATTTCTATACAAATTTCTATACTAAATAGACTAGAAATGGGGTGTGTTTAGTAAAACTTGGGGTGCGGATAACTGCACCCATATGTAAAACTGAGATCAATTAGTAGTCTTAAAACCAAGAGCATATATGGTCCGTAAAACTGAGCCAAAATTTATGTTTAAAATACTTCACCCTTTTTGCTAATGAGCAAATCTTTGTTTGATTGATTTTGGGGAAATCAAACTCTCGACATAGAAGTCACTACCATAAATTGGAGAGCAGAGCTGTGCAGGATCATCTAGTTCAACAACATAAGGCATTGCTGCGGCACGGCGATAAATACAAAACATATCAATAGGTAAAATCATCAACTTTGTCCAGGATTTTTCAACACCATATTCTTTCATTACCCATAGTTCCGTGTCGAATGCTTTGACAAACAATGCAGAAAGACATCCATCCACTTGTCCCAGTACGTATGTTTGAAAAGTGATCCTTGATTGAAAAGTCATTCCATGAGGCATGGCAATCCTTCCAACCGTCTCATTCCTCAGATCATATGATATAATTGTATGCTCACCACCCGCAAGATAACATGCGGGCCAATGCACAGTACGATGGACAAGGGTCCCATGGAGTTGAAAATGGCTATAGTTTTTATTCAAGGTGAGTGACGATTTCCAAGAATCGGTGTCAACGTATAACCTGATGAGGTGGATGTGAGTAGTCGTCCCTAAAACGAGCTTGTATTCATCGTTATCATACCCAAACCAATAGTTACAGGTGGGCTGTTGGGGCATTTTTATAGGTATAAATTCTGCTTCATGCAGGGCTGGATTCCATAACAAAACACCACCTCCATACTTGCTGTCGTGTTTAGGCGTTCGACATACCTACAAACCATTACAACTTCCATAGTTCGTTCCATAGAACTTTGTCTCGATCTCCTCTACTTCTTCTCCCCTATGTCGCTCAAGACAGGTTTGTCTGTGGATATTGATGACCCTCAAACTCGACTCTGCTCCTCCATGTCGCTTAAGACAAAGGTAGCTCCAATTATTGAAATGGATGGCCCTGAAACTCGACTGGTTGAGATGCAGATGAATGAAATCATCGTTGCAAATGAGGGTGGAAATGAGGTCAAGAAAGGCTTTGGAAACAGATTTCAATCGTATCAAGTCTTTCACACAAAGTCTTGATAGGATTTCCATCCAGATATCCAAACACTCCATCACACAAGCTGCACAAAAACACTAAATTTACAAAAATTAACAATATCAGATATATTCAATTATGTTTAATTACACTAAATTCACAAAAATAAGTTAACAATATCAGATATATTCTACTATGTTTAATTACACTGTATTTACAAAAATTAACAATATCAGATATATTCTATTATGTTGTTCACTGATTTGTGAGACCAAAATGTCATCTTTAAAATTCCAGTATAACATAATCTCTTGAGATTCATTCTTAAGATTCCAGAATAAATTCAATTTGAGAAAATCAAGCAAACCGAATTTGTCTTTTTTTTTTTTTTAAGAAATTTGATCTGTAAAACTATTTCTAAAAGAAAAGCCTCAAACACATGGAAAATTTGTGGAGAATCAGAGTGGTGTGCTGTGTAGTAAAATAAACAACAACAACAACAACAATAATAATAATACCTCAAATTCACAATAAAATTGCCAGAAGTGGCAACGAAGATCTCCGACCTGAAAAGAGAATTAAAAAAAAAAAAAAATCTTATTTGTTTCCGGAGAAGAAAGGGTTTTTTTTTTTGTTACTCGATTCATAACAACAAATTACCAATCAATACCCAAAACAAAACCACTACATACAAAGAAAACTAAAAGCAAAAACGAAAGCAATAGTTAAATAGATTATGATTAACATAAAGATCTAAAATGAAACGGCACGTACTGACCTTAAAAGTGAAGATTAAAACTATAGAGAGAGAAGGGAGAAGGGAACGGCATATATATAGATGTGGGAGTTAGCGCATTTCTTGGGCCGTAAGATCTAATGAGGTCCGACAAGAGAGAGCTGCTCCTTAATTTTGTTGCCCTAATGCTTGGATGAGAACATAAGGCAGAGGCCCAAAACAAAAACAGCCCACAAAGGCCTTCAAAATTAAGCAAAATGGAAGGCCTAAAAGCCCAACAAGAAACCCAAAATACAAACCAAAGCAAAGCCCATCAGAACCAAAAAAAAAAAAAAAGAGTCACAAGGCCGTCACATGTAGGATGAAATTTACCCCTTCTAGAGACTCGGTATTGAAAAAAGAGATCTGATACTAAAAAGTCACTATGTAGTATTTGAAAGGGATTTAGTGTCGGATAATCTATCTATATCTTGTATATAAAAAAAGGGTTGGAGACTCTCAAGTGATGACAAATCAGTATTTCTAAACTTCTCTCCAATTGACACGTGTTACAAAGGTTGGAGCTACTCAAGTATGACAAATCAACATTTCCAAGCTTCTCTTCCATTGACACGTGTAACGTTTCTAAAATTAATTTTATTCAAAAAGAGGAACTCTCCATCTCCCCAATATCCAACTGTTCAGATCTCTACACTCTCTCAACCAAAAATCAAAAAATTCTGGAGTTGTGCAACTATGGAGGCTTATTATCTTTGGACAACATGTTTTAAACGAACATGCACTTTAACTCCATCTTCAATAGAAGTGAACAACGTCTAACTGATGCTTTCCACTTAAATTCCACGATCTTTTTCAGTAAGAAATAGAAACACAGCATCGATCATATGGAAATGATGGCAAAATCAAACCTGAAATTCAAGCTGTCTGATCGCAAATCTAGCAGCAATCCGGTTAATTTCATTTTCCATATAATCAGGGGATGTGATTATTAGACGTCAATGGTTGACATATTAAGATTTTCTGACTGTTGACATTTTATCATTTTCGTATATATATATATATATATATATATATATATATATATATGAATTAGGGGGAAGGGGAGTATTTTTTGTGGTTACATATTAAATCAAAAACAAATGAGAAAAGAAAATAACTTAACAAGTAACTAAGCAAAACAGATTTGGGTTTTTTTTTTTTTTTTGAGCAAATTTGATCTGTAAAACTATTTCAAAAAGAAAAGACTCGTGAGAAAAGTATTAAAAAATGTACAAAACTATATAAAAATTTCATCAGTTAGTACATAATATTGCACTTTTTTACACAATCTTCAGTTACCACAAAATAAACCACATGGAAAATTTGTTGGACAATCTGAGTGGTGTGCTGTGTAGTAAAATAAACAATTTTATAATAATAATAACACTTACCTCAAATTGTCCAACAAATCTATTTAATAATAACGATCCATAAACATAGTATTACGGGAATTATGAGATTTGATTCTTGTTTAGTAATTATAGTGAAATGAACTTGTGAGTTCAACGATATGCAAATTTTGTAAGATATTATGTGCTACATTGCATCAAACATACTATGTATTTACATAAAATTATATTTTATCACATGATGTATTTCGACCACAAGGGATGGATTCGTACTCCCAGGTCATACTTATGTTGACCACATGATAGGTTGTAAATTGAGCTCATGCTGAGTGTTTTAGAAATGAATTAGGTGAGTGACTAAAAATGAATTAGGTAAGTGATCGGAAATTAATTAGACGAGTGCTTAGAAATGAATTAGGTGGATGACAATAAATGAATTAGGTGAGTGATTAGAAATAAATTAGGTGATTACAAAAGAGAATACAAGGGAAGAATTTCTAAAGAATCATATTATCATGCATAATTTCTGCTTATTTAGATTTATCTCACGTAGTTTGTGTTTTGTAGGTAATATTGATATGATGTGCGTTGTAGATCTAGTAGAAAAGTTGGGGAACTCCTGCAGAGTTCTGACATTTGTGTACATAGTTGACGATCTGTTGGACAGAATCGTAGCTTATTTTTACTTTCGTATTTATATATTGTCTCTTTTGGATATGTACTGTATTGTATAACCTAACATGTATTAGTGGGTTGACTTGTAGGTTGTATATGATGTTATGTCGTTAAAAAAAAAAAAAAAAAAAGAGCACGTTTACATGTTGTGTTACGTTTAATTTCATTTTATGTTTGGTTGGGTAAGTATGGTCGTGTCATATAGAATATGATTATATCCTGTAATCCTATGAAAAAAACACACCGTGTAACATCCGACATAAAACCGATTTTTTTTTTTACTTTCGCCCAGAAATATATTTTGTCAATTTTCTGAATTGTAGTTTAAAAAAAAAAAACTATCACTTATTATAGAAAAATAATCTAATATATTCAATATGGTATTTCATCGGACTCTTTATTTTAATGTGATTTCAATCTTAAACCGACCGATCAGCTACCTACCCGACCATATAGAATGACACACACGACAAACTTTTTAATATTTTTTACAAAAATATTTTGATATACAATTATCATTATTATATATCAAGTGGGGCTACAAATAATCTTTGGACCGAATCTTTTACAAATAAATAAGCAATGTAGATACATATAGAGATCCCAATCACAAAATGATAACGAAATATTATAGAATATTTTGTTCCAATTTATGATGTTGATACATAACAGCTATATATGAGCCCCATTATGTCAATTCTTGGCAAGCATATCTCCAGCTTTGTCCAAAGAGAGAGATATAGATATATATAGAGAGAGAAAGATGAGAGAGAAAAATAGTAGGGAAGAGTATGTGTGACTGGTGGAACAGGTTTTCTTGGATCATGGTTGGTGAGAAGGCTTCTTGAATATGGTTATTCTGTTAACACTACAACCGGGATTGATCCAGGTTTTTTCCATTTATCCTATATGTATATTTAGTGAAAATAATGAAAATCTTAAAATTGGTCTTATAACTATTTGACGATTCAAATTTTAGTTATGTACGTATTAAATTTTGCAACTGAAGTTCTTCACATGTCAATATTTTTTTTTTGGCAAATTTTTTTTTTAAGGTTACGTTTGGATTGAGAAATTTAAAATAAAAGAATTTCAAATCCATTCAAATTAGAATGGATACGAAATCCACTATATTACTCATAAAATCAGTTCAAAATAAAAATGTTGAATTAATTACAAACACATGAATTTAATATTATGAATTTCAAATCCTTATATCCAAACAACCCAAAAAGGACTAATTGTACTTTTTTTTTTTTTTTTTCCGATTCTCAACAATTTCATCCTCTTATTAACAGAGAGGAAAAGGGATACGTGCTACCTCACGAGCCTGCTAGGCGCGTCGGAAAGGCTACAAATTTTCAACGCTGACCTAGACAGGCCTGAGAGCTTCTCCAAAGCAATTGACCAATGCATCGGAGTTTTCCATGTGGCTCATCCTCTAGATTTCGACGATAAAGAAACAGAAGAAGTGAAGATCCAAAGGGTTACCAAAGAAACCGTAGGCATATTGCAAGCACGTGTGGACTCGAAAACAGTCCGACGTGTCGATTTCACGTCCAGCGTGGCGGCGGTGGCGTTCAACAAGAAGGCCGGGGGTTCTGAGCCGATCGACGAGAGTTGTTGGACCAATGTGGAAATTCTTAGAAGTTTGGGGGTATATGGAGAAAGTTATATGGTGAGTAAAACAGTGACAGAAAGAATAGCACATGATTTTGGTGAGAAACATGATTGGATATTGTCACAATTCTTCCTTCATGGATTCATGGCCTTTCATTTGTTCTTATTGTCCTGATTCTGTTCTCATATCTATGTCCATGATTCTAGGTACGTTCATTGTCTTTACACATTTCAATCTATATTCTATCTCGTATTTCATCGTGCTAAATAAAAGTCGATATTATAAAAAAGTCCAAAACTATACGATTTTTTCATTTTTAATCAATTGTTTTAAAATTATCGATTTTAACAGTGATTTGACCAATTTCAATTTTAGCCCATTTGTATTTTTGGTTTAAAATTTTGGATTTTTCTTGCAGTTAAGCGTATATTGAACTATCTATAAATGTTCTAAAATTCATGACTAGGCGCTAGTCAAGCGCCTAAATAACACCTAAGATGCCTAATCGAAGTGCAGGCGACGTCGTACCTAAATTAAATAGATTTCTTGTTATTTTAGTTGTTTTTTCTTAATTTCTTATCTCTAAAAATTTATTTTGGAATTTTCATAATTTTTTTGTTTTTGATTTATGTTGGAGGATAAGTAGCAATTTAATCTCTCTTTTGAATTATATTTATATATGACTTATTTAATGATTATAAAATGACTTTTTATTTGTATTTCTCAATTTGTGAATTTTCTATCTATATTTATTAAAATAAAATACTAATAATTTGAAAGAAGTATGTAGTACATTAATAAGAACACCATTTTTTTGCTAAAAAGTAATAAAAGAAAATTTTGGTGCCTAGGACCACCTAGCTAGAGCCGATATGTTACACCTAGCCTCGCCTACGGCCACCCAACATCTAAAATGATTGAACATGCAAAAATCAATGTAGTTAGAAGACCGTTTATACCGATTTTTTAGAACACTGTTATTTATAAAACGAACCTATACAAGCGATAATGCATGTACATTTCTCATTTATTCTTACATAAATCTCTACAATTTTTGCAGGCAACAAGAAATATTACCAAAGTCTTGTGAGGACAAGTTTAGTTCATATAGACGATGTTGTAAGAGCCCATATTCATCTTTTTGAGTATCCAAATGCAAAAGGGAGATACATTTGCTCTGCTGTTGAATCAACAATTCATAAATTGCATCAATTTCTCTCTGCTAAATACCCACAATTTGAACTACAAAACCCTGAGTAAGTTCCCATTTTAATTTCTTGGTTTTTTTTTTTTTTTTACAAGAAAATCTAATATATTCGGACAATATTATTTTTTACTACATGCAGTTCGTTGATTCCTGTTGCATTCCCTGGTTTTTCAACAACGAAACTACTTGGAACTGGATTCGAGTACGAAAACGGGCTCGAAGAACTGTTTGATGGAGCTATACAATCTTGCAAAAGAATAGATCTTCTTTAGTTTTAATTTTTTGGAATCTCTATTAACATCATATTATTACATTGAGAGAAGGTTAAAAGTTTATAATGATCATTAGTTTCCTTATTATATTTACTAACGTCTTGATGTTTTGATTGAATTTTTTTTATTTTTTTTTCACATAATTTACGAGTGAATCAAAATTGTTTTCGTTTTGAAATAATTCACATTACAAAATAACCTATTTAATTAATAATTTGCAAAGAGATCGTTATGTATAGTATAAGAGTAGCGTACTTGGTCATATCGTATGAATTTCCAAATTTTATTTCAAATTTCGATTTTAAAATATTTTTGCCAAAATCTAAGGCTATATTTGTTTGGCGTTTCTTAAAATGAGTGCGAGTCTTTTTTTTTTTTTTTTCCAAATTATTAAACATTTGGTTGGCTGCACCCTTAAAATGTTATGAATTAACACATAGGTTCTCTCAAAATTTCTCCATTTTTTTCAATCATTGCAAAAACACATAGATCTTGATTTGGGAAAAGATGGCAAATTAAATCTACGTACCAAATTCTAGCTCACTCTACCTATGTCTTTAGTACAACACTCTACCAGCAACACATTCATTTTTTCATTAAAACCATGTAATTTAATTAAAACTCTGAAATATATAGTGTGGCCAATGTGCAAAAAAAAATCGGATAGATATATACAAGACATGTTTTTTCTTATAAAGTAGGTAGAAAACATTTATTAATACTGGTTATAAATCTCACTACCATTTCTCTCTTATCCATTCATCATTCAAACATACATGAAATAGAAAGTGAAATGGATGAGATTAAAAAAAAAGGAAGAGTATGTGTAACTGGTGGAACAGGTTTTCTTGGATCATGGATGGTAAAGAAGCTTCTAGAACATGGTTATTCTGTCAATACTACAATCAGAATTAATCCAGGTTTTTCCAATTCTATACAAACATAAACAAGGTTGAGTTATATACATAAATATATTCATAACAATCTTGCCACATTTCAGACAACAAAAGGGACATCAGCTACCTCACAAATCTTCCAGGTGCATCAGACAGGCTACAGATTTTCCAGGCAGATCTCGACAGGCCCGACAGCTTCGTCGCAGCCATCGAGGGATGTGTCGGGGTCTTCCACGTGGCCCATCCAACGGACATTGACGAGAAAGAAGAAGAAGGGAAGATCCAACGGGCCATCAATGGAACCATTACCATTTTACAGGCCTGTCTCGACTCAAAAACAGTTGCACGTGTCGTTTATACATCCACCGCAGGCGCATTGTGTTTCAAGGACAAGGTTTCCACTATAACAAAAAGCTCATTAGCGACAACATTTTGTCGTTAAATTATTATTTCAAAAGCCTTCCAGCAAATAATTTTTTTAGTTATTTTTTAATTATTTTTTGTGACAATTTGTTTTCAATTAAAAAATAGACTCTTTGCAACAATTTTTGTTGTTGTAAAAAACTCATCGTAAATATTCATTATTATTGTAGTATTCTGAAATAATAGATGAGAGTTCTTGGAGTGACGTGGATTTTATTCGAGGCTTGAAGATGGTTTCAGGCACGTATCTCGTGACGAAAACGTTGATGGAAAAACAGGCACTGGATTTTTCAGACAAGCATGGATTGGATCTTATTACAGTGGCTCCATGCCTGATACATGGTCCCTTCTTATCTCCAGGCTGCCCTCTTTCGGTTCACGTTGCCATGTCCCTGTTTTTCTGTATGTTATCTTTCACTTCAAACTCTGTTAGAAATATGAGACGAAATATTATTTGAAATAGACGATCATCTGATGATCTTACATGGTGAAAATAGCTTCAAATAGTTCATAAGAATAACAAAATTTTATTATAGTCATTTCATAATAAAAGTGGTGAAAATGGGTTCAAGAAGCCTAATAAGAATAACAAAAATTTATCATAGTCATTTCAGAAATAATTTAATGATAAAAAAAAGTGTGTTTTGGACAAAGAAAATACACTTCTCTTGCTTGATTCACTTAGGAGGTGGAACACATTTCATTAAGGATAAAAATGTCAGATTTTGATTATATTTAATGTTTTATTTTCTTTTGGTTATTTAAATTTTGTTGGTTACTTAAGGATTGGAGCACAACAATCCAAAAAAATTTCGACAAACAAAAATGATATTAGGAACTTTCTAAGATAAGAAGATAAAAAAGTACAATTCTAGAATGCTATGAATGCAAGTTGTAGAGGATTGAATGAAATGATTGAATGTGGGGTCTATTTATAAAAATTGAAGAGGTGTGGTGTCTTTTCATAAAACACATTTTAATTTGAAATGATGTATTTTCATAATTAGACACATTTTGATTTGAATTGAAGTCTTTCCATAATTAGACACATTTTGGAATGAAATAGTGTGTCTCACAATATTTCGGATTAAATGCATCCATTTAATTTGGGTAACATCAATTCAATTCAAACTCACACTTTCAAATTAAGTTGCAAACTTTAATCATTAATTTCTCATTCATCTAAAATAGAACTTGAGAAAATAAATACTCTAAATTTATCTACTCAAAATCGAAACGTAGATTTCAAATTTACAACTTGTTTTTGCTTTTAATAAACAAAACACCATGAAAAAATTAGTCAAAAATTAGTCAACACCAACTTCTCCAAATAAATTTCCAACAATTTTTTTCTTATGCTATCAGACTACTTTTGTTTGGGGCACAAACTACCCCTCTCTTCATTTGAAGGTGGACCCATTTCATCAATGATAAAAATGTAATTTTGAGTATATTTAATGTTACGTTATTTTTTTTTGACTGTTTTAAAATTTTCTTATCTTAGTAGGCTACTTTGATGATAATACATCTTCGTAAATGTGGCAGCTGATGAGAAATGGTATTTTGCCCTTAAGAAGAATAGTTTGGTGCACGTGGAGGACGTGGCTAGAGCTCATATTCATCTTTTCGAGCATCCAAACGCGAAAGGGAGATACATTTGTAATGCTGCTGACTTTGCCTTCAATGAATTGTATCAATTTGTATCTGTTAGGTATCCTGAATACAAGCTGCCAATAGACTCAATTCCAGAGTAAGTTCCAATTACTAACTAGATTATTTTTTGACAAAAGATGTTGCTTTGAAAACTGTTTCTACTATATGCAGTTCATTCAAGGATTTGGGGCCTTCTGAACAGCCAAACTTGTCAAGCAAGAAGCTTCTGGAAACTGGATTCAAGTTCAAATATGGGCTCCAAGAAATGTTTGATGGAGCTATTAAATGTTACAAAGAAAGGGGCCTTCTCTAGTTACATGAGATCATGAGTTTAGATTCCTGTTTTACTATATTCTTATATAATGTTTCCTTTCTACAAATATGCTATACGTATAATATGACATCATCACTATATGTGGCTACATATTAGAGACTGAAATGTGGCTGAAAGTATATGATTTTATGCAAAATATGAAATAAATAGTTCGGATATAATTTCAAAATAATAATAAATGCTTTTGGAATATATTTCTTTTGTAATTTTTGGTGGAAATATATTACTTCCTCCGTCCCGACTAATTTTGCACATCCTTCACGTCACGTGGAATAAGAAAATGTTGTTTTTTTGTCTTTTGAGTTGAAAAGTCAACAAAATCATGTCAAAAGTAAGTGTGTTTTTTGCTTTTTGAGTTGAAAAGTCAACAAAATCATGACAAGAGTAAAAATTATTTTCCTTTTCGGGGGTGTGCAAATTTACCCGGAACATCCCGAAAAGGAAAGTGTGCAAAATTAGCCGGAACGGAGGGAGTATTCTCTTTTGATCCTGCATTATATGTTACCATTATATTTTCAAATTCCTGACTTTATAAAATAAACTTTGAATTTAATCATACTATCTCCCTATAAATTTCAGGAAATCAACTACACTTTACACTTGCCATTATTCTTTTAACATTATATTTTTCATTATTTCAGGATATGTTTTTGTGAAGAGTTGTGATTTTAAAGAAGTGATTATTTTGTAAGAAAAAATTGTTACTGGAGTGTTTAATTAAAATTTGATAAAAGTGAAAATTTTAGGCACCTCAACTAAAAATAGTGGATAGTATTTAATATATAAATATCATAAAAAAATGGGGGTTTTATTTAAAGAGACCAATCCACATAAATAATTATTTAAAGAGACCTCATTTACAAATCTTTAGGTAAATAGCCTTTGACTTGAGATGGGGTAAATTTTGTAAATAAAAAGAAATTGTGGGAGTTTTTAATAAATATGAATAAGTTTGATATGCCCAAAAGAAACCCCCACCAAACCACCAACCACAAACACGATTCTGATCTGAGAGGAAGAATTTGTCATTAATTCCTTGAAACTTGGTGAGCCTGGCTGAGAGGAAAACGAAGACTCAACGAGGAGAAGATCCAGAAACGGCTCTCAGAGTCGGGCCTAGAAATGCTCGAGAAAATAAGCGAGCAAAAGGAGCAGAAACCGGTTGTTGTGAAGAAGAAGAACAGGCTTTATAGGAGTGAACTGGCACTTTCTTTTCTGCTATTAACTGTAGCTACAAGAAGCTTGTTGTCTGCACAAGGGATTCATTTCTACTACTTGTTGTTTCAAGGAGTGTCCTTTTTTATAATGGGGTAGTATTTGATTGGAGAATATGTGAGCTGAGTTGGAAATGGTGGTGAGTTTATATGTGTTTGAATGTGCACTACAATATTGTTTTATAGGAATACAAGGTTTTTGTAATGAACTGGATTTCATCACACACAGACTTGAGAGTTGAGAGGTAACAGAATAGATTTGATTCTTTAATTGTATAATTACAAAGACTACCACTGTTTCAAATTATTTGTATACTATGGAATATAAATTACTTCATGTGTATGTTGATGACATTATTATTATAATTACAAAGTACATTGACTGTGTTTAAATATGACATGAAACAGAGGATCTGATTGTTGTTCTTTAGGAAAAAAAGTGAAGCTTGTTGTGTATTAACACCACTTAGTTCTTATTGTTGGTGTCAGTGTAATCAAATTAGTTTTATGTAGAAAACTTATCAAAGTTCATTTTTGTTAATCAATACTTGGAATTTAATCTGATAAAGGATAAAGCAGACGGATGTTGATTTTGAGTTTTTTATCGAAATAACGCTATGTGTTTCGTTATAACGCTACTTGTATCGTTATCGAGTTCTCGAGTGAATTTTGAGCTGAGATTTACCATTAATTCCTTGAGTACATATCTAAGATGGTTTTGAAATTATTTCGCAAGACGGATGTTGATTTCGAGTTTTTTATCGATAAAACGCTATGTGTTTCGTTATAACGCTACTCTTATCGTTATTGAGTTCTCGAGTGAATTTTGAGCTGCAATTTACCATTAATTCCTTGAGTACATATTTAAGATGGTTTTGAGGTTATCCTGCAAGACGAATGTTGATTTCGAGTTTTTTATCGATATAACGTTATGTGTTTCGTTATAATATTACTCTTATTGTTATTGAGTTCTCGAGTGAATTTTGAGCTGAAATTTGTAATTAATTCCTCGAGTGTAAATTTGAATTGATTTATATTAAGTATAGATGAATTGTAAATGTAAAATTGTTATTCTTAATAGATCTCAACAATTTATATCATATGTGAATAAATAGAAGAATTGACTATAAGAGAAGGAAAACATAATAAACAAAATTACTTACTTTTAAATTTTTTTTCATACAAGACCTAATAAAATAAACGACTCCAAGATGTTTTTGAGGTTATCCCACAAGACGGATGTTAATTTTGAGTTTTTTATTGATATAACGCTATGTGTTTCGTTATAACGCTACTTTTATCGTTATTGAGTTCTCGAGTGAATTTTGAGCAGAAATTTACCATTAATTCCTTGACTACATATCTAAGATGGTTTTGAGGTTATCCCGCAAGACGGATGTTGATTTCGAATTTTTTATCGATATAACGCTATGTGTTTCATAATAACGCTACTCTTATCGTTATTGAGTTCTTGAGTGAATTTTAAGCTAAAATTTACCATTAATTCCTCGAGTGCAAATTTGAATTGATTTACATTAAATATAGATGAATTGTAAATGAAAAATTATTATTCTTGATAGATCTCAACAATTTATATCACGTAAGTAGAAGAATTGACTATAAGAGAATGAAAACATATTAAACAAGATTACTTACTTTTGAATTTCTTTTCACACAAGACCTAATAAAATAAACATATATCGACTCCAAGATGTTTTTAAGGTTATCCCGTAAGATGGATGTTGATTTTGAGTTTTTTATCGATATAACGCTATGTGTGTCGTTATAATGTTACTTGTATCGTTATCGAGTTCTCGAGTGAATTTTGGGCTAAAATTTACCATTAATTTCTTGAATACATATCTAAGATGGTTTTGAGATTGTCCCATAAGACGGATGTTGATTTCGAGTTTTTTATCGATATAACGCTATGTGTGTCGTTATAACGCTACCTGTATCGTTATCGAGTTCTCGAGTGAATTTTGGGTTGAAATTTATCATTAATTCCTTGAATATATATCTATGATGGTTTTGAGATTGTTACACAAGACGGATGTTGATCTTGATTTTTTTATCGATATAACGTTATGTGTGTCATTTTAATGCTACTTGTATCGTTATTGAGTTCTCGGATGAATTTTGGGCTGAAATTTACCATTAATTCCTTGAATACATATCTAATATGGTTTTAAGATTATTCCACAAGACGGATGTTGATTTCGAGTTTTTTATTGATATAACGCTATATGTGTCGTTATAACGCTACTTGTATCGTTATCGAGTTCTCGAGTGAATTTTGGGCTGAAATTTACCATTAATTCCTTGAATACATATCTAAGATGGTTTTGAGATTGTTACACAAGACGAATGTTGATTTCGATATTTTTATCGATATAATGTTATATGTGTCGTTATAACGCTACTTGTATCGTTATCGAGTTCTCAAGTGAATTTTGGGCTAAAATTTATCAATAATTCCTCGATTGAAAATTTGAATTGATTTGTGTTAAGTATAGATGAATTTTAAATGTGAAATTATTATTCTTGATAGATCTCAACAATTTATATCAAATGTGAGAGTAAGCAGAACAATTGACTATAAGAGAAGGAAAACATATTAAACAAGATCACTTACTTTTGAATTTGTTTTCATACAAGATCTAATGAAATAAACGTATATCGAACTCCAAGATGTTTTTGAGGTTATTCCGCAAGACGGATGTTAATTTCGGGTTTTTTTATCGATATAACGCTGTATGTTTCGTTATAACGCTACTCGTATCGTTATTGAGTTCTCGAGCGAATCTTGAGCTGAAATTTACCATGAATTCCTTGAGTACATATCTAAGATGGTTTTGAGATTGTTCCACAAAACGGATGTTGGTTTCGAGTTTTTTATCAATATAACGCTATGTGTTTCGTTATATCGCTACTCGCATCGTTATTGAGTTCTCGAGCGAATCTTGAGCTGAAATTTACCATTAATTCCTTGGGTACATATCTAAGATGGTTTTGAGATTGTTCCACAAAACGGATGTTGGTTTCGAGTTTTTTATCAATATAACGCTATGTGTTTCGTTATAACGCTACTCGTATCGTTATTGAGTTCTCGAGTGAATCTTGAGCTGAAATTTACCATTAATTCCTTGAGTACATATCTAATATGGTTTTGAGATTGTTCCACAAAATGGATGTTGGTTTCGAGTTTTTTATCAATATAATGCTATGTGTTTCGTTATAACGCTACTCGTATCGTTATCGAGTTCTCGAGTAAATTTTGGGTTGAAATTTGTAATTAATTCCTTGAGTGCAAATTTGAATTGATTTGTGTTAAGTATATATGAATTTTAAATGTGAGGGAGGTCGCTGGAGATCAGAATGTGAGCGGAGAAGAAGATCGGCGTATGAGCAAGATGGCGGCGGACCTATGTGAGGAGAGAGAATATGCCAAGGAAGAAGACTATGAATAGTGTTAGGGCATGATTTTTCTGATTTTTTTCGTTTTTTTTTAACATTAATTAAAATAAAAGAAAAGAAAGGCAAAGATGCAACAAGGAAAAAAAACAGAAGACTTTTTAGTGTTAGGCGTGCCCACGCCTAACTCCATCTAGTCTCTAAAGAACAAGCAAGATGAACAGAAGACTCTTTCAAATTAGGCGTGACCACGCCTTACTCTACCTAGTCTCGCAGGCAAAAAATCCAAGAATTCACAGAAGACTCTCTCAAGTTAGGCGTGACCATGCCTAACTTCATATAGTCTCCTATATACCTTCGATTTTTAACCCCCTCTTTTTTTAGCAAAACATATATATAAAATCAAACATCTAATTTTTTTTATCGATATAACGCTATGTGTGTCGTTATAACGCTACTTGTATCATTATCGAGTTCTAGAGTGAATTTTGGGCTAAAAATTTACCATTAATTCCCTGAATACATATCTAAGATGGTTTTGAGATTGTTCCACAAGATGGATGTTGATCTCGATTTTTTTATCGATATAATGCTATGTGTGTCGTTATAACGCTACTTGTATCGTTATCGAGTTCTCGAGTGAATTTTGGGCTAAAATTTACCATTAATTCCTTGAATACATATCTAAGATGGTTTTGAGGTTATTTCGCAAGACGGATGTTGATTTCGAGTTTTTTATCGATACAACGCTATGTGTTTCGTTATAACGCTACTTGTATCATTATTGAGTTCTCGAGTGAATTTTGAGCTGAAATTTATCATATAAAAGAACATGATATATTTTATATACATAATCATGTCATTTTTCATTTGCATTTCATCATAATGCTAATCGTACCAAATTTACAATAGCTATCACCTAATCAGTTCAATTTAGAGATACAAAAAATGGATTTGAAATATCAAAAAGGGATCAACTTGGATATACATTTCTTCTGGACTCCCCCATGAATATTTAAGCTGCACAAAATCATGACATTTGTTAGTTTTTTAATTCCAAACCTATTCATTGTATTAAATTCTCATAACATATTAAATAATTTAAAAGGCCCCTTAAAAATGGAATCCATCACAAAGAGCAGTCATATTTTTCTCAACCTATAATACTAAAACATAAAGTCTTACGAGATATAGTACACTCAAGAGAGTGAATCCATGCAAGCCTCAACATATGCAGGAAAATGAAAACAATTTAGACAACTAGATTCCACCATAATCGTATCTAAAACCAGCAAACGTTCTACTCAAATATGGGTATGCTTTTGTGATTATAAAATCCTACAATGCAATTATATAACACAAATTTTTGATGAAATCATTATTTTTTTGTTTGGATACTGTCATAACGAATCTTCAGTCGTTATAGTTAATACGTAACGACACTGTGTCGTTATCGTGTTTCTGAATTTTATGAAAAACAATCATATTATATTTCTATCTTATTCAAGGATTTGTGTCATTTTTTGGTTTTGAGACTCTCTTTTTATTCTAAATTTTTCATAACGACATGTAACTTTGTCATAACGACTCTGAGGATGTTATATGTTATGAAGAACGATACGTCATTCTTGTTATGATTCTGCTATTTTATGCACATATAATAATTATCAACGCACCATAGCTAATAACTCATCAACGCACACACTTTGTTTTCTAATTTTAACTAATTTTCCACCTTAACTTATATACCATTAATTCATCTAGTCTAGAACATGTTTATGAGTTGCTAGAAAAACATAATTATCAGTTTGACTAATCGAAAAAACACCAGGAACCATCCCCCATGCATCGAAGGCTAACCCTATCCACTATCGACCATTCTTCCCTCTCGTAATGTTCCATAATCCAAATACTCATCCAAAAATCCAAAATTTGAATGACCAACAACCTCCCATCCGCTTTAAGCAAATAAACCCGATTTCCACTCCCACACACCACTTGATTAGGCAGATGGATTTTCCTCCACGTTTCCGAATCAAAATCAAGAACGAGCAAATAAGAGCAATTAGCAGTTAACCAATGCAAGGCACCATTAGTAAACACAACTTGGTTCCTATTCATATGTGTAAAATGGTCATCTTGTAAAGTGACAAACTTCATTCACTTGTTCGTCTCCGAATCAAACACCATACATATGAAAGTCCTCTTGGGCCTATGCCCGAAAGACCTATGATTCCCAACCAATACTACATTATACTTTTGTGTCATCATATTGCAAGCCAAACCCACAAGAGTGGCTTCTCCATCAAGATAAAATCGAGTAAGGGGCCGTTCACGAGTTCTTGGAAGCAACCTATACTCCTTAGTCATAGGATTACACACATAATAAACACCTTTATCAGGAATGCTAGAACAACACAACAATCCATTACAAGATGCTCTAACCTTGACTCTATCTTTAATGAAATCCAATGAAAATTCAGATATACCTCTCAAATTATCAACAACAATCAAACTTGGTCTCGATTGTGAAGATGGGTCAGTAATTTCTACAAGCACCATGGGGTTCTAATAGAAACCTCATTGTAGAGCTTCGTGAAGTATTTATCAGAAATTAGCTGATACACACATTTGGTTCTAATGAGGGATTTTATAGGCAATCTCGCTAGAATCTGAATCACAACTTCATCGGGGAAAAACCCTGATTTCAAACTGAATGAATTCATCTTGTTTGCAATTTTGTAAAGAAATTTTCAGCAAAAACCTTGAAAGTAAGAAGAGAAATGGAAGAAATTGAAGAAGAGACATACCTGACCGAAACGACTGACAAATAATCTCGAGGATGGCAACACCGGTGCCGGCGACGGTGGAGTAGAGGCAAGGTGGTGGGTTCTAGGTTTTATTGTAAATTTGGGGAAAATAGTTAGATCAATTTTGATGTTAATGGGGTTAATGTGTAATTTTTAAAAAATATATAGATCTAACTTAAATGTTTTGTTTTGAATTTCTTTTTCCATTTAATTTTTTTTTCTTAAATTGAGTCAAAGGGCTATTCCCACAATTTTTTATGTTGAAGATGTTATCTCGGCAAATATCCCTAAAAAAATTAATTTTCAGCTAATTGTATTTACCTATGTATATTTTATGCTAGAATAATATGCAAAACAAAACCAAAAAAATTAATTTAAAAACTTATTTTTAGGGGTGGGTGGTGTGGGGATTTGTTAATCCTATTTCCAGAAGTTTCTTGATTTCTTCATTATCTTTCTCATTAGTCTACTACTCTCCATCACTCTTTTGCTCTCTCTCTCTCTCTCTCTCAAGGTAAGTGATTCGTTCTTCTGTTCTGGTGAATTTGATGCTCAATTCATCATCCATGGAAACACACACACAAACAGGGAAATGCAGATACATCATATTGCTTAAACCCCAAATGCTGGTTTCTTGAGTTGGAATTACTGCATTAATTCTGTTCGTTCTTGAATTGATACGAATTTGTGCTGTTGTTGATGCAAATCACAGAGCCTTTTTGACAATTGCTTACAGTTATGGCCAATTTCTTCGGAGGAAAAGATCCGTTTGATCACCCTTTCTTTACTCAGCCTTTTGGTGGAAAGAGCCTATTCGATGATCCTTTTTTCACTAGCCCCTTTGATGATCATTTTGGTTCGCGAAAGCAAATTAAGATTGAGGAGATGAACCCTAATGGTGATGATGCTTGGCAGAACAGTGTGCCAAGCAAAGAACTCTCTGTTATGAATTCAAACGAATATCCAACAGGTATATGTTATTGCTGCCTCTATTGTTCATACATTTTCACGATGAATTGGGGGTTTTTCTGAGTGATATTTGTTGTTGACATTTGATGGAATGATTAGATTCTGGTGACATTTATGATCATAGATGAAAATATCACAAAATATCATTGATATTTTTCCGGTTTTTCCATTTTTTCACATGACCTATACAAGTTACATATTTCTCTGATATTTTCGTTTTTTTCACATAGAAAAAAGAAATTTCGTCAACACATCGATAAATATCAGTATCGATTTCGACATCGGTGGTTTTATGGTATAAATTGTCAGAAAATCGATGAAATAATGGGGAAATATCAGGAAATATTGATGGAATATCGGTTAAATATCGATAATTATCAATTTCCGTAAAAAAAAAACATTTTTTTAATTAAAGGGTTTATTTTGTAACAAGTATTACGGCCAATTTTCCTTTTTTTACAAAGTTCTGTCAAATTTTTAAAATTTTCTGATATTTCCACCAATATAGATATTTCTATCAATATTTCCGTAAAATTTTCATCATTGTTTAAGATAGGGACATGTTTATTCGAAAACAGTAGTTGTAATTAGGTTACGAAAAACTGCAATCATCTTCGAAGGAGCAATCATGTTATTGGGCAAATGTTGGGATTTATTTCCAGGGGTTCAGAGTTTTAGCTTCCAGAGAGTGGCATATGGTGGTGCTGATGGGATTTGCTACACTTCCTCTGTTGGAAAAAGAACTGGTGGAGATGGGGTGAGTGATTAATTGAGTGAGGCATCGAAGCTTTATGTTGAGCATTTCGATCTCTTACTTGTTTGTTGATGGAAGGTGTTTATGATGGAGATGAAAGAAGATGACCGCACTGTTGGCGAATCGCTGCACACTATTTCTAAAGGGATTCATGAGAAGGTAATGTTCTTGATAGAACACAAGTTTGTAAAGTGCGACTTTGATCTTAGGCTATTTGCTATGTTTCTCAATTTGTGATTTGTATAATGTAGGGGCATTCGATTACCACGAAGCAGAATTCAGATGGCCGAGTTGATTCCTTGCAGACTTTACACAATTTAGAAGAAGGTTGGGTTTCTTTGCACAATACCGTTTTTTCTGTTAATCTTCACTGCACCTTACGTTTGGTTCCATGCTATCTTCTCAGACGAGCTTGCTGGTTTCGAAGAAAATTGGAAAACCAATGCTAATAAAGTTTTTCCAGGATGGAGCAATGGCTTCAATATGCTTGAGAATGCAGGTAGACTAATTGAATAAGAATATGTTAACTTATATTCCCTTCATTTACATATGAACCGTAAATCATACATGTTTTCTATGCAATAGGATACATGGAGAGAGCTTAGGTTGCCAAAATGATGCGTGAATAGTGATTATTTGTTTAGTCTTATTTTCGGATCCCTGATCATTGACCTTCATATTTAACTTAATTGGACCAAAATTCGAGTTCATAACATGCGACACTCGTTAGCAGATCTTTATTGACCATAAAACTGCATGATTGTCCAAAATCACAATGAAACATCAAAATGCTTGTTGCGATTATGCAGGGGCTAACGGTAACACATGGGACGATTTTGCACATTGGAATGGATGGGGTGGGTGGCCTTTCCCGTCTCTTGAGTATTACGGAAACGATGGAGCCCAACCAGATGCCCAACCTCAGGAGCCGCCTTCTCGTGGGACTTCCAGAAGAATCGTCCCTGTTGAGTAGACTCTTCTCTTTGGACCTTCCTGGTAACCAAACTGCTGCTATATTACTGCATATCTAGTGTGTAATGTTAAGTTGCATGGTGTTGTAATCTAGTATCGTGTTCCTTCGAAGACGATCTATTTATGGTATCAGCTTATTAACCCTGGAAATGTTGAATGACTGGAAAATCACAGTGTTTATATATATACATACTTGGTTGATGTATTTATATAGTAACATCAAAATGTGCATGATAGGAATTTGATTGGTTTTTGCATACATTATGTGCATCTGACATCTTGTTAAAATTAAGGTCAGATGCATAATTCATTCTATACATTGGTTATTTACATGAAATTTTCCAAAGATACATCATTACATATACTATTTGCTAATCTTGTAAAAATGTTGTTCCCCTGTAAACTCATCAACTTCAGAAACCCACACTCTCTTCTCCTTCTTCTTCTCACAATTACCCGATATTTTACCCACAAACAAGCCTTCTCCGATCGGTAGGAACTGGGCCTGGGCCACCACCCCATCTCTCCACCACCGCCGCCCGTGGCGGGCATTGTACCCCACCACCACGACCCCACGTCTCCCACCACCTTGATCCGCCGGAAAATACACCCTTTCTTTAGTACCATCAAACTTGCAGTCAATAAGCACGAAATCTGCAGTCTTATAGTCACTAGACAGCAACTTCCAAACATCCCCTATAGCAAACTCGACGAAATTCGCGTAGCAGCCAAGAGCTTTTCTCAATGCAGCCAGCTCCTCCACGCTGCCGAGGATGCAGACGCCCCGGCCACCGGTCTGCCACGACGCACAGACCAAAGCCAAGGCAGCGGCGGCGGCGGTGGAGCCGCCACCAGTGGAAGCCATGACCATGAGCTGAGAATTGTTGCCTGCTGCAATGGCTGCCAAGAATTCCACTTCACTGAGCTCTTTTCCTCTCTTCCCCTGTTAACACCATTAAAATCAAATTAATGTTCCAAATAAAAAGCATCTGTTACCTAAAAATGCACAAATCCACACATATTTGAGTGTGTATGTGTGTGTTACCATTTTTAGGGCTTGGAGATAGGCTTTGGTGGCTTTCTCTGCAGACCAAGAAGCCATTGTTTTTCTAAATTCTTGATACAGAGAAAGAAGGGTTTGTGAGCTTGCTTATATATGAGAGACTGGGTTTGACTTTGTGAAGCCCAACTGATGGAGGTTTTGGTTGAAGAAAGAATCGATTCTCAAAGTGCCAACTGTCATGCATGCCATTTTGGCACATCATTCAAATAATATTGTAAGGAAATAGATTAATTTCTAGTCAACTCAGTTATTAATGTTATCAACACTTTTCTAGGGTTCATGCATCTCTAACTGAAAATAGAACCTTAATTTGGTGACCACCCCACAAAACTTCTATTTTTTCATTCATCGTGTTCAGTCTCAAGTTTGTGTCTATATGTATTTCTATTTCTATTTCAATATATATATTTCATTTAAAATTTTAAAATAGTATGAATAGTCCTTAATACTATAAAATCAAATAAAACTAATTTTCCTATCACAATATATAGTTTTTTTTAGATTTTATCATGGTATAAAAAATAAATCATGGTAAAAAAAAAAAAAAAACTAAAATAATCATTGGTAGTAATGATTGTGGGAACAGATTCGTGGAAAATTGGACTACCGTATTTCTCTTTTACGATATAAAGAGTACCACCATATGATTGATATAAGGATTACATGATAACTTCCGTGTTTTTTCCTAGGGTTGTTTCAGTCTTTTTCTCAAAATTATGGTAGAAAAGTATTTTCTATGTTTTGTAGTAGAAAAATATATTATTATATTAATGGTGGTAGAAAATCACTAACCCTTTAAAATAACCCACACATGTATTTACAAGTAACATGTATCCAAAAAAATATATATTAATAAAATGAAACATCCAAATATAATAGTGAATCTTGGTTTTTTTTTTAATTTTATATGGGAGCTATTATATTTTATATTTTAAAAAATTGATTAAATGGATCGAAACTGAAATATGAATGAATAATGTATGGGCCTAACCGAGGCCCAAAATGAACTTCAAACCGATCCGTTTTAACGTTAAAATTTCGTTATAGCATTTAGCAACAAAATTTCCAGAATTATATTCACAAACTAGCCCAAACGCTGAAACTGAGCTTTCAATTCAATGATTTTTTCTGCAACTTCAATCCATTCATGGAGTTTTGCACTTCCATCACTGGCCACGAAATGTAAAACGCAAATGGAAATTAATCAAATCCATGCAAATTTGATCACAACAGGTCATATCCACAACCCATCTTTGACATCAAAACTCATTCTCAATTTGGCTTTTTCTGGGCACAAATCGAGTGTTGATTTTGCAAGGCATCTCTTTTCTGAGTGCAATTACCGAGACCCTTTTATTTGGAATGCAATTATCAAGTCATTCTCGCACGGGAACGAACCGGAGAATGCATTCCAAGTGTTTGCTTTAATGCTTGTGAGGGGTGTTTTAGTGGATGAATATTCGTTGTCGTTGGTGTTGAAGTCTTGTTCAAGGTTGAGTTTGTTAGGCAAAGGAATGCAGATTCATGGGTTGATGTCGAAATTTGGATTTGGGTCGGATGTGTTTTTGCAGAATGGTTTAATTTGTATGTATATAAAATGTGGGGTTATTCAGTTTGGGCGGCAAATATTTGATAGAATGCTTAAAAAGGATTCCTTTTCGTATAACTTGATGATTGATGGGTATGTGAAGTGTGGAATGATGAGTTTAGCTCGTGACTTGTTTGATATAATGCCATCAGAAATGAAGAATTTGGTTTCTTGGAACACTATGATTAGTGGCTATTTGAAATTAGAGAATGGCATTGAGCATGCTGTGGACTTGTTTGAAAGAATGCCAAACAGAGACTTGGTTTCTTGGAATCTTATGATCGATTGCTGTGCGAAGAATGGGAAAATGGGGATGGCCCGAGTCTTGTTTGATAAAATGTCGGAAAGGGACGCAGTGAGTTGGGCTAGTATGGTTGATGGATATGCTAAAGCAGGGAACGTGGATGCTGCTAGATATTTCTTCGATTCTATGCCTCGAAGGGATGTGATTTCCTGCAATGCAATGATGGCAGGGTATGTTAACAATGGATGCTATCATGAGGCGCTAAAAGTGTTTCATGATATGTTAGGGAGCGCATTTGATTTGATTCCCGATAGGGTTACTTTGTTATCTGCTCTATCAGCAACTACACAGTTGAGCTGCATTGATGAAGGGATAGCTATACATCAGTACATAGAGAAGCATGGATTTGATCTGAGTGGAAAACTAGGTGTTGCTTTAGTTGACATGTATGCAAAGTGTGGCAGCATAGAGCAAGCTATGGATGTGTTTGAGTGTATCCAAGAGAAAAGTATCGATCATTGGAATGCTATGATCGGTGGCCTAGCCATTCATGGATGTGGTGATTTAGCGTTTGATCTGTTCATGGAGATGGAAAAACGTTCTCTAGAACCGGATGATATTACATTCATTGCAGTTTTACATGCTTGTGGGCATTCTGGGATGATAAAGGAAGGTCTGATTTGCTTTGAGATCATGAGAAGAATTCACGGAATTACCCCCAAGCTTCAACATTATGGATGCATGGTTGACATCCTTAGCAGAGGTGGGCACTTAGAAGAAGCTGCAAATTTTGTAAAAGCAATGCCAATTCAGCCAAATGATGTTGTGTGGCGAACTCTGCTAAGTGCATGTACAACTCATGAGAACTTAAACATCGGAGAGCCAGTTGCTGAGCATCTAATTGAATCAGATTCTCATGATTCAAGTTCCTACATACTATTATCAAATATGTATGCTCAATTCGGCCTTTGGGACTACGTTAGACGGATTCGAACATTGATGAAACAACGGGACCTGAGCAAAGTTCCCGGTTGCAGCTGGATTGAACTTGAGGGAACTGTACATGAGTTCTTGGTAGGGGGTACATCAAATCATCAGATAAGTGAAATGTATTCTACAACAAGCATTGAGAGAGTTGGCTTGAGATAAATATAGCACCAGCATTACTATGATGTGCTTGTAAGGTTAGTGTATTTCTTATATCTTTGTATATTCCATGTAAAATTCAAAAAAGCAATTTGTAGATTAATTCAAAGATACAGTTCAGGATAATCTATTACTTCTTTTTCTAGGTTTGGAGTAAATCTTTATTGCCAATATTTAGCATATCTTATACTTGATTTAATGGCACTTGATTTATATTAAAAGAGAGTACCAATAATACATAAAAGAAAGAAATAAAAGGCAACATAAGGACAAATAACATTCACAAGTTACAGAGACAAAACTGCAGACACTATGAAAGTAGATGCCTTGGATTCCCACCTAAGCTTTTTCCTTTTTCCTTTTTCCAGGAAAGCCTGATTGAGCTATTTGTTTCATTAAAAAATAACACATGCTAGTACATAGATTATGTTATGCTACAGGCTCACACTCTGCAGTAAAATAGAAAATATATGTGATCAAATAACTCTATTGTCAGTTAGTTCTCTTGCAGTCAAATAAAAGAAATTGTAATTTCCAGTCTACTTCATATTATCATCATTATCCAAGTTTTAGTTTTGGGGTGTGGATTTTGGGTTGTTTCCACTATTTAGTAGACTTTTGTGTGAACAGTCATTTAGAGGGACATTTTCTGTATAGTGGAGAACCACAGGATTTATTTGGAACTTTAAAGACTTTTGTACTTCAAAATGGAAAAACTAATAATTGTATTGGTTGATGTGATAGCCAACCCAATTATTTATCAATATTTATCCATATTTATGCTGATATTTTGCGTTGCCGACCTCACAAGAAGCAAGGATGGACTCTGACAACGACTGAGAGGTAATCTCTCAATAAATCAGTAGAAGATTACTGGGGAATAATTTTTGATTAGCTAATCTTACATGAGAAAATGAGTACATATTACAGTTATAATGAGATCATTCAGACATGCCTACTTCTCTAGCTACCTTACCTACAAATTACTAAGTTGTCCTCAAGAGGCCAAAGCGACGCAACACAGACGGTTGCATACTCAGACGGGCAATCGGGAATTAGTACAAATTAGCAGGTGGCATTATCATCTTAGACAGATTCAGACAAGAATCCAATCAGTAGTTGGAAGTGATGCCATCCAGTTCTTGCATCACGATTCCAATGTCGGGCCTGTGATCCGGAGATTCATGAGTGCAAAGAAGAGCAACTTCTCCAAGCCTAGCTGCCTCAGATTCTTTAAACTTCCCATTTAGGTTTGCATCTATGAAGTCCTCGAATCTAGATAATCCAGCTCCATGACAATTCAACTGAGTGATTCTACTTTTGCCAGACAGGATTTGGAATATGATCATTCCAAAGGCATAGACATCGCTCTTCTCAGTGAATCGTCCCGTGGTTGTGTACTCGGGAGCTAGGTATCCCATTGCAGCACTACCCTTAAGCGTCGAGAAGACTATGTCGTCTGCTAATAGTTTGTGAACACCCGAGTTTGAGAGCAACGGATTGTAGTGTTGGTCGATTAGTACCTTTTCAGCTGATATATTGCGATGAACCAACGTTGGCTTGCTGTTCTGGCTTCTATGCAAGTACTCAATACCTAGTGAACATCCATAAAACCAATCTTAGTTAGTCAATAGTAATGAAGCTAATATTGTAAGTAGTTTTAAGAACAGAGTGTACTGACCTTTAGCAATTCCTCTGATTATAGACTTTCTAGTAGACCAATCAAGAACTCTCTTTCCACCTTCTTTCACATCAAGGTATTGCAACAAGTTCCCGTTAGAAACGAACTCGTAGATGAGGAAACACTCCCCTCTACCCTTGGAACAGCAAAAGCCTCTCAACCTCAAAAGATTTTCATGTTCTAAAGAGGTTAGCAGTTTCAATCCCTTAAGAAACTCAGCTTCATCAGACTTGCAGCTGATCTTCGAAATGCACTTTATTGCAACGGTCGATCCATCCCTTAGTATCCCCTTATAAACAGCCGAGAAACTACTCTTTCCCAATAAGTTCATCTCTGAGAAGTACTGTGTAGCAGACTCCACTTCATCCAGATTGAACATGTAGCTCTCAAGAACCTCTTGAGAGAAACTGGTAGTGTCTTGTCTCTTAGACAATGGGTCCCAGCTGTTGGAATACTCGAGACTAATAAGAGGAGAAGCACTTCTCCTACAAATCTCCTTGGCCTGATCAGTACTCAATCGGCCATCACTAGAATCGAATGCACTCGCGATTTTTTGCTTCCTTCTACGATACCATGAAAATGAAAAAAGTCCGGCTACAGCTAAAGTAATAAAAACTCCAATTACCCCAACCACGACTGCAGATTGAGATTTCTTGGACTGATTCGTGCCATTTTGTCGAACATTAGCTGATTCTGGTATATCTTTAGAAGGTAGATGGTTGGTGTTTGCCCCAAATGGTTCTGGTCTATTGGTATTTTGGTTAGAAACAGAGCAAATCTCCAATGAAGGGAAACTAATCCCACATAATCCTGTATTGTTAGCATACTGAAAACCTTCATCCATTTTCTTCAAAGCTACATCATATCAGCAACCACAGAAAAGATACAAGATCATTAGACAACATTTCAGAGATCAATGAAGGATGGAAAGAAATGAATATTGAAATGGTGATTACCTAGAGGGACATTGCCTGAAAGAGTGTTGTTTCTGATGTCAAGGACTTTTAGCAAAGGTAGAACAGCTAATTTAACTGGGATTGAGCCAAAGAGATGATTGAAACTCAAATCCAACCTTGTTAACATCATCAATTCCCCCAGACTGGCAGGAATCGCACCAGTTAACTGGTTAGATTGAAGAGCAAGAACACTGAGTTTCTTCAGAGAGCCAAGCTGAGTTGGAATATTTCCAGTTAACTTGTTGTAACAGAGTTGCAACACTGCATAAACAAAGAATCATAACCATGAGTAAATGCATAAATCTCATTGTAAAGTTTGAATCTTTCTTAGCATAACTTATAAACCCCATAAAAAGTTCACAACTTTTACCTTTCTTAGCATATTTGGAATCAAGAAAAGGCCATAAAGTTGGTAAAGACATGTTTTTACACTTGCAAATTAATCAAGTTCTATAAACAGATACACCCCATTTCCTAGGAATACAAGCTCAAGAAACAAGAAAACAAATATTTTCAAGAAAGTTGACACAAACAGATCTAATGAGAGAGAGAGATTCAGAAGAAAAAAATCTGACCTTGCAAATTATACATATCACCAAACTCAGGAGGAATATCACCAGAGAGGCTGTTAACATTGAGGTACAAATCTGAGAGCTCAGTCAAGTGAGCAAGCTCCTTAGGTACAACCCCATGAAGCTTATTGAAGTGCAGGTACAACCCAGTCAAGCTCTTGAGCAGACCAATCTCAGGAGGTATCTGCCCAGAAAGCCCTTTTCCTTGCAAGGAAATGTTGACCACTTGGCCATTTTCATTGCAGGCAATCCCTTCAAAGAAGGCATTGCATGGGTCAGTTGCATTGGGTGACCATGAGGAGAGAATGAGGTTTTGAGGGTCTAATGAAGATTTGATTGTCATGAAGAGAGACAGAGGGGTGGTGGCAGCTCTTGTGTGAAATGGGAGGAGGAGCAGTGTGAAGAAGACTGTGATGAATATGGAGAAGAAGGCCATTTTTGGGCTTGGAATGGAAATGTCAAGTGAGAAAGTTGTTTTGGAAGAAAGTTGTTTTGCAAAGTTTGCTTCTTTTTAGTTCAAAATGGTGTCACTGTTCTCTGTGTGTATGTGTGTGTGTGTGTGAGAGAGAGAGAGAGAGAGAGAGAGAGAGAGAGAGAGAGAGTGGTACTTGTCAGTGTAGGTACAAATTTTGAATTCATGGTTACAGGGAAGACCGGTTGCCGGTTTCCATCACATGGGTAACTGCAGCCTTTTGTATATTTCTGTAAAATATAGTGTTGTTTATTATTGTACACTCATGTTTCAATCAGATGCAATCATGCAATATGACCCTCCACTTTCATATTGCTTTTTCTTTTTTCTTTTTTCAACTATATTTATATTTAACCAATTAAATAATATATATATATAGAAGAATATATTTGATTGGTATTTCCAAATTAATCAAAGATGTAACAGCCTTTTATATCATAAAATTAAATAAAATTAGTTTTTCTATCATAATATATTTTTTTGTTACTTTTCTATTATAATTTGAATGAAACGTCTGATATAACTCTTTAGAATCACTTGTGTATAGTGCAAGATTGTTGTCTTATTAACAAAGGTAAAACTATTATTTTTTTATATTTATAGTAAAAAAAGTATATATGTTATCTAATATGTTAAAAAATAATTTTTTGTCCTAACTATAGTAAAACATGGTGGTATCTCATTAATCAAACTTAAGTTTAAAGCTAGGTTGTAAAAAATATATATTGTAGTGATTGGTAGAACCTTCGACAGACGACTTAAATACAAGAGGATTTATTTCGTCTTTCTCTAAAAAAAAAAAAAAATTTGTAGATAAACAAAAATAACATATTTTATATACACGATATTACTATAAAATATTGCTCAATTTTCAAAGTTATACTTCATCCGTTCAGTGAAACAGATCATCGTAATTTTCATACAAAATAAGAAAACATATTAAATGTAATATGAACTGTTAATATTACCTACGTTCTTCCTATTTGACTCATGAAAATTAAATTGCTTTCTTGTAAATAGTATTCATTTCATTATTAGTCTCAAATAAGCATAAGTTTACTAAATTAGGTTATGTCAGTCAACTAAAAAAAAATAATGTTTTTAATTAGAAAATTGAACTATAATTTTGGACTAACAAAATCGAAAATAAATCTATCTAGTGGAATCGAGGAACTATTTTTTTAAGGAAAGATAAGAAGTAAAAATACCTCGGACAATTTTCCGAGTTGGAGAAATCGCAACTATTTATTCGATGTAAATAAAAATAAAAATAAAAAACCTGAGGATTTTGTCGGGGTTGTAAAGGAATAACTGTCATTCAAATTTCAAATTATTTTATTTTGAATTGAGTAATATTTGAAATATTTTATGTAATAGTAAATGTTATCCATACTCCATAGTGGGTGATAAGGCAACCCTACAAGATTCTGCAAATTTATTGCAGATGTTCCATAGTAGTATTTTGAATCTTGTAGTAGTTCGAAATATATATTTAATGCACATTTCAAATTTTAGTGACATTTAATGATTAATTTATGTAACTCTACTATTTATAGAAATTGTTGGGGTCCAAAAATGTCAATATACACATATGTTCATTTAATTATTCATTTGAGGACAAATATGGAAAATTTTGTTTAAACTTAGTCGTAAACTCTATTTTTTTTTTTTTAAATAATAGATGTAAAGCTTCGTATTTATCGTATTTAAAACATTAAAAATATGGCGACATAAAACAGATGATATAAAGATATCACGCATATTTGAAAACACTATGTCAATTTTGTTAAAATGTGATATATATTTTTTTAAATAACACAACAAAATCACTTATCATCTAACAAAATTATGAAAAGTGGAATTGTGTATATCACAGAAACATGTTATGATGATTTTGTGTGATTTAAAATCTATGTATTCAAACAATTATATTTAGTGTATGAAATTATTGATGAATCTAATTTGATAAATACAGGAAAGGAGTGCAACATAGACAAAACCAAAATGAAAATACATTACCTATAAAGAAGTAAAAAAATGACATATTAGTCCTTTTCATGTGCAACTAGATGATATGCCTTTTAGGAAAAAAGTTAGTGGTACTATTGTTCAATATTTACAAGCAATTAGGTATTTTTGGAAATATGAAAAATTGCAAAAAGTTATGGGGTTCACGAGTGGACATCTCCATCCCATTCTCTATCATTCTTAAAAATAAAAAACAAAAAATAAGTAAAAGTATTTGTTGAAGCAATTTCAAGAATCCACCAACTATTGTTTGAAACACATCATTATTTCAAAAAAAAAAAAAAAAAAAAATTATAAAACAATCTCACGGATCAAATTTTGTGAGATGGGTTTCGAGTATCCCATAAATCAAAATTATCCTAAAAAATTCAGCTTTATTTTGTAAATTGTTTGATTCATGTTAAGGAATTACATTCAAAGTTTTTTTTTTTTTTTGGTTCTTTTTTCATTAAGTTCAAACATGATAATATAATGTAGTGCTAATCTTGCCTATGAAAATTGTTGTACCAATTAACATAGTTTTGCTTATATTTTGGTGCTCAACGTGCTAGGATGAGTTAACCTACCACACCTTTATTATCTTTGAGATGCATGTATCCTTTAATTTATATTTAAAAATACCTCCATATATATATATATATATATAATTTAATTTGATAGTCCATATTCTCCTATGCATAACATTTGCTCTTCATCACTTTCAACAATAAGCCAATTTTCTCTCTCTCTTGGATTGTTTGATGGGTTAACTATAAAACAAAAGTTGCACATAAACTATATAGCAATGGCCTCACCTACTTCATAAAAGGTAATTGCCAAAGCCAACAACAATTCAATATTTGAATTTGTGAAATGTAAGGACAAATAAGCATAAATCCTTTGCTTCAAATTATGCCATTTTCCCATTACTAGAGATTCACAGGACATAGCCAATAGGTACTCAGAGGATTTTTTAAAATCCAGTTTAAATGGATTCTTGAATGACAATATCTATACTTATTCAAGATCACTCTAATATAATTCATCAAATTTATATGTCCACTTAAATTTGAATTACAAGTCACATTACAATAAAATGCTATCAGCTCTTACAAAAAAATACAAATAAGTGTACAATGTACTTAAATATTTTTTACAGTTAAGTAGAGAAAATTAATAATAGAATTAAATGCAGAAATCAATTTAAAGTATTGACTTTTTTTCACTTTACAATCTTTTTTTTTTTTTTTTTATCCATTTGCAAACTTGGAGTTATGAAGTTTATCCATTTGCAACATAAAATGTTTTCTCGCTCATTTTTCCAGCACATGGATTATTTTGATAAATTTCATAACTTGAGGTTGTGATTTTACAAGAAAACAAAATTTAGGTTGCAAAATGACCAGAAACATGGTCAGAAAAGTAATTTAAATTACAATCGGAGTAAACACAACAACTTCAATATTGCGATTGGATAAAAAAAAAAAAAATTAGATTGCAAATTAAAAAACTATCATATGTTAGGTTGATTTTTGCATTTAACCCTCAATAATATTTACACTGTTGGTCGACTAGAAAGTTTAGATGGCCAAATTAATTCAATTATTAATTCAACTAGTCTTTTTTTTTTTTTATTATTTATTAGGGAGGATGTTGGAATACTAGAGGTTTAGATCATTGCTTCTCATTTGTCACACAAAATTTTCGAATAAATTAAAACCCTATGATATAGTTGATGTCTTTATGAGTTGTCATAAATTTGTAGTCCATGGACCAAGTTAAATTTGACCATTGGACCTATTAACAGGATAGACGACAGTACATGACTGTTAAATAATACTATTTGCACATGGAAACTTTTCAATATGAGAAAGTTGTGATTTTCATCGCTTGAGTAATTTGAATTTCATTTTAATCTAACAGTGAATTTTAATTCACCACATTTTAGCCACCTTTTGCGTTTTCCATTTTCAAATCACACCTTTATTTTCTTATAGGAAAAACAAATTAGGGGTTGTTTGCTTTTGTTTCTAATGGAAATTTGTTTTTGTTTTGGAAAAATCTTTTCAATTGGGTATTTAAGAAGCATATATTCAAACACATTTCCTTTTTAAAACAAAAAACCAAAAAACAAATTTAAAAAAGCCTTAAGATACACATTAAGGGTGTGTTTGATTCTTTTCCAATTTCTCATTTCATCAGAGCTATTAAATCAATAAGCATACAAGCACATCAAAAATAAAAAATTAGCATAGCATGAAAGTAAGGCTACTACTCAGTTTAATAGCCTACACCGAATACAATGAGCACATCGCGTATCGTTTTAGCAATTTCAGACGAGTACTTGTGATCAATCAAATTGTTGTTCGAGTTGACAGAAACATAAGTGCACCAGAGTTTCGTTCAAGTGAAGAAGTAACTTCCACGGTCTTGATGCACTACACTCTGCTAAGCACAATAAAGATTGTCGAGAACTGCTTTAAGTTCCGATAACTCTCAAGTAAAATACATTAAATCTGTGACAGTTCCATACAATCACGAGCAATTGAATAATCTTCCTTCGTAGAATGTTACTCTAACAGCACATCAAGATTTCCAGATTACAGATTCTCTAAGCAACAAGGGTGCTGGCAGTGGTAGATTCACTGCAAAGTTCAATCGAGAATTCTTAGAAAAAAGTATAATATATGAGAATAGAGACACACTATCCAACTAACATTTTAGTCGTGACATTGGTATATATGAATGATGAGCGGAAGATTCTCTACGAAATTAGTAAAAGCTTAGATTTTTTCCTTCAAGCAAAGTACAGGATGAAGTTAATTTATCAAAGGGTTCAACTATGAAGAAAAAAAAAGGAATTGGGAATTATCAATCTAATCAGAGTAGAGCTCATTAATGAGTTTGGATATGAACTTACTATTTCCAGACAGGTGGAAGCTTCTTATTCGTCTTGTAGTAACGAGCAAGTCTGTGAATTCTGCTCTCAACAAGAATGAGCCTAAACTTGGAGTCTTTGTCCTTTCTATTCCTCTCCAAATGCTTCCTAATTGCAACGGCTTTCTTAATGAGGTGGTAAAGGTCTTCAGGTATCTCAGGAGCAAGCCCTGGGCGGAGACAAAATTATACCGACAAAAAGAGTTTCATTTATAGAATAAACATATGTGACGTATAACATAACATTGAATAAACATAAGACATATATACCATGTGCTTTGAGTATCCTCAAAATCTTGCTTCCAGTGACACTCTTCACCTGGGCAATCCCATGAGAATCACGAAGAATAACTCCAATTTGAGAAGGTGTCAACCCCTTTTTTGCAAACTTACAAATGTTTTCATCAACCTAAATACAAGCAAATCAGAAATGAGAGATCACCAACCTAACCCATGGACCATTCTTGAGGTGTTTCTTAGAAGCAAATGAAAGATTTCAATAAATTGAAATTGATCACGAATAAAGCAAAAGAAAAGAGACAAAAGTCCAACTAAAGTGCATGAACAAAGCATCAAATCAAATTCAAGCAAAATCATCTACGGCCGACTTTGAACTAAATGCCACTACAGTTTCCCTCTTACTATATACTAACCCATAGAACTCAATAGATCATCACAAACTAATCTTCATGATTTTGCAATTTATGAAGTTCTAATTTGATAGTCCACATACATTTCCAAAGGTGTAGGACAAACCCTGAAGCAAACCTCCAATCTAAATGCACCTCGTAGAATTGGAGAAATAGCTGACAATAATAATTCAAGAATAAACTTGGAAGTAATTTGCCCATGACAGTAAAACTAGAGTAGTGATAATAGTTCAAAATTAGCTCAAACAGAGCAGTAGCAATGGCTCCATAACATATTCTATACTACACAAAATTAATTTGAGTCCCATTCTTAATTTTAACATCTGAACAATAAATCATAAGATTCTCACTCCAAAACCTTCAAATAAAATCATGGAACAATCACTTACATCCTCTGAAGAAATCTTAAGCCAGCTCGGTGGAGTCCTCTTATACGGAAGCGCTGATGCTGAAATACCCTTTCTATATTGCACCAAACAAAAAAGAAATTAGAAACAGAAAAAAAAAAAATCGCTCATAATTTTAGTAAAAAATAAATAAATAACGGACAGGTGAAGAGAATGCTGACCCTCGGCTGTGCATACGACCCATGGCGGCGGCGATTGAGAGCCGGACGGCGGAGAGGACTGGTAAAGAGCGGCGGTGGCGATTCGATCAGCGTTAACTATATTTGGTAATGGAGCATAAACCCTAGTATACATATGAAAGCATATTTGTAATTGAGTCCTCGAGGTTAGCCTTATTTTCATTTTTCACCCTATTTGTAATTAATATTTAACCCGACCCGTTTGCAACCCGAAGTGGTGGTCCCACCCGAACAACCAAATTAACCCGACCCGATAGCCAAACACTCGCGCCATTTCAAAGAAAACCAGTTTCAGCGTAGATGTGGGTTACACTCACCGGCGTGCGCTTACGAATTCTATGCAACAGCCTTCTCTCTCCGCCACGTGTCACAGTCGACGCTCCTTCGTCGTTGAATTCGAGATTCCGAAGCTCGGTATTGATGGAGAGCCGTCGCAATTTCACCGCCGGAAACCCCTCTTTCGCCGCCTCTGCTCATTCTAACCGAGGGTTTGATTCAATTTTTGTTTCTTTATTAATTTGTTCGAAAATAATCTGTTTCAGCTGTTTCATTCGTTTCTGGTGATTTTGTTGCTAATTGATTGGTGGAACCATTGTGGCAGTGGTGGGGGCAGAGGTAGAGGATTGGAGACGAAAGACTATCGCCAGCGATCGAGAGGGAATGGCGGTGGCGGCGGCTCTGCTGGAAAGGATCAAATTGATGCACTTGGCAGATTACTGTATGTGGTTTGTAATTGCTGAGATTTTTCATTGAAATCGTTTAATTCTCAAATTTTACATGGAAGAAAGATATGTGAACTCTAGAAAGAATATCCAATCATACATGCAAAAGAAAGAACTTTTGGTATGGATTGGTTCTAATTCTATCAATTCATATCCATGTGTGGTTTAGAAGGCATACAATGGATTTATCTGTGAACTTTTATAATTGGTTTCGGCAAATATTCATCTAATTATTCATTCACATTAGCCGCTTTGTTTTTGAAATTTCAGAACTCGCATACTCAGACACATGGCTTCTGAGTTGAAACTAAATATGAGGAGTGATGGCTATGTCAAGGTTCAAGATCTGCTGAAGTTGAATCTGAAAACTTTTGCTAATATTCCACTACAGTCACACACAATTGATGATGTTAGAGAGGTTCGACTCTCAATTTGTATTGCATAACTTGAACTGTTATGATTTCAAGTTAATTTGCTGTGTGTACCACATATAGTTCTGTTTTCTTTTGGTGCATGTTTTTCATTAACCGAGTCTCCGGTTTTCCTGTAGTAGTAGCTTACAGCTAATATCACTTACCGCTGATTATTATATGCTAACAGGCTGTCAGAAAAGATAACAAGCAGCGATTCAGCCTATTAGAAGAAAATGGGGAGCTTCTGATACGTGCAAATCAAGGTCACACTATCGCGGTAATATATCTTTTTAAAGCTTGCAACACAAGTTGCATTTTGGTTGGAGTACCATGAAGGAATTAGTACCATAAAGTTATCATTATCTTTCTATGCAGTCACATTGTTTTCCTTTTTTTTTTTTTTTTTCAATGATGGCAGAATGAGTTTTGGAAAGATTTGATTTTATGGTATGAGGTTAGGATGGTGCATAACAAAGTTTAAATATTCCTATAATTGGAATGTAGAAAGTTCAATCAGCAGTATGAGCAAACTGAAATACCGAAACCAGGAAAGAACTGGTATAATTCATGTCTCTTAAAATGAAATTCCTTAAGTACTTCATCAGTTTCAGCGGTGCATAGTCAATAAATCTTTGGGGGTCAATAAATCTGTAAGTGGAATTGTCAATCTGAAATACGAAAGTGCTTCTTTCCAATCCTCAAGCTCCGTCAATGTCTAAAGAAATAGGGGTTTCCATTACGAATTAGTACACTGACATGAGCAGCAAAGTTGTCACACTTACTTTTAAGTAACGAACAGTTACTCTTAACCAAAGTTGAACTATAGCTTCGTCGCAATTGTACATTATTTATCCACAAAGAAAGAGCAATCAAGTGTCTCCTCGTTCATTTTATAAATCATGAATAACTTTGAGGCTAAAACTCACAGGTGGCAACAAGAATAAACAAGTCAGACCTTATCGCCCTCTGCCTTCAGAAATAAACAAACCGATTATCTTTAAAAATTATATGGTAGGTACTAGAATTCACTTCATTTGATCAATATCGACCTGAGATAAATTATAGTTTTGGTGGATGGAAATCAAATGCTCTACAGATTTAGTAACATCTAGTAGTTCTATTCTAGAATTTGGAAAGGCCTCTGTTACCCATTTGTCTTATGCTTTTCGAGGCCAAGGATTCAATTGCTTTTGCTGAACTATTTCAGAATGTTTGCATGTGTGTTTGCATGATTTCCAAAATTTGTTCAATATGTTTCCACTGTTGTGACATGCAGTGTTATGCAGACATGATCTTCAGTTCACCCCATAGTCATTGTTCCTAAAAATTATTTAAAGATGCTAACTTTATGTTGTTTTTCTAGCCATTGTATTTCATAGTTTCATAAATTTTAAAATTCTCCTTCATTCTCAATGCCTTGACAGACAGTTGAAACAGATAGCTTACTGAAACCCATTCTTTCACCGGAAGAAGTTTCTGGTTAGATTTACTACTGTTTGTCTTCTTTAAATGATACAGTGAGCTGTCTCGCATCATTCATGCGCCTAATTGTTGTACAGTTTGCGTGCATGGAACCTACAAGAAAAACTTGGACTCGATTCTTCAGGATGGTCTCAATCGCATGAAGAGATTGCACGTGCATTTCTCGTGTGGCTTGCCCACAGATGGAGAAGTTATTAGTGGTAAGATATTTGATCATGGAAATACATATTTATTGCTTTCCTTGTTTGAATCATTGAATACTTTTAACATTGTTCGATCGCTTAGCTTCATATTGAATATACTCAACAAATTGATACGATTTTTCAGGAATGCGGCGAGATGTCAACGTTTTAATCTTTCTAGATGTGAGAAAGGCATTGGAAGGTATTGAAAACGAATTTAGTACTTAATAAAAGCTTTTATGTCGTTGCTCACATTCTTCCAATCTATGCTCTCAGAGGGAATGAAGCTTTACATATCAGACAATAGGGTGATTCTAACAGAAGGCTTTAATGGAGTGGTGCCTGCGAAGTACTTCCAGAAGATAGAATCGTGGCCGAAGAGAGACCCAATTCCATTTTAGATGGCATCGTGAAACGAAGCATTGAGCCCTTGACAAGATACGTAAAAAGAAGGTGAAAAAATTTGATCTTTGAAGGTAACTTCTAGATAAGTTGACAAATTGATCTTTGTGATTATGAATTTCAAATTCATCCTCTTATCATTCAAGCCAAATGCAACCTATGACAGTTTAGGGATGAGATTTTGAGTTCAAATTTCTTGGAGATATTACGTTGAGTAAACAATATTTTGTACAATATTCATCTATCTATATAGGTATTATGTTTGTGTATACAATAGCAAACTTTAGAATTTGTCTATATAAATCATATCTCGTCGTACACCCTGCAAACACTTTATGAACAAAACTCGATAAACTGAACAAGAATCAAGAATCAAAAGTGTCAAGATGTTGATAGACATTGTTCACAATGCATGATCGACAAATGCAAAAAAAAACCGAACTAGCAACATAGTGTAGAAAAACAGAATAAGAAACGACATTTCATGACAACGAGCTGCAATTCAATATGATCGATCATATTATATTTACTAAAAGAGACACATTTAACTACTCAAGAATCAAGAGAGGATTCATTACCGAGCAATAGCTGCAACTGTATCGATTGCAAAGCCATGAAAACGACCAACAAAGATGACTACAAAGCAACGCAATAATACATAAACGAATAAGAGAGCCAATAAACTCGGTTAAAATCAAATTACAAGTAAAAGAAATCTACACAAAAGCATAATAGCCAAACTATAGTGTGCTGTTTATTGAACTGGATTCTGATGATGATACAAGTCAATCAACAAGTAAAATCTGCTCTAAAAGTTGTGAATTCTACAATGATAAAAATACAACAATTACACTCCCATCAGAGACCAGGGTCAGGTTTGTCCTTCGATGCAGATCAGAGCACCACTGGAATCAACGAGAAACGAAATTCTTCATCGTGGGATGTCACAAAATATAGGTTTTAAAAGAAAAAAAAATCATATGAATCAAAATGAACAAGAATAGCATAATCCTACCACAGAAACAATACACCAATCTCTATCACTGTGCACTCTTCTTCCCATCCACATAGTAACTGAGATACCATTGAACAAACTTCTTAAGCCCTGCATGCAAATTTGTAGTGGGCTTATAACCGAGCTCTTGTTGCGCCAAACTTATGTTAGCATGCGTAAACTGCACGTCCCCGTTTCTAGGCAACTTCATGATCAACCTCTTCGCCTTCACCTTAAGCAACTTCTCCAAAATGCTCACAAGATCCGCCACTGGCACAGGCGATGTGTTCCCTAGATTGAACACGCGCAGCTGAGCAGGCCCCTTCTTCTTGCCCCCACTCCCGGTACTCTTCTCAGCAGTATCCAACGAAGCTAAGCACCCCTTCACAATATCATCAATGAATGTAAAATCCCTAGCCACTGTGCCATGATTAGGCGCCTCAAAGATCGGAATCGACTTCCCGTTCAATATATCCCTAGTGAAGAAGAAGTAAGCCATGTCGGGCCTACCCCAAGGTCCATAAACAGTGAAGAACCTCAATCCGGTTAGTGAAAGCCCGTATATGTGATTATAAGTATGAGCAATCTCCTCACCGGCCTTCTTAGTGGCTGCATACAAACTAGCTGGCTGATCGGTTCTATCCCTCTCGGAAAAGGGCACCTTAGTGTTCAATCCATAGACACTACTACTCGATGCCCACACTATAGCCGGCTGAGGATTCGCGCTCTTGCAAACCTCAAGAAGGCTAACAAGGCCAGCAATGTTGCTATGCACATAGGAGCTGGGATTCTCCATGGCATAACGAACACCAGCCTGCGCTGCTAGATGCATGACGTGGCTAAACGGGACAATGTCGAAAAGCTTAGTTAACAACTCAACATCATTGATATCACCCTCCACAATGTACACCCCACTACGCTCTAAAAGGGCCTGCCTAGACCTCTTAAGGGATGGATCATAATAGTCATTGAAATTGTCCAGCCCTAAAACACCATCTCCGCGGCGTTTGAGCGCAGCGGAGACGTGTGTTCCGACAAAGCCAGCTGCCCCTGTGACCAACACAGACATGCCATTTCTAGCCCTAGCTTTGGCTGATTCCCTAACCCTCTTCTCAAAATTGGGGCCCCCATAGATGCTGGTTCTTAGAGACCTCCTAGAGAGATCTGAGGAGTGGGGGGATGATGAAGGGGGTGATCTAAAAAAGAAGACATAAATCAATCCAAGAAACACAAATGACCAGAAAGTAAGCTTAGCTAATGAGGATTGAAGCCTTCTATTGTACGGAGACTTCTCCAGCTTGAACTTTCCTGGGGTTGATGGGGCGCTGTCAATGTGCTTCATCTCTCAACGCAAAATCTTGAAGATTCGAGAAGAGCCCACCTCGAAATCGCCCGTCTTTGGTCCAATCCGCGGGTTTTCTTGAAAATCAGGGGATCTTGATTTTTGCCAAGAAGATGAGATTGATGAATGGGGTGGTGAAGATTGGGGGAAAGAGGGAAAAGGGTGTTTGGAAATGAAGAGCAAACACTTTAATTGATGTGGAATCTGGTTTCTTGGTGGTGGTGGTATATTTTGCCTTTTGCGGTGGAATTTATTAGCTGTTGTGTTGCTCTGGTTTTCTTTAATGGAGATTTTTTAAGAAAAATGGGAAAAGATTTGATTTTGAGGATAGAATAAGAATGAGTGAATGGAAAGAGAAGAATGGGGAGAGATTTGAAGGAGGGAGAAGAATGAGGTTTGAAGAAAGTTTAAAATGGGTTATAATGGAAGAGTAAGAGTGGACTTGTGATGATGAAAGAGAGTCCAATTTTGGCTTTTGATTTAATCCTAGTTTCTTAATCTTACTTCATGTGATTATTAGTAAGTTAATGATGCATTGGACTATGATTCTTTTATGACTTCTTCCTAGTTCATTGGTTTCCCTTGAAACGCGCGATGATGAGTTCTAATGATAAATAATAATGGATTAAGTTTCCATGTTCGTAGATATTTTGTATTGGTATAATCAGATATGAGTATTTATGTATATTTAGCAATATTATGTCATTCAATGTTTGTGTTGGTGAATTTAGTGTTGTTTGTTGGAGATTGTGTGGATGGGAGGTTTTTAGGGTAAGAAATAGGGGTTCACAATTTGTAAGTGAGAGATTTGTGGGGAATCAATCACAAGGGATTAGGAAATTTGGTGTCCCCTCATTATCATTAAAAAGCTTCTTTATTAGTAAAACTGATTTAAAGAGATGGGACTCTTAAATGGTATGCTAAAAATGGATTATTACTATATTTTCATCTTTTTGGTATGCTTAAAATGTTAATATTCTTTTATTGTAGAAAAATTAAAAGCAAGAAAAAGGTGAGAAAACCCTCAACTTTAGTACTTTTTTCTAAACTAGATAGACACTCACTCCTAAGATATTCCTTTTTTTTTTTTTTTAATGTTTTTCAAAATAAAAAGATTAAAAAAGTCCCTGTAATGAGAATAAATCAAGTTGAACATGTAATAAACTTGTTTGAACTTTTGTTGAGTTTTAAATTTTGTGTTTTAAATTTTATGTTTCAGTTTCACATACAGATAATTTGGCTTCAATTGATGTTCTTTGGGAATATTTTTTGGGAATCAATAGTTTAATGATCATGAGTGATTTTAGCTCAAATTCTAAATTGTAATATATAAATTAATTTATATATTACTTTTTTTTTTTAAGAAGAAGAACAAATGATGATGATGTTGTTGTTTCATGTTAGTTTAACATAAAAACTACAGTGAAATAACATGAAAAGGGTGACCAATTCCTATCTCCACCAATAAATTTATGCGTAAATGAGAAGTGACAAACTCGTGATTAAAAATGATTAATTAAACCATGTTAGTAAACTTTGTTCAAATCTCCTAATTGCTTTATTCAACAATTTATGTATTTTATAAACCACCAATTAACAAAGAGTTTAGAGAGAAATTATCACCGTTCCAACGATTAAGTACAGCTGTAAAAGTTTGCAAAATAAATTACCATTGTCTTATGTGAATGATACATAGACAATTCTAGCCATATGAGCTTAGGACAAATCTTGGTCTAAATATTTTGAAGTAAATATCTAAATTTGTATTCATTTAAATATTAAAAAAATATATATTTATATTAATATAATATTACATTATGCTATTAAATTTTATATGCAACATAAGGGAGAAATACTAATTATTTATTATAAATGGAGAATTTTCAAATTGTAATGTAGATAAATTAAATAAAAAGAGTTTTGACTTTCATTACTTGAATTAGTAATTAATCTTTTTTTCCCTCAAAAATGAATGAGTAATTAGCTTTTAAAGACAAAAATGTAATTTTGGACCATTATAATTATGTGCAAGTATATATGAACAAGAAATAAGAGTATTTAGTCATGATGGATAAATATAAAATGAATGATGACCTTTTTTTGGGTAAAAAAGGAAAAGTAAATTTAGCGTGTTACTATTTATACTATGCATTTTAACTTAATTTATTAGGGTATCTCCAACCCTCGGTGGCAAATTTGTCACCAAATTTGCTAAAAATCCAAAATCATCTCCAATTACTAAATTCAAATTTTAACTCAATTGGAATATTATTTTAAAATAGTCTTAATTTTTATCTTTTTAATTTTTTTATCAAATATTTATTTACTTAAGTTAATAAAAAATTAAAAATAGATTTCAATAATGGAAAAAAAAATTCTTGTAAAAGAAAATTGATATCAAATACCAAAATTATATTATAAAATTCATCATAAATTATATTTATGTTTGTGTGTTGTAAACTTGTAGTAAATTTAGCATGCTTGTTGTGTTTTCTTACTTTAAATTTAGCATGTAGTAATGTTTTTGTTGTAGCAAATTTAATTGTATTTTGTAATTTAAAATTTTAATGATATCTTATAATAATTCTATTAGTTATAATTTGTGTTTGTACTAATAAAATGTAACAATACAACTAAGTTATATGTTTTTAGAATTTTTAAAATTTTCATAAATGTAAAATCAAATAATATAATACACATAATATTTAAAATAAATTGATAAATAGATGAAAAATATTTGATACAATAAAATGAAAATAAATCAAATAAAAGGAGAGAAATAAATAAACAACACCAAATTAAATCAAAAAGGGGGAAAAAAAGGATCAATTTGCTACCTACTGTTCGCAGGTAGCAAATTGCCACTAAATTAGCCGCTGAGTTGGAAGGCAAAATGTAGCAAATTTTGAGTTTGCCACCACATTTGCGGTTACGTTGGAGATGCTATCAAGAGTATAATTCTTATAAAATTGTGCGTTTTAGAAATTTAATTTTATTAAACGGTCATCTACAAAATCAAGATTGAATAAAATAAATTTAAATTGTATTGTGGATTTGTCTCATGAAGATATATTCTTAAGACAAAATTATAAAAAAAAATTTATTACAATTACGATTTTGGTTGATTTATTTATTTTTCTATTCTTAAAGCAAATCAAAGAAGACAAAATCATCATAAAAATGTCAGCCAATAATTTCACATTTGGTACTTATCTGAAAGTGATGTTTCCATTTAGTCGTTGTTCTTTAACGGGCTTTTTAAACGTTAAACCCTTTTTATTATTATTATAATAACCCACACCCAAATAATTTATTTAATTATCATACTTTACGCATAAAAAATATGGTAAAAACTTGGTTGATTCAGTTCACGATTACATCTTGTGTGACAAAGTATTCTCCGATTCATTCGATTTTATTATTTAATCAAAATAAGTCATGTATCTCTGGATCTTTTAATTACATTTTTTAAATTTAATTGTATGAGATGAGTTCTTATTAGTAGTTTTGATTATTATTATTTTATGAAGATTTGAAATTGTAATATACATTTTTTTTTTTTTTTTGTATACTGGTATAACTTTTTTAGTACTTTTAATTTTATATGTACCTTTTTGTAGAAATTCATATTAAGATCACATGTTATTTTGGATATGGGCTTATTGGGCTTTTTATTTTACAGGGAAGGTGATTGGGCCGTTTGAGTATGTGAACTTTGAACTGTAGAGTATTATCCACAAAGAGATGTGAACAAATCAAGTAGTTAACTATTTGGAGTTCATTTCAATAAAATTTCGTTTGAAATAATTTGATAAAATTATTAGAACAAATAAACAATTTCAAGTTTGTTAATATTATGCTCGTTAGCATGTAAGTAGACTCCTGAGATAAACTGTGAAATGTAATGCTCATAGTTTTAACATTTTATTTTTATTTTTTTTACAATAAATTTTCATTCATTTAGTACTTCTTTTTTTTTTTTTCAAGAATGCACAATTTACTTTGTTAATAAGTTGATGAATAATACTAAATAAATGAAAATTTATTTTTAATAATATTTATTTAACCCATTCGGCTCAATTCATCTTGTGAGCCATGAATATCTTTGATAAAAATTAAACTCGGAATCAACTCAATAATAAACAAATCAAGCTCTAAATATCAAAGTTAAAAAAAAAAAAGTTATAAATGTTATTTTATTTAAAAATTGAAAAGAACAATCACCTGTTAATTAAGGAAGTTTCAATCGAATCAAATTCGATTCAACAAATAATGATAGTGTATCAATGTCCATTTTGCATTTTGATGATCTCAATATATGATCAACTTTAAAGTTGAGTACCCAAAATATTTAAATAAACAAAATATTTAGTGGGTTTTTTATATTTTACATTTTCTACCATGATTGTCCCCATTATTTGTACTCATATCAAATTCGCACAAGATTTGGACAGATCCAATAATTAACAACAAACATGTTTATGTTATCTTATAAAGCAAAATAACTGTTGCTTTGGTTAGGTGGGATTCTACAGTTTGGTGAGTGTGTGTGTGTGTGTGTGTGAGAGAGAGAGAGAGAGAGAGAGAGAGAGATGAACCCACATTGTATTGCTTGAAAAAGTCCCAAGTTTTACATCATAATCCAGTCACTTTCACTGTGAAACTTTTGAGGAAAGAAAACACTCTTTTCTTACCTACTACAGATCCAACAAAGATAATTAGAGGTAAAAGGTAATCAGGTATAATCTATATTCAGATAATAGTATTTAGGGTTAAAAATATGATTTTACACTTTTCTTAAAAACTTTGAAATGTTTCACTTTACAGTATGAACTTTAAATTTGATGCATTTTACGATGTTAGCCTTACACGTGTCCAAAATCAATGGCTAGAATTTGTCTAATACTGTAAAATGCATCAAATTTAAAGTCAATATGGAAAAATGAAACATTTCGAAGTTTTTACAAAAAAAATGTAAAATCATGTATAGTTTAGAAGGATGTTCTATATCCTAGAGTATTTATCGTTCATTTATACACAAACACAAGTGAAATCCACTCGGTGTAGCATCTATAAGTACGTTCGCCAATCGAACTTTCAAGAAATGCGGATGAGAATTGAGAAGATCATTTACTAACAAGGCCAAATAGATTTGATTCTTCTCATATTGAACTGTAACACAAGTCTCATAATCAAGTGAAAACACATTCAGAGTTACAAATTTGAAGTGTTCAATTGTACAAATCCAGGAGCATTCATATATGCCTGTCTCTCTTTCCTATTAAACTGCAAATTCTGCTACTCAGTTCTCAAAAACAAAACGAAAACGAATAGATAGAAAAACTCACCTTTATTACGAAATTAATTCTCTATTGGCTTGCACTCCATAACGAGTCCCTTCCGCATGCTTTCTCTATAATCGAGCAATCCCTCGAGTCTAAACTTGAGTAACTCAGGAAAGCCACAAGAAACGATGAAGCTAAAAACCGAACAGCTTAACAAACCTCTTTAGCTGCAGCTATAACAGCTTCCACTGTAATCCCAAACTCCTTGTATATTTTTCCTGCAGGTGCACTGGCTCCAAATCGATCGATTCCAATGGCCTTTCCTTTATCACCAACGATCTTGCTCCATCCGAAAGTGGTTCCAGCCTCGATGCTAACCCGGGCTGTTACGCCAGCTGGGAGGACGCTTTCCTTGTATGCGTCAGATTGCTCGTCGAAAAGCTCCCAAGAAACGAAGGAGACGACCCTAACGGCCTTGCCTTCCTTCCTAAGTTCATCACCAGCCTTTGCTGCGATTTCCAACTCTGAACCTGTTCCGATTAAGATGACATCAGGCTTGTTACCTGATGAGTTGTCTGATATGGTGTAGCCTCCCTTTTCAACGCCTTCAATGGAGGTTCCGGGAAGATTGGGCAGTTTTTGTCGAGAAAGGGCGAGAACTGATGGTCTCTTTCTGTTGAGCACAGCCACCTTGTATGCACCAGCTGTCTCGTTGCCATCGGCTGGACGGAGCATCAATATGTTGGGCATTGCTCGGAAGCTTGCTAAATGCTCGATTGGCTGATGAGTGGGCCCATCCTCTCCAAGACCGATAGAGTCGTGAGTCATCACATAGATGACTCCAGCTTCAGACAAGGCAGAGATCCTCATGGCTGCTCTCATGTAGTCGGTGAACACGAAGAAGGTTGCACAGTAAGGAATGAGGCCACGGCTGTGATGGGCAATTCCATTACATATGGCTCCCATACCATGTTCACGGACACCAAACCTTACATTACGCTCTTCTGGTGTGCTCTTTTGGAAGTCACCGAACATTTTGAGAAGGGTCATATTGGACGAGGCAAGATCAGCACTGCCACCGATTAGACCGGGGAGAACCTTTGCTAGAGCGTTGAGGTTTGTCTGAGAGAGATTTCTGGTGGCATCACCTGGGATCTCAGGGGTGTATCTCTGAAGAAAGAGATAGGTTTAGGCAAGAGTTTTTCTAGCATTATATCATCACTAATCATTCATATCTTCTAACATTCAATGATCATTATGGAGAATCTTTTAGCACATTAATATAAGATGAGTAAGAGTATCGAAGCAGAAAAGAGCTACTCACAGGAAGAGCCTTCTCCCAATCAGCTGGGAGTTGACCATTGATGATGGGCTTCAGTTCCGCGGCTTCCGTAGGATACTTCTTCTCATATTCAGCAAATTTGGTATTCCATTCAGATTCAAGAGAAGCACCCTCAGACACATGTCGGCTCCAAAGTCTGCCATAAAGAATATCCAAAATATTACTAAGCTTTTAACCAAAGAAACTAGTACTAAAGGTAATGCAGCACAAACATCCTTACTGCTTCACATCCTCAGGCACGTGGAAAGGCTCATAAGGCCATCCAAGGTTCTTTCTGGTGGCTTCAACTTCCTTAGCCCCCAATGCACTTCCATGCACGCTGTATGAGTTGGCCTTATTGGGGGAACCAAATCCAATGGTAGTTGTAACCTGCTCGGATTTACATTCCAAAAATAAAAAATCAGAAAATCTGTCTAATAACCATGATATTAAGATTTAGGAGTATTTTTTTGACTCATTTCTCCATTGGTCCAAACACCCTACGATACAAAGAGAATCTCACCTTGATCAATGTGGGCTTGTCTTTTACAGCCTTTGCTTCCTTGATGGCAGCACGAATTTCATCATAGCCAGTGTTACCATTCTTCACCCAGATTACATGCCAGCCAAGAGACTCAAAACGGGTATCAACTGTCTCAGTAAATGCAATTTCTGTATCACCATCAATAGAGATGTGATTATCATCATAAAAAGCGATCAACTTTCCAAGTCCCCAATGTCCAGCAAGAGAGCAGGCTTCATTTGAAACACCCTCCATTTGACACCCATCACCAAGGATACAATAGCTGTACAAGTGCCAACACCATTGGTCAAATAAGTAATAATACTACAGCAAAAAACTAAGCTTTTACCCCACTGTCATATTGGTTATATCTTATATGAGTTATAATGGTTCATATCTCACAATCCTGTTTGGTTGAAACACATGTTCACATTTATATTTATGTTCTAATTGGTCAAAAACTCAAAATTCAAAAGGTCATATAGCAATATAATGCTTGATCAAAGAAAACAAATGAAGGAGCAAATAATGCAGTTCTCACGTATAGTGGTCAACAATCTCGTTATCTGGTTTGTTGTAACGAGCAGCCAGGTGCTTCTCTGCGAGCGCCAATCCAACAGCATTGGCAATACCTTGACCTAGAGGACCTACACAAAAGTAAAAGAAGAAATCACAATCAGTTTGAAGAATCTCAACTCATCCCATGGAAGCAAATGAATACAATTTTCTGGACACAACTTTACCAGTAGTGACTTCGATTCCAGGTGTCTCGAAGTTCTCGGGATGACCTGGCGTCTTGCTTCCCCACTGACGGAAATTTCTCAAATCCTCATCCTGTTAGATACATATTGTTCTATGTGAATGATCGAGAAAGAAATATATGAAATGATCATGAGGCTGCACAAATGAGAAATCAATACAGAATCGAATTCTTGTTTGGAAATGAGAAACTCTCAGAATCCCACATAAAACAAATCCAAACAGAAGAAAACTAAATCAAGACACATATCACATAATTAAGCTCAATAATAACTCTTCAACGATTTTCTCAACCTACACAACAGAACAAGAGACAAAATTTTCCAAAAAGGAACAATAAAATCAAATCACATGGATCCACCAACCATCAAAACGAGATTGCATATCTAGTATTTGCTGATGGGAGAATTAAAAAATGAGCAAATCATCGCGTAGTATTAACGCTGAATATTCTACCTTTACGGCGTCGTATCCAGCCAGGTGAAGAAGGGCGTAGTGCAGCATACACCCATGTCCGGCGGAGAGCACGAAGCGATCGCGATTAAACCAATACGGATTCTTAGGGTTGTACCTCATAACCTCGTCGTACAATATATGGCCCATCGGAGCGCATCCCATCGGCAGACCAGGATGGCCGGAATTCGCCTTCTCGACGGCGTCAACTGCTAGGAAACGGATCGTGTTGACGGATTTCTCCACAAGCTCGTTTTCCGTCTTGTGGAGGGTCTCCACGGCCGCCGAGGCGCGGACGTGGAGGCGGGCGGCGGCGGGGCATCGGCGGCGGATGGCTGAGGTGGCGATCGCGGAGGAGGTGGATCTGAGGCCGGAGAAGGAGGGGAGAGACAGAGAGGAGGACGTGGAAGCGGGCTGGATGTTGCCATGGCGGGGAAGAGAGGAGCGAGAGAGGATGGCTTGAGAGAGAGTGAGAGAGGAAGAGGACGCCATAGCTATGCTTGCTTACTGTGTGTTTGTGTGTGTTGAAAATGGAAATGAGGAGAAGTATTATATGGAATAAATAAAATTAATTTATTGTGAGTTTTTATTTTATTTATTTGTTTATTAGTTTTTATTAATGCTAATTAAAGATTGCTTTGTTCCAACATTTTATTTCATATATGAAATGCATTTAATATATAAATTAGGATGGGTAACTTCAATTTAAATATCGATATAGTAAAATATATTTAATTTTTTGGGTGATAATTACTATGCATGAATGTTAGTTATATGGTGTGCATCTTGGGCGTGGAAAATAAGGATGAAAGGGTAGGTGACTCTGTCTCTTGTAAAGTTGTAATGAGATTATGACCTCTCTCTATCTTCTCTCCCCCCTCACCCACCCTCGAATTTTCTACGTATCTAACTGGGCATGTTTGTTACAATCGACTGTCGATTTTGTGAGCGATATCGCATAAATTTGGCGAGTACTTTTGATAAGAAGTTTGAGTGGTTGATTGTTGCGCCTAACGGTTTTATGGACTGTAATGGTAGATGACTAGTTTGTTAATAGTGAGATTGTCCTCGAGACTACTTAAAATCATTGTCTCTGTATATTTGTGTTGATTTTGATTCGGTGATGGAATGATTGTAAGAAAAGACGTAAATATTTATTATATTATGTTGAATTGTAGATATCATGTAATGAGATATTCTTTTGTAAGATCGTCTCACAAATTAACGGAACTTCATTTAGAAGATTGACTTTATTATAAGTTCTATGACAAAAAATATTGCTTTGGAATTTTTTGTGCACTTCTCAAATTTATGCAGTTTCTTTTATAATCGATCTCTTTTGTGTATTTTCTTTGATTGTAATTTGAATTGTTTATCTTTACACAACACCAACATCTTATATCGAAAAAAATCAGAGAGTGATAAATGTATAAAATTGATATTAATATTTTTAGCATGATATAATAAACAGACCAAAGATTAGGTCTCCTTGATGACAATCAGTGACGACACTAAAGTTTATAAAAAAATAAAAAAATTTACCCATTCCATGTATTTTAATTATATATATATATATATATATATATATATATATATTTGTTTAGTGTAAATAATTTTATTATTATTATTGACCTCTTAATTTTTTATCATAGTTCCGTTATTGGTGACCATGCTCGATATTTTGATATTGGGTTGCACAATCTTTTCATTTTCTCAACTATAAATAATATATGAAGTAGCAATTTATTTACGACAATTTTTTTATGGCTATATATAATTTTTAAAAAAAATTATAATCTATATCATAAAAATACCACACTTGTACATATACATGCATAATGCATGATTATTTCAATCAATAATTAATTGTATTCTTAAAATAAATAATTAAAAACATAATTCGCCTGATTTAATTTTTTGTTAGGATAGACTTATCATGAAAATTTCAAGACAATTTTTTTTGTATTTAAGGTATAGCGATGTAAGGGCTATTTATGAGACACCTCAATAATTATTTAAAAACAAAAAACAAAAAAAAACAAAAAAGGCGGCGCCGAAACATACAGAAATTGGTCCGTTGACCTTTATAGATTTCATGTTTTTATTTTTTTCCTTTCAAATTAGATGAATTTACAATCTTTTATAAGTTATTATAAGTGTAAGATTTTAGTAGTTTATATATTATATGGTTTTTTTTTAGTTTGAATAAATTTGCGTGGAGAAATAAATTTTTTAGTTTAACTAATTATTTTTATGGGGTGATCATCAACATTTATCTTCACGTTTATAAGTGAATGTTAAAGTTTTTCAAAATAATTTTATAATTTATTTTAAAACATACCGAACACTTTTAATTATGGTCAAATAATAAGTTGGTAAAGTTTGACTAATGTGATTCAATTCACCTACTATAGTTATCACCTTTTCTTTTACATTATTTAAATGTGAAACTTTGTCATTAAAAAAAAGGTTTTTTTTTTTTTTTTGCAAATATTTAAATATTAAAATCTAGAATGATCCTCGAAATTTCCTTTTTAATTGTATGTTAAAGGGTGTAGGTCAAGATTTTCCAAATAGATTCCATAACTGTTTGTATACACATGTTTGCAAAAATCATTCAATTCTCATTAACTACCTATTTTGAATTTTCAATTCATGTACTTTTATATTTATTTCATTTAAAAAATTTATTATATAAATGAATTTGAAATATATTACTGATATTGAGGACTAATATGATTGTATCACGTGTCATAAGACTATATTTTTACTTAAATATAGACAAATATAAATCTAAGATTGTTTTCCTCTTAAGCTCTCAATCTATTTGTTGGTTTAAGTTATTCAAACATGTCTAGCTTTTTAAGCCTTTTTTTTTTCTTCATGATTATGGATTTTTAATGAAAATTTGACATTGACTTTGAAGAAGGAAAGGACAAATTTATTACAAGTTGGGCCTATTTTGATGGGCCTGATATATTTACTACTAGATGGGTCTATTTTGGACCCAGATCATGCACAACTTATACCTAGCATTTATTATTAAATAATTGTTTTTTTTTTTTTACCCATATTCTATACGCATCGATATGACTGGCTTGGGCCTAGTCAGCCCAATTGAGTATTTTATATATGCAGTACCTTTCTCATTAACTAGATTCAAAATCTATAATTATGACCAAAAATTTAATACCTAGCAGTGAATTAATCAATTAACTTGGGTTAATAAAAATTAATATCAGAATCTTAAAATTAATTACTATCATTGAGCTTAGCTGAAAAGGGATTATAATTCCAAGTTTGCCGTACAATCTAAGCAAAACTTATTATGTCCAAATTTATGTATTCATCATCATTACCACATTTGAGAAAATTAATGAGTGGGAGTTTTTATTAAAAAAAAAAATCTATTTCATTACTAAAGATTTTATATTACATAAGTCAGATTTAATTTTTCTTCCCAAATATTATACAAACTTTCAAATATTTAGTAAGAGCTAAAGAAAAAAAAACATGTTTTATTTATTGAAACACATATAAGACAAGACTTACTGTAATAGGAATGCCTTGATATTAAAAAAAAAATTCCTTTTTTTTATAAACAAGTTTATGGTCTCTAAATTTACCACATATTAGAAAATTTGATAAAATTACCTTAAAAAAAAAAATAGCAGATTTTAAAGTTTTCACGATATATCCATTTCACATTATGATTAATATCATCTAATCTCACTAAGATTAAACGATATGAAGATATCCTGTAACCCTATCAGGGTTGCATGATATCGTTTAACCCCACTTTTGTCGTGTAAATCAAACAAAAAATTGATTTTTTTCTCTTTATCAGAAGAGCTATTTTGTTCAATTTCTTAATTTGTGGTAAAAATGTAACATAATTATCATTTGTGGTAGAAAAATAATTCTTTATATGCAATGTGGTATTTTAATCACCAAATTCTTATTTTTTTATGGTCTATATATATATATATATATATATATATATCTACATAAAAATATATAAAACAGTTCTCAAATATTATTTCATAAGACGAAGTTAAACAATCCATAAATCATTTTTTTTTTAAATTTCATCTATTAATTGAAATTACAAGTATTCTTACAGTATATATGAAATTATGCAAAATGATCAGTAAAAGTAATGATTGAAAAAAAAAAAGAGCTTTAATTGTAACAAACAGTGTTTGGCAATAAAATAAATAGCAATTACAAAAAAGTTGAGTTTTCTCTTCTTACTTTTCATACTCTGCAGTAATGCGGTTATTATTTGTCGGAGAACCCTTTCAACCTTTGCGCTCTACTCCTTCTCTCTCCTCTCTCTGCTCCGCTGCTCAATTTTCCGGCGAGATCTTCAATTGGGTAATTTCTTCCGCCGACTAAGTTGTTATCTCGTGAATTTACGCCTTTCGTTTTATTGTTTTGTATACTTATATTGATTGATGCGTTGGAATTTTATGTTTCTTAATCTCTAGGGTTTGGTTGGGACCAATTTGGGTGCGTTTTGCGTTTTGTTTGTAGCTTATTAGCTGTTGTTATCAGCTTCAATCAGAATGAGGTTTATTTTTGTGAGATTTGGGAGTGGTGATGAGGCGAATTGGAGGTTTTGGTAATCTCTGATTAAGATGAGTGGGATATTGAGATTGTGAGAATGGGATGTGATTCAACGAGATACGAAGTGGTGGCGTGCTAATTACGTGCGTGTTCAGTTTCTGTGTTGTTCTGGTAATGTTGATTTTGAAATATGATTTGTTAAGGAAATGTGTTTGATTTCCAGTGTGTTTTGATGGTATGGCTTTATGCTTGGTGTCGTATTTTAATGCGTAACATGCTGGCACCCACGCAAACGGAATCTTCTTATATTGCCTGAATCATTGGATGTCTAACCGGTTTATAGTCAATGATTCATCCTTTTTCGGTTTTTATGTTCCGTAGGAGTGTAGAAAAAGGTAGATCTCTTAGATTTCGTTGTTGGTTTACCTAAGGACTTTTCACTTTGCTGCCAAGATTTTCCGTTTCTCCAAGTCTATTAAAGGAAAAGCATGGACTTCTTAATGCATTGGTGGCTTAATTGGGGAATAGTTACGAAGAGCATTCAGAGAATCTAATTCATTGTCATGTTGGAAGATTACATACCTCTCTTTATGTTTGGTGAAGAAAGATGAAGTGAGAAGAGACGAAGAGCAGTGTGAACCCCCCCCCCCCCCAGAATTTTGTTCTTCCTGAGATTAAAAGCCTTTAGCTTCACATTTGCTTCGGCTTCGTCCTCTTGATGATGGATATACCCTTATTTTTGTTAGCATTGTACTGACCGTGTCATTGCATATCAATATTTCCTTTTGTCATTGGAGATTCCAGTTACTTTTTTCCATGAGAACAAAGGCACAATCCATGTTTGCTGGCTAGGAATCCTAATTACTTATATAAGACCTATTGTTTCATCGTTTTGATGCAGCCGAAGGCTCAATATTTAATTGGACAAGGATAAGGAGGAATTTCGTTCAATGTTATTGAAATGATGAATTGTAGCTGACTTGACCCAGCAGAAGTAAATTTTATTCTGGAAATGCATTCCTGTGCCTGATAATATTTTTTTTTGTGTGTGTGTGTGTGTTAAAAGGTCAAACTTAAAGGGTACATGAATCTATAAATGTTTTTGTAGTTTCATCTGATTCATCCATAATTTTGCGAGTAACATCTTGGTTTCTTTATCTCATATAGTTTTGTTCTCTTCACTCAAACTTCTGGTTTCACAAACAACCTTATTTTGTTTGCACTTATTGCTGCAAGTATTTTCCTGTGATCCAAAATGTAACTTGGTGAGTTTTCTTTTCAGTATAAGTAGATATGCAACACACTGGTGTAAAAGATACCCAACTCCGTGAAAGCAGCAACCAAAAGGTTCATCCCCAGCCAATGGAAGAGGCAACGAATCAGAATCCTGAAGCTATGGAAGCCCTAGTTGCTAGGATGTTTACCAACATCTCCTCCCTGAAATCGGCTTACATTGAACTCCAAGCTGCTCACACTCCTTACGACCCTGATAAAATTCAAGCTGCCGATAAACTTGTAATATCAGAGCTAAAGAATCTATCCGAACTCAAGCATTTCTATAGAGAGCATAACCCTAAACCTGTTTGTGTCTCTCCACAAGACTCTCGATTAGCTGCCGAGATTCAAGAGCAGCAAAGCCTGTTGAAGACTTATGAGGTCATGGTAAAAAAATTCCAGTCTGAAATTCAGAATAAAGATTCTGAGATTCTTCAACTAGAGCAGCAGATCCAGGAGGCAAGTCAGAAGCGGGTAAAACTCGAGAAGAACTTGAAGCTTAGGGGCTTATCAACCAAAGAATCAGATGGAAGTGGTGGTGAAACTGGACCACTTTCACCGGATCTATCCCCCGATCTTTTTAGATCAGCCGTAGAAGCTGCTTCCAAGGCCATTCATGATTTTTCCAAGCCACTAATCAACATGATGAAAGCAGCCGGGTGGGATCTTGATGCAGCTGCCAATTCCATTGAACCAAACATTATTTATGCAAAGAGAGCTCACAAGAAATACGCCTTCGAATCTCACATTTGCCAGAGAATGTTCATTGGGTTCCAAGACGAACACTTCTCCATGAAATCAGAAACCCCACTGGTAACTAAAGAAAATTTATATCAGCAATATCTCACCCTGAGGGAAATGGATCCGTTGGATGCAGTGGGCCAGAGTCCCGATTCAATGTTCGCGAAATTTTGCCAGAGCAAATATCTCATCGTCGTTCATCAGAAAATGGAAGCATCATTCTTCGGAAACTTAGATCAAAGGAACTATATAACAGGTGGTGGTCATCCAAGAACAGCTTTCTACCAGGCTTTTCTTAAACTAGCAAAGGTGATCTGGCTTTTGCACCGGTTGGCACATTCTTTTGATCCTTCGGTGAAGATTTTTCAGGTGAAACGAGATAGTGAATTCTCAGAAGTTTATATGGAAAGTGTAGTGAAAAACTTCATCGTAGAAGATGACAATGAGAAGCCTAAAGTCGGCCTGACAGTCATGCCGGGATTCTGGATAGGTGGCAGCGTCATCCAATCCCAAGTCTACTTAACAGGTATTAAAGTCGCGGAATGACATTTTCCTTATCCTGCTCGAAAAATCTTGATTGATTTGTATGTAACTATCCGTGTGTTTCAGATTTTGGTTCTTGTTAAGATATATAATGCTGTGTTTTCGTTCGATCTACCTCTTTTCCTCTTTCTTGCTTCAATAAATGTAGATGTGGTCGTAGCTTATTCATATCTTCATCTTTGAGAGTCTAACTTTAATTCTCTTTGTTATTCACCGCATGCTTGATCTCGGTTTGGACGTTGGAGTCCACTTGATATTGCACTCTATGTGCAATATTCGTGGTTTATTAACAAGAATATGGTCTCATAGATTGTAATAAAAATTTGCTACTAATCTCAATGTATTCTTCGAACATCATTCTATGCACAATATCCTTGGTTTATTAATCTAGTGAGTCGGGTTAAACCACAATCCACGAATTTGTGAAAATGAGTATGGTTTGAGGTTAGTGGGTTTTCGTCTCATAAAAATATGTATGTCCATGAGACCGCATGACTCTTTTGAGATGTTTCCCACATATGTAATTCCATGAACATATCTAACGGACCTAATTTTCATGACACGTGACACATGTTGATTCATAACCAACAAATTAGTGACTCACGACAATGAATTTGTGCTGTAAATAGTGAAGATCTGCCTTACAATTATGTCCATGAGACGAATCTTATATAAGTTTTTGTGTTTCTAAAATTACATGAACATCAATTAAATTCAACTTAATCAAGTTGAATTTAAACTAGAGTGAATAATATGATTATTTTACTCATGATTTTATATATTTTTACTGTCGATCAAGTCCTAATTTTGTGAATACAGAAATAATATTTAAACATATTGAACCAAGTTAAAATGTTAAAATTAAATTATCAATCTAAAATTAAATACGAAATAGTTTGCAAATTTGTTTGAATTTTCATTTCGGATTGACGTTATGACTCGCCAACCGTGGGATGAAATCTTGAAGATCACTATTCAACATTTATTAATTAATTTCCAAGCATAGTCAAGTGAAGAATATATATATATATATAATCATGAATATTCAAATATTTATAGTTCCTAAAAGGGATCATACTCACGAGTCACAGCTAATTAAATCGCGTTGACTTTCCGTTATGCATGGACCAAGAAATTTGCTTCTTAGACTTCAATTTTGTCGCCATTATTACATACTCATGATTATAATACTATTTATTTTACTACATGAATCATTGGTCGGTTTAAGAAAATATTGTTTTTAATTATTGTTGTAGTAGTTAGTATTATAAATAGAGGCTTAAAAAAAGAATTTGCAGTATTTGAGGGGGAAAATTGTGAATTAATTTGTCTCAATTTATAAAATGGTCTCACAAAGATTACATTCAATTGAAAAAAAAAAGGAGATGAGAGCTTGAAAGAAATTTAATCAAAATATTTTTTTTTCCTCTCAAAATGGTTCTTGATATTTACTATGAAAAATGGTTCAAATCTTCAATAACATTTGATAATTTGTCTTGTATTTCATTATTTTAATTTAATTCGCATCGATATATTAATCAATAATGTCATTTATACACTTAACATAAAACAATTATTTCATAACATCAAATGAAGTATATATTAAAATAGAAGATTTCGTGAATTTAATCATATGAGATGTTCAAGATTATGTTAATTTTTAGTAACATCTTTTTATGGCTCACACATATAAATATATTTACTATTATTGACTTATGAGTTAATTAAAGTACATAATTTTTCTCATCGATTTATTAATTTGATTTCAAACCATTTGCTGACTGGTGAGACAAGTTGGCGCATAATCCGACTAGCCCGTTGACTTATTATTCTTAGGACACCCGAATTATCATAACTTGCTATATTCTTAAAAATAGTACTCTATTTATTTATTTATACTTCTTAAATTATAACTATTTTTTAATTAAGTTTTCTGCAAAGTGAGATTCGGTTAAAAAAAAAAAAAAGTTTTTTTATTCTAATTTCTGAATTTAGTTGATTTCACATTTTTTATTTAATTGAATTTCTAACATATTAACAAATTGATATACAATTATCACTTTTAATAGGAAAATTAATTAATTAAGTAGATAGTCCAACTTTTTGCTTATTTGTTTATTTTTATTTTCTAGTCCTAATTGAACCGAAATGAATATCTATGAATCTTATTCTTGTACTACAATTAATGAAAGGTTTACTTTGCCAACTTGCTCCAACAAGAATCAAGGTTTTTGTTTACTCCCAAAAACTCACCACCTGGTTCCTAGAAACCCTAAAACACATGCACAACAATTAAAAAACTTTTAAAACAAATAAGTAATAAAAATCATATCTCATATAATACTTAAGTTAGTATAAAGTAGAGACATGACATGCTTAAACTTGTGACAACTTCCCTCTATATATAAGCCACATAACACCCTTCTTTCATTTATCAACTTTGAACACAAAACAATTTAATCATATTTAGACATGGCAAGATCAAGAATTAGGCCCTCTTTCTTTCTTTTTTCTCTTCTCTTTCTAACCCTAGTTCAAGCCGAGCACAAGACTGTCCGCAGACGCTCTCGTGCTAGGGCCTTTATCGAGTCACAATGCCAGACGACGCTCTACCCTGACTTATGCATCAGATCTCTCTCATACTACGTAGGCAATTTCACGACATCATTGAGTCATCAGAAACTGGCTCAAATCGCTCTGAAAGTGAGTCTAATCAAGGCTGAGTCGACTCAGAAGTACGTGACCGAGGTGGCCAGGGATCTGAAGCAAACAAAGGGCAGGGAATATTACAGAGCTGTTAAGCAATGTTTGGATCAAATAAACGATGGGGTTGAACAGTTATCGAATTGCATCAAAGAGACACAACAAATTAAGGAAAACGGGGGAAGTAGAGACTTTCCTTGGCATGAGAGCAATGTCAAAACATGGATGAGCACTGCCCTAACTGATGCAAGCTCTTGCATTGATGGGTTTTCGGGCCGGGTCGTGGGAGGGAAGACTCGGGCCATGATCAAAGCCAGGGTTCTTAATCTTGAGCAAGTCACTAGTAATGCATTGGGCTTGTTCAATAGGTTTGCTGCAAAGTATAGGTCCTCTCATGCTAATAAACACAAACTCTAGGCCCTTTTGTGCAATTTCGAGTGGACTTTATCTTTAATTAACTTCTATTAATTTCATCTTTGTATGTTGTGTATGTAAGGGAAAGTATGTGAATATAGAAAGTTTTGGGATTAAAGTTGTGTTTTATTTGATCTTCTCTAGATTTTTTGTGGAAAATAGTATTTCTGGTTAATTACATACAACTACAAAGATAATATCATAATTTATAACATGCACATTATATATTATATTTGATGAAATACTTGGAGTTGAATATTTATGGGTGGTTTAACATTTTCAAAGGTTATAGACCACTCATAAAAATTAAACATTTTAAATTTTAATTAAACATTAAGCCATAAATTTGCTTCTACTTTTGTGGATGCGAAATTACTAACCAAACTTTTGTAATCAATATTGACCAATAAATCACTTTCAGTAGGTAAAATTCTATCCTCACACATAATAGTTTTTAGTAATTAATGTAAATTAAGTCACTATGGTGTGTTTTTATGGAAAAAAAAAAGTTAATGGTACTACTTTCTAGGTAGAGATTTCTATTAGTGGATAATTGTAATTATTACAAGTTCTAGTATTGAGCATGTTATCTCTAAACTTTTGTTTTTTGTACTTTTATTATTTTTAGGCTTTTATTAAATTTTAATTTTCTAATTATATAGATAAGCAAGCAATTCTTGGATCCCGTGATTAGATTATGAAGTGGAGTCTTTTATACATTCTTTAAGAATGAATTTAGTCTTAATTGATTTTCAAACCTATAGCTTCAAGATATGTCTTTGAAATAATATTATATTTAACATTATTTGATTTGAACAATTCAAATTAGGCATTGTTGCATTTATTTAGTGGTCTAATTCTAATATTCTCAAATTTAAGGTCAACTGTATGAAATATAACGTGGACGACAGATAAAGAGAAATACCATCTTCTTTCAAAATTATTCTCATAAAATTCAGATATTTGGAAAAAAAAAATTGTAATGATAAATACAACTATCTTCGTAATTAAATCCATTCTATAAAATTTATTTCATTATATTTGTCGTACTACCAATTATCACATGTAATTAGCGGCCCATAATGCTAAGGCCTAAAGCCCAATTTTTGACCTGGGTTTTCTCTATTGGGTTCTAATTAAAATGGCCTGTTATTAATAGAATGTTTATTCCAGCCCATTAACTAAGCCCAATTCATATTTACTTGTATGATAAGCCCATAGTAAAACCCATTTATGAATAAAGATAATGTAAATGAACAAACCACATAATTATCCCAATAGCATTTATCATTAATTTGATTAGCATATTAAATAACATTTCCTTTAGTAAAACGTGATAAAATATTTTAAATTAATCAGTTTTTTCTTTTTGGACCAAAAAAATACTGAACTTGGACGTGAGTTGAATGCAAAGTTTGAAAAATAATATTTATATTATATATAATTTTTTAAAAAAAGGTTAAATTGCAAATCATCGTAAAATTGGTACATTTACCAAAAAAAAAAAAGAGAAAAAAAAAGGGTATATAACAATTTAACCCTTTGCACGCGGGAAATGCAGAGAGAGTGATCGGAGAAATGGAAATGGAGGAAGCAACAGTATCACCATCACTGCAAGCAGGAGACGAAGACGACGAGCACGATTCCAAAGAGAGGGTATTGCAGCGATACTTTCTTCAAGAATGGAAGCTCGTCAAGTCTCTCCTCGACGACATCGTTTCCGCTCGCCGCGTCTCCGATCTGTCCACCGTCCACAGGATTCGATCCATTGTACGCCACCACTACTTCCCTATTTCCCTATCTCTCTCTCCTTTTTTGTGTGTGAATATTTATGCTTTTTTTGGGTTAATTGATGTTTAGACTGTTCAAGTACACTGAAATGGTGATGTGAGATTGTGCGTTTATTGATATCTACTTTGTTGATTGTGAAATTAGCTGAAGTTTGTATGTGGTTGTTTTATTTGTACGTTGTGCTTCAAAGTTTGTATCTTTACCAGTCCTTAATGCTGAATGTAGCAGAATTATGTATTTTTTGGTACTAATTAGGAGCTTTCATTATTTGTTGAAAGATGGAACAAATTTTTTGTCACAATTTTGTCTGTGTATGGTAAAATTGTGAGCTTTTAGTTTTGATTTGAAATCCATAGAACAAAAAGCTTTTAGGGGATACATTACATTTGTTAGAAACAATATTTGTGAGCTTGGCTGCTTCCGGCGATTCTGATAGTAAGGAATATTTAGAAAACTGTTTATTTCTTTAAATAAATTTGTGATGTTGTCTTAGTTTTAGTTCATCCAATCAATTAAGATGGAATCAGCTGCTGTTTGTTGGTAAATTATCGAAAAGGTATCAATACTAACAGCTGTATTTTGAATCAGTTTGTCATATTTGTTTTCCTAGATTAGATTTCTTTTTTTACTTTGCAATTGTGATTGTGGAACTGTACATTGACTCTTAAGGTGCATATCTGTAGATGGACAAATATCAGGAGCAAGGCCAACTTATCGAGCCTTATCTTGAGAGCATAGTTACACCTCTAATGGCTATTGTGCGCTCAAGAACTACAGAGTTAGGGACTGCGTCTGATGAAATTCTGGAAGTGGTCAAGCCTATAGGCATCATAATATATTCCCTGGTTACAGTTTGTGGATTCAAGGCTGTTATTAAGTTCTTCCCCCATCAGGTTTCTGATTTAGAACTTGCAGTGTCACTTTTGGAGAAATGCCACACCACGAAAGCTGGGACCTCACTGAGGCAAGAAAGTACTGGGGAGATGGAAACAAAATGCGTCGTACTTCTTTGGCTTTCTATTTTAGTGTTGATTCCTTTCGACATATCCTCTGTGGATACTAGTATAGCCAATAGCAACTATGCTTGGAGAGATGAGCCCACTCCACTGGTAGTGAGGATCTTAGAAATCTGTAAGGACTATTTATCAAATGCAGGTCCTATGCGCACCATAGCTGGATTGCTTCTGTCAAGGCTCTTAACACGCCCAGATATGTTGAAGGCGTTTACCAGGTCCCATGAGAGTGATAAATACATTACTTATATGGTGCTTAAATGTTGCTATGCTAATGCTATGAAAGAATGAAATGGTGTGCCTATGAGATTTGGAAATTAATAACATGTTGAGGAAATGCATGCAATTGTTCTTGCGTCTTTCACTTGTTTTCTTTAACCAGAAGTGACAACATCTTTCACTTGTATTCTCGATGTATGGCCATGGAACCTTGCCTGTAAAACTAAAAAGAGTTGGACTAGTTAAATAGTTATTTCTCAATGCATCTTCAATTACTAGAACCATAAAATGCTGAACCCCTTTTTTTGTTCATCAGGAACTTTATATGGTTATTTTACTCGTCAGGTGTGTGTGTTTGGGGGGGGGGGGGGGGAGGGGGAGGTTAAGTCTTCAAAGCACTTCTCCCTGCAAGAGGTTTCCACTCATTGTTCCAAATTTTTAAATAATTGGATACAAGAGATACTTATATTAACATCTTCTACAGATAGAGTGATGATAGTGCTACTCAAATTTTTTGTTTTGCATGTATTATCATCATAAGTTGATGCTGGAACTTACTTGCTTCTATTGTTTGTTATCTTTCAGCTTTATTGATTGGGCTCATATAATTCTCTCTTCGATGGAGGGCAGTGTTATGGATCACTTCCGATTATTAGGTGCAGTTGAAGCTTTGGCTGCCATTTTCAAGGTCCGCTTTCATTATCAAATAATATGTTCCCTAAAGGACTAAATATGACTACCGCCAGACCTTTTTTCCTTTAAATCCTTTCTCATTTATCACGTCATTCATCTTCTACCATGTCTTCTCAAGTGCTTGATCATCATATGCAATTATTTGGTATATTAAGAATTATCCTTTAAAAACAGATTGGGAGCACATCAGTGTTGTTAAATGTGGTCCCACTTTTATGGAGTGACACATCAGCTTTGATCAAGTCTGGTACTGCTGCGCGAAGTCCTTTACTTCGTAAGTATCTTGTAAAGCTAACTCAGCGGATTGGGTTTACTTGCCTGCCTCACCGTTCAGCAACATGGCGTTATGTGGTCAGTTAAGTTGAACTTTTTCATCGCAATTCTTCTGTATCTGTCTGAACATATCAGTCTATTAGCTTCATAAAGTATTGACAAATAGTTCTTAAATTAGCTTTTTAGAAGTGTTTGTTTTGAATGATTTTCAAATTTTGGCCTTGAGCAGATTTTCTCTCCCTCCCAAACAAACAATAGAAAGCAAACTCCTTGAAGAGATCCGCATGAGTTGCGTATAGTTTCTAAATGTTTGAAAATATCTAACTCTTTTCTTTTTATGTATGCTCCAAGTTCATTTCATGTGAAGATACTCCTTTGGTTCAAAACTTGTGTTGTAGTTGTAATTGTTACTAGTTCTTTGCTTTGCTGATATATTGTAGGGTAGAAACAAAACTCTTGGGGAAAATCTCTCCGTAGAAGGGACAAGAGATACTGACCAATTAAATAATCCGATCGACATTAACTCATGTAATATCTCTCAAGAGTCAAGCTGCCTTGAAGAGGAAGATATGGACCTTCCAGATATTATAGAAGATATCATTGAACTTCTGTTGTCAGGATTGCGAGATACGGTATGCATAGAAGCTTATGTTCAGCTGATTGGAATACTTAAATAGTTAAATTACATTCTAAGTAGTTTGCCTGCTGATAGTTACGATGTCATTTTCAGTAATCTTGTTATTTCTGTTAATTGCTATGTATGAAGCAACAATATTTACTTTAAAACAGACATTTTGCATAACCAAATGATTTTCTTTGAGGTTTGAATTAACATCCTTTGACTGCCATTTTGCTGGCTGTTTGCTTGAGGCATTCGATTTATGCTCTGTTTTACTTATGTAGGACACTGTTGTGCGATGGTCTGCTGCAAAAGGTATTGGCCGTGTTACCTCACGTTTAACTTATTCTCTTTCAGATGAAATCCTCTCATCTGTACTGGAGCTCTTCTCTCCTGGTGAGGTATGCTGTCAAAGTTCTCTTATGACTCCTGTACTTCACAATTACCTTTATTACTCCCTCCTTTGGGCTACTAAATGTCTTATTTGGATGTACATTTTTCAATATTAGAAGCATTAAATTTCTAGAAGAATATTGGAATCACTAATCTCTTAACCAAGTAGGAGGAACATTTGTGCATTTAGTTAATGCTCATGAGTAACTTTTGACTTCCTAAGTGAGCATTATTAGAATGATTTAGTTTTTGCATGACATTTACTGTAACTATTCTTCTATACTAGTACCATTTTAGTTAGTTTTTTACATCTTCAACAAATATATAATTTTACATGCCTAAAAGTTAATATTGATTCACCAATTATTGTAGCTAACTTGTTTAGTAGCCCATGGTATCTTCATTCAAATTGTTCTGACATCTGCCATGTAGCTCGAATGGCATTCCTTTCTGTCTTGGAGCTTAGTGATAACCAGGCAATAAAATGTGTGATGGAGATATTCTGACTTGTCTCTCGTTCTGAATTTGTAACTTTATACTATGTTGCAGGGAGATGGGTCATGGCATGGTGGATGCTTGGCACTAGGAGAATTGGCACGTCGAGGATTGCTCTTACCGATCAGTTTTCCTAAAGTTGTTCCTGTTATTATAAAGGCATGCCTTTTTTATCCTCTTTGTAGTACATGATAAAAAATTACTATATTTCTTTGATACCTTATTTATTTCTCTGAGTTCTCAGTTAACAATTTAGTTGGTATTCATTATGCTATACCTGTGGTTTTGGAGGACTGCATGCCTCCTTCTATTCACAGTAAGTTTGAACTTTAGCATCCATATATACAGACCCAAACTAAACTCTGTTTTGTGGAGTTCAGAGTGCTGACTTGTAATTCTGTTGTACATAAATTTACAATGTTTAAGCATATTCCTTGTACATTATCTCATATTTCATGAATACATTCCTCTCTTAATTCCTTTTCCTTTTATAAACATGATTAAAAAGAATTCTTTCTTTCTATCTTTGTTTGAAAGGATTTGAAAAAAAAAAAACACCACAGGCTTTTGCTGCTGAGATCTTTTGATTGATTATATTTTCTATACAGGCTTTACATTATGACATTCGAAGAGGACCTCATAGTATTGGATCTCATGTACGTGATGCTGCAGCTTATGTTTGCTGGGCTTTCGGTCGTGCATATAACCACAGAGACATGAAAAACGTGCTGGAACAGATCGCACCACATCTGTTAACCGTGGCTTGCTATGACCGTGAGGTGCTTAACTATAAAACACTTAATGTTGTTTTGCAAGAACATATATACTTCTGGTTTCTTTTCTACTCTTGCTGACATGATGATGAGTCTGAGCTTAATTCTTAGGTTAATTGCAGAAGAGCAGCTGCTGCAGCTTTCCAGGAAAATGTAGGGCGACAAGGAAATTTCCCACATGGCATTGATATAATAAATACAGCTGATTATTTTGCTCTGTCCTCACGAGCAAACTCATATCTTCATGTGGCTGTTTGCATTGCTCAATATGATGGCTACCTTCATCAGTTTGTGGATGAACTGTTGCATAGTAAGATCTGTCATTGGGTATGTGGTTTCTCGTTTCCATGTTATCTTTAATTTACTATTTAACATGTCTAGTCATGTTAGACTTCTTATACCCAAAAGGACCTTATTTCTTGATTCCATTGTTTGATACACTCAGACCACCTCTACCCTTTTTCTTTTATTTTCTTCTTCATTTCCTTTTTGAATAATTCAAGCATAGCACAAAAACATTGTCCGCAGTGGAAATTGGGTAGTAGATTTTGGCAAATGTGTTTGCTTAATATTTTCTAAAGAGGAACTTCATTTGCATAAAACATATTGATGTGATAAATTGATTGCTGTCCCAACAGAAAAGTTTTTGAGGATTTTGCTAGCAACTGTTGTTAATATGATGTGCTTCTCTTCTCATTGTTGCTGTTCTTACCTATTCATCTATCTAATGCTTGCATAAATATGTTGGATATGTAGGATAAGGGTTTGAGAGAACTTGCTGCCACTGCCCTGTCGTCTCTTGTAAAATTTGAGCCTGAATATTTTGCCAATATAGTATTGGAGAAATTAGTTCCTTGCACTCTATCATCTGATTTGTGCATGAGGCATGGTGCGACCTTGGCCATTGGGGAGGTGGTTTTGGCTTTACATGAGTGCACCTATGCTCTTCCCACAAGTTAGTATGCATCACGCCCTATATAATCTGCAGGTTAGATAACTGCAGCATTAGTAATTTACTCGTTGGGTTTGTTCTAACAGATAAGCAGAGAGTCATAGCTGGTGTTGTTCCTTCCATTGAGAAAGCACGGCTTTATCGTGGTAAAGGAGGAGAAATAATGCGTTCTGCTGTTTCTCGTTTCATTGAGTGCATTTCCCGTGCTCAAGTTTCTCTGACCGAGAAGATCAAACGAGGTTTGGTTGATACCCTCAATGAGAATCTGAAACATCCTAATTCACACATACAGGTCTTTCCTTTCACCAAATTATATTTTCTGGTTCATTTCCATACACCTGCCTTTTGAGTGACTTTTTCAAGCTTGTAGAATGCCGCTGTTGAAGCCCTTAAACACTACATTCCTTCTTACCTTGTATCGGTGGAGAACAAGGGAGTCAATGATATCATGTCAAGATACCTTGAACAGTTGACTGACCCCAATGTAGCAGCTAGAAGAGGATCAGCTTTTGCACTAGGTGTCATGCCTTTTGAGTTTCTGGCAAAAGGGTGGAAAGCTGTAATAACGAAGCTCTGTCATGCATGTGAAATTGAGGTATATATAGTAACGAAGTTGGAATAAAAATAAGTCACACTTTTGCTTTTCTGATCGAAAAGCTTGGCATATGCAGGACAATCCTGAAGACAGGGATGCTGAAGCGCGTGTGAATGCTGTCAAAGGACTCGTATCTGCTTGTGAAACTTTAACTAAGGCTGGAGAATATTCCGATTTCTTTTCTGGAGAAGATGTGCTTGCTCTGTTTACTGCCATCAAGAACGAAGTGATGTGCACTCTTTTTAAAGCTCTTGACGATTATTCCACCGACAACAGAGGTGACGTAGGTTCCTGGGTTCGTGAGGCAGCAATGGATGGCCTTGAGAGATGTTCGTACATTCTGTGCAAGAGAGATTCTATAAATCAAGAGAAAGTGTCTCGTGATGGCTCCAATAACAACCAGATTATTAGCTCATATTTTGATGCCGGTTTGGCAAATAATTTAGTCGGAGGCATTGTGAAGCAAGCTGTAGAGAAGATGGACAAAATAAGGGAATCAGCAGCAAGGATTCTCCAACGACTTCTTTATAATAAGACAACTTTTGTACCTCATATACCACACAGGGAAATTCTTGAACGTATAGTTCCAGATGAGGCTGAGCTTCAGTGGGGGGTAAGTTAAATAGCAAAAATTTCTATCAATGTTGAAAATTTGGTTTACTGGGAAATATATCGTTGCAATCTTAATGCAGGTGCCAGCATTCTCATATCCTCGTTTTGTTCAACTCCTCGAAGTTAGTTGCTATAGCAAATACGTTGTGTCTGGGTTGGTAATCTCTATTGGCGGGCTTCAAGATTCTTTGAAAAAGGCGTCGCTCAGTGCTTTGTTAGACTACCTTCAGAGTACGAAAACCGAAGGCCATGATGAGAACAGAGAACACAGTCTGTCAATAGACATTCTATGGGTTCTTCAGAAATATAGAAGATGTGATAGAGTCATTGTACCCACTTTGAAGGTAACTAACTCTACCGAACTGGCATTGCATGTGAATATTTTCCGTGAAATTTTACCATTTCGTACGATTTTGTTTCAGACTATCGAGATTCTTTTCAGCCGAAAGCTTTTGTTGAACATGGAGGTAAGTATGCTATTCTCTGTCTTTCAGAATAGTCATTTTGCTTGAACTCCATTTCGTTTCTTCAATTTGCATTTCACTTGTTCAAACAGCTCAAATTGGCCTGTTCATTAGGTGATGCTAATATCGGGAAAATTGCAAATTTAGGACACTATCTTTATGTCATTCACCAATGAAAGACACTAACTTTTCGGGCCCCGTCATTAAGACATTAACTTTTGAATTTGGGCGATTTTAGGACCAAAATCCCAAAATCACGAAATTTTGGTCCAATCGCATGAGATTTGGGCTTTTTGCTGAAGTGATTTGGCTTGAAATTCGCGATTTCGGGTTTTTTGTCCTAAAGTCGCTAAAATTGGAAAGTTAGTGTCCCAATGTCGGGCCCAAAAAGTCCTTTCTATGAATCAAAACATGTAGATTCCATATTTTCTGCCATTTCAATGAATCAATCTCTTCTTCTGCAATTGATAGTGAACGATATACCTCCTTTCTCAACGATGCATCCTATGATTTCTCAGGCTCAAACTTCCGTTTTCTGTGCTGGTGTACTGGATTCTCTTACGATAGAGTTGAAAGGAACGAAGGACTTCTCTAAACTAAACGCAGGAATTGCAATACTCGGATACATTGCTTCAATCTCAGATCCTATCAACACACAGGCCTTCTCTCATCTACTCACTTTCCTAGGGCACAGATATCCCAAGGTCAGTGATTCCAAAATGTCATAATTCCCAACACTTTTATCACTCAATGCATATATATATCATCGCAATATGTTTCTTCCAGATCCGAAAGTCTGCTGCTGAACAAGCATACCTCGTCCTTCTAGAAAACGGGGACCTAATTGCAGAGGACAAGTTAAACGAAGCCACTGAGATCATCACCGAGACCTGCTGGGAAGGCGATGTGGAAGAAGCAAAGAAGAGAAGGTTACATCTCTGTGAAATGGCCAATCTTGGAACTTCACAAAATGCTACTCAAATAGAATCGAAAAGGGTTGTTCAACGAAGACCTGCATCTTCTGATGAGAATGCTTCGTACTCTTCGTTGGTGGGGTCAGTTGGATTTTAGGAGTGTACCCGTCTCCTAAAGAAACGGGTACATCTATATTCTGTGTTTCATCTCCTAAGAAAATTATCGTTTTTCGTTGAAAGTGAAATTGAGTCAAGAGTTAACACAATGGTGGAACTAGTTGTTTGAGGAGAAAACTGCAGAAAAAAGCAAACATTGTTCAATGTGGAATGTCTTCACCATGCATGAAAAACAATGAGGGGTATTTCAGGTACCATTTATATCATACATTTGGTTAAATTAAAACATGTTTATATTAGATACAAAACTAAATTCCGAAATCTTTAAATCATAGTAAAAATATCATTATTTTACATATACTTCATCCATTCATTACTTTTCTTTTGTAAAGAATTTAAAAAAAAAAAAAAAAAACCTATCCTTTTATTTCTTACTTTGTATTTATCATTCTCTATTTCTTAAACTTTATCATGTGTTTTTCATTATTGTGCATTTACAAATTCATTATTTGATATGTTATAGGGATTAAACAATCATTATTTTTATCATATGATTATGAAATATTGAAATAGTATCAAATGAAATGTAGTAACTATTGAACCAAAATTCAAATTTGGTAGTATTTAGGTAAATCCTTGCGCGCTAGTATTCGAGTAGTTTACCAAACTGTTGCTAAGAGGATTATTGGAGAAAAGTAATTAGTTATACAATAAAAATAAGAGTTAATTATAGAAAAAAAAAATCATAGCCTATTAATCAAAATAATATGATGTAGTATTTTTTTTTTCTCGATTTTGAAAAATAAATTTGCACACTAAATTCTTGAAGTTAAATTTTGTGAAACTGTTGTATTTGATAGCTGATATGTCCAAGACATATTAACAAATTTTATTTTTTTTCCAAAATTGACTGAGATCAAAAAACACATTACATATATAAGATTATGTTATTTTGATCAATAATAAATATGTTGGTTAAAATGACAATTTTAGTAAAATTTGAGATCTTTTCGGCGATTAACATTTAACAGTAATAATAATAATTGTTTAAATCCAATTTTTTGGGAAAAATCTTAAAATATTATTTGTCAAATAACAACACAAATAAATTGATAGATAATTAAGATGAACTCCAAACCATTACTTTTCCCATATGTAATACTCATTTTAAATTGCTCTCTAAATATTCATTCCCACAACAAAATAATATTTTACATCATCACAACCTCATCAGAATATTTTTTCCTATCTAAATCATGATATCTAAAATCAAGGAAAAAAAAAACCTAAATAGCCAAGTAAGGATAAAACCAGACCAGTCAACCAACTGCATTCCTATTTGGACTCTTCCACCTCAGCAACTTCCGAGCAGCCCGACCCGTCTTGATCCGGGTCTGGACCCGCTCAAACTCCGAGACCCGACATGGTATAGTGAGCCCACCCGGTTGATCGAACCCGAACTCGTTTTCGGACTCTCTCAACAATTCCCCAAATAATGGGTGGTTAAAATAGACAACTGGCACCAAAACCCTCCTAAAATCCCCATCTTTTTGACCCACATAAACCGCCATACGCCCTTTTGGAACGGGTTCGGGTTTTCCCAAGACCTGTTCTGGCCCGGCCCGACCCGGGCACGTTAGTGCTGCTTTCGCTTTGGCCCTGAAGCTGTGGGCCCATCCGATCAGCCGGCAGAGGGGTTTGACTTTGACCCGGTTGCTCTCAGGTGAGTCTCGCCGGAAAACCCGCCGGAAAAGTGTGGTGGAACGGTGTTTAAGCAAGAAACCTCGTATTCTGCCCATGTTTCTGGTCGGAGAATTGTAGGAGAATAGTCCGAGGAGAAGGAATCGTGACTCACCCGAATTTCATCTAAAGCGGTGGTGGTGGCGGGCGGCGGCGGTGGATGAGAGAGGAAGAATGGTGGAGTTGGGGTTATAAAGGAAGAGGAGAGAGAAGAGCCCGTACAAGAATTCTAAGAAATGTATTGAAGTATTTAAATAAGAGACGTGTGAAGATGAAAATGGAACATGTACGGAAATTTCCATCAAGAAATTTGGCAATTTTAGTAGTTGAATGCGAGGATTTTTTTAATTGAAACAATAATATATATATACACACACGATATGTCGACGATGAATATTCATTTGATATAAGTTATAGACATATATGTGCTTAATGGCATTTTTAGGACCCATTAAATATTAAATGTTGTAAATTATATACTTATTGGATAATTGGTTAATATAATATTTGAGACCCATTAAAAATGAGGAGAATCAAGAGTTTTAGGATAAGAATTCTCGTACAAACAAAAATCGGAAACTAGAAGTTAAAGAGATGTTTGTTATGAGATTTACAGAATTCTACAATTATATCCTATATTTTTCTACTTTCAATAAAAATATTTATTTTATTTTTTCAAAATAAGATAATACAACATTATCTATTTTTTCTATCATTCTCAATATAATGTAATATCTTGACAATAATTTTACACTATAAAATCTCAAAAGAAATATAAGATTATCGAAATCCACTTAAATTCTAAATTCAATACTTGTAAAATTCAGTCAAGCCCCAATCCAAAAATACCCTTAAAGTTTGGAGCTTCAAATTCTTTATAAGAAAAAAGAGAAAAAATTGTACCTACTATGATGTCCCATATTTATAATTGTTCATTGTAAATATTTATACATTTATAATTAACTAAACATACATCTAACCATCTAATACCCGATTCAGCATGAATATTAATTTATGGTAGCATCTTAAATTAAAAAGAAAATCAAGTGCATGATGAACATATATTTCCTGAAAAAGAATACTACTATTATATCAAAATAGTAGATATTCAAAATAATGAAGTTATAAATATTGACAGTTTTGTACTCCTCAATTTCATCAATCAATTCCCTCTCCCTCTAGAAGTAACATATTTTTTATTTTATTTTTTATATAAATTGTGGTTAACTTAGAAGAAAATTCAAATTGTAATAGAAAAAACGAATACTTTATAATAAAAAATTTAATATCTAAAATGATACTTTGACTTAGGAAATAATTGCATTAAATAAATATCCGTACGTGATTTGTACTTCGAAGTTTGAATTCAACTATCAAAGGGTGGACCCACATTACACCGGCTTGGTTAATTTCCACGTAAGTAATCTACTTATTCAAAGTTTTACTATTTTTCTAATATTAATTAAACATATTCAAAGTTTGTGGGCCGAAGGTTTAGCCCAATATGGACCTTATGGGCCCGAGTCACTCTCAAGTCTCAAGTCTCAACTCTCAAGTACTAAAACAACAGGAAATACTACTCCCTCCGTCCCGTTCAAATTTGCACACTTTTCATTTTTGTCCGTTACATTCAAACTTGCACACTCCAAAAATGGCAAATAAAATTTACAAAATTGTCCTTTACTATTCAACTTTAACACTACAAAAACAGCTTTTTCTTAAGCTCCATGCCTAAAAGCAACTTTTTCTTAACCTCCATGTCTGTTCCTACGTGCAAATTTGAGCGGGACGGAGGGAGTATTATTTTATGAAAATATATTTAATAAAAAAAGCCGTGTCAATAATGTTATGATATTTTATTAAAACTATTGAGAACTTTTATAATTATAGTACTAGTATATATGAAGGAAATAAAAAAAGATGATAACGCATTAATCACGTTAATTGAGATTTATTCATGGTAATTTTATAAATAAATAAAAAACATTATTAGATTTGGAATTATTTTGACCATTCTATGAAGGTTAGCCAGATTAAGTGCTTTTTTTTTAGGTGGGATTGAGAATACGTTAGGTATTTAAAAATATTACATTAGTAAAAATTTGGATGAGACCATGTTATAGAATATATTTCGTAAGTTCCATTTAAATATGTGAAAAAAATAATAATATGTGTATTAACTATGTAAATTTTGTCTGTCTATGATGAATGATGGATATTTAAATAAGTGAATATTTTCGATAATTGTGTGTATAAAGCCATTACTGAATTTGTTCTAGAAGATAATAATCACAATTTATAAATGCCAGCCTAATTTAATTATTTAATTTCTCGTTTTAGAGTACGCCCATTTTTTATTTGATGGGGGTCCAATTATTAAATATATTTACATATATAATATATTATATTTGTCAGGTTCTATGGTTTAGCCGTATAGGTTTTTCAATTCGAACAGTAGAGAGTTGACTTATATTTTGGATTTTAATGAAAAATGAGAAATAAATTTAGGGATGGACCGAGAGCACCCCATTTTAAAAAATAAAAAATTTCGAATTTATCTTTAGGAGTAGAATAACTAATTTTGTTTGGTCGTGTTGACCGAACATATAGAAGAGTGTTCGGCCAACACGACCGAACGCGGTCGTGTTGGCCGAACGGACTTCTACGGGTTCGGTCGAACACGATCGAACGGAACTGCTCGAATTCAATCGTTTTTTTACCTTTTTTCCTTCAATTTTCACACGATTTTCGCACATTTTAAAAATCCGTAGAATATTCGTCATTATGTTGGCATTATGTATGACCTAAACGATTTAAAACAAAAATTAGAAAAATTCGAAAAAAACGTTTAAAAATGGAAAAACGGTAAATTGACTTTTTTGCCCCTCAAACAACCCCGGATGGCCAAAATCCATCATTCATCAACACCTGTATTTGATTTCTCGCACCGTTTTGCAAATCGTGTGCGAATTTCAACACATTCCGAGATATTGGACTTTTCCTGACAAAATGTATGAAAATCCGCCGTGTTGGCCGAGCAGAGTCGTTCGGTCGTGTTGGCCGAACATGTTGAAGGCCATTCGGTTGTCTTGACCGAACATATTGAAGGCCGCTCGATCGTCTCGACCGAACGGAATTAGGATTTCTAACACTAAGGGTAAAATCGAATTTTTTTTTTTAAAATTTTTTTTTTTAAAATGGTGTGCTTTTAGACTCTCCCATGAATTTATTGTAGACAAAGAAGTTGTAAGTTGCTAGTTTGAATAGATCTAGATTTTTATTTTTATTTAATAAAAAAAAAAGACCATCATTATTACATAGAAGACTATAGATTCGAATATTTCTTCACCGTAATTATTTCTCATAATTAAAAGAAATGCAAATCTTGAACCCTTGTTCCATAATACCCTTCTTTTTCCAAAAACTAATTGAATACCCATTTTTCCAAAATTTCGAACTACTTATAATGAAGTTTTAAAATATGTTTGGTCAAATATTAACAAACGTCATGGATAATGTTCGACCAGATCTCATTGAGCATTTTATCATGTTTAATAAGTGATGATCAAACATTATTGTTATGTTCATCAAACACCAATCGAACGTTATGTAAACTGTTCAATCAATCAAAATTGAACGGTGTGAGAAATAATCCCATCATTTTACTCATTTTTATGTACCAATTAAGAAATATTCAAACCTAATATGAAAGACATTAAATAAAATGTGATATAAATGGTAGATTCCCATGACAAATAGAAATAGGGTTTGAACGTGGGTACATATTTTTTAATTTTCATGTTTAATATACAAGGATATTATAGTCTGTTTTTTTTTTTAAGATATTATTTTTATCTAATTTATTTTTAATCATTTATCAAAATATCTTCTCTGGTATATTAATTAAAAAAGAAAATGTTAATAGCGAATCCTTAAATAAAATAAAATAAAATAAAATAAAAAACTAAAACCCATCATCTTCATCCTCTCGCATTCCAACTGTTGCTGCACTCGGATCCTATAACCCGATTTCCAAACCGTAACAGTTACCGGATTCGGGTCAGAAGGCGTATATATACGATCTGAGGTGGTGTAAACACTCTGAAAACGGGTCGGAGCTGTGTAGATTCGATTATGGAGGTTTTGCAGGAATCTGGTTGGGAGGAACTCCGGAAAGAAGCTCGGAAAATCGAAGGCGATCTCGATGTTAAGCTATCTTCTTATGCTAAGCTAGGCGCTCGTTTCACCCAAGGAGGTATGCTTGATCTCTGTACTCATCGTTAATCTGCTGTTGTTTTTTTTGGTTGAATGTTGGATTTTGTAATGTGTGATTTTCGCGATTGCCGATGATAATGAGACGATAAAGTTGTATTTGTTATGTAAAATTTGGGGAAATCGAATTATGAAGAGTAATTTGTGCAGTATATTTATTAGGTTTTAGATTTCCTAAATTATTGTGCCAAATTATAGAAAAAAAGAGAAAAATAATCGGTAATCCATATGCTAGATCATCAGCATTGCAAGTTGTCAGTAATTAAAAATGGTGGTTGATTGCTGCAGCCACTGTGTGTGATCATTGCTGGAGTTTTGTATACATTCTTACATGAACTAATGCCAAGTTCTTTGGTTTTAAGTTTGGATGAACGGCTTAGATGTAATTAATCTATTGGTTGAAATAGGGCTATGGCTGTGAATTTTGTGATTTGAAATTGATAATGCAGTGATGGATGACGCCTTAAACTCTGATTTATTGACTAAACGAGAGGCATTATAAACTCTGGTAGTGTTGATACTTGTAGTGTGTGAAGCAATGCCTGTGAAAGGTTTTCATGTGAGGTTTAATTGTTTGTATATAGTGTATGCTTGTAGATGTATATTGGTATAAGTCTGGTAGCTTCATGTTTTCTGGACTTGGCTGTCATGTTACCTTTCTACATTGACTAGATTGTTGGAAAATCTTCTTCCTGGGAAACTTGATGCACTTAACTTACTGACCTTTGACTTATATGTAGAATCCTAATCAGCCCTTTCTATTTACTTAGCTTGTGTCTTGATGAAGATGCAAACAGGCGAACTATCAAGATATTCATAGGAAGCTTCTGAGTCTGCAATGTAGTTAGCATGGCCATAGTAGTCTATTGTGCATTTATAGCTGCATTTTCCAGCCCCATTCAGATAGAAAGTAACAGTTTACACACTCATGTTGAGCCTGTTTAAGCTGAGTAATCATTAAGATGAAATCAAATATTCTGAAAAACGTCTTGATATTAATAGTTCTTGATTTTGGGAAGTTGATGTACTTAGCTACTAGCCTTGTGTCAGCTGTTAGTATGTTTTGCATGATGCATGTGTTTTCAGAAATTATTGTGTTTATTGATTTTAAATTGAGATCCGACTGATGCCTGGATATGTCATCTTTAAGCACAAAGAGCAATCTTTTTTTTCTGAATGGTAGGAATGGTGACCAAAGAGCTGTAGTATGTTTTGCCTTTGAAGAACTTTTCCTCTAATTTCATTATTTTTTTAGCACTGTCTTTGAGATTATAAGCCCTTTCCTGTATTGAAAGTACAAAAATGTCCTAAAAAGCTTGAGTTTCTTTTGGTTTCCAGGTAACGCGGATGCTGGTTCACCAACTCTTGCATCCAGCAGGTCATGGAAGTCTATGGAAATGGAGATTCAGTCACTGCTGGAGAAGCTACTTGATGTAAATGATTCGATGAGTCGATGTGCTGCTTCTGCTGCACCAACTACTTCAGTTACTCAAAAGCTTGCTAGACACAGAGACATACTACATGAATTTACCCAGGTTGTTTTCCATCACATATAAACTCACTTTTCATTAATCTAAAAAAATTCTGATCTAATATATGTTCATCTGGTAACAAGAAGAATGGACATGATGGAAATGGTTTTTCAGTTGCTTTTCACTTGAAACGTTTTGTTGATACTGCTCAATTATTCATGCTTACCCTTGTAAACTTCTACTTCTGTCTCTCTGCCATAAAAAATCCACAAATTGTAAGAGATCATTTCCCATGATGCTTTATTATTATTCAGACATTATCTTCCACACGGCATTTAAGTGACTATCTCATCAATGGAGTGCTCAGATGCTGCATCATGTGAATGGGATCAAATCCAGCTAATCTACCAGTTTTCTCGCCATTTCTCCCTATCCTTTTTCTTCATCTTCCCATTTTAAATTCATCTCGCCTCTGCTTGTTTTATTATAACCTGTTTCTCTGTTTTGCTTGCGCATGCAATAGCAATAAACTTCTCGTGGTTTTTATGTTCATTTTTCATACATATAATATTATGACAAATTAGGATGTAATTTATGAGATAGGTTAAAAACTGTTGATCTGAATCTATGAAACTTTAGGACAAAAGATTTCGAACAACTTTTGCAGTTTTTACATCTTTCTTTCCAAGGCTTTGGGTGAATGTTTCATGGAGATCTGCTTTTTATTTACCAATATGTAATGTTGATCTGGTATACTGGTCAAATTGACCTCAGATATATGTCTGTAGGAATTTAGGCGAATCAAGGGAAACATTAACTCAATGAGGGAACATGCCGAACTTCTTACTTCAGTGCGAGATGATATCAGCGAATATAAGGTGAGAGACAAAATATAACTATGAGCATAAACAATTTTTTTTCCTGATGCCTCTTCTAACTAAAATTGAATTAATGCAGGCGTCTGGGAGCGTGTCTCCTAGAATTCAATTACTACGGGAGAGAGCTTCTATACATGGAAGCATATCTCATGTAAGATTTATACGCTGCTGACTATATTAGATTTTACTTGGTAAATATTACAGAAATAAGTTTCTTTGTGATTCAGTGAGTTGGTGTAGTGAGAGTGGAATCATTGGATGAGGTTAAACATGCTTTAGTATTTCAATTAATTTCGCCTGTGGAGACTTCTAAATTGCTTTTATAATGTGCCAGTGTAATATAGAGATAATTTAGACAAGTTCCAGATGTGGGTATTCTTGGTTTATGCGGTGATAAAACCCTGTCCCTTCTCTCATCATTCTGTGAAATTGAAATCAAAATGAAATTATTGGGCACCAAGCCAATGAATGATAAGGAGAAGAAATTGAAGATTCTGTTTTCTTTACTGCAAGGAAGTTTTGACTGTTTGGCCCCAGAGACATTGGTGAAAGTACACTATCACTTCCAGATGAAGAACTGAAGAATTTGCATAATTAACTGTTTTTATTTTTATTTTGTGTGTGTGTTTGTTTACTTGGTGACCATCATGATCATAGACCATTCACTCATCATTATAGTTGTAATTTCTTCTTGATCTTGCCTATGTTTTTCTTGTGGTTTTAGCCATTGATTTACATATAAGGTTTTTCATCTTTAACCTCGCAACTGCTCTCAGATTGATGATGTTATTGGTCAAGCTCAAGCGACTAGAGCCGCTCTGGGCTCTCAGAGGGCCCTGTTTGGAGATGTTCAAGGAAAAGTCAAGCAACTGGGTGATAAATTTCCTGTCATTCGTGGACTGCTAGGTAAAATTCTGAATAGATGTATGTGTTTAGATTTTTAAATATAAAAACCGTACTTTGAATATATTGTTTTCTGATCCTCACAGGTTCAATCAAAAGAAAGAAATCAAGAGACAATCTCATCCTGTCTGCTGTCATTGCTGCTTGTACACTTTTTCTTATCATCTATTGGCTTTCAAAGTGAGCAGATATTTAACATGTCCAAATTAAGTGAGGGAAAAGAGGTTCTTCCCATGAATTTTCCGTGCATGTTCGTTCAATATAAAATTCATTTGAAGGTTATGCTTTCTAACCCACCGGCTCCTTATCCATTACTCAAATCCTTACATTTTATGCAGAAGAACATGGATTGCCATTATTTCACTGCACAAAGACACAGCAGATAATTCCTTGACATAGTGTGTTTTGCCTTGTATAACACCTAGCCTCATTACTTTTCATTTAGGTATCATTTAAAGCATAGGTACCAGCTTCATTTAGCTCAACCTAACTTTCTGAACTCTAATGAAAGTTCCCTTTTGCCATTGTTAAGTACAACAATTACAGCATTAGAGTTTTTAACTTCACTTGGGTTGTGTATGAATTGAAGGATTCATAGACATAATTTGGAGTTTTAGATTTCAAATGATTTGAATTAGAGGTGAGGTGAGAGGATCTGGACTTCAATTTTTATAATAACTTAGATCTGATGGAATTAAATGCGTACTCAAGGACTTGAAATTAATGGATGTGAAATTCTTAGGTGTGTTATATTGTCATCTCCAGGAGAAAGTAATGGCCTTTAACTAACTCATTTTCATTTTCAGCAAAATATTGATTTTCTGTTTTTTGGACAGAGCAAGTCTTGGGGGGGCCCAATTTGTCTACCCTTTTCAACCATAAGGGCTCTGCCAGACTTGAATAACCCAGTAGTGAGGCTGACTCTTCGAGGTTCTAATCGAGTCGAGCTCAAACTCAATCCCAGCAATACCTGGCTCGACCGAGTCTAGGTATTTTACTATCTTATCCTTGACATATTTAGTTACTATCTATATTTTCATATAGAAGAAATCCCAATCGAGCCCATCGTGCCTTTATCTAGATTATTTATACAAGCAATCGAGCTGGGCTTGACTCAACTCGGCTCGATTCTTATATGGTTTAAAATTCTTTTACCGCATTGCACTGGTGCACGTTTCGTGTCATCATTGCTCACATGGAGTGCATTTGGTAAGTCTGTGAAAATGGATTCAGACTGTCTTGATATGGCTTGACAGTGGGGAAGTTGGGGAAACCTTTTAGGTGGTATGGCTACTAATTGATAGTTACTGTTTGTAAGCTAACACTGGACAATTTTCTGCTGGGATTTTAAATGCATGTAGGCCAAAATTTAATTTAACTTACATTCACCACTTCTCACTAGATATTATATGCTTGAATAGGATGCACATTCAACTTGAGAAAAAAAACATTTCTGTTTGTTCTCCTTTTCTTACTGCAATTTATTATGGTGAAGGCATTTTCATAACTTTTACAGTTGAGAAAAGTTTGCGTTTGGGATTTGATTTGAGGAACGATTTGAAACGACTCCATATGAAGTGGATTTCAATTTTTATGGGGTCCCATTAAAAAGAAAAGTATTGAATTCCTATTTGATTGTGGATTATATATGACCAAAGACTCCAAACAACAATGCATTTATTATTTTCATCAATCCGAACGTGACCTGAGACAGTGTTTATTGGGTTCTTGGTTGAGTTCATTTGAAGAGTTATGTACATTTTATGACTATTTTTAAAATGTATAAGAGATTATATTTTGTTTTAAAATAATTATTTATTTGAATTACATAACTAATATGATGATGTTAATAATGATAATTTATACTTAATGGGGTCAAAGAAGCAATATTCTATTCGTCCCAAAATAAATATTGCTTTAATCAATAAATAAATAAATAAAGCCTCAAATTTATTTGATTTTCTCCCTCAAAACTTATAAAACCATACAAGATTATTTGAAGTCTATTAGTTTATGGATTGATTAAAGACTTGAAACATAATTCTTGAAACTTGATAAAAATCCAATTAGTTGGATCACACCGATATCATATTCTACCCAATTCATTTGGTTCACACCAGGAGAACCTCACGTGCCCAAATCCCACTTTAGTCAAATATGTCATGGAGAGTTGAAAAGAAGCATGGAGATTTAAATAAGGCTCTGAAATTGTGATTAAGCTGACATTTTAATTGGTAGCATGTCCTTTGGCCCAAACTTTTTGCTACATTTACTAACAATTTTGACTTTCTTTCTCCTCTTTTTCTTACAAGCATCAAAGCATGGGAGATTGTATACATAGTATGATAGTACCTAGACTTATTCAATTTCTTTGCTCAAATTTCTACACCTCTTTCCTCTTCACTAGCCCTGGAGAGAGAGAGAGAGAGAGAGAGAGAGAGAGAGAGAGAGAGAGAGAGAGAGAGGGCTTGTATGTATGTATAGATTTGAAGTGAAAGGAACTTGTCTGGCTATAGATATAGAGAGGTTGTAGGTATAGGTAGCTATATGATCTGTATATATGGTACTTTACTATAAGCATGATGCATGTATATATATACACAGAAAAGACAACCCTATTTGTAGAGCTTGAGATGCTAAAAACATGTTTCACATTAACACCATTCTTCTTCTTTATCGATTTCCACAAGTCATTTTTTGCACACTCCACTATGTGTGTGTGTGTGTGTCTGATCATCACCAATCCAAATATATATGATTCTTGTTTTCTGGTGTTTGTGTGAGATTCCACAATTTCACCACCTGAACTTATACCATACATCTCCCTTCTTCCACTAACATACAGCTCTTGCTTTCGATTTTTGTCCCTCCCAAATTACACTTCACTTTTCTCCTTTTGAGTATTAATTATTTTTTCAATCAAGTATTTACTTTTTTGTTGTTTAGTGTAAGGATAAAATAGGAAAAATATAGAAAAAAACTTATCGTTGTAACAATATTAATAAGTCATTTAAAGAAAAAAGAATTTTCCAAGTCAGCGAAATGGTGCCACATCATTTAAGTAGCCAGAAACCTCCCAATTTCCAACAGAGTTTTATAAATTCGAGTTGAAAAATAACTGAAGCTCAGACTATTTTCAGAATTACAAAAATAAAGTTGATATTTTAATTAACATGACTAGAAAAATGATATTTTCTCCCCAAAATATAGTGTGGTTTGCAACTTTGCATGTCCCTTGTTTGCTAATGTAAATGCAAACATTATTGAGAAGGGGACATAAGAATTTGGAAATCCAAGAAACAATTGTTTAAGGTCAAGTTGGTCAACGACAACAATTTAAGAAAGAAATAATCTCAACAAAGCACAAATGGGGTTGTCTATAGTTTTTGCTTCTGTGTGTAATGTTAGAAGACAGTTGAATTATTATTAGTTTCAGAGGCCCCATTCGTTTTGTTGATATCTTTCATTTGGAATAGAAATTATTATTATTGTTATTATTATCTTTTTTTTTTTTTTTTGGGTTTCCAAGAATCCTAACCACTCATTATAAGGGAACTCATTTGTCCAATTTAGATTTTTCAATATATATTCTGGTATTTTATTTCTATATATGAAACCGTTTCGTAATGTTAAGAAGTATATGAGAACATGAGATGAATACTCATATATATCAAATAGTTAATACTTTCATTGAATTTAATGTATAAATTCTTTTAATCCACTCTTTATAATTAATCACCCAAGTTTCTGTGTTTTAAATATCTCATTTTTTGATCATTTTAAGGTATATAATTCAAACTCATCTATTGCAATCATGTTGACTAAATTTGACTTCAAATGGTCCTAACCTAATGTTGGTGGAACATACTATTCACGAAATCAAGAATCAGTAGATAATTTAAGTGATGGTGATGACGATGATATATATATATATATATATATATATATATATATATATATATATATATATATATGAAATAGAAATTATTATTATTATTATTATTTTTGGTTTCCAAGAATCCTAACCACTCATTATAAGGGAACTTATTTGTCCAATTTAGTTTTTTCAATATATATTCTGGTATTTTATTTCTATAATAACAAACTCACTCTAATGAATTATGATTGAGTTTCATTTTCATATACTTGACCCTTAGTGTATAACTAAAGTGTATACATGTCTGGTTTAATTTACAATAAATGTTAGTACTTTGAGCTAATGTATTTTTGTGTCACATGTTTAAAAGATGACAAATTAATACAACTTAATGTAAATTAATAATAAAATGTAATACCACGATTTAATTAATATCGAATGTGACAAAATCGTATATTTGGATCAGGAAGATCCATCCAGACAGCATTAATTGATTTATGTTGTGTCTTTACTGGACATGCATTATGCAATTTAGGAGTTTGATTTGGCTAATTTCTTGAAAAATCATAATCGTACTTGATCGTGTCTCTTTAATGTATGAAATATTGTCTAAATGGTTAAACTATGTATATTTAATGATTTTCCTTTTCTTCTCCTTATACTATTATTTAGACATAACAATTTAATCTATACCTAGAATTGTTTATGTGCATATTTATAATATAGGTTTTAAAGATAACATGTATTTAAAAAAAAAAAGGATAATAGTCACAAAAATAACGAACTTTAAAAAAATTGTAGTTTTAACATGACTTTTGGCTATAAACACATTCAGCATGATTGTCAATATCTTGTGCATCTGTAACTAACAGGCAAATAATTTTAGGTATTTCTGATATTTATAATTTCCAGAAATTATAAAAAAAAACCTCAATTAAGGCTACTACATGTAATAAACAATTATTAATTGACCAAAAACACGAATTTAAAGAGTTAAGAGATGCTCTAAATCTGGTCATCGAATATAGATCCACGAGACATTGAAAATCATGATAAATTTAATAATAATAAAAAATCATATTAAAATTATAATTTTTAAAAAATTTCGTGATTTTTACGACAACTAACTTTTTAAATAAAATAAAAGATATAATATAGAAGATGTAATGGAGTAATTCACCACTTCAAAACATGGATTGAGGATGTGTGTGTATATATATTTCATACACCTTAACATATACATAAATATCATTTTTTTTTTATTTTGTTAACTAATTCGTATTAATTACTTGTAATTAATGAAACGACCTACCAAAAAGAGAGCAAATCGAGAAAGACTGGCCCACCCTATTGCTGTTCCTTTTATTTGTCCCTCTCAAACATGATATGATATGAGTTGCTAATAATTAATTAATTATATGATATTATATGATTAATTTAGTTATTTATATACATGCATATATGATACTCCCTCCATTCCTTTTTAAGTGACGTTTTGAAACTTTAAATTTTTTCTTATTTAATTGACGTTTTGTGCATTATTTCCACATATACCCCTATGATTAATTAATGCCTAAATTAAATACATTGTATAGTACCCATGTTTTCAATAGAGGCTTAATTAATGGTCAAAGAAAAGTTTAATTAATGAGGGGTATATTAAGAAAATAAAATTATTCTTAATTTGTGTGTAGAGCTGTAGGACGTCACTTAAAAAGGAATGGAGGGAGTATATTTTTGTAATAAAGTGTTTTTTAATGTAGTCAATACAAGAGTCCAATAAGTACTATAGTGTGTCTGCACATAAAATAAGACTTATCTGAAACGACAATTTGAAAGAAACAAGATAAATCCAATAAATATTTATTCATATACAACCTACCTAGCTACTACCCCACTAAACAATTAATACTCTTTAAATAATTAAATAGATTTAGAAGACACAAATATGATTTTAAAGGTACAAGGGTTTTAATTATTATAATAATATCGCACATAGTGAAACAAATCTAATATTGTATATATCCACTATTCATAATTATACAAATACTTGCATATTTGATCATATTTATATATGCAATGGGTGTAACATTTATATAATTAAGATAGTTTTAGATGACATCTAATTAGGATCTTTAAAATCAGATCCATTTATTCCATGCCATTACACATGTAAACTAATTTTGGCCATTGTAATAAATTTGTCAAAATTAATAGAATTCAATTTGTAAAATTATGGATAATTAATAATTTTTAATAAACTGACCAAAATAGCCCCATATTGCAAAAATAGTTTTTTAAAAACTATAAGGCCTACATGTTAATAAAAAAAAAATTACAAAATCCTAATTTAATGTAAAAATACATGGATTTAATTTTATGAAATTGATCATCCCATAATTTATAATCCAAGAATATTCAAATACTGATCGATGAAAGATGAAAAAATATTTGTTGCGAAGATTTCATACAAAATTATATGAAAATTAAAAATTAGGTTAAACTATTGGATGTGATGGTTCTCAATTATGGTAGGAAGTGACAGCCCTCTATTTCAGCAAAGTCAAGGCTTTGTTCTCTCTGAGTTACATACAATAGTGCATGGAATTCAAAAACATTATTAATTTATAAATTAATATTTTAATAATTAAGTGAAACGTAAATATATATTATTTACAAAGTAAAATATACTAAAAAAATTGTACTTATTATACGAAATAATTTAGACAATGTATAGATTAGGGCAAAGGGAGTTGCAGAAAATAATGTATGGACAAAAGGCTATACATAAATGAAAAGATATCTCTGTCTTCAGCTTTCACTGACAATAACGTATCTGTGTATGTCTAACTGATCTGTCAAATCAGAAATAAAATAAAATAAAGAATGTGACACCCCTAATTAATTGCCCTCTATTTGAATTACGCCTAAAGTTATTATTTGTATTTTGTAGTAAATTGAAATTTTAAGTTTTCACTTTTATCATTATGATTATAAGTTGTTAAAATAGAAAGCATTACTCAAAAATGATTAATTGAATAATATATTTAAAATAAATTTAGTTCATCGATAAATCAATAATACATTAATAGAGTAATACAAAGTATGCAGTTAGTGTTTTTAAATTTAGTAGAAAATATTAATTTTAATTCTTTTTTTTTATTTTTTATAATATGTAAACTGTAGAATGACGATCTGAAATTTGAAGTGGTCCCATATTATATATATATATATATATATATATATATATATATATATATAATTTTGGCCAAAATATAGAAGACGACATACAAAAAATGAGTGATCCACCGTCCACGAATTTAGTTGATTTTGTCCTTTTCTTTAATTTATTTTACAAGAATGAAGAATTATATATTGACTCATGATATATATATATATATATATATATATATATATATATATATATATATATATATAGTGTCGACAACCAAAAAAAATACACAAATATTTGCTAATATCAAATATGCGAAGTGGTGATTAATTCGTTTTTTTAGGCAAAAGTAATAATATATAGTTAGGATTCAAATTAAATATATAATTTCATTAAAAAATTAGTTACAATTTTGGCGTATAAACTTATCCCCTTTTAAACCATTTACTTTATTCTACGGATTTGTATAACTTTAAGTTTAATTTTATTAATTTTCCCCCAAGTTTAATCATTTCAATTTTAATTAGTAACTGCACCCTCGTATATGTAATTTCTCATGAAATATTATGTGAGAGTGGTAAATATATGTTATATATGAAGAAAATAATTTACATTTGCATATATATTAAGTAGAATCGGAGTATGTATCTTTGATCGATTCAATAAATTTTATAAAACCATCTCACATATTCTAATTATTTCAGTAGACACGACAAGAGTATTTGCTGTTTTCTCTCATTTCTTCAACTATTGAACAATTCATTTGATTGTGATATATTTTAACTTAATCAATAATATCATATTTGTCATTTCTTACGCTTCAATATATATGTTATTAGATCATTGTTTCACACACCTTAATCACTTATATATATATATATATGCATATATATATATATATATATATATAAAAGAAAAAAGAAAAATGAGAGTTTTAATGATAATAAAGTGGGAAAAGAACAGGTGAAAGAGTGAAAGGTAATGGGGACATGCACACGTCCTTTTCTCCCTCTTCTCTCCCCCACCTCTGCCGCATCTGCATGCATCTCCCCCCTTTCTCTCTCCTCTCCCACTCTTTTTCTCTCTCTATATGTATATATCTTCATTGATCAAATATATATAATCAACAACTTCAAAATAAATAGATACCAATTATATAATATGGAATATACCGTGAGTGACACATCACTTCTAAGTCACGGAACATTTTTCAGTGAAATTCGAATTTTTTACTATGGTCACGTGAACATAGTGAAGTGATGTTCCCGTGACTTAGAAATAGTAGTAAGAATTTGACATGTGTCGTTGCGTCATTTTTAGGCCACTGGAAAGTCCTAATCCGGCAAAATTGGACTGAAATCGGACAAATTCTTAGATTGTAGGACTAATTTGAAAATTGTGATAATTATGAGATTAAAATCGGAAGATGTCATTGTTTTGAGATGAAAAATGATTTTAAACCGTTAAAAAATATATCAATGTAGTATAACTTCATTATTCAAACTATGTATACTTGATGAAATCAAAAAAGGAGATTCAACAAGAAAATCTCAAACAACATGACTCTTTGTGATATCGGTGTATATTTTATTTCGTGAAAGGGATTAATTAACGGGAGATTAGGTTTGGGTTGTGATCATGAGTATCTGTCTCACGAAATTATATTTGTGAGATGATCTTATATAAGTTTTTGTGTTTGGTAAAACCATAGAAAATTTTAATATATTTACTTATTTAAAAAACTGTATACGAAGAACAAATTTAATCGAAATTAAGAAAGAAATGATGGGCATTTCCCATACTACACATCTTGGAGATTTTGCTATTTTCGCCCATTTAAGTAGAAAATATATTTCCCCCCAAAGGACTAAACTACTAAAAATTAAAAAATTCTTATATTTGTTTAATTATTATTATTTGTTTGTTCACAAAGGACAAATCTACTGAAAAATCTTAATTTTTAATAATCACAAGAAAGATATGTAAAAGTAAGTGAATGATGTTATTATCCTCTTCCAGCGAAACTTAGCCACATTTAACGAGTGTTTTGTAGGACATAAATGTGATCTTAATTTTTAAATTTGGATTTTTTTTTTTTTGAAATTAAGGAAAAATAAGTTGATGTGGCAACAATTGAAGAAAATAAATTGTCTAGATCCTAATTAAAAATTAAAGGAAAAAATAAAAAGAAAGAAAGAAAGAATCACCCCATCATTTATTCATTGGCAAAAAGTATAGTTTTTGTAAATTTATTAATTCATTGAAATCAAACATAATAAATGTCACTAAATTTATTTTTTAATTTTTTTAAAAAGTACTACATTAAAAATACTAATAGTGAATAATTTACTCATTGAATTGACTAGATATCTTATGGAAATTGTTCTTAATGTAGTTAGTAATTAGTTCAAATAATTTAGCTTCCATGCAAAATATTTAAAAAAAAAATCAAGAATCTAAAAGGCGCCAAAATTGAAAAATAATAAAATAGTGAAAAATGCAGTTGTTTACGACTAAATGGCACATCAGCAACATCGGATCAAAATTGTGAGAGCCATAAAAACTAAAATAAAATATGCAAAAAATATATCAAAATTAATCACGAACTATACAATTCATTAACTAATTAGAACATTCGATTTAGTAATTTCTCTAGACCTTACTACGTTGCAATCACCACCATCCCATCAACAAATTAAGTTGTCCCAAACTCACAACTTATTTTATCATCAGTCGTTACCATCAAAAATGGACAGTGAAAGTCATGATTTGTTGTGTTATGAAAAAAAACACACATATAGGACCATTGTAACTACAAAAATTCAAGAGATAATCCCTTAATAGTACAAATAAAATGGGGCTGGGGGCATTTCTACCCAATATGCATATTACACAATGAAAAATACCCACTTGATAAGAAACTAAGTTTTTTTTACCCAATTTGAGGATAAAATTACCCAACTATCCTTATTGGGGAAAATCAGTCAAAATTTTCTAACTATAGATCACGAGGGTAAATGGTAGATCACGAAGGTAGATTATAGATCACGAGGGTATTTGATAGATCACGAGGGTCAATATGCATATCACGAGGAGAAATCACTAAGGAGGTTGTGAAGGGCGTTTATGACTTTTTATCTTCATTTTGGATAAAAAAACATGTTTTTTTATGAAGTGGGTATTTTTCATTTTTTATCATGTATATTGGATAAAAAGACTTATTTCAACCAAATAAAATAGTGTATTACTTTTCTACCATCATAGATAATTTTATACATTTTCTACCACAAATCATGAAAAAGGACAAAATTACTCTTCCGATAAAAGTCAGAAATCACTATGCACTCAGCGACGTACACAATTTTCGCGTAAACCAATGGTTTCATATGTAAGCCTTTGTCAATTTTTGTGCTTGTAGCAGAAAGGTAAAAAAGTATCATTGTAAAAATATATTATCGTATATCAAATATTGTATTATGGTCATAAGGCCAAAATTAAAATTAAAAAAATGATCAATTTCAATTTTGGTCTAAAATTTTCAAAATTGCTGACATGACAGCCGAAATTTGGATGCCTCTTCAGATTTTCCAACAATCACATCAGCAATTTTGGAAATATCGATCAAAACGACTGAAATGGAAACAAAATTCAACCATAAAAAACCAAAATTGAAATTAAGCCTTACACGAATAAAAATTTCCCATCTCCCCCACCCAACCAACCAAGACAGCCCATCTTGAGAGAGAGAGAGAGAGAAAGAGAAAAATAAGTAGAAAAATGAAGAAGGCCAAAAAAAGAAAGGATTGAGAATTAGAATGAGATAGGAAGGTGGTTAATCTGTCAAAAAGCAAAACCCCTCAAAACATAAACACAAACCACTATCTATCTATCTATTCTATATACATACCTCGATAAGTCAATCTATCAATCAATCAAATCAAAAATATTCGGAAATAAAAAAGAAGAAAATGTCGTCTTCATCAGCAGCTTCTGCTAATTTCCCTCCGGACCACCACCACCTCCTCTCTCCTTCCGACCACCTCTGTTACGTCCATTGCAACTTTTGTGACACTGTCCTCGCCGTATATATATACATCTCTCTCTCTCTCTCTCTCTCTCCCCTCTCTCTCTCTCTCCATATATATATATTACACAAACCCTTTTCTTTATTTTCATCACTTATTATATCTTTCTTCTTTGTTTGATTTGTACATAATAATTAGGTGAGTGTTCCTTCTTCAAGCTTGTTCAAAACCGTTACGGTTCGATGCGGCCATTGCACAAACCTCCTCTCTGTCAACATGCGTGGATTGCTTCTCCCTTCTCCCCATCTTGGCCACTCCTTTTTCTCTCACCACAATCTCATGGTATGTATGTGAGAGAGAGAGAGAGTGTGTGTGTTGTCTAAGTTCTTGATTAGGGTTTCTTCAACATCTTACTGATCCTAGTTTTTTTACAGAATTAGGGTTTTATGAGTTTTCTTGAAATATCTAATCTCATTTGTGTGTGTGAGAGAAAGAGAGTGTGTGAATTTGTGTCAATAAATTTGAGCAATGTACATAATGATCTATACTTGTTGAAATTACATTTGATTTCTTTTTTCTTTTTCATTTTTTAGTAAATACTAATTAATTAATTTGATTTTTGTATAAGCAGGAGGAGATGAGGAATTCACCATCCAATTTGGTGATGAATCAGCAGATGAATCCGAACGAGTCGTTGATCCCAGTTCGAGATCAGATGGATGAGCTTCCGAAGCCTCCTGTGGCCAAACGACGTAAGATTGATTAATTACTCAAATTCTTGAATTTAATCAATAGATCTCCACACAAATAAATCAATACTGTTTCTTTAACCAGAATGTAAATAAAAAAAAGAAAAAAAAAAGAGAAATTGATTTGAATATTGTTTTAGAAAACAAACACTTTCTCATACACAGTAATTAGTTAACCAAAACAAGAACTCCTTTTCTTGTGTTGATTTACTCATCAACAGTCATTCATCTCTTTTCTATGCAGACATTAATACCACACCCATCTCTTCTTTCTTTATTATTTCCACATTTATCTCTTCAAAATTGAATCTTGTTCATGTTTTGATGATTAGTTATGTACATTGTAATCTGGGTTTTTCTTTGTTTCTTCCCAAAACATTCCAAACCCTAAAATCTCCCACTTTCTCTCTCTAGAAATCTCTCTCTCTCTCTCTCTCTCTTAGTAAAAGATAAGGCTTTCTTCCTCGGGATTCATGATTGAGTGGAAATAGTGGAATCCCATAAAATTTTAGAGATCAAAATCATTAGATAATGATGAAGCAGTGATGAGAGAGAAAGAGAGGTGACAGTGAGATATTATTGAATGCAGAAATTTTAAAGTAAAAAATAGTCAGCAAAAGTGATTTTAATGTCTCATTTTTTGTTTTTCATTGTTTATTTTTATTATTTTTTCTACTAATTTTGCAGCTCCGGAGAAAAGACAAAGAGTGCCCTCTGCTTACAATCGCTTCATCAAGTAAGTAAATTAGTAATTATAAAATTAATATAGTATTTAATTTTATTTAATTAAATTAATACACGTACTATGTAGTGATAAAATGTAACAAAATCACGAGACCAGAATATGACAGTATTTAGTACTCCTCCCCTATCCCCATCCCCTAGGTGTGTGGTTGCATAGATTTGTGTTCTTGCAGCTTTATTTTATATATGGCTCCAAAACCTCCTTTTAATGAAGAATCTAGTCCTTGAATTTATTTCATATAAATCTATGCACAAAATCTTTCAAGAATGAAATTGACAATTCATTATTACATTTGCAGGGATGAGATTCAACGCATCAAAGCTGGAAACCCTGATATAAGTCACAGGGAGGCCTTTAGTGCTGCTGCAAAAAATGTAATAATTAAAAATTATATAATAATCAACTAAATTAATTATTACACTCACTCACACACACACACACACTTCTTGTCTCTATATCCAGTGTAGAATTCACCATGAATTTACACACAATCATAAACATAAAATTAACAAGATACTCAGGATTATATAGGGTTAAAAAACATTTTTCCATCTAAACTATAGGTGATTAATTTGACATATTTTTGTAAAATTTTTGAAATGTTTCACTTTGCTGTATGAATTTAAATTTGAAACATTTTATAGTATCATACAAATCCTAGCATACCGTAAATTGCATCAAATTTAAAATTTATATGACAAAGTGAAACAGTTTAAAGATATTAAAAAAAAAAAAAAAAGTTAAATCATGCATAGTTCAGTTGAAAAAAATGTTTTCTAACCTATAAATTATGGTGAATTCTACCCTCGATGTAATGTAAGAGCCTTTGATTAGGGTTTTTTTTTTGGATTGATGGTTTTGATTACTAATGTTTACTTGCAAACAGTGGGCCCATTTTCCTCACATTCATTTCGGACTGATGCCTGATCAACCCGTGAAGAAGCCAAATGTGTGTCAACAGGTAACAAAAAACCCTAATTTTAACCATTTATTATGAGACCAAATACACACATTTTTCACACACTAGAATCTGAAAGTTGATTTATTACTCACATACACATGAAACCCTTACACCATTGTGTTCATATATACTAAACCGATCTCAACAAAATTAACTTTCTTGCAAAACGTCGGATTTACAGGAAGGCGACGATGTTCTGATGAAAGACGGGTTTCTAGCAGCTGCGAACGTGGGAGTTTCACCCTATTAAGAACCCTAAGTTGTTTTCTGATCTTATGTTAATCTCTGCCTTGTCTTGAACTAGTTTCTGTGATTAGGGTTCTTGACCTGTTATTATTCTGTCTTGGAGAAGGACTTTTTAGTATTTTCGAATCCGTTTATGAGCTTCAAAGTGTTTATGATGGGAGAGGATTTTGATGTGGGGTTCTGAATACTCATCTCTAAAACCCATTGATGAAATGAATTGAAGCTTGATTATCGTTTAGTATATAATATGGTGCAAATATGGGCTTTTTTCTTTCATTAATTCTAATCACGTGTGACAATATTCTCTTTATCCATACTTAAATCTTTTTTGTTTTTATAGTTTTATCATGTGTACAATGATGGCCTCATGTTGTGTGCGTATATATTTAGTTAAATGAAAGACGAAACAAGGTATAAATATATATAGATCATTAATTATTGCACTTAATTAACTCTCTTATATGATATTCATCATGTTAATTATAAATCTCTATGCGAATACTACTTTTAAATAGCGAGGGATTTATTAGTTATTTGATTTTTCAAAATCAAGAAATTTTAGTAAAGTTACACTAATCATTGTCATATTATTATTGTTAACATATTGTTGAATTTTAGACATTTATCATAAAAAAATAAATCGATAGAGGGGGACTTATTGGATAGACAAAAAAGTACACTTAAGAAATATAATAAACTTTTATTTTTGAAGTACAATGATTTAGTATCAATATTAATCAAGTCTATTTGTGCAAGTACGAGAGTAATGCGAATTAAATACAAATTTTAAGAGGGATTTGATTATTATTGTAAGTATCGAAAGAAGAAAACCTTTCCATTTAAGCGTAGGAAGAGGAAAAAACAACACAAAAACAAAACTTTTTTTTTAAAATCAGATATGAAATATAATTATAATTACTTTTACACCATTTTTGTACATATATGGTTTACTAGACATGTACATGAAATTCTGATGGGAAGTTGATAACAAGCACAACTAGAAAATATGAAAATAGCAACGAAATTTTCACGACAAATTGGAGTTTCGTAGCTAAAATTACCATTTACGGCAAAAAATAAACTTTCATCGTAAACTTTTGCGATGAAACTAGAGAAGTAATCGCTAAGTTGTGGTTGTGCCTCTACATTCGTGACAAAATTTAAAGTTTTGCCGCTATTTTTGCAATGAAAGTGTACACTTCCAACGCTAATTCGACGACGAAATGGTGAAATTTTCACCGCAAACATATATTGAGAATTCGTGACGATTTTAGTTGTTTTATTATTATTATCTTTTTTGAAAGATTTTGCCATCTTCGGAAATAATAACATTTTAATCTTTTTTTAAAGAAATAATTTGTTGATAAAATAGAAAAAAGTTTGGCGAAAAGTATAAACAAATTATAAAGAACTGAAGAAGAACGTAAATCATATATTTATTAATTAGCAGAAGACAGATCAATCAAGAAATTTTATTTATTTATTGGTATTGTTATCTTATTTGAATAACGGACAAAAGATGATATTAGCTTTTCTATTATAAGGGTTTATATTATAATTGGAATACTAATTGAATCGATTTTGCAATTGACTGGCTGTTTAATTAGGTAGACTATCCAATCAGTGTTCCTTTTTTTTTTTTTTTTTTGAAGCAATAATCTAAAAAAAATTGTGTTTATTACAAATAATTATCCTTTTCGTTTTATTGTACAAAACAATATTATATTCATAAATAGTGTTTATTATAAATAAATACAATACAATCAGAAATTTAAATAGCCTCATTCATATACAAAGCAACTATGCAAAGTTTAAACTAAATAAAATATACCAAAAAAAAAAGTGTTAAAAATTTGTAAATTGAAAAGGAAAATCAACCAAACTAATTTGGTCAGGTTCGATCCGTCCAATCAAGAATTCTTTTTTTTTTTTTCTTTCTTTTTTTACCCCAAACAGACTAAACACTATAAAGTCTGGTTATTAAAAACACTGTGTCAATTGCAAAAATGGTAATTATATCATGTCTTATTTTTCTAGTGTTGTATGCCACAAGATGTGCATTATTGATAACGTGGTACAAATTCATCATATAATATATATATATATATATATATATATATATATATAGATCACGTGGTATGTGGAAGTAAATCAATTTTTTTGGATGGTTATGATTAAAGTCCTAATTGAATTTGTAAAACACTAAAAAGTTTTAATTAAATTAAACGAGTAGGGTTAAAATAGACATTAAAAAATGAACGAAATATAAAATTATTCAAACTTTTTTTGTAGTAACAGATATGCATGTGTGTGTATACATTGTAAAATAAAATATAAAATGAAACGAAAAAAATCAAAAAGGATATATCCAAACTAACAAGAACAAGAAACTTGGTATGGCACTTTAGAAGTAAAAAATAAGTGAGAAATAAAAAGAAAAAGAACAAACAATAATTGAGTTAATTTAGACAATAATATAATTCTTTCTTTTTTTTTTTTTAAAGAGAACGTCAACATTTAATTGCAAAGTAACAATAGCTATATTTCAGTTAACAGGCCATGACTAATTAAATATTTGGGCCTATTAAGCATAAATACAAGTCCAACTTGGATTGTCTTGGTCCAAATTCGACCCGAATAGATACTACCTCAGCCCAAATTTTCTTTATATTAGTTTTTAAATTATACTCAACTCTTATAAAAATATTTTTCATGTAATTCAAAGTAATTCTCCTTAAAAGAAATTCAATCTCTGGAAAAATCTCAAATCCTTGAAAAAAATTTAGATCAATTCTTAACATAGAAAATATTATAGTTCAATTATTCTTGACATAGAAAGTATTGATAGATCAATCTCAAATCTCCCACTCTTTAATTCTCCAATCTCCCATATCAGCTCTGAATTTCAAGCAATTATCATATATCAATCGAACTTTTTCATCGATTTCTAATCCCACTTGATTAGCTAGCCAATCCAAGTACACAAACTGTGGGAAAAACAAAGCTCAAAATCAGCCCTTCTAAGTGTTGTACAATGTTATTAATAGAGCAAAAAAAATGAGTTAAATTAAGTTGAATAAATACCTCATGTGCAAGGCAATGAGTATGGTGTTTGGGTATCCCTTTCTCCTCCATATCATCGTAGTGTCGTTGAACCTCGGCAACCATCTCCTCCACTGATGGGAGACGGGCCTTGCCGGATAAAACGTGGGCCACCCATTTCGCTTGCAAGTCGATCATCAAGAATATGGGAGACTACATGTTTGTAAAGAGTAGCAACTCATGTTAGTGATTGTGTTGGTTCAAATGAAATTGAAAGTTGTTTGAACTCAGATAGTGGATCTTTTTACATCAATCGAGATCAAAATTATGCCCCCTCTTATGCATCCTTGTGCTTGATCTAGGTCTAAATTAGTGAAATCTATGATATACTCAATGATCTAGGACTAGGTCTAGACCAGTAAAATCTATATATGTTGTATTCGATGATCTGGTTAAGTCTAAAGCAGCAAAATTTATTTTATACTCGATGATCTAGGTTTAAAGCAGTATAATCTATATATTCGATGATCTTATAAGTTTAAAATAGCAAAATTTATGTTATACTCGATGATCTAGGTCTAAAATAATAATGACAACTACATTAGTTAATTTTCAGGTCATTAATAGCTGACACCCTATTATTTTAATATTATTTATGTTATTGTAGGGTTCTGCAATTAGCCTGCATAATGTAATTAATAATATTGTTTTAGAGAGTGGACAAATACACATTTTTTCTTTTTTCTTTTTTTCTTTTTTTTTTTAACTTTTCTTTGTATTATTTTATTTTATTAATAGAATAATTGGTCAAAATTGTTGTGGTTGCCTTGAGAGAGAGAGAGAGAGAGAGAGAGAGATATATATATATATTACCTGATATGTGATGCCAACAAAAGAAAGATTGGGAGCAAGTTTTGAAGGAAAAATATGTTTGTAAAGGGATCCAACACGATTATCTTCAACAGTTACAATTCCATCTGTTTTCAAGAATGGGAAATGATATTTGAACCTATATATACACCAAAAAAATTAATCCAGATATAAATATGCATTCAATAATATGAAAATCTCAAAACTAAGATATATATTGAGGAGAATAATAAATACCCAGTACAATGGAGGATGGTATCAGCATGAAGAGATGTGCCATCTTGGAAAACCACTTCTCCATTTACATCTACATAATCAATCTGCATAAATGGATACATCTTAGATGAAAAAAAAATTAATACTCCCTCTGTCCCACAAAGATAGGCTTGTATACTATTTTCGTTTGTCCCACAAAGATAGACATATTACTATATTAATGTGGTTTTTAACTTGTAATTCCATATATGCCCTTATTTATTGTTTAGAAAAAAAAAAAGTTGCATTGAATGTGTAGTCTTCGTTTGTTCATTTTTGACAAATTCTCATAATCATTTCGTATTGCCAAATTTTCATTAATGATTAAATTGAATTACCACTACACTAATCAATAAATGCTCATTTTAATTCATGTTCATAGTTGTCTCTCCTCCTTGAAAGTAGAAAAATGTATCTTGAGACAAACAATATCATTAGTGCAATATTATAAGTGTGAAAATAATTTTTGTTTCAATTAATGAAACTTCAAAATTGGAATAGAATTAATTCTTTAAACAATTAATGAATGATAAGGATATAACTGAAATTTCAAAAAAAAATTTAATCTATGTGAAAATAGAACTAGACCTATGTTTGTGGGACAGAGGGAGTAACAAATTTTTTGATATATCAATTTAAATGTGAGCTGATGTACACTTCAAACACATTTTCACAAATTAATTTTTAATTTGTAGATTATAAATTATGGATTGATCGGTGAAATAATCTCATAAAAGTCTTATTCAATTGTCGACATATTATATTAGTATAAATACCTTGGAGTGCTGCCATATATTGTCACGACAATGAAATGATCTCATAAAAGTCTTATTCAATTGTCGACATATTATAATAATATAATTACCTTAGAGTGCAGCCATATATTGTCACGACAATCCACCTTGGAGATTTTAATGTTGGGAGATCTTGATGAAACATGGACTTGTTTGGCTACATTCGATATTTCCAATGATATATCTATTCCACTATATCCATTTCCAATCACCACCACTATCTATATTTAATAAATGGAAAAATATATATATTTTAAAAAAAGAGATAATTATTCGCAAAAAAAAAAAAGAAAAAATTCATCACATTTTTCAATTTAATCCTAACTTTCTGAATTTAACACACTATTGCAATTCAAGTTTAACGTGGTACTTTCCTTCACACGTAAACTCGGATCATCGAAAAATACATTGTACTTCAAATTGCAATAGTGAGTTAAAATTGTGATTTGTTTTATTAAATTTAAAAAGTCAAATTAATTGCAAGATTGCAAAATGATGAGTTTTTTTTTCAAAATTCAAAAATTCAGAATTAAATTTTAATTTTGAATAAAATGTTTTTTTTTTCCTCAATTAAGTCTTAAAAAAAATTTAAAAAATATTTACGGACCTGATCCTGAAATGGGTCGGGTACCCGATAATTGTGGCTGTGCATCTGCTTTCGAGGCCATTTCTCTCTACCTAGCAAATTTTTAAAAAAGGGTGTTTATTATTTCTTCTTCAAATTAATCAAATTAAAAGATTTAATTATCTTAGTGTTATATATCAAATTAATAAGTAAATTCCTTGCAAATAATGCAATATACATAAAAAAAAAAAGGATATTTTATTTTTTAAAATAATTCATATTGAAATCGATGTACCTGGAAAATGAGTCACTATTGGCTGAGTATGATGCCCACTGCAAACCACAACTGCATCAAAAGTCTCCTTCGAGCTCGATTCGATATTCCTCGACTCGACGAGCCATCGATCGTTCGTCGAGCCGACTCGCTCGACTAGGACGACTTCCGTGTTGAACCGAATCAACTCAGTGAGTCCAAAGTGTGCGGCGAACTCGTTCAAGAACTGGAGCACCTCTTCATGACCCGGAAAGGTTCTCGGGTCGGAGTTTCTCTTGGTGGAAAATGGATAGTCCAAAAAGCCCATGAGCTGCCTTGGAAGGTTGGTGCGAAGTGAATGGTACAAGCTGCTATGTACAGTTTCTCTATTCGGGTCAAGGCTTAACGGGTCGGACTCGACTCTCTGGTCGTAGACCCATGTGCCTCCGAGTTGGCCCGATTTCTCGTAGACCACGACTCGGTGGCCTTCGCTTTTGAGGGCTCGAGCTGCGGCCAGCCCGGCCACGCCGGCGCCGATCACCGCCGCCTTGAGTGGCGGCGCCGCCATGTGGGTGGGGGAAATTGATGGATGTATGTCGATTGTGAGGAAGAGAAGTTGAGAGTGGCTTTTCTTTTATTACTTTTCGTTTTGAAATACTGAATTTTATCTCCCAAGTCTAAATTGGAAAATTGGTTTCGTCTAGAAAATCATGATTGGACACGTTTCAATGAGGTAATTCTTGATTAAGTTACGTCTGATAATGTTGATAGTTTTGTAATTAGGCTTAGGGAAATCAGATTACTTTTATAATTAATGGAAAAAATTACATAAATTGTGATTGATATCATTACTCTTTTTAGAATACATATTAATTAACGATTTTTGTAAATAAATTATATTAAGTAGTTTTTAGAAGTAACTAATAAATTTGAAAGTCAACATCTTGGTAAAACAAAACAAATTTACAATGACTGGTTAGTGAAACCAAATATGAAATTTCAAGTGTGACAAATAATGACTTGAGTTGGTCTTGTGTGAGACCGTCTCACGGATCACATTCCATGAGACGGTAGGGTCGGATCGAAGTATTATATGATATATACAAAAATATTACATGATACACATAAAAGTATTACCTCATATTATATGATATTAAGTTATGTGATATTTTCAAAAAGTATTATATGATATACATAAAAGTACTACCTAATACACACAAAAGTATTACATATTATACAATTCACGCAGAAGAGCACCTAGGCACCTAGGATCCGTGCGTTTTTTGTTGACCCGACCTGACCTAATTCGGGTCATTATCCCATAATACAAAAGTATTACCTGATATACATAAAAGTATTACATATTTTTTTATAGTATGACTCAACTCAAAACGCATTCTATAATACAACATATTACCTAATATACATAAAAGTATTACATAACACACACAAAAGTATTACATAATTTTATGTTCGACCTGACCCTACCCGTCTCACGGATCTTAATCCGTGAGACGATCTCACCCAAGACTTTGTCTAATGACTTGGTGAAATAAATCTTTACAGATTAGAGGCGAGACAAAATTCCCACTCTCTATTTACAAATGCTCCATTCTCTAATATGAATTTTACGTAACTCTTCCATATTGAGCTAAGGGTTTCATCAACACCTGCTAATCCCACCTGATTGGCTAGCCAATCCAAGTAATCCAACTGTTGGTAAATAAAAAATCAAAGTTAACTCTTTTGAATAACCTAAAACAAAATTAATTTCACATTATCGAGTTGGAAAAACCTTAAAACCAATGGAATGAGTGTCGTGTTTGGGTATCCCTTTCGCCTCCATATCCTGGTAGTATTGTTCGACGTCAGCCGACATCTCCTCCACAGATGGAAGGCGAGCTGTACCGGATAAAACGAGAGCCACCCACTTCGCTTGTAACGCAATCATTTCAATGAAGAGAGCCTATGTTTTTTATGAGAATTTAACTACTTGAATCAACGCTTTGAACCAAGTAGATATAGCAAGAAATGTGGGTATGTGTGGAGACATTCTACCCTACATATGTATAGTAATTCATTATCTCGAATAGCAAGGGCACTTTAGTCTTTTCACATTAACCCTTAAGAATTGTACTTCACATATATACTTGTGTAATGTTAGCACTCATAAGTGTATCCGTGTATGCTATCTATCTCTTAAGTGTAACAATTTATCTAGTGAAAATGTCTTTCAACTATCCATTTTTATAGGGGGTTTATTTTTTATTCATTATTATAATTATAAACAACTTTTCTACCAATTTGTATGATTATATCTCTAAATTATCCTTAATGAATCGTAATTTTTCCAAACAAATGGATAAAAAAAAGTTATTTTTATGAGGTTTTTTTAGAAAAGTAAATAATAATTTTATCCTAAAATGAGTAGAAAAGTAAATAATCTTATGAAAATGGGTAAAAAAACTGGTTAATGTCAAAAAAAACATTAATTATGACATATTTTCAATGTACAAGCTAAACATTTTTGTTTTTCGATTACTCCCAAAAGTTCATGATTTTTTTTCAAATTGCAACCTAAAACGATTTTTTGATCACTTTTCCAGTCAAAATTTAATTTGATGTCTCGAACTTTATAACCAAAATACATGAAATCTATGTCAAAATACTCCATATTTCAAACCAAACATAAGTTCCAGATCAATTTTTAGATTTCCATTTGACTTAAGGTCAATTTGAACGAAAAATCAAACGAAATTTTCGATTTTGGTTAGAAAAATGGTTTAAAAATCAGCTAAGATTGCAAAAGGAAAAACTTGTGAACTTTTAAGTATGAAGGCTAATTTTAAAAATTAACCCAAAACAACTCGACACATCTATTTTAATCAAAGTCAATAAATTTGATATAAAATAGATGATGAATAATAAATAGTGCAAAATTGATGAGATAGAAAGAGTAAAACTTACTCGAGTATTGAGGCCCACAAAGGAAAGATTGGGAGCAAGCATTGGAGGAAATACATGTTTGTAAAGGGGTCCCACACGATTATCTTCAACACTCACAATTCCCCCCGTTTTCAAGAATGGGAAGTCATACTTATACCTATGTATCACAATTAAGTTGTAAATTTAATTAAACTTTTACAAATTGGTTAAAAAATAGACAAGGATTTAGTTTTATTGTGCAACTCAAATCATAGGTCAACTTGTAGGTGATCAAATCAAAATGACCATATATACTGGTTGACAAGTTGTTTAAATGTCGAACACATCATTATCTGATCATTGAAAAGTTGAGCAATGATTATTCCACTTGCAAGTATAACTAAAGTAATGTCTATGGCACAAAATCACAAAAAATTGGTTAAATTTGTAACAAAAATAAAGGTAATACTTTATGGGGTAATTCTACTATATATCGTTGTATTAATACACCAGTGTTTTTAATTGAGGTAACTTCTCTGTAAGGTAACTTTTTTGTTTTGGGCTGGGCTTGACTATTGGGCCTCCCTACACTCATTTTATATCATAAGTTGCAATAGACCATTTTTGCTTCCATTTGATTTTGCTTACATTTAATCATTATAAATCAATTATGTTGTATGTATAAATCGAAATTATTGTAAATGAATTATCAGAAAAATTTGGTTCATTTTGAATTTATTAATATGTAATATTGCATGCATTTTGTTTGTTAAGATATATTGTTGCATCCAAATCTAAGTCATATATTGTTGAGATACGAATATCCATTGAAATCAAATCCAAATCTAAAAATGGCTAATATTATAATCAAATGATTGTGGTAAATCATATGCAATCCGCTAAAATAGGATTCAACCAATATCTAATGAAATATCAATCATGCAACACAGAAGGATACAACAATGATTTTGAAATCGATGCAACAACGATTGTGAACGGTGATGGTATGCAACCGATGCAATGATTTTGAATTCATGTATAATTAATTACTAACAATACATTACCAAATTAACATCACAACACCAAAATGGAAGCAACAATAATTTTGAATGCATGCCAACAAATAATTAATTAATAGACATAACAATATAATATACATATTATTTTCAAATTTGTTTGATGGTAATTAATTATGATCACAAATGCAACTTATATTTCGGTTTTCAAAATAATTTTTAATCATATTAGGTTATATTAGATGTTAACAATTTCATTTTCTATTATATGTTGTTTTCTTGATTTGTAATATTAATACAATGAAAATTTTGAAATACAAAGTTTTGAAAATGGAATGATTGTGATGATGGAATATTAAATGTCTTCCGGTATAAGACATAAGAAAAAATATTAAGCTTAATTATGAAATCAAATATGTATTAATAGATTTAATAATCTATTTTACCTCGATAATATATATATATATATATATATGTGTGTGTCCAATTCACGCCTTGTTTTCCTTTTTCTTTCTTTTCTTACCTTTCAATTACTGTGCAACATTCTTTTTTATTTTATTTTATTTTTAAATAAATATTTTTTTCTTATTCATCTAAAATTCTATCTCCACACATGTTTTTCAAACTGATCTCATTTTATCCCCTTTTTTCCACTATTTAACATTAGTCCTAATTTTCAATTTTTTTTCTTTCTCTCATAGTTCCATTATTATCAATAGCACTTGGAAAAATATTTTAAGAGTTTTTTTAAGTTATATATATGTTTAGAAATTGTCGTAGTTTCCATCAATATCAATAGTACTTGGAAAAATATTTTAAGATTTTTTTAATTGTACATAAATATCAATAGTACTTGCAAAAATATTTTAAGAATTTTTTTTAATTGTACATAAGTAAATTTTCAATTTTTTTTTCTTTCTTTCTTAGTTTCCATTATTATCAATACTACTTGGAAAAATATTTTAAGAGTACTTGGAAAAATATTTTAGTTATATATATGTTTAGAAATTATCATAATTTCCATTGATATCAATAGTACTTGGAAAAATATTTTAAGATTTTTTTAAATTTTACATAAGTATCAATAATGCAAAAAATATTTTAAGATTTTTTTTAATTGTACATAAGTTTAGAATTGTCTAAAAATTTCATATACTTCTAGATCTTATGGAGTAATCTTAACCATCTTTATGGAGTAATCTCAATCATCTTATAAACCATTCAAATTATCTTAGGTGACAAGACAACAAGTGATGTGAATTATGTTTCTATATTTTGATAAGAATGTTTGGATTAATTTGAATAATTTATAAATATTCTTGTCACAATTCCTAAAATATTTTTCCAAATACTCTTAAAATATTTTTCCAAATAACATTGATAATAATGGAAACTAAGAGAGAAGAAAAGAAATTGAAAATTAGTTTTAATGTTAAATAGAAAAAAAAAAAGATAAAATGAGATGAGTTTGAAAAATAAAATATGAAAATTAAGAGAGAAGAAAAGAAATTGAAAATTAGTATTAATGTTAAATAAGAAAAAAAAAAGGGATAAAATGAGATGAGTTTGAAAAATAAATAATGGAAACTAAGAGAGAAAAAAAGAAATTGAGGTCACAAGAAGTGATGTGAATTATGTTTCTATATTTTGATAAGAATGTTTGGATTAATTTGAATGATTTATAAATATTCTTGTCACAACTCTTAAAATATTTTTCCAAGTACTCCTAAAATATTTTTCCAGATAATATTGATTATAATGGAAACTAAGAGAGAAGAAAAAAAATTGAAAATTAGTTTTAATGTTAATTAGAAAAAAAGGGATAAAATGAGATGAGTTTGAAAAATAAAATATGGAAACTAAGAGAGAAGAAAAGAAATTGAAAATTAGTATTAATGTTAAATAGGAAAAAAAAAAAGATATAAAATGAGATGAGTTTGAAAAATAAATAATGGAAACTAAGACAGAAAAAAAATTGAAAATTAGTATTAATGTTAAATAGGGAAAAAAAAAAAAGATAATTTGAGATGAGTTTGAAAAATAAATAATGGAAATAAGAGAGAAGACCAAACTCGTTAGTTTCTCTAAAAAAACTAACGAATCAAACAGGTTGATTACTTTGTGGTATTTCAAATAATCATAGACAACCAAACTTGTTAGAGATACAATCATGGGTTGTGGATGCAGCATTACAGTTCAGAAGCAGGTTATCTGAAATTTTAATAACGACGATTCATAACAAATACTCAAACATATCGAATATGGGTCTCAAATGACTTGTAATAACGAGATGCATAATACAAACATATTCGATTGCGGTTTTATGGTTGCAGATTAATGCTATATACAATTAAAGAAGAAGGTAGATTTAGATTACATTACCCAGACTCTTTTGGTTGGGGGGGAATTCTTAGTTTTTACTGCAGTAATTTCTCAAAACAGGTAAAAAAAGTAAAAAGTAAATGAAGGGTGAGGATGCTATCATTCAAAATCTGATGGCTGAAAGCACCGGTGTATTAATACAACGGTGTACTATAGAAACCTCTGTTTATGTTATACATATAGATATATATTATATATAAAAGATATTTGGAAATTGGAATATACCCTGTGCAGTGGAGTATGATATCTGCATAAACAGAGGCACCATCTTTGAATACAACTTCTCCATTTATATCCACATAGTCAATCTGCAATATGCCTAATTATATTACTATTTCCATAATTGTTTGTGATTGGTAAATTTATATAAACACAAAATACACAAATAAGACAAGATACATGTGTACTCACATAAATGTAAATATATTACACTAACAGATCTATATATCAAAGAACAAAGTATTATAGTTTCACAAGTCTATGGTAGAAAATTATTACCTTTGAGTGTTGCCACATATTATCCCCAAAATCTAACTTAGATATTTTAACATTAGGTGATCTTGAAGAGAAATGAACTTCTTTTGCTACATTGGATACTTCTAATCCAATATCCTTTGCACTTGGTCCATCTCCAATCACCACCACTATCTGCATTCAAAAATATAATAGTTCCAGATTTAATTCATAACTAATTAATTCTTGAGTTAACAAAAATGTCAAAAGACTCAAAACAAAGTTTAGGAAAAAAAAAAAAAAAGGATTCGAAATATGGATTTAATTTATTATTTACCTGATCCTTAAATGGTTCAGGTACTCGATAACTGTGACTGTGGATCTGTTTCCCTGGCCATTTTTCTCTACCTTAAAAGGAAAAAAAAAAAAAATTATCAAAGTACTTCAAAATATTGGTATTAAATTAAATATGTAATTTGACAAAAATAATTTAAAACCTGGAAAATGGGCCAATTTTGGCTGAGTATGATGCCCACTACAAACAACAACGGCATCAAAAACCTCATCCAAACTCGACTCGTTACATCTCGACTCAATGATCCATTGATCGTTCCCCGAGTCAACTCGCTCGACTCGGACGACTTCAGTGTCAAACCGTATCAACTCAACGAGTCCGAAATGCTCGGCGAACTCTTCAAAGAACTGGAGCACCTCTTCATGACCTGGAAAAGTTCTCGGGTCAGAATTTGTCTTGGTGGAAAATGGATAGTCCGAGAAGCCCATGAGCTGCCTTGGAATGTTGGTGCGAAGTGAATGGTACGAGCTGCTATGTACGATTTCTCTACTCGGGTCGAGGCCTAACGGGTCGGACTCGACCCGAGAATCGTAGACCCATGTGCCACCGAGTCGGCCCGATTTCTCGAAGACGACGACTTGGTGGCCTTCTCTTGTGAGGGCTCGGGCCGCGGCCAGCCCAGATATGCCGGCGCCGATCACCGCCGCCTTGAGTGGTGGCGCCATGAGGGTATTGGGGGTGGAGAGTTGAGACGATCTTTGGACTTTGACAGCTAGTTTTATGTTAACATTGCTCATTATATAGAAAGATGTGACATTTAATTATATTTAAAAATAATGATAGACTTTTCCCAATGCTTAATTGATGTGGTGGTTCTATATAGCATATACATAATAGGGAGCCTTTTTTTTGTTTTTTTTTTTAAACTTTTTAACTATAGAATACTTATATTTTCTTGTTGAAAAGTTCTACTTTTTGAAAATAAAAAAATTTCAAAAGTTAAAAGGCCTCTTCTTTTATAACTTATCTAAAGCCCCACAAATGTTGAGTCACCCACTCACCCTCTATATTTTACTCGTATAAGTCTATTCTATGGTACGTTGTTCGAAAAAAATTAAATTGATCGATTAAAGAGAATTAAGATTAGAAATAATTATTTGATTACTATACGAAAGCCCATTAGAGCTCTTGTACTATTCCAACAATATATGCTACGTATTATGACATTAATTTAAAACCACCTAGCTCTTGGGATCTAAAATATAGGGCCACTATTTGATAGATTAATTAAAGCACAGAGGACCCACACTAAACTCAAAAACAACCAGAAATTAATTTATGAATAATTGTTGTACTTCAAAATACATGTTCATAAGAGCAGCTCCAAGAAGGAGCTATTGTAGCGCCAGCCGCCAAATAGAGTTGTGAACATTTCAGCGTTAGAGTTGGCGCCGCTAATTGTTGGCGCTATTATTTCTTTCTTTTTTTTAATATTTGTTAGTTTTATTAAATTTGATACAATACAAGTATTAATTTTCCAACATAGATGGTAATATAAAAAGTTTAATGTAACACGATTTTTTAATTTGAACGATGTAGATGATAATATAAAATTTTTTAATTAATAAGAGTGATCATTTCTCAACATGAAAAGTAAAACTACTGAAAATTGATTAAAATACATGAAATAAAACGTAAAATTACTGAAAATTAGAGTATCGGAAATATTACATAAAATTACGAAAAATAGATTCAAATACATGAAAATACATATAAAATTACTGAAAATAGATTAAAATACATGACAATTAAATATAAAATAGATTAAAGTTATTGTTTTTGTTTCATTTTACATTGAGTTTCAATCAATTAATGATATTAATTTTTATTTATTAAATTTAAAATACAAAAAATTAAAACTATATTAAATAATGTTTACATATGTAAATATGTTATCCAATTATAACAAAATTTTAAAAATATGATTAAATAAATTATTAATTAGAAATAATATGGAATATTCCTTTTTTGTGTAAAATATAATGCAGACTGCTGGAGATGAAATATTGTTTCTGCACTAGAGTAGTGCAGACTGCTGAAGATGCTCTAAGATCAAAATCTTAAAACTTTAAAAAATATATATAAATTTGAAGAGTATGGAATTTCAATTTTCCAAAACAATTAAATTTGGATAAGATGTAATTTTCATATCCTCAAATGGGATTGAGTTTCACTCTTTCAATTGACAAATTCCCACTCTCTAAGTGAGAATACTCCATTAATATTCTCAAGTACGAATTTTACGTAACTCTTCCATATTGAGCTAAGATTTTCATCAACACCTGCTAATCCCACTTGATTGGCTAGCCAATCCAAGTAATCCAACTGTCAAGTAACAAAAAGTCGAAATTAGCCCTTTTAAATAACCAAATATAATATATATATATTCAATAATCGAGAGTTGGAAAAACCTTGAAATCAATCGAATGGGTGAAATGTTTGGGTATCTGTTTCGCCTCCATATCCTGATAGTATTGTTGAACATCGGCCATCATATCCTCCACAGATGGGAGGCGAGCAGTACCGGATAAAACGAGAGCCACCCACTCCGCTTGTAACTCGAGCAATTGAATAACGGGAGACTATTTTTTGTAAGAGAATGTAACTATTCAAAGCAATGCTTCGAACCAAGTAGATTTCTTAGCAAGAAATATACATGTATATATGTTGAGTAATTCATTTCGACTCATAAGGGCACTCTAGTCTTTTATCGAACCTTAAGAATTGTACTTATCATACTATATATTTGTGATAATGTTAGCATTTGTAAGTATATCCGATCTTTATTTTTTTTATTTTTCTTTTTTAATAAATTAGATGGAGACAATATTAAAGATCAGAAAACTTGCATGATTCAAATTTAAACTCTGATCATTCACCTTTATAAAAGTGAATACCCATCGTGGCATGTTAAGATATGTTCATGGCTAATGTGTCAAAAATTTACACATCATCGGTGGGTACATTAAGAGATGTCCATGACGAGCATTTTATCATTTTTGTAAAAGTTGAATATCTTAAGAATTGTCCATAATAAACATTTTATCATTTTTGTAAAAATGGAATACCACTTAAATTATAAGACTCGTATTGATGCCATCCATACCTTAACTGGTCAATAAATTCAATATAAATAGATGTTGAATAAAATAGTAGAAAGTTGTGAGATAGAAAGAGTAAAACTTACCCGAGTATTGAGGCCCACAAAGGAAAGATTGGGAGCAAGCATTGGAGGAAATATATGTTTGTAAAGGGGTCCCACTCGGTTATCTTCAACACTCACGATTCCCCCCGTTTTCAAGAATGGGAACTCATACTTATACCTATGTATCACAATTAAATTATAAATATAATTAAACTTTCACAATTGGATAAAAAATAGACACGAATTTAGTTTTATTGTGCAACTCAAATCATAGGTCAACTTTTAGGTGATCAAATCAAAATGACCATATATACTGGTTGACGAGTTGTTCAAATGTCGAACACATCTTTATCTGTTCATTAAGGGTATGTTTGGATTGAGATGTGTCCATCCGAATTTGAGATGAGCCAAATCTCAATTCGTATTTGTTATGGAATGATGAAGGATTTGCAAATCTCATCTCCACTTATCTTTTTTTTATAACTCTCAGTAAGAACATTTATTTTTTCTACAATTCCCAAAAAAACATCTATTTTTTCTATAATTTCCAATGTGATGAAGATATTTTAATTATAATCCTACCATATATAATCCCAAAACAAACACAAGATTTTCAAAATCCACTCAAATCCCAAATCTGAACTTGTAAAATCCACCTCCACCCCAATCCAAACATACCTTAAAAAGTTGAGCGATGATTAATCCATTTGCAAGATATAACTAAAGCAATCTCTATTGCACAAAATCACAAAAATTTGGTTAAATTTGTAAGTAAAATAAAGGTAATGATTTGATTTATATATATATATATATAAGATATTTGGAGTATAATATACCCTGTGCAGTGGAGTATTATATCTGCATAAATTGAGGCACCATCATTGAAAACAACTTCTCCATTTACATCCACATGCTCAATCTGCAATATGCCTTATTATATTACTATTTACATATTTGTTTATGATGGGTAAATTTATATAAATACAAAATACACAAATAAGACAAGATACATATGTACTCACATATAATTATATTACTATTTCAATTTTTTGAATTATTGTACTGACATGTATGAATTTCTTTTTTGGAACTAGGTCTATGCACTTCAAATTTTGTTCTAGAGTTAAATCTTTGTAATTTCATTTGTAAAAATCAAGTCTTTGTACTTTCATTTGAAAACCCAAATTCTAGTGCAAATGGAACCATATTGAATATCAACACTAGAGATTGATTTCAAACAATCCCTTCTCAACCACGACTCCATAAATCGAACAGATTCATTCCATATGTGTTACATAAACAGACTTATATATCAAAGAGCTACCAAAATACTATATTTATATAAGTGTATGGTAGAAAATTATTACCTTTGAGTGTTGCCACATATTATCCCCACAATCTAACTTAGATATTTTAACATTAGGTGATCTTGAAGAGAAATGAACTTCTTTTGCTACATTGGATACTTCTAATCCAATATCCTTTGCACTTGGTCCATCTCCAATCACCACCACTATCTGCATTCAAATATATAATAGTTCCAGATTTAATTCATAACTAATTAATTCTTGAGTTAACAAAAAATGTCAAAAGACTCAAAACAAAGTTTAGAAAAAAAAAAAAAAAAAAGGATTCGAAATATGGATTTAATTTATTATTTACCTGATCCTTAAATGGTTCAGGTACTCGATAACTGTGACTGTGGATCTGTTTCCCTGGCCATTTTTCTCTACCTTAAAATGAAAAAAAAAAAAAAAAATTTATCAAAGTACTTCAAAATATTGGTATTAAATTAAATATGTAATTTGACAAAAATAATTTAAAACCTGGAAAATGGGCCAATTTTGGCTGAGTATGATGCCCACTACAAACAACAACGGCATCAAAAACCTCATCCAAACTCGACTCGTTACATCTCGACTCAATGATCCATTGATCGTTCCCCGAGTCAACTCGCTCGACTCGGACGACTTCAGTGTCAAACCGTATCAACTCAACGAGTCCGAAATGCTCGGCGAACTCTTCAAAGAACTGGAGCACCTCTTCATGACCTGGAAAAGTTCTCGGGTCAGAATTTGTCTTGGTGGAAAATGGATAGTCCGAGAAGCCCATGAGCTGCCTTGGAAGGTTGGTGCGAAGTGAATGGTACAAGCTGCTATGTACGATTTCTCTACCCGGGTCGAGGCCTAACGGGTCGGACTCGACCCGAGAATCGTAGACCCATGTGCCACCGAGTCGGCCCGATTTCTCGAAGACGACGACTTGGTGGCCTTCTCTTGTGAGGGCTCGGGCCGCGGCCAGCCCAGATATGCCGGCGCCGATCACCGCCGCCTTGAGTGGTGGCGCCATGAGGGTATTGGGGATGGAGAGTTGAGACGATATTTGACAGCTCCGTTATGTTATGTTATCTTTGCTCATTATTTAAAATTTAGAAAGGTGTGACATTTTGATTATATATTTAAAATGCAAATTGGACATTTTCCCAATTTTTTTTTATTGATGTGGTTGTTCTCTATAGTCTCTGTCAGCAAATTCTATATTATATTAATAGGGTTAGATGAAAAAATAATAATTCAGAGAATAGATTTTCTTAACTTTGCAATCTTTTTTTTTTTTTTTTAATTTTGAAATTTTGGAGTTTATAAAATGTAGTCTAACCTACATTTCCTACTGGTAAAGTGGAGATCACATGATTTATACGAAATTTAATTTTTTCACTTTTATTTTTTTATTCAATTGCAACCTCAAATTTTGAAATTTATCAAAATGTATTCTAAATTAGAGGTAGCAATTGGATTTAAAAATAAATAAAGTTTAGGTTGCATAGTGAAAAAATTAAATCATATGCCAAAAAAATGGTCGGAAAAATGATTTTAGATTGTATTTTAATAAACTCCAAAAATTCAAGATTACAATAGAATAAAAAAAATTAAGCTGTGAAATGAAAAAATTCAATATTTTAAATTGATTTTTACATTTTATCTTATATTAATATTTGTAAAGGAAAATAATTTATTCTTTATGTAAAATATGAAGTTGACTATTGCTCCATCAAATGCAAATAATTTTACATTACAACTAGAAATTAAATATGTAAATATATTTTAATTCTTCGTTCCTCATGAAGGAATTAACTAAAAATGAACTTAAGTGGTCTCAGTGGAGTAGGCAACTACTTGTCAAGGTTCCACATATATTAAAATACAGGAAACATATATATATTTTTTATATTTTTTCTAATATTGAAATTAAAAGTTTTTCTTTTAATCTTTTGACTATATTCTTAATGACAAAGTCTTGGGTGAGACAGTCTCACGGATCTCATTCCGTGAGACGGGTCGGATCGGGTCGAATATAAAATTATGTAATACTTTTGTATGTGTTATGTAATACTTTTTTCTATATATTAGGTGATACTTTGATATTATATGATGCATTTTGGATTTGGTCAGACTATAAGAAAATATGTAGTACTTTTATGTGTATTAGGTAATATTTTTATGTATATCAGGTAATACTTTTGTATTATGGGATAATGACCGAATTGGGTCGGGTCGGGTCTAAACAAAAAACGCGCGGATCCTAGGCGCCCCATGTGCTCTTCTTCCTCGTGCGTGAATTGTGTAATATGTAATACTTTTATATATATCATGTAATACTTTTTGAAAATATCACATAATACAAGTATCATGTAATATTTTTATGTGTATCATGTAATACTTTTGACTGTCTCACGGAATGGGATCTGTGAGACGGTCTCACACAAGACCTACTCATTCTTAATAAAGGTCCTAGAAAATCTAATCTTATGTTTAAATTTTATTTATTAATCTCTAAATATAGGAAGCATATATTTTTTAAAATATTAGGGAGCCCTTTTTAACTATAGTGCTTCTTTAACTTTTTAACTATAGTACCTATATTTTCTTGTTGAAAAGGCCCGGCCCAACAACGTAAACAATATAATATTAAAATTCTTAATTATTGAAAAAAAAAATTCAAAATTAAAAGGCATCATCTTTTAGAAAGTCCATTTACAACTCTTGGATTATTCCCACAATATTGCTTGGGATCTAAAATATAGGGGTATTTGAAGTGCATTAAAATTGGTGTTTGATATTATAAATAAATATTGTTTATGTTTTCTTAATTAGAAGTGGAAGCAGCTTTGGATTGCTGCATCTTGGGTCTTGTTTTTGTTAGAGTTAAGGTTGACCAACAGTAGCACACGACAATCTTCACTTCATTTTATATTATTTAGGTGTAGTAAAATTAATCTTTTTTCTTTATTAGTGACAAAATTAATCATGATCATTTTGAATTATCATGGTTTTGGTCCTAAAATCCTAATTTGTTATTTTGCTTACTCTAGAATAGTTCATTAACATGATAAACCTGATGTATTATGTCATTAATATAACGCTATACAAGAAATCATGCAATTGTTAGTTCTCACTTGTAATGTCACATTAAGTTTACATCTTGTTGGGATTAAACTGGCAAACACTTTTGTGCACAAGGTGCACAAATCCAAATCTGTGCACAACAATATTGTTATATTATATGAAGTAATACTGTTATATTATATGAGTGATACTGTTTTATATGGAGTGATACTGTTATATTATATGAGTGATACTGTTATATTATATGAAGTAATACTGTTATATTATATGAGTGATACTGTTATATAATACTGTTATATTATATGAATGATACTGTTATATTAATATAACAGTATTACTCATATAATATAACAGTATCGTTGCACCTTGTGCACAGGAGTGTCACTTGGATTAAACTAGTTGTATGTGAAATTCTGACTAAATTAGAGATTTTTTTTTGAATTAAAACGTGATGGTTAAAATAAACAAGACAAATTTTGTCACGTATAAAGATATTAAGTGAACTGGTTTTGACGTATTCCAATAGTTACAAAGTAGTTTGTATTTTTCCCTATGATATTATTATTACTATAAATATGAGTGATGTATACTTTTAATATAATTATTGACGTTAGATTTTGTAGAGCACAAAATCCTAGTCAAACACCAAGAATCTCGATCCGGCTCAAGTAAATCGAACAGAACAAATGATATGAAAATTGAATAAAATAAAAAAAAGACGGTGCCCGGTGCCTACTCGGGCAAATTAATTAGGCTTATTTTGGTCGGAAAATTGAATAAAAAAGAAAAAGACGGTGTCTGATGCCTACTCGGGTAAATTAATTAGTGTCCGGTGCCTACTCGGACAAATTAATTAGGCTTATTCTGGTCAGTTAGTTTCGGCCGGCCAGAACGTTTTTTATATAAGAATTGAGAGAAAAAAGCTCTCTAATTACAATGATTTCGGATCTAAAATTCGATCCATTTGAATGATAATTGAGATCCTGTTTATAGACTAAATCCAAGATACAAAACTTGGGGAATAAGACTCAAATCCCCCGTTTTTAAGGCCTAGATAAGAAAGAATCGAGTTAAAATCTATATAAATCGGATATAATTCGATCTTGATTTGTTTCCTTCTTTGAAAACTCTTTCTTGAAACAAACTAACTTTTTTCTTCTCTTCTTATGAAGATTGGTTTCTGGTCTTCTATTTGTATCTCCAGAAATGTCTTGAGTCAACTACAATATTCGAACTCAGATCAATCGCAAGCCAAACCTAGCAGTTAGATGGACATGACCACGGACCCGCCTGATCGGGTCGGGATCCACCGGCTCAGTCCTGGTCGGCTCGGCCAATCTCTGGGCGGCGGCTCGAGTCGGCCAATTTCTGGTCGACGGATTGGGTCGGCCAATCTCTGGTTGGCGCGGCTAGTCTCTGGTCGGGCCCCTGGGCCAGGTTCTAGTCGGGTCGGTCCCTGGTCCAAACTAGCGGTCTGGTCGGCTCTGGTCTTCTGGCCTCCTGGCCGGTTCTGGTCTTCAGGCGGACTTGGTCTCTAACCTAGCCAATTCTGGCCTTCTCATGAGCCGGTCCTGATCTTCTGGCCAGTTATGGTCTCCACTTGGGCTGGACTTTAGGTCGGGTCGATTTGATGGGGGCCCAACAATAATAAAATAATATGTAGACTTTCACTTACTCAAACCTAATTTACAAACATTTGGGCAAGAAAAAAAAAAAAAAAAAAAACATTTGGGCAAGATACAACTTAATTTGGTATAGCTTTAATATGCAGTTCTTATTACCTTTTTTTTTTCCCTGTGAAATACCTAATTATTCTTATTTATGAAATTGATTTCACATGACATCATCTTATTTAATTTCCTACATGTATTAATTTCTATAGACACCAAAGAATCAGGATTATATATCAAGCATAGACACCATAGATCATAATTGTTTTAGCCAAAAATTGAAGAAATTAATATTCAGTTTTGAGTACTTTAATTTTTCTATAACTATAACAATACTATTATCAATTCATAGTACATGCATACAAATATATATTTCATATATTCATAGAGTTAAAATTATTTTTCATGGAATAATTTGGCCCTAAATAATCAATGGTATCTTTTACTCGATCGTTAAAATAAAAAATTAAAAAACTAGTTCATAATAATTATAAACTTACTTATAAGATCAAAGAACAGCAAAAATATGAATAAATTTAAACACAGCAAGATTTAGAAACACAAAAATGTTCATCATGTTCTCCAATATACAATCCCAAAAACAAAAAAATAAAATAAAATAAATCATTACTTAGAAGAGTTAATCAATTGTGAACAGGTGGATGAGTTTTGGGTGGCAAATAATCAAGATTAAACCCTGGTTCTTGCTCTCCTCTTTTCTTGTGAGGCACTCTCCATGATTGTCTTGAACTTGAATCTTTACTTACTCGATTCTCATCACGATGAAATTCTTTTCTTTTGAGCTCATTCATTTCACCATTCACATTTTTTTCTCCAAATTTATGATCACTCGTAGCTTCTGCATCGCCTGGTTTCAGCTTCTGATCATAATCCTGCTTAGAAATTCATGCCAAGATCAGTTTAGAGAGAGAGAGAGAGAGAGAGAGAGAGAGAGAGAGAGAAGTTAATTACCTTAGTTTGATCATTGTGAGTAGCTACAAGAATTCTTGCATTGCATGCATGTGAAGAAAGAAATAGAAGAACAAGAATAAAGGAGAATTTGATTGGCATTTTTTAAGCAAAAAGAAAACCCTAATTAATTAATAGAGCTAAGAGAAATTGATATTGAGATATAATAGTGATTGGTTAAATAATGTCCCAAAAAAATCTCAATGAAAACAGAAATTTCTGGTAGAGAATTGATGCCAAATATTATGGAAAAAAAGGGGGCTTAATATTAGTGGAGGGGTTAATCTTCTTTAGAACATGGAGGTGTATGGGTGAGAAGTAGAAAGATTGAAAAAGACCTCAAAAAAAGATTGCCCTTTTTGCTTAATATATGATGATGATGAACTATAGAAGAGTCCAAGATAGTGATATTTTCCAGTTATTTAATTGTTTATTTGTTGGAGAAGTTCAAAAATAAATTATATATATTTAATAGTGAAAAGTAAAAGGAACAAGGGAAACAAGAAAGCAAGAGCCTTGTCCAATTTGTTTGCACCGAGGATTCTTGTCTTTGTGTGTGTGAAATTTTGAGGCAAATAGGGTTTTTGGTTCCTTGTTTCTAGTTCTTGCTTTTCCCACAACCATGTTACATGGAAAATCTACCATGGGTAATTTAGTAATTTTTAATGCCTTTTTGGGGATTGTGAAACAACAATGTCATGCTTTTGCTAGCTTAATTGCTTAATCTTTACAAGAGAGTTTATATATATATATATATATATATATATATTATGGGGTTCATCTTTATCAATGAATTCAATTAAAGTGCCTCATTGTGTTTTTTTGTGTGTGTGAGGGGGAATGTGTGATAAATTTAATTTAATTATGAAGTCAAATGTGTATTTATGCTTTTGATGTACATCCTTTCAAGTATGGAAGGGTTAATTACCCTGATTTCAATGCATCAATGAATAGGGTATTAATAAAGCTAACCTATATAGCTATCTACTCTAAATATATATAATTTTGAATATATATAATTTTGATTACACTCTTTAAATTACAACCCTTTTTTGATCTTTGTTAGCAATTAATTTAATTTCAATTTAATTTCATTAAACAATCGGTATTTCAAAATCGTTTATATGTTGTATAATGATTGAAAACTCTATTTGGATTTTTAGGGATCCCTCATATTGAGGAGGCTTCCCGGACTCGTAACATACGGTTAAAAACAAGACAAAAAGAGGATCAATAGTCTATGTCGTTGCAGGTCCTTCTCATTCCGCTCATCATTAACATATTTCATTTGGTATGAGCAAATAAATATATTTTTGATAAATTATAATAAAATATATCTTAAAATTATATGATGATATTTATTTTGAGACTTTTTTTTTCTTTATTAAAACAACTTTTATTTTGAAATTGAGATACATATTATATATGCACCACATATATATCATACAAAGCTGATCAAGTGAGAAAAAAAAATAGTGGTTTTGTTAATGCCTAACAAAGTCAGACCTAACCACAAGTAACGATCGCAAGTGCCACGTGGCGACATGCAATCTAACAGAACTCAGCCAGGCCGCCAAAATTTATGGTCGGATCTACTCATTCTTTGCTATCTGGTCCTTCACTTTTTGTTTCTTTCACTTTTATCCACCTTTAATTTTACAACATACATTTCGTCTATAATTTTTATTATAAATATTTTTTTTTGACAAATAACTATTATATTTATTTATATATATTAAATAAATATACAAAATTACGGCTTTTTTTCTAACATTACATTATAATTATTTTCTTTATCCTGAATCCAAATTCTACTTTTTTAGCATTTCCAAATCCTAAAATGAATTTCAAAATTCATGAGCTCTAATTAAAACTATCTATAGAATCCAAATTAAAATTTCAAAAAAATATATTCGAAATTGTCTCATTGATAATAATACCTACAACTCAAATCTCATTTTTATAAGTCAGACTTCACCATTAAAAAAAAAAAAAAAAAACCAATCTCACAAAAGTTCTATTTTTTTAAAAAGTTTTATTTAAATCTAGGTGTTCAATTCAAAGTAATTTTGTAGAGTATAAATTAATCGAGCGTGGTAAAATTAAAATTAATATAGTAATAAAATAGATTGAATTTTTTATTTATGCATGGGAATTGAGGTCGTAGTTGTGGGATTTGTGAAAAATTGAGGATCTGCTCATCAAAAATCGGGTGTTTGCGTGTCATCTTAAAGTCCAACATTCTTGATTATCGCATCCAACGGTGTCTCAATGCCACCACTTCTTTTTTTTTTTTTCTCATTTTTTGAATAATTAAACTAAGAATATTGCCCATAGTTATGTATTTTTTGTTTTGTGTACTCACCAATCAAATATGTCCTTTTCTTCTTTATTAAATATGATCGAAGAGAAGCTCAAACTATCTTGCTTAAGTTCAAAGAAAAATCTTACTAAAAGGGAAGGATATTGAATGTGTTTTAAAGTAAACATGCTTTATTTGATTTCCCATTTACTTATTTGGTCAATCACTACGAATGTGTTTGGATTGGAACGTAAAGAAGTGCAGTACTGTTTCTTTGATTAAAAACATGGATATAATTTTCATTTGAATCTTAAAATTATTTTCCTCGAATATAAAGATTTGAAATCTGAGAAAAAACAAATTGTTCGTATTTGGGTCATGTACTTTGTCTTTTACTTTTTAATAATTTCGCACTTTTACGTTCATTTTGAAAGAACAAGTCTCCATACTTCATTTGCATTACAATTGGATCCCTAAACTTTTAAAGTTCGAATTCATCTACTTTAATTTGCATTGGAATTTCGCCCTCACATATGGAAATGCCATTTGCACCGATGAAACACACATTTTCAATTTTTGAGCTCATAAGATAAGAACAGTTTTCAACATTTCAAGAATCATATACTGGAAAAGAAAATGGGATATAGATGCAAAAGTTTGTATAGTTCAGATGGCAAATTGTAAAAAAAAAGTTTCAGATGGAAACTTGGAAAAAGGCCATAGTTCGAATGGCGAATTGCATTTAGTAATATGAAAAACGATCGATAACAAAACTCAATGAGAAAGAATGCGATAAATAAGGACACATGACCATGGAAGAATAGAAGTTAACTAGCTAACGAAATACGAAAAATGTCTAAAGCCAACGTCATACATCTACGATTCTAGCCCTAATCGAACTTATAGAGCGATTTCACTACTCAAAATGTTGTAGTAAAGAGAATGATAAATAAAGAGAGAATCCCACAATGTGTGAGATGTCTCCTTAAACAATGGACTGACCTAGAGAAGGAAGTCAGGAACTATCTTCATGAAGGGAATCCAGATCTGCTAGCTCGATCGTTTGTTGATTAACGAATGAATCTCCTCAAGAGACTCTGCAAAAAATTTGCCAGAACAAAAAAAAAGAAACCAATTTATAATCAGCAATAATATATTCAAGAACGATAGCAGTGTTCTCTTCCCACAAACCCCGGATCATTAATGCCAAAACTCGTTGCAGAGACCGTTTCGTGGCCTCTTGGTGGATATGATATCTGAAAACGAGTCGACCAACTGCCCTGCCAAACTACTTGGATCATCAATTAGCGTTTGTATAAATGTGTTGACCACTCTGCGCTCTTGCTCTGTGGATCTAAGACTGAACCATGTTAGCAACTTCAATCTGAAGTCCTTCTTAATGTAACCCTCACATTCCATCCAACGAATGATCTTTACACAGTATTCAAAATTCTCATCTAAACTACCCGATTCGTTTTGGAGTTGCAAGGGGGACCCGTTGGTGAGTGTGCTATCGGAATCCTGCATTTCCCCGTTGATGTTATGTCTCCTCTTCTGGCAAGTAGCTACATTGGAGTCAACGGCTGGTACTTCCTCGAGTTTTCTCTGAACTTCATGGGAAAAAGCATCATCATCGGCTTCAACAGCTCGGCCAAAAGTGCATCCATTACCTTCGTCTCTAGGCGACTCAACAGGAGGGGTGAACTCTTCGTTTAGATCTGGCACAGATGCAACATTTAAGTCAAGCTGACGAGAAACAGAAGGCAACCTTCGATCTTGAGTTTCTAGCTTAACTGCATCAGGGGCACCAAAGCATTTTTCCATATCTGCACCAGAGAATGACTCGGCACCGCATTGTTCTTGAGCTAAAGCAAGTCGTAAGATCTTTCCAAGGTCTCGAACCTTGAAGCCTGAATCTGACTCTATTTCTGTTGAAGCCCTGTGCTGTGGTACGGCACTAGAGCTCCCTCCATTTAATGTGGTGTCCTTCTCTGGAATTCCAGCTGTAGTAGGATTGTAGTTCTTGTGAATTATTTCTACACTCTTTGTGTAGCACTTGACTTCAGAGTGTCCAAAGTCACCAGTGTTTGTATAAGATACTATTCGGACAGAGTACTCAGTGCAAGGCAGCAAATTGGATATCCAAATTCTCCTCTGATCTCTTGGAAAGATACAGCCAGGCTCTTTAGGGTAAGCCTCTTCTTTTGTCTTACGATACCAGAGTTTGTATCCCTTAATATCATTATCGGATGAAGTTGTTAATTCAATCAAAAGAACAACAATTGAAGAAGATGTCACTTCCTCAAACACAAATTTGCATGCTGCGGGAAGTGAACCCTCTGCCAAAAAGATAAAATGGAATATATTAGCATCTAATATGATTTCGGATAATGAAGATACTAATAGGTAATACATGATTACCAATTAAATTAATTGCAGCATTAGACTTTGAGGCCATCAATTCATCAGCTTTTTCAACTGCAAGAGAGCAGAGTCTTTGCACATCAACTGCTACAGAGAGCCTACTGACAATGCCCCGACCCATCTTGGCTGAAACTCCATCAACTGGGCCCACCTCTGTTTCTAACTTTGCTTTGGCGTCTTTAACAAATTCATGGAGTTCATTAAACCTGGAAGTCCCGTCCAGAAGCCTGTAGCTCAAGAATATCCTATGACATAGCACATCAACACGACGAGCATCCTTAGCTATAACTAACTGCTTCTTCCAGCATCTGTCACAACAAATAATATAAGAAAGCCTGAGAACCATTTAAATATTTTTAATATAGTAATTAACTACTCAAATTGTATTATATCTTTACATAAGAGAATTTGGTTACAAGCTGCTGAATTTAGTGCCAGTCTCTAAGAAATTAAAGCAGTTAGTATCATGAAGTCAATAGCTGTCATGTAGTGATTATATTTGCAGGGACCACAAGTTGCGGACTTGGGACACCTTGGGTGGCATACTGCAATGATTTTGTGAACTTAATCAAAGTTTAAACTATTACCTTATTAATTTGATACAAACTACAATCAATAAATTGCAAGAGTACATAAAGGCCATTTAAAATAATAAGCTACCAAATGAAAAGAAATGACAAGGGCAAAAGCCATGGAAAGGAAGATGGCTTACCCAAGTATTCCTGAAACTTTGCCACAAGAAGCACAACAGTAGCTACCATCTAACTGCATCATCAGCCCTAGATCAACGACCCCCACCTTGCCACGTTGGAGAGCACATTCAATGTGACAAGATAAGCCACAAGCATCTCCCACACCAGATTCAGAAGTGCATTCCAACCAAAGACTCGGGTCTTTGTTGTCATCAAATAAATGACAAATGCAGCAAGAGCACCTCTTGCAAAATGAGTCATCTGCTGAAAGGGTGGCCCGACATGCAGAATTTTTACAGATCCATGAATTAGAACATTTTAAATCAGCACACGTGTCTGGGCTTGGCGGAATTCGAATAGGGTTTTCCCCCTTCCTTTGTTGTTTCCTAGACTGAGGATGCAGATCCTTAGGACTTGAGGATGATTTCTTGAGTTCATAAGTCTTTGACGTTTTCCTAACAGCCTTCGTAAGTAGTTCGGCCATCCTGAATTTTAATAAAGTTGATAGCCTCTTTACCAAATAAGCAAATCCAGAACTGAAATATATATCGAGGTGTTTAATCAATAACTCTTCAAGTATTTCTGCATGTCATCACGCATTATCAGGGTGCCCAGTTTCTCCCTCTTGCTTCGCAGACAGGATGATGCTATTGAGCACCAGGAACTATATAAATATTTTGTTAGAATTTCAGAAAAGAAATGGAGTAAAAGTTGAAAACACAAGTTTGAGGACATAAAACTGTATCCATAAATACATCCTGAGAGATTTTCAAAGGGTTAAGGAAACCACCCAATAATAGGTCAGGTTTTCATTTGGTATTTTCAAACCAAAAGGCTAATTCACCATTTTCCTCACACAGAATGACACATTTACATGCAATTTCATATTAGATGTCCCAACATTAGTACCACAATAGTTCTCTTTAACACACTTCTCAATTTGACTTTTCAATCCAGGTAGAAGTTGGTGATGTGAACGAGCCAAGTACAGCCAAACTCAAGCTTGAATTAGACTACAAAAATCGAGGTTCAAGCTCTAATGGAACTCGACCAAGCTTATTTTTTTAAGCTCATTTCAGTGGATAACTCGAAAAGCTCGAGCTTGACTCGACTCGATAAAATACTGAACATATACATATTTGTATGACTAGAACACCTCCTCCAAGCAGAGAATCATGAACAGGAAGATAAAAATAAAGCTTATGACTAAAGTTGAAAATTCATTTGGAATACGATGAAACAACAACAAGAAGTTACCATGGAGACAGTTTGTTTCTCCCACACCAAAATTCTCTCACGTAACCTTTCAGCTTGATACGTAGGTTTCACCGATATTCTCCACAAAACATGAATTCATCCATAAATGGGACTCCCTGACATCACCAATGAAAAAAATTATTCCAGAGTGCGAAAACAATAAATTAGAAAGTTATCTGTAATAACAACAGCTGCTATATGCGGCCACAAATCAAAAATTAGGGATCAAGCATTCTTCGCTTCAAATCAACTCCAAAATCTTGTTAAAACACTTTTCAATTGCAACGAAATAATATAACACCAAGATATAACACGGCATATATCTTCATATAATCATATTTAAATACACTTTAGAGAAAAAAAAATATTATAATTTAAACACTAAGAAAGAACCATCCAAACTCGAAATTTCTCAAAATAAATTTCAGTCATTACCTCCCTAGCTTGATGAATCAATCAAAACAAATAACGAAGAAGGAAGAGAGAGAAAGCCAAATCAAAACAAGAAGAAAAAAACAAATGCAGCTAGGATTCCACCTTGACTACAAAAAAACTGAGCATTAATCATAAATTAAAAACAGAACATGCGTAAAAACCCAAATCAGAAACCCTAAACAGATTTACTTTATTTACTGAACGAGTATTTCACCTTCAGCAGAATTTGACTGCGGTACAACGACGTTTAGATCTCGCCGGAATAAAATTTCAGCCAATTTTTCATTCTATATTGATCGTTAAGCTCGATGGCTGAATTGTAGGGACCTCGGAGTTCTTCTGCGAAGCAATTACGTTACGTTTGTGTATCTGCGCGTTCGGGTGAGAGATTTTGGGCGATTTTGACCGAGTTGACCCGACTAGTGTATCCGGCCCGAGTCAATAGCTACGGCCCAAAGACACAATGGAACCCAGGCCCATTTTGAGCCCATCAGGATTGGGCCGCTTAAACTGCTCTGATAGTGGACTTGTTCAAAAGTTTACTTTCAGGTCTCAATATAGTGGTGAATATATACATACATACATACATATATTTTATATAATGTATATATTTATAACATATTTATGTCTATATTTGGTTAAGATAAAATAAATCTTTTTAAAATCTTTTAATTAAAAAATAGTACTTATATTTAAAAAAACTGTCAAAATTTAGCTTCCATATCCTATGAATTCGGACTGAAATAACATTATCTTATTTTCTTTCTTGCATACACTTAAGGGGAATTTTAAATATATTATAAAATTTAGAATATTGGAAAAAATAGGAGGTTATATCCACTACTCTTAAATTATTTTTTGAGCAACTCTTATGGAGTTTTATTCCAACATCTTGTAATATACTTTATAAATTTATGAGATTGAAGTTTTATTTTAAAAATAATTATTGTGAATTATTTAAGTATAAAATCGTGGAGTTATACTTTGTAATTGACTTGATCAGCGTCAGTGAAATTTTCTGACAATAATGTAAAATAATGTTTTTGATGATTTTGTAAGGGATTTTATAGGATTATTTTAGCAACTTAGTTTGAAAGTTTGTAAGATATATTGCTTAGAATTTTATTAAACATTCAAATTATTTCATATGGTCCCTTGCATTTTATACTATTTTAAAACAATCATGGTCTCTTACTTTCGTTGTTTCATGTCTTTTATATGTTGACAATTAATTAACAAGTGATTAATGTATATATATGTGTATATATATTGTATTGTTTGAGTGGCATCCCATCAAGAATATGGAATAATATAAAATGAATACTTAAATAAATACATTGCATGGAAGAAAGTCAAATGCTATAACTTCCTCTTATTTTAAGAATTATATATATATATATATATATATATATATATCTCTTTGAATATTTGGTTATGTTTGGATATAGGGTTTTGAGAAAATATTTGAAATTTATAATAATAAATTGATTGATGATGTTTGGATAGATATTGGTTTGAAATTTATGACTTTTATTTTGAAATATTTTTTAAGTAATTTAAGTGGATTTGAAATCCATTAATTTTAATTTCTAAATTTGAAATCAATATATCAAAACACAAATTAATTATGAACTAGTTATGCCCAATGGATTCATGATCTTCATGGTGCCTCACCAAATTGGCAAGACTTATTATGAAGTCTTGTCCTATTATCACTTTAAATGTTGACCATTACATATTATATGCATAAATATAAAAATATTCAAGCCAATGTCGTAACCCTATTCCACTTCAATAATGATTATAGAATTAGCTATTTTAAATAATATTACCACACTATATGCGACGTGTATTTATACAATTAAATACAAAATTAAGTTCTATTTTTAAATAAAGAAATTGGGTTGCAATTATGATTGAGTATTTTATTACAAAATCATGTTCCATCTAATATTTTATTGCACTAATGTATGATAGCATCATCATCATTATATACATAATATGTAATTATGTAATATAATATTAAATCAAACATTATTTTATTATTTGATATAAATTGAATTATTGACTGTTGATTAAATATTGGGAAAACTGTGGGAAGATACATGTTTTAATGTATTTACTTTTCAATGTCAAATCACCCTATTTGTAAGATCGTTTTATAAATTTAATTGTGTAAAATAAATAGTTTAGAATTTATAATCAATAAAATAGAATTAATCAATCAAATAAATTTATTTTGTAGTTAGTAAATGTTGGTTTCATAAAATTATATTCAATTATTTCATATAATTTTTTGTTATTATAGGGAGGCACATAATAAAACAAAACCGACAGAAATTCTAATAATAATGAATTTGGTAAAGTGAATTATGATTGGGCCCAAATCGGTGTTATGTTCTCTTCCTTGTAGACAAAAGTGTTTCTTTTATCCATTTATATGTCTCTGACAATATTAAACTAATGTCAAATATACACATTTCTTTAATATGTAATATATATTAACAATATAAAAATAGCTCAAAACAATCAACAAAAAAGTACTTTACCACAAGGGATTCTACTTTCTTGAGATGAAGAGAAAAGAAAATAAAATAAAAATACTTTATTAAAGAAAATAATAAACACACTCGATGTGTGCCTAGATATGTTTGAAGATAAATTATTGATGATTTACAAAAATCTTAATTCATCTATCTTTGATAATGAGTTAGTATAAATCCCTAAACGTCGTCAATTATCACGAGTATAAATATAATTTATCATTGAATTGTACATGAAATGAAATAATGTGACAAAACATGAAATTGATCATAACTTCACAAATAACACATATTATTAAAGACGTGTCCCAAATGTTTACATTGATTGAAGGAAGAAGTTTTTGTAACTCTTCACATGGGGGAAAGAAAATTAAATAATGGGTTTTTTTGCAAGCAAATCCAAATCATGTCATTGCTGATTACACCCAACATCTATTTTTCAAACGTATCTCTCTCTTGTCACACACATAACCCACATTTTTTAAAAAAATCTTTTTGGGGCAATAGAAATAAGCCCACTTCTTATGTAGTTCGATTTCTTTTTTTATAATAAATACCAAAATGATATATTCAATAAGTCATGATATAATCGTACATAAATCAATGAGTGCCTCAAGTTTTACTTATAATTTCTATCTCATAAGTGAATAAACAAGAGGTAAACGAGTTGATCGCTTTAGGTTAGAAAATCGTAATCATTAATCGTGAAACACTAAATTCATTCGAACAATAAGTAAAGTTTTTTCACCTGCAACTCATGAGAACTGTTTGAATCCTCTTAATACTTATCATATGTTGTGGCACTCGAATGTTAATTTAGACAATACCTGTCAAATAAGAATCGAACAATATACGACCATGAGATCATTTTAATATTATCTTAAATTGGATATAAATACGAAATTATCAACATTTTAAAGTTATTTATAATTATAGGACCTAATTGCAAAAAATAGTTCAAAGAAGACTGAAATTGCTATATGCCATAATACAAGGACCAAATTGCAAATATACCCACAAGCAACCGCATGAATTGACCATAGAGTCCTCAATTACCAGAAATCTTGTACCTTTTTACCACTTTTTCTTGTCAGTCCCTCACTTTTTCACTTTTTAACCCCTACCCCCTCCCGCCAACTGAAAGGGGCAGTCAGCCTAGTCAGGAATAGTAAAATTATCCATTGGTCCATAACTCCCCCGAAGTCGGCAAGTGAAATGACTATTCTAACCCTGATTAAAATTGCAAAGTACAATAGATAACAGTGGTTCGATCTCAACCGTTGGTCTTCTTCCCCTGCGAAACATCGCAGCCGTTAAAACGGTCTCGATATTTTCAAAGCTCAGACCCAAAACAGAAGCCCTTTTCATTATCTCGTGTCGTCAGATTCACCGTGGAAGGGCGGAAATGCCCCTGCGAGGCAATGTGTTTTGGTGGGGAATGGGAGGGTAATATCGGGAAACAAAGGAAGGTCTTTCTGCCAGCTCATCCCTCCACTGCATTTGTTGGTCCCTGAAGAAAAAGCATTGGTTTTTGCCATACTCCACGCTCCTCCGAAGCGCGCGTGTTCAAATTTATAAGATGAAATGAATTCATAAATGTGTATGCTTATATTTTAAAATAAAAATATATTTATTTATTTATTCAGAAATATAAATTAATTTTAGGGTGTAACCAAGGATGAAAATTTCAGTTTCGATAAAAATATCGATATTTTAGTTTCACAGAAATATCGTGTAAATATCGGTATCGGTAGAAATATCGGTATAGATATTTATCAATATTTTTCCAATATTTACCATATTTCATCGATTTTTCTATAATTTATACCGAATGATGGAAATATTCGGAAATATCTCTGATATTTTCCCGATATTTCCATTTTTTCACGTGACTGATATAGAAAGAGGGTGCAATTGTTTTTATGTGAAAAAATGAAAATATCGAAAATATATCAATTGCTCCCAATTTTGTATCGATTACATAAAAAAATGAAAATATTGGAGATATTTCCGAACATTTTCATCCTTGGTGTAATTTCAATTATTTCTGTCTAAAAATGTTTTTTTTACTACAATCTTCCATAGATATTCAATTTTTTTCATTGAGATATTTAAGAATGTTTTTTTTTTTGGTTTTTTTTTTAATTAGGACATAACATTCCCTAATTAATTATCAAATCAAATTTCTGTATTCAAATTCTCTATTCCAATCATATTTCACACCACAAACCACATTATATTGATGTAAAAACAGTAACTGTTAAATTTAAAAATTATTTATTAGTTTTGATGTGATACACAAATGAAATAGAAATATTGGTACAGAAGATTCGAACTATTTAATTATGATTTAACAATATTCCAGAAAATCCATTAAAGAGAATGATATCTAATATGGTGATAGTATTTGTCATATTTTATCTTATCAAATTACTAAATAAACTTCAAAAAAACATTTCAATTAGTCCATATTTAAATCATGCGAAAACAAAAAATTCATGCAACATGCATATTAGTTTATATGATCATTTAATTGGAACTCACTCACATTATATTCTATTATCATGTTTTAAGTTTAAAAGAACATAAATAGAAAATTTTAATTTTTAAATTGATTTAATTATATTCTCACCAATTGTGTAACTATTCAAACTTTAATTTGATAAAAATCTAGTAGTGATAACGATAATTTTAATAAAAAAAAAAAAAAAACAAATTGAGTTAAGTAGGCACCACGCAAGAAATGTGCGCGTGCAAAGAAGAACCTGAGAAACCCTAGCAAGCAAGATAGCTAAGTGACAAGCCACACAAAATAACTAAAATTATAAAATTAATAAAAACAAAATAAAAAGAAGGAAAAATAGAGTCTAGAGAGAGAAACCAGAAATGAATGAAGCAACTTTTTTATGTTGCAACTTGCAAGCATACATGGCAGAAAACACAAGGCAGCTAAGCTACAGTTATTTCTCCATGGATTAATACTTCAAATTCCACCATTTTCACCACAACCAGTCTAGCTTTCCAGTTTCCTGCTTACTACTAGCTCGTTGAAGAAGTGTATGCATACATGCATGTATATACTTGTATATCTTCTAGAGCTTTTCTGCATTTTCTAGTTTTTTTTTTTGATAAATTGTTGAAGCTGGAGGAATTAGAGAAAGTAGTGGATTTCAGGGATGCCCTTAGCCTTTAATTTCGAGGGGAAAGTGGTGTTGGATTTTGCTGTTAAAGATACTTCACCGGCGCCGGATTCTTCGTATTTTTCCGGCAAGGGTTGCTATTTGAGGTGTGATAGTTTCGGTGAGCCTACGTCTGTCCTGGATTCTAGAATTCGGAGTGGGCCCACGTCTTCCTCAACTCTGTCTTCATCTCTCGGCGGCGGCGGTGCGGCTTCTACAGACACGGCGGGGGTGGTGGCGGTTTCGGACAGGAATCCATCTCCGAAATGGCAGCAGGACTCTACCACCGCCACCAGCTGCGGCGGTGGAGCTGATTCCGGCCTCGCTCCGCCTCTAGCTGCCGGAGCCTCCGCCGGAGGCAGCTCGGAGAAATGTGCTATGGAGGACTGGGAGCACGTGCTGTCGGAGTCCGCCGCCGCGTCCCCCGCCCAGGAACAGTCCATTTTCCGGTGGATCATGGGCGACGTTGAAGACTCCGCAATGGAAAGCGCCGCCGCTGGCGGCGCCGGCGGTGGCTCAATTGCGTCAGAGTTTGAGTTCGCCGGAGGGTTTGGGGTTATGGATCAGGCCTTCGCCGGAGACCCGAATTTCATCTCCAATTTCTCCAACATCAACAGATCCACCGCCGATTCGATCTCAAATATTATCTACTCTTCTCAACCTTCGAACAACCTCGCTGCCATTGCTCTTCATCATCAACCTCCATTCGATTCCTCTGCAGAAATCAAGCCCTCGATTCTCAATCCGTCCTTCCTCTCGCCATTCTCATACGCCCAGCAACAACAGCAGAGTGTCTTCATTCCTCCTCCGGCGAAGAGGCCCAACCCCGGCCCGAACCCTAGAGGGTCGACTCTCCACCAGCGGCCCGGCCCGAACGATGAATTGCAGCAGCAGGCGATAATCGATCACCTCTACAAGGCATCGGAGTTGCTTCAAATCGGGAATTCGGTACTCGCGCAAGGGATATTGGCGCGGCTCAATCACCATTTATCTCCCATTGGTAAGCCTTTTCATAGGGCTGCTTTTTACTGTAAGGAGGCTTTGCAATTGCTCCTTGACACTAACAATATGAACAACAATTCTTCACCATTTAGTCTCATATTCAAGATTGGTGCTTACAAGTCTTTCTCTGAGATCTCACCTGTTATAGAATTTGCCAATTTCACTTGCAATCAAGCCCTCCTCGAAGCCCTGGAAGGGTTTGATCGAATCCACATTGTGGATTTTGATATCGGGTATGGAGGGCAGTGGGCGTCTTTTATGCAGGAGCTTGCAATGAGAAACAGGGGTGCCCCGTTGCTCAAGATCACTGCACTCGCCTCTCCTTCGACTCATGATCAGTTAGAACTCACCTTAACTCGAGAAAATCTAGTCTACTTTGCTAATGAGATCAATATCGGGTTTGAGTTTGAGGTTATGAACATTGAGTCGTTGAATTCGGGTTCTTGGTCTCTGCCTTTCGAGAACGAGGCAGTAGCAGTGAACCTCCCAGTTAGTTGTCTTACTAATTACCAGTTGCCAGTGCCTTTGGTTCTTCGATTCGTTAAGCAGCTTTCGCCAAGAATCATTGTTTCTGTGGACGGAGGATGTGATAGGACTGATCTTCCATTCGCTAGTCATATCATCCACGCCCTTCATTCGTATTCGAACCTACTCGAATCGCTTGATGCTGTTAACGTGAATACGGACGCCCTGCAAAAGATTGAGAGGTTCTTGGTTCAGCCGAGAATAGAAAAAATCGTGGTGGGTCGTTTTCATAGTCCTGAGAAATCACAGCATTGGAGGACTTTGTTTCTGTCGTCTGGTTTCTCACCAATAGCATTTAGCAATTTCACCGAGTCACAAGCTGAGTGTGTCGTGCAAAGGACTCATGTTCGAGGGTTTCAGGTTGAGAAGAGGCAATCGTCTCTCGTTCTTTGCTGGCAAAGAAAGGAGCTCGTCTCTGCTTCGGTTTGGAGATGCTGATATCTTCAATGGAGTTCTCAACTCGGATATGTATGGTCCCTATTATTCACTGCTTTAATCCATTGAACTCTCTATGAGCTTTCATGCTGAAATTTCCGATTTTCATTAAGAAATAGGCGTATTTTAGCTCTGGATATTCTAAGTACTACTCTTTTATTACTCTTTTAACTAATTCATCGATTAGTGAACTTGCATCTCCATATGTACATTGATATATATTTTGATACGTAAAGCTTGATACTTTGACATCATATTTGCCTAGTCTCAAGTCATAACTCCGACTGTTTGCCATTAGTTGTCTCTCATTGGTTATGAACATTAGATCATCGACAAAGGTTCATCTTTAATTCCTTAGTGAATGCTTAGCTTTCTCTATGCCTTAGTTTCCCCTCATCTCTCATTACTTGTTGGAATACAAGTAATGATATAGATTGTCATTTATGGATTGGTTCTGTTCCAACGAGCATATGTTATGATATAGATTCTGCTTCTGTTATGTTCTTTATCACGGTTAATTGGTCGTCTTCTTCTTCTTTCACATCACATCTTCATCAGTGTTTAATCATATAATAACTTGTGCTTAAACCTCTATTTTAGGCATCATCTCACAGTCCCTATGGGAAAAAAAATCGAAACTTGAGTTTCATTATGCTGCTCGTAATCTTATCTAGTGCTACACTTTGTACGAGTGCGAGACGTGTATCTATGAAGTGGAAATAGAGAATGCAATCCCCATGAATACTTGTGTGATGTCATTTGAAGCTTGTCATAGCGACGAGCATCTTAAGTTTCGGGTATTTTCTTTAGGTTTGAACTATGCAGGATCTTGCACTAAACTTGACATAGTACATGCATTATGACTACTCTGCCTTTCCATAGTTGCTGCCTTTCTGGTGATCATCTGTTCTGATCTGATGAGTTTACTGACCATTAAGGCTAAATGGTTTTTCTAAGGGCATTTTGAACCTAATCACATGGGACTTTGTATTAATTGGACCATTATTTTCTTAGATTAAAACATTGTCTATAAGTGCTAATGTGAAAATACCATATTGGAAAACATGTTTTGTACCATCTGATCAGAAAATATTGTTTCTATTCATTTTTTCTTGAAGCTCTTGACTATCGAGATCTGATTGATCTCGAGCATAAGCTTCGAGATTTGTCATCTTGAAACTTTAAATTGTGATTGTGCATATGTTTGTGGATGATTTATTATATCAAATAACTATTAGAAGTTGTGTGTAAAATGATATTTCGTTTTGTATTTTATTCTATTATGATGACGCGATGTTATACCCAATGCATATATCAATATAGTAATAGAAGACTTGTGAAATTGAGTTTGGTCTGTGAATTATGAGGTTTCGTTTCATGAAATTATATTCGTGAGTTTATTTTATATAAAATTTTGTGATTAAAATATTATTTGATAACTGAAAATTTAAACGACATTATTGACAAGTAGAATTTAGTTTAATTTACCCAAAAAAAAAAAAAGAAAGAAACAGAGATTGTTCTTTAATTCATGTTTATTTTCTTTTGTTATATGCAAAAACAAATATCTTCCTAAAATATCTATATTATTATATATAAAATGAAAGAAGTTGGCAAATTTTACAGATTTGCCATTTTCCCTCCCAAACTATCAACCAATACAAAAAAAGAGAAAAAAAAACTAAATAACTTTTAAGTATCTTATAGAATAAGCTTCACATAAATCTTACACAATAAACTATCTTATAATTTATATATAGGAGTAGATATGAAACAAAAGAAGCTATCTTAAATGATATGATTATATTTTAATGATATAATTAAATTTTGAAAATAATGAAATTTAAACATTGTCAAAAATTAAAATTTTGAAAATTAGTTTATAATTTTAATATATAAATGTGGAAAATAGTTTTAAAATCTAAATTTCATTTTATGAAGGGTTGTAAAATGTTTAAAAGTTTGAAACTATTATAAAAATATTAAAATAATAATAAAATCTGAAATTAATAATAATAATTTCAGATTTTATTAATACTAACAATCTTAAATCAACAAATAAAATTTAAAAATTAATTCAAATATATATGTAATATTAATTGTGTAAGATATAAAAATCAATAAATTGAATAAATTTTTTTAAATAAAAATAATAAAAATATTTGATAAAATTTATTCAAAATTATTTCAAATAAATAGATATAATTAATCTAAATTTTTTTTATAAAACTATAATGTGTTCCAAAAAAATCTGAAAAATGGTTTCAAAAATCTAAGAAATATTATTTTAAAATTTAAAATCAATTTGAAACCTAAATGTATAAATATAAACTAAATCTTTTTGAAATAAATATAATGCTTTTTGAACAAATCCATCTAAAAACAATGTAGAAAATTATTTATAAATTCTAAAAATAATTATAAGATACAAAGGAATAAACATATGAACAAATTAAACATATTAGTAAGTATAATTAATCACTTCTTAATTATTCAGAAATTAAAACTCACAAACAGAAAACTATTATTATATTATGTTCAATTTTATTTTCATATTTAATTGTTGAATATTGATGTTATCAATAAAAAATATTGATTTTTACAAATTTCAAAATAATAAGATGTCATAGATAACCTTTTAATATAACAACTTAATTATATCATTGCAAATCATATATATTGTTATAATACATAATAATCGTGCATCGCACGGGTGTACTACTAGTTCGGTTAATATACTTTAATAAATAAAGGGGTCAAACTATAAACTGGAAAACTTTGAAGGACCGGTATTTTAAACTAATTGACAGTTGGTCTGTGCCTCTCAGCTCACTCAAAGGGTTTCTTTTTTGCAATTTATTTAAATTGGAATTTTTAACTTTTAGTATGTAAAGAGGGTCATATGCAAATCTTCTATACACTTTAGTGGACCCCACTTGATTTCATCATCTTATTCTTCTCATCACATCATCACTTGAAATTCCTTTTCTGCACTTTTATCATGTGGGCCATGAGATGTTATTTAGGGCCAAATTTTAAGTCAATTATTCAATAAATATATTAAGATTTGTATTTTTGTTTTAAGAGAATAGGTACCTTTTTATTATGGGCCTTCAATTAATACATTTTGATACACATACATTTCTTCATCTATGAAAAAAAAAGTTATCTAGAAGAGAACATGAATAACACTTAGATGTGTCTTCTAAAAAATTAGGCAAATTCCAAAGTGGGAGATAGAAAAATAAAATAGTACATTTCTATATATATATATATATATGGAAACACTAAAAAAGCAACTCGCTTTTTTTTGGCAAGTTCTTGAAAAGAATTAGAACTTCCATCAAAAGTAAAAATGATATCTATCTTTTTTATTAAAGGAATTTTGAAGTGGGCACTTAATTTTGTCAAGCACAAGCCTCTAGATCAAAGTCAACTCTAGTTTTCTATTCTAATATATATTGTATCTTAGAATATGTTGTTATTATTGATAAAATGAAGTATGAAATTAATACAAATAGAAGATTTTTGGTGTCACTATAGAAGTGAGTGATTTTGAACTTTGCATGCATTTTGGTCAAAGAATAATCAGCACATATAATATAATTCAATAGTCATTTTGTAGAAAATGCTATAATGATACCCATTTGTTTGGTTCTAAAAGATAGGATTGTCAACAAAATTCGGGAGAATTTACAATAAGTGAAGATATTGTACAAAAAACAAGACAAGACCTAATCTTGAAGGAAAAAATAATTATTCTTCATAATAAAAAAGATAGATACATTGAAACAAACTATAATTTATAAAGCCATGATCAATTAAAAACGGAGAAGTATTACATAAGCTTCCTCAAAGATATTGTTGGATTATGCATTTATTCACAAGACTAAAGTGAGGGGTCACTATTAATAATTGGGAATCCCATAATCGAAATTTAGTATTTTTGCTTCACTAAAAGCCACAAAATCTTGAATCACAAAAGATACTTCCAAGAGTTTGAAGATATTTAACAAACCAAGAAAATAATTTTGATTTTTGTATTTTCAAAGAAAATATTACTTAACAATCATGTTTTATTGATTGAGTAAGTGGTGTTACATTAATACATTTTCATATTATATATTATGTTTTTTTGAATGTACCAAAAGATGATATATATAAATTTTATAGTAGGAGTAATACATATAATAACTCAAAACTATTTTATTATACAAAACTTGATGCAATAATATTGTAATTAACAACACCCTATTATAAAATTTGGCATCAGAAGAAAACACATGTCATTTATACGAGACAACCTCACAAATATAATTAAATTAAAAAAAATGATGCCGTCTATAAATCAAATCTATTTTTATAAATTTATATATAAATTATTCGCTAACAAAATTAAATACATGTTGAGAGTTACAATTGTTGTGCTTTTCATATGAGCATCCAAGGAAAAGTCATGTGACCAATAAAAGAGAAAAGTAACACAAAAGGTCAAGTGAAAAGATAATATAAGTATTTTATTTGCATGGTTGTGTGTGCGGTAAAAAAAGGTGAGAACATTAATCAATGCTCACTTAACTAAAGTAAAATTTCTACATGGTTCTTACATAATGGCTTTTACTTCCACTTGATATGTAAATATCTCATTTGATATTTAATTAGAATGGGATTGGATGGATTGAGTCATGTTGGCCCATAAAGAACTATTTAGTTTTTCACTTGGATTGATAAATACAACTTTAGGACTTGAATTCTTACATTTTCTTATTAATCCCTTCAACTTCAAAAATTGTTTTATTAAACACTTATCATTTATCATATTATCACCGAACCCCTGAACTTTCAAATTTATTTCATTAAGCTATTCTCTACTTTTATTATTTTTCAATTGAGTAGTATAGGAGAACTTGATATTTTAAGAGTTTAGTAAAACAAAATAAAGTGGTTTATGAATTTTCACATTTATAGGCATTCTTCCAAACATAATTTTAATCTTCAATGTAAAACCTAATACTCATTTCTAACACATTTAAATGAGTTTTTCTTAGAGTTTTGTCACAAATTAAAAAACATTAAAATTGAAAAAAAAAAAATGCTCATAAGAAATGTTATGGTATGATATAACTATGAAAGAGATTAAATACAATAAATTGAAAATTAAGAAATCTCTTTAGTATAATAATTTCATGTTAACTTGGAATAAAAGTGGATCATAGCTAAAAAAGACAGATAGTTTGATATCTAAAACCACGATTAAATGAGATATGATGGAATATACCCCAAATTCTAAACAAAATTACTGAAAATAAGATTTCTAATTAGAAATGGAACCAAACGAGCCCTAAGAACTATGATTTCTTTTTCTTCTTAAAAAAAAAAAAAATTCTTATACAAAATTCCCGCGTTTTAATTCCTCAATCAAGAAACCAAAACCCTTAAGCAAACTTTCGATTTCACCAAGAAATCCAAACCCCAATTCAGCAAAATGCCCAAATCTGAATTATCAGATTCAGAATCCGAAGGAAAAGCTTCATCGGAAGAGGAAACGGGGAACCAAACGGCAAGTGGAGATGGCGGCTCAAGAGATCAGGAAAAATTACCAGACTACGAAATGCAGAGACTGAAGAGAATTGAAGAGAATAAAAGAAGAATGGAGGCTCTGGGCCTGCACAAAATGGCGAATTCTTTCATGGGTTCTGTTCAGAAAACCCCGAAAAAGATTAATGATAAAAAGGGCAAGAGAAAAATGGTTGAAGAAGATGACGAGTATAATCCAACTCAGGATGATGAGGAAAGGAGTTCTTCAGAAGAAGAGGATGAGAATGATGAGGAGTTTTCAATGTCGAAGAAGAAGAAGGTATTTTTAATTTTTTAGTATGAAAAATTGGATCTTTAATCGATTCAAGAATGCCTCTTCTGTGGATTCATATGCTTCATGTGAAAATATCTCTTCTTTTGCTAAAATGTGTTGCTTTATTCTTGGTTGATTTTCATATGAGGATATGTGGTGTTTGTGTAGAGCAGTATCATTTAGTAGTTAATGTTTGAGTAGTGCTATTAATAACCTCAGTGTTTTTAATCTAACTACGATATGGTTGAATTTCTTTGAGATTTTTGCCTCTGGGATTTTGAGTATACTACCATCCAAAACCAGCATAGCATGCAGAGAATTGTTGTTCATGTTGTTGTCATTGTGGGATACTTCTTTTTTCTTTATCCTCTTCGGTTTACGTTGTTTTTGGAGTTGTTAGGATAGATTTATTATTAGGGTCTTATCGATGAGTGGAGAAGGGGGCAGCTTGGTCTAGTTTATTGGGTGGTATAAACTAGGTTGCTGTTTTATTACTGGAGGTTAAATACTGTCTGAGCATTGCAAGAAATTGAATAAAAAAAATGCTGTTAAATCTGCTTAAGGACATTAATCCCCCGTTTTTGCACATCCTTGGATACATATGTTCTGCTTGCCCTTTAGCTTTGTGAATGAAATGCATTTGGTTGGTTTAAATGTCATAATTTACTGCTTGGAATCTTGAGACAGGTGAAGAAAAATACTTCAACTTCTAAGAAGAGAGGCCCTGTCCAAAAGCCTACTTTCGACTCAGATTTTGTAGAGGATGATGATGACTTGATGCAGGTAAGAAACTAATTTGTGTTTGGTTTTTTGGTGCTTGTCTTACAAACCATTGAAGATTTCTTCGGTTTGATCTTAGTGTTTCCCGTTTTGTAGGCAATTGCTTTATCTCTGCAAGATTCTGCAGGGCTCCAAGATGAAAGAGGAAGTTCTCCTCCTCAAACTTCTGGCCTTCATCTTACGAAGACGAGCAAAAGAAAAGAGAATCTCCCAAGTCAGAGTGTTTCTGAAAAGAGGAAGAGAAAAAAACCGGTAATTTATTCGTTGTAGTTGATAATAGATTTGAACATATCTCTTCTTAGTTTATTGTATCTATTCTCATATTTACCTGTCATCTTGGCTCAGCAGATCACAAGCCGAGTGCAGATGACCGAAGATGAGATGCTGATACACTTCTTTCTGTTCGATGGTAATGAAAAGTTCGTTCTTTTATTATTAAACATGTAATAATTAACAACTCACCCTCCTTCTTCTATGTTTGCTTAATTAATTTCTTACGACTGAATGTCTGAATTGTGAACAGAATCTGGGAAAGGAGGCATCAATCTCAGAGATATACGGAGATTAGCTGCTGCACATGACTTTACATGGTCAGAAAAGGAGTTGGCTGATATGATATATTGCTTTGATTGTGATGGAGATGGAAAGGTCATTACTCTTTTCTTCTTTCTTATAGAATGATAATCCGATATATTACTTCTTACCTTTTAGTTCTCTATACAACACAACATTGTAGTTAAGAAACAACTTAAATAAAGTTCTAGTTTAGGAGCTATGACCGTTGTGAGTTCATACGTGATTATTACACAAGCTTTGAAACATTGTGATTTACTTAGCCAATCAATTACTAAAGGGGCTCGTGTTTTTATACTCTTGGCATTTCAGATAAGCCTTGATGACTTCCGCAAGATCGTGTGTAAATGCAACATGCTAAAAGGTTCCGACGAAGGTGTAATTGGTAAGTTGGAAGCTGAGGATTAATCTGTTGTTTATGGCCTAACAGAGGATTTCTTGATTATGCTATCATCTTATGAATAGTTTTCTGAAGCTTCTTGTTTGAATAGGATGTGAAATACTTATATCACTCCCTTTTCTTGTTTTTGACAGGTTAAGCATCTATCATTTGTTTGCACAGTGCACACACACATATATGTGTATATGTTTATATGAACAAATAAACGATAAATACTACCCAGGTGGAATTCAACACATGTAGCACGTGAATATCATTGTGATCGTCAATGGAAACTCTCCGCCAATCAAACCTGCCCAGGTGGAATTCAACACATGTAGCACGTGAATATCATTGTGATCGTCAATGGAAACTCTCCGCCAATCAAACCTGTGAAACGTACCCGATTCAACCTTGCCAAATGGTCCTTTGTGAAGAGCATTTGGCTATCAGACATCTCACAAGAACTCATGTTTAATCAAGACAATCATAGGCAAGCTTTTGATGTCTTTTGTCTAGGAATAAACCATCCGTTGGAATATTTGCTAGGAAAATTTTGATGTACTATATTTATCGAAGACATTTTTAGGTGTATAGTCTTGTCAATGTGCCATGATTAAGAGATTTTAAACTGTTAATAGCTAGATTGTTGCAACAAGGATGAAGTTAGTTTTTCATAAATGGTTGTCATGTCAATAATACCACCAAATAAAAGAGACAAAAACATTGTACTACAAATCATTGTCTTCAACTTGAGAATTGGTACCAATCTTGTAAAGGACTTCACAAAGAGATAATCAAGCACAAGTGAAAAAGCCTCGGACACATTTATGAAGAAAAAGTAAAAGCTATTAAAGAAAATTGTGATTATGTAAAAGAAAATATATCTCCTTACAAAAAAAGAAAAGAAAAAAAGAAGTTAAATCTAGTCACACAACAAATGCAATTTGAGCAAATTATAATAGCACCAAAAACCATTTAGGCATGCTTCTAACAGTCAAACAAGCAGCTAACTGAAAATAAAGCTCTTATCAGTGACATATATCTTCAATGTCCTAAAATTTTGAACAAGCAGACGACGACTGAGGTTTTTCTAATGTGAATGCAGAACCAAGTTCGATCAATCATGTTCTCTTCAAGAGATACCCCAACAGGATGCCGATCAAGCCAACAATGATGACGTACATGAAAGAGATACCACCACTGCTTTTGTTACCTTGGCGTCTCAGAAGCTCCTGCATGTTGTGAATATGTGAATAACTGAATTGAATGAACTTAAGAGTCGAATTTCAGTATCCTAACAGAGTGACATCAAATAACCGAAGAACGAGAAAACAAAGCCATTTGAATGAAGTGGGACTTCCTTTTAATGTGTTATGTGAAACATGCTGTCGTTGTCTGGCCTTGTTCTAGCACCCCTAGGTATTCTTTACCCAACACACATGTGTGCATTCTACGACACATTAAATGTTGTGGAAAAAGGAAAGCTTTCAATTTTGCATGGCCCAGCCTAATTATCCATCATTTAAATGATATTGGTAAGGCGTTTTTAATGATGTTGGTTACTTGGCAGGCAGCATTAGGTAGATTGCTGGACCTAACTTTCTGGTTAGCCAAATCACACTTATGGAATCACCAAATTGGAGGACCAGGTTGTACACAAACATTTAATTATATTGGAGACCATTTGCACAAATCCAAATTGGCAATTATTTTGGATCATAAATTCGTTCTTCAATTTCTCATGGCAACTAAAATCCATTGGCCCAGAGAGGTTGTCCACTGATGGAAAGGGAAAAGAAAGTCCTAATAAATTCTTTCCATTGCATAGTCACCTTTTTCAAGTGGGTAGATGGTTTAAAACTTCACAAAGAAATGACATACAAAATTAAAGATTCAGAAAGTAGACAACAAATGTTTACCAATTCGTGCTGAAGCTTGTTATTTTGCTGCACAATAGATTGTTTCTCTTCAGTCAGCTTTGACATTAAGGCCTTAAGTTTAACCTACAATCAAGGCAAGAACAGTGATCAATATGGTCAATTCTTAGTAACCTTTCCTCGTGTCAGAACAAAGATATCATAAGTGAATTCAGTATAGTCCTAAACTCCTAAAAAGTAGAATTGACAGTTGAGGAAAATATAAAATACATGAACCACAAACAAATTCAAATAACATGTTTGATAAAGAAAAATTGAAAAAAATAGTAGGAAATAACCTCTGATGCGTGTCCTTGCTGTTCAGAAAATTCTCTTGACTACAAAGTAATAAAAACAAAAGTTTTTATGATTATAGACAACTTAATTTTACAATATTATATTTTGGTTGAGAAATCACACCGCTATCACAATTCACAGTCCAATACTTACCACGTCAACATCAGCAGTCTGATTTACAGTCCCATTGTCTGACACAGAGGCCCTAGGTGAGGAACCTTCCTCTGACCCTTCTTGCACTGGTGAAGGTGGTTGAGGAGGTGGAACATAGGCAACTCTCAACTTGCATTCATCTACTTGGTTCCCCGACTCTTTGTTGAACTAATAAACAGATCAGGCGTATAAATGACCAACTTAGAAATAACATATTCACAGTCCAGACTGACTCACTAATTTAACAGAGGAATACTGCATACAGCGAAAGAATTGTGAAGTTACCATTTCAGGAGTAATATCCTTTGCGGAAAGTCCTGCATCCACCACCACACTCTGGAGAAGAAATTTATCCCTGCATTGCATGTCCGGTGGAGCCTCTTTTTGGGCTTGCATCGTAACTGAACGAACGAACGAACAACTTAAGAAGTCCATACTAACTACCGTGTACATTCGCAATAATAAACACACTCAATGTTAAGTTCCAACATTCAACATCTTAAATTAGACAAATTTACAAACCTCTGGTTCGATTAAAATGTACATATATAAAGGGGAACAAAAACAGAGATAAAGAAACCCACCTATAACATCACAAGTAGAGTGAGGTAACACAACTCCCGTGTTTGGTCTCACACAGTACTTCTTCGGATTCGTGGTCTTCACCTGAATATTGAAACAGATTGAAGGCAACAATCAGATACTACTTCCACATCAAGGACATGGCTTATTTGTTCGTTTTACTTGAAATTCTCCAACACATAAATGAAAACATGTAACTTATCCAAGCAAAGAATATCAAACCAAAACAGCTACCTTGAATGCAACATGATTATCCGACTTGTTCTTCAATATCAATGAACATGAGATCTGCTTCTTCAGTTCGACTATTACACAACAGCACAAACGCAAAACACATTAATACCAAAACATCAAAATCAGAGAAAATCTAAAGCGCAGATCTTTAAAAAAATACACACACAAACTCAAAAATTAACCTCGTCCCCAATTTTCCCCCAAATCCACTAATCTTCTACAATTAACCGTTACACAATAATTCCAGCACACGCAGGTAAACCTAAATTAGGAATACAAACATAAAAACCAATCACGTACATTCGAATTGAAGTTCGAGAGGTTCAATTTGGAGAAGCTCGCCGTTACTCATTTCTAAGCGGATCGCTGATCTATCCGCCGGACAATTGATCGAGTGAAGGCTTCCGGGGTCGGCAGAGAGGTCCTCCGGCGGCGGCGATTGATTTGATCACTGTTTCACGGCGAAATGAGAGGTTTGATGCAGAGTGGAAATGAAGAAGAGAGATCTGGGTTTCGAATTTTAGATGAATTTATTTCCTGGCTTCTTCCAGTTAGAGAGAGAGAGAGAGAGAGAGAGAGAGAAATAAATAACGCAAACGTGGAAAGTGCAGAGTGTCTCTAGTAAAATAGGCTATTTTTTTGGGTTAATTTCTGTTTGCCCCCTATAATTTTATGAAATCGTAACATTTCACCTCTAAAATATGAATTGCATAAATTTTCCCCAAATTATAGTAAAAAACTTACAATCAATGATAGTAAATACAACGAGGTGTTTGTATAGATGTTGATTTGAAAATCATTACTTTTATTTTAATTAATTAATTTTGAAGTTATTTGAATGGATTCTAAATTTTGAAATTTAAATCACTCTATCTAACCAAAACAAGAATAAATGAGCTATAACTTAATTATTCTTGAAGAATTAACAAGAATAAAGGAGCTATAAAAATACTAATATAATTCTTTTTTTAGATTTTTAAGTTGTGTTATAATGAATTAAATATTGAAACATAGAATAAACAAAAGTTTGTTGCGGATATTCTCTCCCTTTATGGTTTTTTTTTTTTTTTTGTCCCAAACTCTTTTCATCTTTATTCCCATTTGTCAATGTAATATATATAATGAATCTTCAAGATGTTTAAGCTACGTAGAAGAAATTTTGAATAAAATCAAATTATAGAGGTATATCATCTTGAAACACTAAAATAAACATATTAGTGATACTTTAATTAATGAGAATATAATGATTTTAGCAATATGTATTTAAAACTTTGACATGCACTCTTAAACATATAAATAATTGAAAATAAAATTAATTACTGTATACATTAATACATGGCAACTATCATCGATTAAAAATGCAATATATATTTCAATAATTAAATAATATATTAATCAATGTATATTGTGTTTAAATGCTAAATTAGAAGATATAAAAACTATAAATGTAGCTTTTCGATACAAACAATATTTTGAATTAATTTATTTCATTGAAATCATACAAAATTAAACATGTATTTTACACGGATCTTATACTAATTAAAATATAAATGTTAAATAAAATTTTCACGTTAACATTTTTTAACAAAATATTAAAACATATAGATAATATATTGTAACAAATATAATTTCTAGAAGATTCATGATTGTCTATTTGTGATTTATGATACCTTTATTTATGAAACTTTTATGAGCCATGAAATGCCTTTCTTCACGTGTAGTTTGATCCCACATCATGTAAAGGTGAAAAGGGCCTAAAGACCCAACCTATATAGATAAATTAAAATAATAAATAATATGGCATTTGGGTTTTAGAATAATTAATCCGACAAAGCATTATGATTATTATTATACAAGTTTTTTAGAAAAAAATTATATGAAAAGATCTAAAGAATTTATATGATATGGATACAAATATATATATATATATATATATATATTTTTTTTTTTTAAAGTACTATCTATTTTCAAGTTATTTGGACGAATGCATTAATTATATATATATATATATATATATATATATAAATATTTGTTATCCAATGAAAATAACGTGGAGAATATGCACAAAAAAAGACATGAAATTTGAAATAATCACTACATAAAAAGATTAGCACGTCCTTTCTTATTTTAATTTTTTATTTTATTTTATTAAGAGAGTTTATTAAGAGAGTTTATAAATAGGAATAAAGTTACCTTGTGTAAATGTGAATACATGGTTAAGCATCTTCTTTTTTTATATATGATGAATAAAAAAGTGTTGAGTTTTTTTTTTTAATAAATAAAATACCAAATTGACTTGACTGGTTGATGTGATATTTGAAACTTTTCTATTTTCTATTTATATATAGAAAATGTTTTTTTTCACAAACTTGCCAATCGTACAAGCTCCAAACTTGACATTTAATAGTGTTTGGTTTAAAAAGGAGAAGAGGAAATGGAAGAATTCAATACTAGCTTTTTTTTTTTTTTTTTTTTGAGAGAAGATTATATTAAATAAATATGCAGAAATTTATTATTTTCAATCTCCAAAAGGGATATTTTATATTATATTAGTAAAATCATATTTTTTTAGTGAAACACATGGATAAACAAGATTTTAAAAAGATAGATAATAATACATAAAGGGGATTTTGTTCTAGTCAAGAAAGAAGGCCAACCAACACAAAATATAGCCACTTATTTGGATGATGTAGATATTGTCACCCTTTTCCACCTAATAATTAATATCATAAAAAAATACATAAAATATGATACTCTTGAAAGTTGAAAATTTTGCCAAAAGATTTATGGGCCAATTTGACAAGACTCTAGAGATGGCAATTAGTGACAGGCCTACTGTTTAAGATAAAAATTGAATGGTGAAATATTATATTGAAAAGGTTTTGATTTTCGTGATATTGTTTCGTGAAAACGAGTTTATTTATAATTTACAAGTCATAAAATTATAATTTATTTGTGAAAATAATTTTGAAATGTGACTAGTCGAGTATATTTATGAGATGATTTTATATAAATTTTTGTGATTTTGAAATTGCAATATATTGTTATATTTAGGCTTAATTGCATGAAGAATTACCTAGTAATTACTAATTATCATCTTTTCTTTATTTACAATTTAAACTCGACTTTTTAAAATTAAAAAAAATAAATCATAACTTCCACTAATTTTCTTTTTATGTGTGAGATTGTAAGGGTATGTTTGGTTTCGACTTAATTGAGTCAGAGTAAATCCCAACTTTAAAATCCTCTAAAATTTAGAGTTTATTTATGATTTATTCGAAAAAGAAAATCGCCAAACTAATATAATAATGTGTTCCATTCATTCACTATACTCACATTATAATCTTTACAACATATTTGATCCACAAAAATTCATTACAAACATCATTTGAACTTTGAAAACAAATATCTACATTTTAATTTTTGTACATTGTGTGTGTATATGAAGAAGCCAAACAAACAACAAAACATTTTCTAAGTATTACTTCGGTGACCAGAACAGAACTCGTCACATCAGCAGTGAACACATTAAGCTAACCATCTGTAGGACCTTCGGACTGTTGTCGATAAGCACGAGCCGTAAAACCGGCATACCAAGCAACCCTCATGAGCTGGACCCCAAGCACCAAGACCCAACAACACACCAATCCCCTAACCATATTCATCATCCAAGACGGTGCAACGAGCTCGACTCCAAGCTTCAATCCCCTCATCAGTTGCACCAACCGATACCCCTCGTAAACAACCGGAGTCACCAACCACACCGGAGACTCCCAGTGCCATGTCAGCATCTCCGTCAGCATCTGCACCGATAATAGCAGAAAATACGGCCCCAACAGAACAGCGAACGATATGAAAGGCATTTGAGGTTGGACAAACCCTTTCTGAGAGCCAACGAGCATCGCCATGGGAACCATGAATCCTGCTACATTCGCAACCGTGTTCCAGAACCGGTAGCTCGGTGGAGGCCCCGTTTTGCAAAAACCTCGAGGAAGATCGTTTGAACGAGCACTCGAATCGGCCATGAGGAGAAATAAGGATGCGCCGAGATTGAAAACGCAGTCGAGCCCAGTAAGGGCCAAAAGGCTGGCTATGGTAGGCCCGAGGAAAATCGACTGAACGGGTAGCCAGAGAGTCGGGACAACTCCCGTGATTAAAAGAAGGGCCGGGCCGATAATCCATAGAGGCCATTTGAGGTACTTGAACGACATAACCGGTCTGTTGCTCGTATCAATATTCTGCTCAGTCTTAGTTATCAAAGCCTCGTTTGGCTCGCTAGAAGAAGTCATGGATTCGAAGATATTGCCATTTTCTTTTGGCAATGTTTCTTCATCATCTGAGGCGTATGCTACAGGGGCCGGTTCCCATTGAGACGTGTTGGAATAACAAACAGTCGAACGACCACTACTTAAACATGGTAGATTGCATCTACGAATTAGATTATGGGAATTCCTTAACTTTAATCGCTGATAATGCAATGTAGAAACAGTAAGTACTGGGACACTACTAAGCAATGCCATCCCGAGTTTCACAAAGCGAAGCTTAATGGCCAAAGATTGGAGTTTAACTCCAATTACCTGACAAAACAACGAAAAACAAAGAAATCTTCAACAAAAAGTATCGAGGCTTCTTAACAACTCCTACTGTGAAACGTAGTGATATTTAACCATTAGAAGATGCAAGCTAGACTAAACTTATACTTTGTTTACAATTGAATTGAGGCACTAGATGAAGAATCTTTCTTCTACCATCGATTAACAGCTCATTTTCTAATAATAAAGATATATATATATATATATATATTTTTTTTTTTTTTGTCAAAGCCCCAAATTTCAAATCTTTCCCCCATTTCTATCTCCAGTAAGGATTAAACCACCAAAAATTGACAATCGAATTCACACCAAGAAAGCTTCACAAAGCTTGAAACTTTCAAACTAATTTGGTCCCTTTGATCAGTGATCATCTTGATTGTAACTTCATATATTGCTCAGCAATTTATACACACGCACACTCACATATGTGTGAGTGTGAGTGTGTGTGTATAATCAAATAGCAGTTAAATTTCTCATATGAAAATGACCAGAAATAAAAAAATTATACAAATTTAAACCAGCGATGGAACAAGAACACAAACTGTGATTTTTTCAATTCGGTAAATACAAGAGGGGCCTGATAATTAGTTTGAAGCAGCAATAGGATTAATAATACTCAATTAATTGAAACCCACAAAATAGAACAAACCCTAGTTTCACCTCTTCAATTGGGATCAAAATTTGAACAGAAAATTATTGAATTTCAGGAAGAAATTTACCTCATCAAAACACGGACGGCGAGTTTCAGCAAATTGCAATCGAAGGTTTCGAAATTTTTTTAAGGTTTGAAACGAAGTTCGACTGTGAAAGAAATCGAGAATCGGAACTGTAGACTGTTTGCTTGTCGGGATTTTGCGCCGTTTTAGATTTTTTAAAAATGTTTATTTATTTATTATAATTTTTAAATCTGGACAAGATGCTAGAAATGAGGATAAATGCTAGTTTAATTCTAAATTATTCTTTTTTTTTTTTTAATTCTAAATTATTCTTTGGATTGGCATTTTACATTGACCACAAATACAATAACCAGTCCAGCGATTTTAAAAATGTGTAGCGATTTTAATGTAATTGAAATGCGCTTTTGAAAGACCACTAAATCATTGCAATTTGTTTAGCAATTGAAGTTCTGGGAAAATATTGAATTTACTTGGAAAATAATAATACATATGGTGTTATAATTACAATAAAACTAACTTTTTTTTTTTTTTTTTTAAATGTGCCCCAAATAGGGTTCTTCTTATGAATGGTGTGATGGTAATTCATTTCATATAGAGCTGATGTCCATTTCTTCTTTACATAATTGCAATTGATGTTATTTGAGTTTTAAATTCTCTTTTTAATTGATGTTCTTATGCACTCATCATCGAAATGTCTTTACACCTTTCATGTCTTATTTAAGGCCATAATAGGAAGAATATATTTAAATAATTTAACGTATCTAATAATATAAGAATTTCCAAAATGAGATCCTTTAATCCCACCTTTTTATATCCAATCCTTATATAAATATCAAAATTACGTAGCAATAATCCAAATGAGAGATTATTTGAACACATGTTTCTTCAGTTCATAAAAATAGCATTGCCATTAACTTCCAAAATCAATAATTGTTATGCATTTCCTCAAAAAATAAAACTAAAAAGAAAAAAAATATAGTAATACTGTATATATTTTACTTTCTAATACTAATATACATATCATTTAAAATGATGGATCCGAGTATCCGACCCATTTATCTAGATTAGGCCCATGACTGGATGAACCTGGGCTTCAAACGGGCCCGGTTAAACAGCGGCCCATTTCTCAACCACTGCAATAATACCAGAGATTAATGGCGGAAAAAAGGAAAAGAATTGGGATTTGCTATTCAGGCTTTATCTTCTGGTATCATCCTTTATCTTTTCTTTGGCAAATAAATGGCGATTCAATTCATTACTCCGAAACCCCTCTCATCCCCAATCACTCTAAGTCCTCTTCACATTCAATTCAGAAATTCAAATTTCAATTGCAGAAGAAGAAGAAGAAGAAGAAGCCAGTTGTCTATATCATCTTCAGTGGCAATTCCCCCAAATGCCCTTCGCCGGAGCCGCGATCCGTCGTGGCGCGGCGGCTTCAGCCTAGGGGTAGACTTGGGATTATCCCGCACCGGCGTTGCCCTCAGCAAAGGCTTCTCCGTTCGACCTTTAACCGTACTCCAATACTTACATTTTCTGTATCTATATCCAATTTCTGTATTACACATACATATATATGAGATTTGTCTATGGTGTTGGTGTTAGGTCCTTGAATTAAGAGGGCAGAAGCTTGAGCTTAGACTCCTAGACATTGCTGAAAGGCAGGTTTGAGAATTCAATTTCAGATGGTGAAGTGAAGTGTGAGTATTTGATGAATTTGTGTTGATATTTGATTAGGAAGTTGATGAGTTCATAATTGGGCTTCCAAAGTGTGGTGAGGGGAAGGAGACAGTGCAGTCGAACAAAGTTCGTAGCGTTGCTGGAAGGCTTGCAGTTCGAGCTGCAGAGAGGTAAATAAACGAATTGAATCGAGTCGAACATGAATTCTGTTTGATCATCACAATCGATTCGAGTATTGAATAACTAGGGTTGGTTGATCCCTTCTTGCTTAGGGGTTGGAGAGTGTACCTACAAGATGAGCATGGAACATCTATTGAGGCTTTGGACCATATGATAGCCAAGTAAGTATATATATGATATATATCCTATCAATACTCTTACATACACTCAACACTGGATTTATTTGACCAAAACATCTTGAAATGTTTTCAGTGGTCTAAGTAAATCAGCTCGTGAAGGGAGAATCGACGCCTATGCTGCAGTGGTGAGCTATCTAAGTCGTCGTTAGTTCTCTCGTATACTATGATTCGACTATCTAGTGTTAATAAAGAATCGGAATTGCTTACCATTGCAGAAGGTGCTCGAAAGATATTTTTCATGTTTGGGAGAGGGAATTGAGCTTGTTCTTCCCAAACAAGTAGAATTGCAAAACAAGATTCTCAAAGGGCCACCAAAGGATGTTGATTTTTACCCAGATGAGTAGCAATGTAAATGTTTAGTAATGCAGTTTTGACAAGTATCATTATCTACCTGCAGTTCTTCCAGAAAGTGAGCAAAATAATCATTTCTAACTTTTGAGCTAATATTGAAAAACTAATGTTGAGCACAAGGATTATATTTAAAATGTCAATACAGTTTTGCACATTCCCAATTAAAATTCACAAACTTGTCTCCTCAACTGAATGTGCAGTGCCATACTTAACCTGCCAATCGGTCGAAAGAGAAGCGACTGAGGCTTCTTTCAACGAGTGTGGTTACATGTGTTTTAAACTGTAAATATGACCCGCCTTCTGGTAGAGATAGTTGAACCATATTTGACGAGGCTCTGTATGATTTATGACAATATCGACAAGTTTCCCCGTTCTTCTATAAGCAATAGCCTGAGTGTGAGCACGAATGTAAGGGTTCTTGGTAGCATCATCAAATGTTTTCTTTCCCACAATTGCCAATTGCAAATTCTTCATTGTAGCCATCTGCAGGTCATAGGTCTGCCAGTTTGACACCACAAACATCACAATATAATCGAGATAGAGACTAAACGAAGTTGAAAAGATAAATGATTGATTACGATCGAATCACGCAAGGTCTTGAAAAACGTACTGCATATTGCTCTCCTTGAGAGGAGAAAGCTGGGAGCCCACGAACCATTGGAAACCAGAGAAGCCAAAAACCAATGGAAGCTTCTTCTGATTGTCTGGTCTGTCAAGATTAACATGAAGAGGAAACACGCAAACTCCAGTTTCAAGAAAGGCAGACATATCGATGCATTCCAACTGCCCAGTTTGTTTGTCTGTAAGATCATAATTTAGGAAAGCCAAACAAATTGACATTCCAAAAGGACTGCTGTAACATAATCATGATCAAAGTCCATTCCTCATGAAATTTAGTTCTCCAAGTTATATGATCTTCCAACATATTGCCAAATCCAAGGTCTAAATAGACTCATCATGTCATGTCATCCTCCATTGTAGCCAACCTGCTTTGATCTTGTGGTCTCTGACTTCTCAAATATCCCCCAATATTTCGAATAATAAAAGATCCTAAATAGCCAGAAACTTCACTCTCTGGGACTTCCTGAGCATCAATATCAGATGGGTTACCCCAACATTCAGGACAACATAACATAATATATCAGATATTCTGTTTTTGAGCAACTAATTTAAAGTCCTCACACTTGAAGAGACTCATGCCATCTATCTAATTTTTTATTTACACATTCTTTCGATTTATCTAGGGCCATGTATTACTGCCAAAGGTTCTAGTAGCAGCAGTAAATTAGCACGATGGTCTTCCGATTATATGGAAGCACAAGACTGGTGATATAGAAATTCAGGAGGCTTCTGGAAAATACCTTAGAAAGATGTAATTGCTCTGACTTATATTAGGATCCTACCAAATGACCAATGCTAGGAATTAGCTTCGAAAGCAATTTACTGGTGGGCTTGGCATCCGTACCATCATCATTGGGAAGGCATGTGAGTTCATTCTCCAGCATTGCATAAGCATCAGCAAATGCCTACATCAAGCAATAATATATAATTAAATAAATAGACAAAAACACCAACAAAAGCACAAGAACTTAGATTGCCACAGAAGGAACATATTTATCAGTGTAAGTTCAAAGCTTGTACAGGTGAAATCAAAAACTTCATTTCACCATCATAGATTGTTGACAGAATTGCAAGCAAAATGTTCAGAGGACAAAGACCAGAACTGGAGATGAAACAATGCTCAGATTAAAAATGCTACTCTGACCTTAATACACTGATGTATGCGGAAACAATTTCTCCCAACATTGTTTGTCAGAATAAGAGGGTCGTCAATGCAAAGAGGATCAATACTGCAAAGAATAGGTAGTTGGTTATATAAATTAATTACAAAGAAAAAGGAAAAGAAAAAAGCAACTGTGAACCGCATGAAACAAAAAGCAAGAAAGACTGCTTACTTGCACCCACGTTCCCTGTTTAAATATACCCCACTTCCTTGTACTGAGATACGCATTTGTCGTGGATCAAAAACATTTCTAAAGCAGAGATAGTTCAAACAAAGATGAAGGTCAGACATTTCCACAGACATAAGAAGCAGATAATGAGAAGATGCAAAAGCCCCTTCACATATTTTCTTGATAATAAAATCATGGCAAATAAACGAAATGGTTTCTTAATGGTTCTCCAAAAGATTCAACTTACCCAAAGAAATATAAGAAATCCATCAGGAGGCTTCCATAACTCTACAAAAGATGATATTAAATGATCATTAATTCAAAGTTGGATGTGTTTTAAGATATTACTGTCACATGACATGTATATGCATTGACACATAGATATGTTCACACTTATTTAGGGATTGCAAAATGAAAACTCAAGCAGAGGAATGCAAACTTTATGTAGCAAGCTCTATGGTTTTACAGAAAAGAAAAACTATATTAATTTGTATTATCACTTTTCTGCTCCCATTTCAAGTACAGAACATATAGTTGTACTCATTTTTTTAACAGATTGAGAAAGATGAAAAGGATGTACACATACTTTCTTTTAGTGTAGGATGCGTAATTGTGTTGAATTTTGTCCGTTTCTCCCTTCCTACCCACTAGATTAATGAGTAAAAGATGCTTAGAAAATATAATGGATCCTAAATTTCAGCATGATTTTGCTTTTAATAAGTACTTTTTCTATCTCAATCTCATATTTCAGTAATTAACTAGGTACAGGTATCATTCTGCAAGCACAGGAAGCAACTCTTTTGTCCCCATAGAGTAAGAATTCCAATTCAAAAATAAATGATAGGAATACCAAAAATGCTAAAAATGGCATTTTTATTGAAAAAAAGCAGAACTAGATGCATAAAGACCAATTAGACATACTTGGTTAATAGGTCGGCCATGATGATGCTCATGCTGCAGAAAACGTGTGATCAATAATATCTGTCGAATGAAAAGTTAAGAATAAAAAAAAAAAAAAAGGATCAGCAAGTGAATACATGGAAATATAAGTACCATGAAAAGTGAAATCAAGCTGAAATTTGAAGATAGGACGCACTATCTTCAAATATTGGCAAAGGACAGTACATACAAAGGGTATATGCAAGTCTTGTTACAAAAGAAAGCATAGATGCAAGGAAATAAAGCAGTAGAAACTAATATTTAGTGCCACAATAAAATTTTAAATTAATATATTTCAAATTCAACGACAATGTCATAGTAATAGTCAAAATAAATAAGTCCATCGAAAATGACAAAAGTTAAAGTGTGGTAAGAAATAGGGATGGCCAAGAACATATTAGAGAGGAGCAGAATTGCATATGATCCTATACTAAGATATGCAAACAATGGAACTTACCAGGCAATATGAGCTTAAACCACCTGAGTAAGACTGGTCCAGACCGCGGTCGGCCAAGAATTGTTTTAGAACTAAAGCAAGAGGTGTTACAGCAGGAAACCGCTCGGTGAGATCTTTAACCTGTACACAGGGCGAACAACATCAAAATGACAATAAGTATACATGCATGCTAAAAGCTAGTGCAAAATACACAGGACCAATTCAAATTGAAAAACCTAACCATAAAGTTAAAAACATGCAAGTAGCAGAATAGCATATAAAGCTGAATTTCTCACTGATGCTATGATACATCAATAACTCATGGACAAACAATTACCAGTCCAGTCGTCTGAAGTCCAGTATGCGTAGGAGATTTGAAACTAATGTCAAGACGAACTGATTTCAATCCATCATTAGTATCATTCCGTATCTTACTCCACTTTGGTGAAGTAGTACACTCTGTACTAGCTGAGTCACTCTGACAAGATTTTTCTTCAACAGAAGCTACTTGACTTGCTGCTTCATTTGGTGTTTGGACATTTGACAGGGTAGAGATAATATCATGAGGAACTTCCACCACAAGCATTATGATAGGTATCTAAAATTGATTAAAACGGTGAGGGGGTAAAGTATGAGACATGTACAGAAATTCAGATGGAAGAAAGCAAAAAATGTTGGTGAATTACAGCAGTATTTTCGACAATTTTGAGAGAATCACTTTTGACCCACTCCTGGTTGGCAAGATATCTAGCAGCATGCTGCAACAAAAAATCCAGAATCAGCATACTCAACAAGCTATATTCATTCAAAGTTGGATACATAGGGACAAAAATAATACACAAACTACATGGTAAAGTAAAACTGCTTCTACAGAAAGCAAATTATTGAAAAGAATTTCAACAAAGTACAACAAAAACATGAGGATAGACAGTGGAAAAATGCTTGAAATGTAAGAAAGACAGTATGACTAGAAAAAGGAAAAGAAAAGAAGGATTATGCATCTAAGAGGGAAAAGAAGCAATAACCAATGAGATAGTCTTCCTTTTTAACTGTGCTCATCTTCTCCCAAATCATAATAAGACTAAAAGATGAGTGAATTACATGTTACAGAAAATCCAATAACTCAAATTAGACACTTGACAATCTTCTTCTTATCTTTGTGGTTTTCAATTTATGAGCTTTTTTGCTCTTTCCCTCTTAACTCAATCTGAATACCTGTAGGAACATCCTAACAGCCTAAATCAACAAAAAACTAGAACTTGTTCAACATATACATTACACTGAGCCTGAAAAAAAAAAAAAGGAAATAAATGAAAGAGGGTGGTACTTGTATTGAGGAATCTCTACAATAAATTTGATACCCCTACTTTTTGGGAATTAGCCAAACCCCTCCCAAATGGGAGGGAATGGAAATCATTACACATCCATTCCCATCTACTATCATACCCATTCCCTCTATTTCCAGGTAACTTTTAGTTTAAAGACGTTCAGCTCATTGACCACTATTTCACTTCAGACAGTTTAAAGTGGACCTACAGTGACACATTCTGAAGAGATCACACTTAAACTACTTGTCTCATTTATTCAACATTAGGTCTGAAAAAAAAAACAGAGAGAGAGAGAGAGGTTACAGAAGGCCCCCATTTCTGCAATCCTGCCTACCTGAAGACATGTTTCTTTGATGCCATTTCGTCCCTCTAAAATCCCAGCTTCCTTGATAGGTTCCTGAAATATATTGAATATGAGGCATTTTTCCTTAAACATTTCCTTTTAGAAAATTCACAACCACCAAATGTATTCTCACCAAATTTCTGACAGGTGGAAGACAAACCACAAGGTCCACATCGCTAGATGGCAGAGACAAACCAGTTGCATTTGAACCGAAAATATTTGTTCTAGAGCGAGGCCATAAGACTTGAAGAGACCGTGCAACACGCTTAACAGCCCAATTAATGTAAGGCTTCCTGATCAAGTTCTCTGCAGCAACCTTAAGAATCGCAAATGATTATGAGCATCAGTTATTTGTGAGAAACAGCACTATAATCAACCTTAGGACTTGAAGTGAATTGCCGGCAACTTACAATTCCAATCTAATACATGCTACTATCCAGCATTACATACCTGTTTGCAGAAAGAGTTAATTTCATCATGCAGAATATCATGAATCAGTGATGGAGATGCCTTGGGTGTGGAATTGGTCTGTGATTCAGGGGGTTGCAGAGGAAATGCAACATCTGGCTGAGAAAAGAAGACAACTTAGGAAGTAAAAATGGTTTAAAACCAGAGCCAACAGGCAAAAACTCCAGCAGCAAAAAAGTATATTGAATAAGAAAAACCATACGTGTTCTTGATCACGGGTTAGCTGGGAAATTGCAATAAGCCGATCCTGAAGCAATGCTCCTGGTAAAGGCTGTGTCATCTGACGGGCTGAAAGGCCTTTTCTCCAAGAAGGCCAAACCACTTCACTCCCTTCCATAGGCATGCAAGCTTCCTCAAAGTTGACTCCATCATGAAACCAACCTTTGACACCCCAGTGCCTAGGGCTTGAGCTACCAGAACGAACTGTAGGAAAACCCCTATGTTTTCTGGAGTCCCCAACAGGAGAGGGTGGAGGTGGATGAGGAGCACGTGGAACACAGAGGACCACAGGAGAAGGTGGCCTTTTGATCCGAGGTTGTTCCCGTCTGCTCGGGGGAACACAAGGGCTTTTATGATCATAACTACGCTTGAACTCTGATCTTGATCTTTCCCTCGACATATTAGGGATGATTATCGGCCTCAAAATGGGATATGGAAGAGAATCCACAGTTGTCAAATCTCCATCACCCGAAATATTGGACATAGATCCTGAGACACTTTCCTCTGCACCAATATCAGTCATAGTCGAGGAAGAATGAAGAACCTTGCTGCTAATTTCAATTCCAGGCATAACATAACCAATAGCCCCTGGTCCCAAAGGATCAAATGGAGAGCAAAATGAAGCAGTAGATGGAGAGGTCAAACCATTTGTACTATAAGAGGAAGAGAATGCAACCATATCGTCAACATCCCTGTTCATGTCTGCTTCTCTCCAAGCCCAGGAGCTATCATCTGAACAAAGAGAAGGAGGGCGAGAAAAACTCGTCCCTGGATGATCGGAAGGGTTCCAATACATCACTCCACCACCAAAGTACTGATTATAATCCATCCCACTAACTGCATGAGTCTCCAACTCTTCTTCAGACATCCAGTTTTTGTCATGATCATCCACTGGTTCCTGTGGATTCAGAACATCCGGAAAATCCACCAGTTCACTGGAAATGGTCCTTTCATCCTCAGAAGTAGCAGCACCAGAGTGCACATTATGAGCTGTGACACCTTGCAGAAAAGAAGACTGTCGTCTTGAAATGAACTCAGAATCATAATTGCAGGTACCGGACGGAACTAGTCTATTAATACCATGCACTGCAGGGGGCCAATCTAAACTCATTGGCAAGGGTCTAGACATAATTCCATTATATGCACTGTCAATAGGAGAATTTCTTACTTGTAAAGTCTGTACAAAAGAATGGTGGAAATGATTTTGTAAATTGCGACCGACATCAAGATGCAATCTATCAGTGGCAGCCGGGCGATGTGAATTTGTCAAAGGATGAAGGGGACCTATGTTAGGCCACTCATAAGAAATGTATGCTGGCGAATTTATGGCCCCAACTCTAAGAAGACTAACACTTCCTTGCTCCTGAATCAGGGAGGATTTTCCCTCTGGTTCACTACCTTTCATTTGTTTCCCTAAATAACCATTTGTATGATTTCCACAGTCTGTCGCTTTTGTGCACATCTTCTCAGTACTCCCAAGCACAGGCTCGACCATTGTGGCACCCGAATCTAGAGTACAATTCAAGGAATCACTGACAGTAGTTTCCACATTACTTTGGACTGCCCTACCCATGTTCGGATGGTGCCTCAAGCAAAGATGACCATTGGTTTTAGAAGAATAACAATTGTCTTCATGTTGTGCAACGTGATCTGGACCCAAACTACTACAAGTACTAGAATATTCATCAGGCCTGTCAATCTGAATCACAACATTGTCAGACACATTCTCAACGGTTGAACTTCCAGAAGTCCAATCAGACATGAGGGGTCCATCTTGAGAACTAACAGAAGTAGAGGGAACTCTATTGTGTCTTGATTGACAACAACCAACCTCTGAACCATTGGAGGCAGAGCTTTTAAGCTTTTTTCTTTCTTTCCTACTCTTTCTGGGAGCACTTCGAACTTTTCCATTATTTCCTCCCTTAATAGGTTCCTGGTTATGATCAACTAATTAGAAACTGTCTATCATCTATTAATTTTATATTAAAGGAAAAATAAGCACAACCATTGCATGTAGCGATAAGAGATTTCCTCCTGCAAGATCCTTCTGTGAGACTTTACTATCAAACTCGTTAGATTGTCTAATGTCTTCATTTCCAATACACAATATTCCATCTCCTTTACCCTGAAATATCAACAAATTAAGTAAGACATTGATCATAAAAGTTCTCCTAATTTTAAATGTTTCAGTTGATTATGGATGAATAAGTTCATACCTTAGCAGGCTTAATAGGTCTTGACTCATCTTGACAAGGCCTAGGAACAGGATTTGACTTTTTAGCGTTTTTCCCCTTTTTCTTACGGTTATTGGCAACATGTTTCTCATTTTGTTTCTTTGTAAGAGAGCTCGTGCTTCCCTCTCCTAGTAACTCAGATTTTGTGCAATCAAGTGAAATAACCATGAGTAACTCCCGCATTTTTCTAAGTATAATATCAGAAATGCTATCTACACTGTCTAGAGAGCTGAAAAAAAGTTTCTCTTTCTCATGTCCAGCAAACTGAGTTGTGGATAACAGGGTCGAAATAACCTGAAGAATGTACAAACTATTGAAAATACGAGAAAATGGAGACAGATACCCAGAAACTTGCAAAGGCTTGCCATTCGATCTAGTTTTTGAATATTTTCCTCTGAATGATGCATTATGTAGTCCACCCAATGAATCCGAATCACATTGCAGTAATTGTTTATCTTGCTCACCACAGCGCCACAATTTATCATCTAAGAAGCAAACCTTGCCCTTTACCATATCAGCTGTCTGAGGTTTGCAACAATAATGTATCAGACCCAATTTTAACAAGAAAAAATGGATAACACGAAAATGAAACTAGCATATCTTATTTATAGAAATAAATCCACATAACGTTTTCCACAGTCAAGTAAAGCAATGTTAATTTCCTAAATGATGCTCCAGCAGAGCAGCTTCTGTTTCCTTTTTCACCACATGAACCAAAGATAATAACACTTACATACATCGAAGAACATAAATTCTTAACAAACAAAGATATTCAGGAACCGAATAAGATAAAAGAGTACCAGAAAACGAGCGGCTTTCCCCAAGTACGTATAATACACCTTCTTCTTCACGGAATCATCCAATTTTTCCCACCAATCCACACACCCTTTCTTCCTCCAAAAGACATTTGCCGCAACACCAGCAGCACTCAACCTTGCCCTCAACTTAGGCCCTCTTTTCTTCCCACCATTACTATTCAACCATGCTAACCTCAACGCCACCTCGATTCTATTCACAACGAACTCCTCCAAACTATAATACCCCTTCGCTTTCAACCACCCTAGCTCCACCCACTCCGCTGCCATTTCCCCCTCCTCTCCACCTCTCAAGAACTCCCCACTCGTAATCTCATCCATCACATTCATAAACCTACTCACATTTTCCACTAAACCCTCACACAAACACATCGCATCAACACTAATACTTTCATCCCCATCCCTCTCGCCTTCCTTCGAGCTAAACAGCTCCACAGACTCACGAATCGCGCGCTCCGCGCCATTGAACTCCGAGAATCGCGACAGCAAGCCGTTGGATGTCCGGTAGCACAGCGTGGGAAGGGTAGAACCGTAATTTTGCGGGAGGTCAGGGAGGATGATGAAACGGCCGGAACCGTTCGATTGAAGCTTCTCCTTCATCTGGAGGAGGATCGCAACGAAGTTCGCGTCGAGAATTGTCAGGTGCGCTCGGCGTTGGTGCACCGAGAGTGAGGAGAACCATCGAAGAACAGCGGGCCGGTTGTTCGGGACCGGAGCCGGGTTCGGTTTGCTGTTGGCGGTTTGAGAGCTGTAGAGAGAGATGTGGGCGGTGAGAGAGTCAAGGAGTTGCTGTTTGGAATTCATCGGAATATTCTGTGAGGGGAATTTTCCGGCGAGGGCAAGTCCTCGGAGTGACGATCATTAATAACGAGAAAGCAGAAGAACAAAATGGGAAACCGAGAAATGTGGAGTTTCCATTATAATTATAATTAATAATTATAGATAAATGTTAATATAATTTTTATTCTACATTTATTTATTATTTTTAAAAACTTTAACAGACGCAATCTAATTATTTTCAAGAAGTTGGTGAAACTATAGTTTCCTTGAATTAAAATTTAAATATGAAAGTCAGAATCATTCATATATGCTAATAGTCAGAATATTTAATTATAAAGAAAAAAATGGAAAACCATGTTACTATTGTGAAAGACCATTTACTAGTGTGTTAATGGCTGATGACCAAAGTTGTATTAATTATGATGTAATATAGGGTAGGCAGAAGAGTGAACAATAATATATTTTATTAGTATTAGAAATAATATTTTATTTCACAATTATGTTTTATGGATTTAATTTTATGAGATCAATGGAGTGTCATCTCATGAATATTACCCATGAGATTCTCACAAATTTTCAAGTTTTTTTTTCAAGTCACAATTGTGTGTTTTGTGGAGAATTGGTTGCCCATTGGATGAAAAATAAAATTGCTAGGTTTCATGAATCATGAGTCAAGATCTGGGAATAATCAAACTATTCAAGGTTGATTTATGATAGGCTCGATTAAAACTCGATCAAGCTTGATTCAAATGATTAATCAAACACACTCAGAACTCGATAACAATTCAAACAAACTCGAACACTAGTGTGTTAGTCTCCACTCCATCCCTGACCCCACCTCATGGCCAGGGGGTGACAACAAGAAACCCAAGAAAAGAGTCATGTTGATTGTATATCCATGATTGCAAATCCAAACAGATGCACAAATATTGATATTCAAAAGAGTTGTAAGTCGTAATTACTTTAACTGAGAAGTTCAAAATCTGATCCCACAGTGCTTAAACTGGTATTAATTTATTCTCAGTATATAGCTTAAAGTGAAACATTAACTTAACCTACTACTCAAATAAAGATGGTTTTGATGGCTAAAAACAAGCTAAATCATATGCAAACAAAAGGAGAGAGCTAAATAAAACAACGCGTAGCAACAGAACCTCGATTCTGTGCCTGGTGACCTGGTCCATACCTTCTGACCAAATCTGCCCCGATTATGAAAGCTGCTCCGTTCCTTTTGAAGTTTCTTCAATGTTCACCAGAACCGGAGCTTCAGAGTTTGTTTTGGGTGGTTCTGGTTGACTTACAGCTTGCAACGTTGCAGCCTGAACACCTGGGTGGTATGCACCGAATCCTTGGCTGAGCAGTTGAGAGCCAATAGAAGTTGAAGCATTAGCAATCTGATGGTCGGGTGCTTGTGTTGCTGAGAGTACAAGTGTTTCTTGAAACCGCTTGGCTTTTGATTGGTGCTTCTTACCTACCAAATGACTTTGGAAGACAACTTGAGATTCACACTTTACGTTACACAGTTCACATACTAAGGGAATCACTTCTTTGGGCTTGAGCTTAGGAGGCTCCACCACCTTTTTCGATCGGTCACAAGGCTTTGTTCGTCTACCGCCTTTACCACCCCTCATTTTACGCTTCAATCCACGTCCGGCGCCTCCAGAACGATCCAGGCTCGCCTTTTTGACTGATTCTTCAGCAACTTCTTTCTCTTCGACTTTTTGTTCTTCTACAGCAACCTGGCTTTCTTCCTTAATTGCTAGAGAAGGTAAAGTCTCTTGCTGAGGTTGTTGGTTTCCAGACTCTGCAGTTTGCTGAGGTTGTTGAGTTCCAGACTCTTCAGTTTGCTGAGGTTGCTGGGAAGGGACTTCCGACTTCAATACGGTGGGAGGTGTCGGTTCAATTGGTCTGCAAATCGCCCTTTTGTTGAGATTCTGTAAATCTTCAAAGACTTTCAATTTCTTTTGATGCTTTTTCCCGCTCATGTGCTGTTTAAGAATCTCAACAGTATTGCACTCGACTCTGCAGAGTTCACAGCACACAGCTTTTGAAGTGGGCAAAACAGGCACCGACTGAGGTGGACCCTGGAAAGGCGTAGGAATTTGGCCAAAACTTGATGCAACTGACTGTGGTATTGGTTGAGTGGTCCCTCCTTGGATGTCTGATCCACTCTGAATAAATACTTTTTCATCCTGAGCACGTGGTACTACATGCTTATGCAGCAAACGGTCTTTGCCACGTCCACGACCACGTCCACGGCCACGATATGGGCGGCTTGATACATTTTGCATGAAAGCAAGATGGGGTTCAGCATATGTCATTGGCAGGGGTTGAGGAGGCCCTCCTTGAATGTTCGATCCACCGTGAATGATTACAGTTTGGTTCGGAGAAGGTGCTCCAGCATTCGTATGCAGTGGATGGCCTCTGCCATGTCCATGAACATGATATGGCTGGTGTGAGACATTTGGTATGGGACCAAGATGGGTCTGGCCACCTATTCCAGGAGTTATGCCATTGATGATACCGATACCTCTGTGTGAAGATTGCACAATCTGCATAAGCATGTGAATTAGATTTTCAAGAATATGCACAACATATATAAATATATCAGTTGGACCATCCTGGGAAACACGAGAACACTGCTTTTGGAATTGATGACTCTCTTTGTACAATGACATATATGGTTAAGAAAATATGTGGAACAGGACACAACAAAAAATGACACAAATAATCTGTAAAGAAGCCAGAAATAGCTTTGCTATAGTTGTTCAACAAAGTCCATGATCCCTATTTTAACTCTGTTGGAACCCATACACTAGCCACGACAAATTTTAGCACATGATACCCAAGATTTGAAACTCAAACAGTTCATCAAGATGCAAGCTTGGAAAATACAAATAATAGAAAAGGTATTAAAATGGAAGTCACTACCACTAAAACATGAGTTAACTAAGTAGAACATGGATGTATCTAGTAAGAGAAAGAATTACATGTTCTACTGTAATTATGTAGTCAAAAAATAGGGAGTTCAACTTAAAGGAAGCACAGAGGTACTGTCTAAATGGAGCACATGCCACTTTGAAAGGCAGAGTATGTATTCTCAAGTGTCAATGAATACCCTAACCCTGTATCAAGGCTCTCAATGCTGACTTAGTTTAATATCCCATGGCTATATTAGGTCATTGACACTGGGACAACATTCTATATAGATCATAAATAAGACGAGGTTATAGAAGCCACATCAAGCATACAATAAGAATTATGTCAACTGACAGATCCACACAGTCTAATGACAGGAAATATAAGTTTGAAAAGAAATCAGTAACTCCAATTATCCCAAATAAATTTTGTATATGCAATTTCGTGATAGTAAGATAAGGAGGAAAAAAGCGCTGCAACATTGTCATCCCACATGTTTGCCTTCAGTCTTTAGCTACAAACAGAACCTAATATGATGTATATTAATGCGGTTTCAAGGTTCTAGAAGAAGTTGTTGAAGACGCCGATGTTTCCATACATAAGAACGAACCCACATGAAGAAAGTGATGCTCATCAGCAAGATATCAAACCACCAACCTGACCTTTGAAGGAATAAGGAAATATCTAAAAGGACGACACTATGCATTTACCAAATTGCAGAATCTTCGCAGCTCTTGTGCTTAGTACTTCTGCAAAGGACAAAAACAACTTCAGGCGAGGTGATCGAAGGTATCAAAAATTGAGCTGTACAACGGGCTGTCCAAGTTCAGTTTCATGTTGACAATAGAACAATGTGCAAGTTGGTCAGCCTCAAGCTTGAGCAGCTAATATTTTTGGTCAGTACTTTAGGCTCAAGCTCACCGATCAATTTGTCCAGCTCAATGAAGGCTACTCAGCTCAGCTAATTATAAGTCTCATGAACCGACAGTTTCTCACATAAAACATCAACTTCTGAGGTTTCCAATCGAAGGTAATGTTATGCAGAAAACGGTTCAAAATGTGGCATAATTAGCTGAGCAGAATACTGTCAACTTGGAGATATACAGCCTTGCTTGATTAGCCAGAAGACAAGCTCGCAGTCAATATAAATATAACAAGCTCAAATTCAAGCAATCACCTCGTTCACAATAAGCCATTGAACCTTATTACTTTCATCACTATTCAGTCCAATTAGCAAGAACAGATAAAATGTAAATCAGAAACCAATAACTCCATGAGAATATAGATAACACAAATAACATTTCCAAGATCATCCCAAACAAACCTTAATAAGATTCAATGGCTTACCGAAACAACTGTGGGATCACAAAACAGAGAAATTCAATCACATATTTCCAATGTTAGAGAAAGAGAACATATATTCCAATTTCAGCAGACTTTAGTTAATAAATCAAATATGAATTACCATTTTATTTGCACCTAAATCTCTTAACCAACCAACAACAGCAACAATATATATATTTTAAAAAAAAATAAAAAATCAGAGATCCAACCAAATCCATACCGGTTGATGAACCACCGGAACACCCGCATCCACCGCGCCCTGTTGTGGCCCGACGGCGAGTTGATAGTAAGAATTCTGGACCTGCTCCGGCGGCGGCGGCGGCGGCACACCAGGTGGATTAGGCTCTTGCTCTTCGTGCTGTGATGGTTGTACGGTGAGATTTTGATACGGATAAGGCGGAATTGCGGGGAATTGAGGGTTTGCGTAGGAATATGAATAGGAATAATAATCATGCGTTGCTTGATCAAAGAATTGCTGGCTTTGAGACGATGGATCGTATTGCTGCTGCTGGTAATGCGCGAAGTGATTCATGGCTTTTGTGAATCGTGATTCTTGTCTGTGCAGATGAAGTCGTTCTTCAGTTTCTTGTTTCTATATTCATGGACCATGGTGTTGAAAGCAATGAAATTGGGATTTTTGCCATTTCTACAAAAGGGATTTTACCGTTCTATTTTATTTACCAAAATGCCTATGTTCGAGGCAATTATTTTATGAGTAATTTGAAAATTTGATAAAATTGCCTCTTTCTTTTAAGTAAAAAAGTCTTTTTTTTTAAATGGACTAAGCATAGTATGATTTTACACAAATTAAATCATACACAAAAAATGAAATAAGACATTACACGAAAAATTGAATACGGAATTACATGAAAAATGTGATGATAACTTGATCTATCAAGAATATAAATATTAGCACATTTCATGTAATTAACATTTCTGACTTATGTCGTATGTGAAGCCCAATGTTGATGTTGGTGTTAATGGAGCAACACATTTTAATATGGTTGTGTTATATATCCCACCTTTATTAAGGTGACATACCAAGTTCAAACCCGGGTGTGAGTTCTATTAATTCCTCATCTGTGGGAATATCATATTTAAACTATTATATATATATATATATATATATATATATATATATATATATATTTAAGATTGACATATCATATAGAATGTAATTTAAGATATGAATGCATTGGGCTTGATGTAATCTCTGAAAGCTGTCCATGGGCTTTGGGCCCAATCTAAATGCAAGCAATTGTGTGTGAGCCTATCATCCAATCATCTTCATAGTTCGTCACAAAGACTTTATATATATCGCTGATGTTAAATATTTAACCTCAAAAATATAAATTTAATGGAATCAAATGAAGTATTATTTAATCGAGTTAATAAATAAATAAATAAATAAATATATATATATATATATATATATATATATTGGACTTGCATTAGAAAATCAAAATAATATCGATTTTTTTTTTCAATCACAATTAAACCGTTACCGATAGGACTACTTAGTCGATGACTAAAAAATGCGAAAAGACACGCAATATTACAATGAATACTTTAACAAATTGAAAGCGCAAAATGTTGTGTGCTTTGAAAGGACAAAAGCAATGGGGACATTTTTTATCTACTCATGAAGTTGACTAATTTGGCTTTTCTCATTTGGACATTTTCAATCTTTTTATATAAGATTATATTTTAATTAACTCGTATGTTGTTATATTAATTAGCATATCATATATAGTATATATAATAATATTTGGGTCATAATACCCTCCTATTATATAAAAAATTTATTGTTCTGGACATGTGTCATTTATGCATACTAAAAATTTCGGCCTACACTATCAGTTTGTTCTTAATTATTAATATTTATTTCAAATATCCCACTTAAGAATAATAAATTTTTTTGAATAATTATATATTTATCGTGTGATATATTATTAGTTTATATCCTTCTATCATATAAGGAAAAATAACCGTTGGGTATATGTGTTAATAAAGTATAAAAACTTACCATATAAACTATTAGTATATATATGCGTAATTATTTATTATTACTAGTTATTTTAAATGTCCATATATCCAAAATAATTATTATAGACTATGTATATTAAATGATAATTAATTAACATGTAAACAGTACTTAAGACAATAAATTTTTGCCCTTTTCTAGCTGCCCATTTTTCCAAGTTTGGCAAATAGATTGATTAAATGCCAAATTCAATTGTCCTTTCGTGAAGAGTTTTTTTATAAAGTAGCCAATCGGCATTCATTATTCAATTAATAATGAATACTATATAGGTACATTAATTAAATAAAAATTGGCCAATTCAATACTCCCTCCATCCCAAATTATTTGTCGTTTTAGCTCTTGAGATTTGCCCCAAATTATTTGACGTTTAAGGAATTCAAGACATATTTTCCCAAATTCTTCCAAATTTACCCATATTTATTATTCCTTACTAAATGCTCTATTATTTCAAAGTAGGCATTGGAAATATGTATTAAATAGGGATAGATCGGTCTTTTTGTTAGTTTCCTTAATCTGCGTGAAAAGTGTTAAAACGACAAATAATTTGGGACGGAGGGAGTACAAAATAGAACACATAATTAATCTGAAGTGTCAACAAAGTGAGGTTTTTGGGACCGGAATTTATGGATTGAGAATCCAAAAACTATTGAATTAACATATTATCACAAGCCAATTTAAATCGACTGTCTCATAAATTGAAATTTATTAAACTATCGACTAAAAAAATTAGGAAATCAGATTCAAATCGAATTACAGAACGTCTCTATGTAAAAATAAACTAAATTTCTTACTATTGTCACACTAACACATCATAATCATAGAAATCAAATTAGACTCAAATTGATCAACAACCTAACTACTAAAGAATCCCATTGACTCTTTCATAAGTAAAAATAAAAATCAAAACTTTAATCACCTGTAAAAGAATGATCACATCAATTCATCAATGGCTAATAACCATCATCACTAGAAATTGCAGGGAGATTAAGATCAATATCCAAACTTTCACCATTTCTTGAAAATTGCTCAATAGTCCCTACACTAGCTGAAATTGCAGATGAGCCACTAAAATGTGTTCTTTTATGCCCTCCAAGTGCCTGCCCTGATGCAAAAACCCTGTGACAAAAAGGGCATTCATGAATCTTCTCCACCGCCACCGGAGCCGCCGCCTCATTGACTTTGACCACCACCGCTGCCTCGTTGACTTTGACTTTCTTGTGGCTTGCTCTATGTCCACCAAGAGCTTGGTATGACCTAAAACACTTGCAACATGATTCACATCTATAGTACTTCCTCTCTCTAACTCTAGCATTAATCTTCTTCTCTCTCCTCCATTTGTGATCTCTTGATAGCATCATTAAGCAATAAGCAACATCTTCTTCATTCATGATCACATCAAATCCGTTTGAGTGAAAAACCCTAGATTTTCTGACCCTTTTTGATGATCTTCTGGATAAGGGTTTGGTTCTTGATGATTGATCAAGAACAATGGAGAGTTCTTGATCCAAGAAAAATGAACCTTTTTCTCGATTTTCTTGATCATCTTCTTCTGATGATGGTGATGAATATGAATGAATTGATTGAAATTCATCACTTTCTTGAGAATCTTCATCAGATGTTGTGATTTGATTCATCATGTGGGATCTCATGTGGCCACCAAGAGCTCTTCCATTTGCAAAGTTTCTGTGACAAAGCTTGCATCTATGCCTCTTCATAGCAGATAATTAAATTGATACAAAATAGGAAAAGTTATTACTTTTTTTCACACAATTAGTGTGTTTGAATATGGAAGATATGAGTAGGTGAATAATGTACTCTTATATATATATATATATATATATATATATATATATATATATATATATATATATATGGAGAGAGAGAGAGAGAGAGAGAGAGAGAGAGAGAGAAATAATTTTATGGACAAGATTATGAATTATAATTGAATTTATATTCCTAATTTTATTTAAAACGGCAAGAAGCAGTAATTAATAGGGAAAACTTAATTAATTAAATCACAATGCTTGTAACATGCAAGTTTTGCATTAATTCCCTCCCATCTTTACATTTCCTATAATGCCCTTGACCTCTTCGTAGATGACACACCGATTTTATAATTAAATGTTTTTCTAACTGTCTTGAAATATAACTTAATGTGTTCATTATATTAATGTAGCGAATTTAGAATGAGGATTAAGTTGTATCATGAATTGACATTTTTGTGTATCTATGCATAAACCTGCAAATCAAATTAATTTATTCGATGTTTGACTTAAGATCATATACTACGTGCTTAATCGATTAAATATAATGTTTAAACATATTTTTACATTAGGTGATCTAAAGTTTGAGAATAGGCTTGATAATTAAAAAAAAAAAGTAGAAATATCAGATTACTTGAACATGATTAAACGTCACATGTGTGTGTATATATATATTGTGTTGAACAATGAACATTGAAGGGCAATTTTGGGAAAGAAAATGAGAGGTGACCAACTTACCATAATAGTGAAAAATTAAACGTGTTTGCTTTTATAAAAGTCAATAAAACTTCTGAATTTGTTGTAACGCCATAAGCGCTGCCAAGTACCACTGGACTAGACTTCAATAATAAATAATTCTCTCTATTTGATTATGATCCTTCACAATAATTATAATAAATACAGTAGTGTTTTCACAAATATCTAAATAAAGGGAAAATCCCACTTTTGAAATTTGATGATATGCGTGGTCAAACTACTAAAAGATCCTAAAGATTAAAAAAATTATAATGAGTTCATTATATAAAATAAAATCACGAATTTTTGTTCAACTTTCCGATTACAGCATGCATTTTTTTATTTGGAACAGACCAATGTTGATCATCAGCTTTCAAAAATCTAATTACAACATCGTTTTCATTTACTAACATCTGATTGTGACGATACCACCATCATTAGGTGTGTGTCTTGATTAGACCGTCTCAATCTACCACTAATTTATCAGTTGTCACAATTACCATCATAAATCAAGGGTGGAAGGTACAAAAATCTAACTTACATCCTCGATTCACATCTATGGTACCACTGAGTCTCAAATCATTGTAGATTTGGGACAACCTCATTGTTGAGACACGTTCAATGATGATGGACCAATGGTAGTGTCGTAACTAGATCCTAGAAAATGAAATTGATGTTGTGATGACCAACATTTTTAGAAATAAAAGTTCACATTGTAATTGAAATTTGATTAAATTTATTGTATGTAATTAACCAAATTAATTATTTTAGGTCCTCTGAATATGAAAAAACTTTAAAACTTATGTAATGTTTCTGAGTAATTTAATTTTAACTCACTCATTTTTTTGATAATTTTATTTTATATTATCATATTTTAAATTCAATGAGATCATTAATATATTGAAATTTAGTGTTATACATTAATAATGTATATTAAGTGTTATGCGTAATATCATCATTTTATACATATAACTATACAAATTAAATGGTTTCTTAATTTTAATTGAAGTTTTTTCAATGATAATTATTTTGAAACAAAGAAAAATAGTTAATTAAACATTGGACATATTTATTCATTTATTTTTTAGGAAAAATATGTGTGGGCATAAATACCCACGTATTAGGGTGAAAATGGTTGGCTGGGTCCCTATATTTATACTTAGATTTCAACCTCTCATAATTGTAGTAATTAGTCTTAATTAGTCTTTTAATAACATGAACGACTCTTCCATCTAGCCAACAGTTAAAAGGCTCATTTGGCAATTTGATGGATTTGACTTACTGCTTTAATAAGTATCAATTATTTATTTATTTATTGCTTGACAAATATATAAAGTAGTTGACATATCATATTTCAAATTAATAATATAAAGGTGTACCGTTTTACAAATTAAATTGTATGAGACGAGTTAATTCACAATTTATAAATTATAAAAGAAAGTTTGATTTATTTAATAAATTTATATCATAAGTATATAGTGAAATTTCATCTCAAAAGTTATATTTGTGTGATATTACATATAAGTTTTCTTGAATAATATATTGTTTTATTGAACAAGAAAAAGAGTGAAATATAGCTAAGATCGATGATCCAATATCCTCTCAAAATTTTGCACTTTTCAATGCCTTAGATTTCTTTCACACATTCTTTCCAATTTCATCCATGAAATGATAATTTAATAAATAGAAAAACTAACTGATTTTAATAATCAAGATATTTAAGAGTACTCATATGATTTATGAAAAAAAAAAATAGAACTCTTGTGAAATTACATCGCATGTTTAATCATTTGAGATTGGTCGCTCCACAAATCAAAGATTGACTTGTGATTATGAGTTTAAATTCTCAATTATAAATATTTATCTCACATAATTATATTCATAAGAACTCACATGGTTTAAGTGGTAAATTGTGATTAAAAAAAAAGTTTAAATAGTAAGTGTAAACATGACTATTATTTGAATGACAATTGTGTCCCTATCCTAGTATTAACAATTTGTATTCTATAGGACTGGGCCTATTAATTGGCGTGGGCCCTTAAAAGTTTAAAACCAAACAAATAGAGACTGATGAGTTATGATGATGGGCCTTATGTAGCAGCCCAATTTGCTTATTTTACTTACAAAAAGTTTACCCAAATCTAAGACAGTCCATCCATTTAAGGCCCACTTTATAAATAATGGGCTTTGGTGTTTGGACACAACACTGTTACCTTTTTATTTCCTTTACTTTTTTCCTCCTATCAAATCGAGTAGAATAAAGTATTATTATTATTATTATTATTATTATTATTATTATTATTATTATTATTATTATTTTTGCGTTATTATCTCTACAAAGAAGATGTATATGAGTTTGAATAAGCTTCAAATGAGCAAAATATCAATATATATGTCTGAGTAAATTAATATATTCACTTGTTCTTATCATTCCTTTACTTATCAAGATCTAGATCAAATCAAACTTATTATTACATTACATACAAAAATATGTCTAAATGTTTGAGTTTTAATATATATTTAAGTATTTTTACTTCTCAACTATAAATCTTAAAATGCCTAGTGTACACTGAAATTGACTCGACAAAAAATCGAGCATCGAATTCTGTACTATTAGAACTATATTCAATATTGGATTTCTTGTGTAGCAAAATTTCAACACAAAACACTGATTCTCTGCAACTTATAGTAATTATCAAAATAATTATCAAAACATTTTATATTTTCAGTTGTGACTCCATAAAATAATTCCAATATTGGATTATTAATGATGAATATGTTATAGACATCGAATTTAATCTTATAAATATATATAAATAAAAATAGAAAAGTAAAATGGTTGATAAGGATCAAAGAGATAAGATTCTTCTTTTTCTTTTTCTTTTTAGGAAAAAGTTCGTGGTTCGTTAACTGAACAAGCGTTTCCTTCATTTTCCAATCATTTGTGACCCCATCTTATCAACTTTTGGTTGCATATAATTATTACATCATTTTCACATGTCACCGTTCTAACAAGAGATAAGTGTTTCAAAATTCTTTACCATTTAATATTACATCGTGCAATATAATTTTTTGTGAGACCGTTTTCTAAATATATGTTTTCAGATGGGATAACTCATAATTTATAAATCAAATATTTAATTTGTTTGAATATAAATATTGTTTTAGATTTTTTCATATTTCTTAATCAATATGATAAAAAGTTTTATCTACCCCTATTTAAGTATAATTATTATAAAAGTTTTTTAATTTCACCTCTGAAGAACTATCTTTTAACATATTTTAATTTGTCTTGAAATTTTATAATGACACTTATTTTGATATAAATAATATATATATATATATATATATATATATATATATGGCTAAAATGATATTTATTTTGAAATTGATGGAGTATTGATTTGTGAAAATAAGGTTGAGTTGTGGGTAATCTAATTTTATCTCACAAAATTATATCCCTGAGATGATATAAATTTTAATTGTGTGAGGAAATGCCCTAATCACAACAATGAATATAGATACCACACAATATAACTTGCTAATTTTCTACCACAAAAATGATAATTTGTCAAAAATACCCCTACCCTTTACATGTGGAATAGTAACTAAAAAATTGTGTAATTTTATATTGAGTGGTAAAAAAATATCTATTATATCTAAATATTATAGAACGGTGACCAGACCTTTTAATTGTGATCTAGTTTAAATTTGACTTAAAAATAAAGTATAATTAAACAATTTTAAAATATATATGTAGCATAGTTTGGACTTTGGTGTGTCAGTTGTCATTAAAAATGGAACATGGAATGTTTGCTTAAAGGCAAAAAATGTACAGGTGATTAGTCATTCATTTGTCAACTCAAACAAATTAAATAATTTATGCTACAAAAAGTCGTATTTTATGTGACAGGAATTTTCAACTCCAAAAAGATAAACATCAAACTATATAATAACAAATATGATATTTATTTTCCTTACATATTTTTTTTAAAACTTTGATAAATTAAATTTATTAAATTAAAAATATAAGTGTGAACCATGTAGAGGAGTTTTATTTATATTAAAAAAATTATATAAACAGTTACAAATAAAATTCCACAACTCAATCATTATTAACAAAAAATCATATGCCCCAGGGCCAGAGCCACGGATGCCCCCAACCCGACCCGGCGTGTGGGCCGCTCCCATGCGCGCACACGCGCGCATGTTGGTATTACACATTTGTTCTAAAGGTATTACGCATATACTTTTCAAGTATCAAATACCTTTAGTTCATGTTTGTATTACCTATAAAACAAATGTATGATACCTCAAAACCGCACGCCCATGCACCCATGTTGCGCGCACACCGCGCATCCACACCGCCCACACCCGCCGCGCGCACCTCACAAGTTTAAAGGTATCACACATATACTCTTCAAGTATCACATATATGTAATATCTATAGAACAAATGTGTGATACCTCAAAACCGCACGCGCCCATATTGCGCTCCCACACTGCGCGCTAACGCCGCGCACTCATGCGCCCACACCCGCCGCGCGCGCACCTCACAAATGTCACAAATCTAAAGGTATCAAATACCTTTAGTTCATGTTTGTAATATCTATAAAACAAATTTGTAATATCTCAATAGTATATGCGCGAAAATATATATATATATATATATATATATATATATATATATGTGGTGCGGGTCAGAGCGGGTCGGGGTGGGTTGGGGGCACGGATCCGGCCACACAAGTGTCACTCATCATTATTTTTTGAGATATGGATTTTAGAGCTTAGGTTAGCCCATGACTTTTTGAGGAGTATCTTTGATTGTTATATTTAAGAAACTGTATAATTATTATTTGTTTATTTCAAATAAAGTCAAGAATTAATATAAAGAAATGCTCTTCAAATAGTAATTGGCTCTGATAATTGGTAGGGTGGACCTCACCTCAATAAGATCTTCCAATAATTAAGTTCGGAGATAGAAAGTTGTTGAAACATCAAAACCTCATTATCTAAAATCTGTGAGCAATGATTTATTTTCGAGTAGTTTTCCTGTACAACTGGTGCATGAATTTTAAATCTCGGGTCAGGTTGAATCCGAACATTTTTTTTTGTCCTAACATTTTTGTTATGTTAGTCATATCTTTATATTATATTAGTCATACTCTTATATTCAGATTTCATACCCTTAGTGCAATATTTTAATTTTAAAAAAAAAAATTCGCTGGTCTTCATACCATGTTAGTCGTACTTTTATGTTATATTAGTCATACTTTTATATATAAATATCATACATTTATGTAATACTTTAACCCAAAACCATAAACCCTAATTTCGGCACAAGTTGTAGATATTTACATTTATGTGATATTACTCATACATTTATGTGATATTATTTATACATTTATATCAACATAAAAATACATTTATATAATATATATAAATGTACAACTAACATAATTAAAATATATGACTAACACAACTAAAGGTATAACTAATATAACTAAAATGTATGAAAAATATTAATAGTTGTCTGAAAATATGTTAAGGTACATGTAAAAATCTAAAAGATATGACTAACAAAACATAAAAATATATTTAACACTACATAAAGGTATAACATTTGTACCTTTTAGATATGATTTTAAGAAATTAATCAGTTGTATATCGAATTAGAATGACAGTTTTTATTCTTTGGAACTCGGTTAAAACTTATAAAACTAATCTAAATGCCACATTTTTTCACCACATTGATTAGTAAATAGATTATTTACAATCTAAATTAATGATGACCTACGTTGTAGTAGTTATATGAGATGAATGAATCCAGAATTCATATATAAATTTAAGAAATTTATATGGTGATATTTCTGCTAACGAAATTGTATCGGTGAAATTGCATTATATAATACATTGAAATAAGAATAAAAATAAAATAAAAACTTAGTTAGGAACATTTTGAAAACAATAATTTAACATACAACATAAATGATAAAATTTCACACTTCTACATACATAAGACAAAAAAAAGTAATTAATTAAGCATAATGCTCCAATTCAACAGGAGATAACAATTTGAACAAAAAAAGAAAAAAAAACATGTTGAAGCCCTTTTATTAATAATTTTCATATATTAATTTCCAAAATCAATTCTTAGAGCCAGAACCTGCAGATGGTTGCTGGAATTGCTGATACAAAGCTGCCAACTTGCTATAACCATCCATTGTCATTGGCTGCATTCACATATGACTCAAATCAATACCAACCATTTATTAAATTTCATATAATTAATATCTATTATATTTTAGAAATATTTAGTCTTTATACTCACTTGCGATTGGCTAGCTAGAAATGTCGATAGAACGTCCGGCATAATCGGCTGCATATGCATCCGATCGCCGCCTTGAATATCCCACGAGGCCATCGGCATGTAGCCGGCATTAGTGGCGGCCGTCGGAATGATGGGCGGCATCACGGCGGCGCGGCCAATGGTGTTCATGTCCATGACCCCCATTGTACCCATGCCCATGGCTTGGGCCATCATGTTCATTTGAAGTTGTTGTTGCATGAATGGCATCATCATGTTTGGCATATTCATCCTACCCATCATGTGCACTTGTGCTTGTAGTTGTTTTAAATATTCTATCACTTCATCCAACATCGAGGCTTTATCTGTCTGGAAAAAGAACATAGTTTGATACTTTTAGCAATTCATTTTAGAAATTTTAAGAAATAAATTCCAAGAATGTATGAGAGTAGTGATTGCAAGTTTGTAGAATTAGATCAAACTTGAGTTTTATAGTCATACAACATTAGCAAACTAAACTTTAGTATCATTTATTCAAATATTACATATTTTGATAAAAACAGTTATTCCAAGCCTTTTTCACTCTTCCTCAATCCTTCCCTTTTAGCTTATACATATATTTTTAATAACATAGTTTCAAGTTAAAACTTAAAAAAAAAAAACTAATTTAAGCCTAGTACAAAAAAAACCAAGATGGCTACAAAGTTGGAAAGAGAAATTGTCATTTCTTAATGGTAACCAAAAAACGACAAATAAACTGAACAACATTATATTTTCTAAAACGACAATAAATTTGAAATTGAACTCTATTAAAACATCTCTATTTTTTTTTAGAATATGAAAAATAAGAACATCAAGTATAACATCTACAAAAACGAAACCAATATGAATACTACATTAGGGGAAGTGAAAATGACTGATTTGGGGACAACCACATAAATAGTCCCTACATAAACTATATTCATGTGGTATGAAATAATTACATCCCAACCAACAATTGTGTGTCTACTACTTTGTCTCATTTCATGAGTTATATGTGGACTAAATTCACTACTTTGTCCTATTTTCAGAACATTGTCTTTGGATAATATATGACTCTAGTTTCAAACATTTATTCAATTGTAGAAATCTTCCTTAGCTGTAAAAAGATCCCCAACCCCCCCCCCCCCCCCAAATGTTGACTTTTCAAGAATGTATAGTAAAGTGTATATATAAAGGTAGATTGGCCCATATCTATAGATTTTTTTCTATAATTAAGTGTGATAGGTATGTTATGCTTATCAGAAATGCTTTTTCCTTCTTTTTATTTAAAAGCAGCTATAACAAAAACTTATATAAGATTGTCTCACAGATATGAATCGTGAGTCGAAATTTAAATACCCACAAGTCGATATTTAATTTGTGGGTTATGGGTTATGGATAGATCCGTTTTACGAAACTATATTTGTGACTTAGTCTCATAAAAGTTCTACTATATTTTGTGAGACCATTTCACGAATCTAATTTCGTGCGACGAGTTAACTCGTATCCCATAATCCATAACCCATAAAAACACCGTTTTAACTTGTGAAATTGAGTTTAAGTCATAATATATTATTAAGTGTGTATACATATGAAATAATTAAAAAAACCAATGAAGTGAATAGTAAATACAGTCAAGTCCTGCTCATAAATATAATTGGAAAAGCTTTCATACCTTGCTGGAATTTGGGACCAATTTCTGCAATGTCTTCATCCTTTGATTAATTTTGTCTCTTCTTTTCTGGTAACAAAATAATACATTCAATTAGTCTAAATGCTCATAAAAAGGAAAGAAGAAGTTATTTCAGTATATTTAAAGAAATTAAAATTAATCTTTTAATTAAAAAGTAGAAATGCCTTCATTACTTTTGATCTTTTTGTACATCTTAAAAATATTATTCTTTTAGTGGAATATTTCTAGAGCAATCGTGTCCTATTTTATCCTAAAACATTCATTTCACACAATATGTATATTAATAATTTAAAGTAATTATACACATGGTTGTATAAATATTTTTCTATTTTTGTCAAAATCTTTAGATAAGAAACGCCAAAATGAGTGCGACTACTGTGAAAAAATCATCTTATAGACCTAATCCGTAAAATAAATCAATTCATAATTTATAAAATATATTAAATTATGAAAATAAATTTGAGTTACGAATAACAATAGGAATTTATCTTCACGATCTCGTTTGAGTTTTCGTGTAAACAATTATGAGAATTGAGAGAGAAAATCAAAACGTACTCTTTCAGATTGGTTGTGAATAGCAGCAGCCCTACTCTTTGCAGAAATTGGGGATTTTCCACTTCCTTTTCTCTTGCTTTTCTCACCTGCCTCCCTCTTCAATCAAAATAAACACAAAAATAAAATAAAGTCAAAAAAATTAATTCCCAAAAGTTCATTATTTTATTCCATGTTTCATTATCATTGCACATCATATATTTAAATATATATTGACACACGCTTGTACACTTTTTTCAAAAAATGAAAAAACAAAAAATTCAAAGGATCAAAATTAATAATTAAATTTTTAATTCCTCACGGGATACATACCTACATAATACATAGTATAGTTTATCTTAATCTTTAATTAAATATATTTATTATCAACTATTAACTCATAAACACATTCATTAATAATTTTTCTACCCATTGATAGAAAATTTATTTTTTACCAGGACATTTTGGCAAAACGAATAAAGATTTTGCCCTAAATAAAATAGATGGAAAATTTATTTATTATAAACATGGGTAAAAAAATAATCTTCTCATAAAAATGGGTAAAATAAAACTTTGCACCATATTATATATATATATATACGTATATAATTTTTCTAATACTTTTGAAATAATTTTGACCAAAATACATACCTGTGGTCTACTGTGACAGATGGAATCATGGTCGTCGCCGGAGGTCTTGGTGTCCTCCTTGCCGGAGCTGGTGTTCTCCGGCGACCACAGGGAGGTGGACGTCATCCCGCCGCCGCCGCCGAAGTCCCTCTCGCAGGAATCCAGAGTCACCTGGCGGCTGTCTCCGCCGGTGCCGCACGTGGCGCTCTCGCTCACGGCGGGTCGAGCTCGGCAACTGCACGGCACCGCACGTGCGAAGCGGCCGCCGTTGGAGGCGCCGCTGCACGATCCCACCATGCACGTGCCGACACCTGGCACGGAGTCCAGCGCGTGCGAGCTCGAGTTCTCATGGACTTTATTATTAACATCCTTTCTACGAATAGCCCCGTTGTTGTTGTTGCAGGGCACCAAGGCGTCCATGGTCATGGTGGCGCTGGCGGCGGGGTTGACGAAGGCGTGGTGGTGGTTGAACCACGGCACCAGCTCGTTGACCCCTCCGCCGCCGTGGGCGGCGGCGGTCTTGGGGTGGGTGGTGGCTTGGTTGACTATTGACTCCAGCGTGCCGCCGGCGCGTGGCCTGTCCCACGTGGTCGGCGAGGCGGCTGTCGTTGTCGCCTTGCCGACCACGCGCGGCGGCGCTAGGCCATGCACGGCTAGCTGCCCATTTTCCCATGTCAGCTCCGTCACTTCATAGTCCAATCTACGTATCAACAAATAAAATATTAAAAATCGAATATTTTAATTTATAATAAATTCGAAAAAATACAACATGCTGCTCGAAAAGTTGAGGATTAGTAATTTTTTTTGTATACATACACAAAAACTTATAGAAAACGAAGAGAAATTTACGAGGGAGTGTCTGCAGCTGTGAACGAGTTGGAGGAATTCGAGAAGGTGAAATTGAAGGGAGCAAGACTCTCATCGAGTTCCCAACTCGGAACGCATTGACTCATATTCGACTCGGCTAAAGCTTGTAATGATTGATCACAAGTTGCATGTCGAAGAAAAGAAAAGGGGCCAGATTTCTGAGTTTTTGGTGTAGTTTTGTAGCAATAAAGAGGGAATTAATTTGTTTTTGCTTTGTGTTCAATATATGTGGATGTGGGCTTTTAGGAGAAGATGATTCTAAGGCATATTAATGATTCAAGGAGATAAGAAGAAGCATAATTCGAAAGGGAGTGCAAGTGTGTATGGTCCAGTAAAAGCTAGTATCTCATTGGACATTCGAAATAGGGAAAATTCTATAATTGCCCTTTTTGACTTTGTGTATTTGGGATTTGATGATTCGATTTTACATTATATTTTAGAAATGCATATAACACTGTATGTGAGTCACAAAGTAAGAATAATGATGTCAATAAGAATTTAATCAACGCATTTACTTGTAAGTTTGAGGTCTAAGGCCAAGCATGTGCTTGTATAGCATATATGTTAGATTTAAAAAAGTAATTTTCAATTAAAATGAAATTTTATAAATTGATTTAGATTAAAGTTGATGATATCATAATATAATATCTAAATTTGAGGTATATGTAATGAGTTAGAGCCACACCCTGCTTCGATCATTTTTCAAACTAGTTTAATAAAATAAAGGGTTAAATATTTAAATCAACCTGTATTTTTCATGTTTTTACATTTTCCGATCTAAATTTTGTTTTTTAACTGGTTACAATCTGAAGTTCACAAATTATACAAGTCGCAACCTCCGATGAATTTTTCCGGTCAAATTTCACACATGTGACATTCACATGCCAAATTGGGAGGATTTTGATATTTACATGAATTACTAGAAGACAACTTTTGTTCAACAATTGACTATTGTTTTTTACAATTAACTAGTAATTTAAATTTTTTCTTTGTAAAATGGCCTCAACAATTCATGAAAATATCAAAATCCCCTAAAATTGGCATGTGAATGTCACGTGTGTGAGATTTGGTCGGAAAAATTCGTCGGAGGTTGCAACTTGTACAATTTGTAGATTTTAGGTTGCAACCAGTCAAAAAATAAAGTTTAGGTTGTGGAGTGTAAAAATACAAAAAGTACATCTTGATTTAAGTATTTAACCCTAAAGTTAATGTCTATGTTATGTATGATTATTTTGAATTTATATTTATTCATTTATAAAGGACAAAAGGAAAGATAATGAGTAAAAGAAAAGATTAATTGAATATGGATTGAATTTTATTACATTTGGTGTTACATCTTAATACACGTCAAATGTTAAATTAGTAACTATTTTTAAATAAAAAAATGTAACATTAGGTATAATAGAAGATCTCATAATATCTATTTTAAGAAACAATTCGGCCACCAAAATATTTATAGGTATATATATTCACACACATGATTAATATTGGATAAGAAGATAAGAAGGCCAAACACACCTTTAATATTTATTTTAGAAACAAATAAGTCACTAAATTACCTCTAATTACAAATTCAAAATTAATATTGGTTAGTACACGCATCCCATGCCTGTTCTCGTCCTATTTTATTAGGTTAATTATATGATAAATATCAGTTTAATCTTTTTTTAATTACAATATGACATTTTGATCCTAACATCATAAATTGATACCTTTCAATTGTTCGGATTTCAATTGTTAATGTCTAAGGACTAAAATTTTAAAAATATTTTCATCATTGGTTAATGTGGATCCTAATTATCCAGAAAATGAAATAATCTTATACACAATATAAAACAACATTTTTCTTACTTATGAAAAACCTAAGAACATTACAATAAAACATCGTTTTCCACTTAATTTTTTTAGAATGAGATTTAAGTGGGAAAGTACGAACTTCGAATCCCTACCTAAATAAAAAAATTGAGTTCCATATCAGTAATTGGATCTCAAATGGTCAAACCATATGTCGAATGTAAAAATTGAAAGTGGTGATATGTGGTGTTAGATTCGAAATGCCATGTTATAATTGGAAAAATGACTTATATAAGATGGTGATTTGTCATTTAATTAATCCTATTTTATTTAACATATATATTTTCATATATATATATATATATATACACACACACATGTAAGATAGTTTTTTATACATTAAAAAATGTTAGTTGTAAATTGTAATAAGGACACTTGAAGTCTGAAGAGTCACCGGTAACATATACAATGGGGAGGTAAATCGATTGGACTATACGCCAGTGGAGTGCGCGTGGGGAACATAAACATTGGACGCGAGCAAGTGATATAAAACCTGGACACGTGTTCAACTTTAGCCATGAATAAGCTCCTATATACACGGGGAACCGTCGACGCGCCATCTCCCTCCCATGCCATGGTCCCGTTTATAACATTTATCATTCATTTGTCATAACACAAAATCTTATGTAAAACGGTCTCACACATAATTTTCGTAAGACGGATGCTTATTACTCATAATTCAAACTCATTTTAATAAATTTACAAGTGAATTATAAAATATGGATTATGCGTTGACTGTTTCATGTAAGAAGATCCATGAGACGGTCTCACATAAAACTCACTCTTATCATAAATATTCACTTGAGACCATCTAAATATTCACGTGAGACCATCTAACATGAGACTTTACGTGAGACAGAGCTTTTCATAATCTGATTGAGATTGAATTTGATCATATTGAATGGATTGACCCGCTTTAGTAAACCATCTGAAATCCGTCTTACGTAATGTCCCAAGTAAGACCGTCTCATGTAAAACTTACTCTTCATTTATATATTTATATATAATATGAATTATAGTTAATATGATTCAAAATAAGTGTCAGTTTAGAATTGTTTTTCATAAATTACTGAACATAACAATTGAATTATCAGATGTAATATTTACCGTTCATTTATATATTTATATGCAACATGAATTATAGTTAATTTAATTCAAAATAAGTGTTGATTTATAATTTTTTTCATACAATACAAAACGTAACAATTAAATGTCTGCACTCATTTCTAGGTTAATATGGGATGAGATAATATAAAAGAAAGAAATAAGGAAATTTTGATATAAGGAAAATTTGTAAAATCTTGTTTGAATCAATTTTAAAGAGATCAAATAGGTAGGTTTGAAATTAAGAAAATTTAGGTATCAAGATTAGGGGAAAACTTGGAAAAAAAAAAAGCTAAAAGAGATACTTAATTTGAAATAAAAATTAACCTCTCAAACAACATTGATTTTGAATCAAAGAGAGTATACTTTTAAACGACAAAATTGAATATGGGTTCTATTTTTCAGTGTTACTAATAATTGTGTATATAATATTGTATCGATTTAAGTGTCATTTTTAGGTTCACATCAGTTAATCTTTGATAAAAGAGTGAAATCCTTTGATTCTCTTTAAAATTAAAAAAAAAAAAAAAAATCCCAGAAGATTTCTCAACTTCCAACTAATCGTAGTTAATTTTTATATTTATTAAAGGCATTTATATTCAACTTTCAATTTTAATATCTTATTATAAGTTGTAAGATGTAACGAAGCCCAAGTCCATTAATAGATCCATAACCGTAGAAATTGAGTAGGCCCATTAAGGAACAAAGTACAACATTTGGGCCTCCAAACTTGTATAATTAAAATGCATTCTATTCTATATCAAAAAAGAAAACACACATATTTGATCAATCCATTTTTATATTTACCACCTATACTTAATTCCTTATATTTCTATGTGGATTATACTTTTCTAAATAGCTCCAAATTATTTTCTATTTTACACTTATTTGTAGCAAATCTTATTTGATGCAATTATCAAACTTATTAGTGCAAAATATCTATTTACTTTTGTCTCAATGATTGTACAAAATCGATGTCATTTATAAGTGGACCTATTTGTGCAATTATGGCATGTAAATATAACATAGAGAAAATAATATATCTTGATTGTCTTTTTATTATGTAGTGAAAGGACTTTAATGATTGACATGATGATTAACCATAAATTAGCCCTCCACCAAATCCTCTTTTTGTTTTTTTTACTAATTAGTGTTGTTGGCTGTTTTTATTTTTTATTTTTTTCTCAATTACTTTTGGATTTTAAAGATTGTGTTTGAATTTATTTGATTGACGATTGAACTGAATTTGATTGTATTTTTCTAATCAAACTGAATACGAATTTTGAACTCAAGCCTGGGTTTATATTTTACCAAACACATAAATTTATCTCGATTTATTTGGTCAAATTATTCTTTCAATTTAATTATTTATTGTGTTATAGTTAGAAATTGCCTGAATTGATATATTAGTGTTTCCTAAAAGGTTCTATGTATAGTTCTCTTATCTATAATAAGTAAACTTAATTCCTCGTTTTTTTTTTTTTTTTTTTTTATATGTGAAAAAAGAATAAATTTTTATGATTTTTCTAGTTCTAATATTGCCCATTGCAATAAATTCTTTTTGGATCTCTCAATGCACAGAATCTAGAATTAAATCTTCTCTTCTTATTTAATGTCTTATCTTATACTATTACTACCAAATACTTAAATACATACATATATATATATATATATATGATATAAAAAAAAATCATAAAAATAGGATTCAAATAATTAGAATGGCCCCTCTTATTCACAAAACAAAATTGCGTCCCACAAATCTAATCTAGACGTCTGATATTCTCAAAAGTAAGGTATAAAAAACAAAAAGAGACAAAAGTAATAATAATGTAAAGTTAAAAAGAAAACACACAATATATGATGTAAATAAGATTCTTCCAAGATTATCTCGTCTATCTAAATTCATGAGACGGTCCAACCACACCATATAACCTACCGATTAATTCGAGAAAATAAATTTATTTTGTGGATAATGAGTCCTATCCAATAAAATTATATATATCCCTAAAATGATTTTATTCACTTTTTATTAATCTAACAATTAAATTTTGGATTTTTTCTTCTCAGAAAAGTCAAGAGCTGAGCTCCTTTTCCAACGTCACACGCACTAACAGATTTATACTATATTATAATATTTCACACACACACACATATATATATATGTATATGTATATCTCTTAGTGAACAGAAACGGCGTCGTTGGGGTAGTGATTGTTTTCAGCTAATTCTAGAGCGAGAAAGGAAAATCCCACCGGCGACGCTTCAATTTGGCGGCGCCGAAACCCTAATTCCTAAAAATGTCATCTTCACCTGAAAAGGAGTCAATCCTTAACCCTAGCGCCGACCCCAGCAAGGCTAACAGGAGGAGAAATTCGAGTTCTTTCGACCCGTTTCCAAACGCGCGGGTCGACCCGGAGGAGTCATTGAAGCATGCACTTCTGAAAATGCGCCAACGGCCCCGCCCCGTTTCCCACTCCGGGTCAACCACTCCCTACTCAGAGTCCGAACCCGACTCTGATTCGTCAAACCCTAACCCGCTCTCTGCTAGAACCGATTACAGTTCCCTGCTATCCGATGAACTGTTGTTGAGGGTTTTGGATAAGGTTTCGGATGCGAAGCAGCTCCGTTCGTATTCATTGGTGTGCAGGAGGTGGTGCGTGCTGTGTGGGAAGTTGGTTAAATCGATTAGGTTATTGGATTGGGAGTTCTTGGAATCTGGGAGGTTGAGTTTTCGGTTTCCGAATTTAATTGATGTTGATATAGTACCTGCTTGTATTAAATCCGAGAGAAATTCAGGGATTTTGCTGAGTAATAAGCTGATTGAGGTTAGTTTGAGCTCTGGGGTGTTGGAAAGTGATGAGGGTTTGTTTGTTAGGAGAGAGGATGTTTTAGATTCGAAAGAGATTGATAGAGGGGTGATGATTTTAGCTGAAGGGTGTAAGGATTTGAGGAGAGTAGTCTTGATGAATGTTAGTGAGGAAGGGCTGAGTAGTTTGGCAAAGGAATGTGAGCTGTTGCAGGAGATGGAGTTGCACTATTGTGGCGATATGGCGTTGAGGGGGATCTTTAATTGCCAGAATTTGCAAATCTTGAAACTGTATGGGAATGTGAATGGGGTTTATGATTCTATTGTTTCAGATATTGGGTTGACTATTTTGGCACAGGGGTGTAGACGGTTAGTAAAGCTCGAGTTGGTGGGATGTGAGGGGAGTTATGATGGTATTAAGGCGATTGGACAGTGTTGCCAAATGTTGGAGGAGTTGACAATATGCAATCATAGGATGGAAGGAGGGTGGTTATCAGCATTGTCTTATTGTGGGAACTTGAAGAGCTTGAGGTTTCAGTCGTGTAAGAGTATAGATGAAAATCCAGGATTAGATGAGCATCTTGGAGCGTGTTTGATGCTCGAAGAGTTGCAGTTGAGGAAGTGTCAAATGCGGAACAAGCAGGGTGTAAAGGCATTGTTTTCAGTGTGTCGGAGTATTAGGGAGCTCGTTCTTGAGAACTGTTGGGGATTGGATGACAGTGTATTTGCTGCTGCTACTTTTTTTAGGTATATATACCTAACTCATGCTTTTCTTTCATAGAAATCTTGTTGTTCTTTATATCATGAGGTATCATAGAAACACTTATTGGTGCAAATGGGGCCTTTAGAATTGCTATGTTTTGTATGGTGATGTTTATATCATATGAATCTTAACATTTTTCGTGTGTGTAATACCATTTGCTTAAATTTGATAGGATATGATAAGAAACCTTATTGACTAGTTAAATTTGCCTAAAACTTTACCCTTTCGTCCCTTTAGAGTGGCATTACCAAACTTGCCTTTGAGTCTAAAAATTCGGGATACAAATAAGCATTTAATGAAGCTTTTACAAAATTGTATGCATTATCCACTGTATAACATAGAGAATCTTTGAGTTGTCAAAAGGATTTGCATTGATTGCACAATTTTTGAAATCTCAATGATGAAGTTAGGAGTTCAAAGTTGCATTTTCTTGAGCCAAAAAAATGGGGAAACTGAAAATTCTGCTACAGTTTCTGCTGAAATTTTGATCAATGATTGGGTTGTGTACAACCAATCCTATAGCTCTTAGGTGGGGCCTTTTAGAACTTTGATTTGGTTTTGCTAAGGATAAAAGAGTTATCTTCAAAAGATATTATGTCGAATAATACTCTTTTACTCGTAAAGTTTTTGATTGATTTGAAGTCAAATCTTGAACGATTTTTATTTTGATGTCAGGACTATACGGTCTCTCTCACTGGAAGGATGCTCATTATTAACAACACAAGGATTAGAATCAGTACTTCTTTCTTGGAAGGAGCTTGATAGGCTTAGAGTAGTTTCATGTAACAATATAAAGGACAGTGAAATAACAACAGAACTAGCTACTCTATTTTCCATCCTCAAAGAGCTGAAGTGGCAGCCCGATTCCAGGTTAATGCTCTCAGCCAGCCTGGCAGGGACAGGAGTCGGACAAAAAGGCGGTCGATCTTTGAGACGAAAATGACAATTAGAGGTACCCAAGATGATTCCAATAGTGCAGTTTCAATGTGCTGATGATTATACTCAGAAAACGCTTTGATTGTTTCCGTTTTTGGTCTAGGGTTACGAATAGAGCTTTTTCTCTTTGAGATTCCTAAAGGAGTCAGTCATTTTTGGTTTGTGGTTTAATTTCTGAAGATCGATTCTTTAGGCTTCTTTGTTTCTTTAAACGGGAAGAACAGGTTGATTCTTGAAATGACTTTCTTGATATTCCACAATGGCCCGGCTATTCTCCGAATGTGAGCGGCTCGTGATTTGAGAATGAATACAGGTTCGACCATATACACAATGTATTTGTTGTAGTGCAGTTGTTGTTTTGATAGTCTAGAGGAGTTGGGTTGAGTTTCACTGCTGATTTTAGATATGGTGATGAACCTTAGAAGTTAGAACTAAGCTTGTATTTGTTTCAGAGTTAATGGATGCTGTGTGAATTTCACAGTGGTTATATTTATTTGATTTTTTTCTTATCATTTGTTTAGCATTTAATTAGTATATATATTGAAGATATTTCTTCATGAATGTTGCGAAGTAGTAGAGCATACAATGAATAATATATAGACAACCAGAGTTTTAAATACCATGAATAATACATAGATAACCAGAGTTTTAAATTAATTATATTATAGGAAATAAATACAAGAATAATTTAATTCACAAAAAAAAAGCTTGTTGAATTTAAGTTAGTTTATAAAATTAATGTAGCTCATTGATAATGGTATTGGGAGCCAATAATGGGAAGAAATTCAGGATTCATTTCATATGAAACATTTTGAATTAAAATTGTTTAATGAATGAATAATAATAATATGAGGATTTGAAACATTCCATCTCTATCAGATGACACGGATAGTTTTACTTTTTTCATCTATTTATTTAAAGGGGCGGCCATCCGCACCTCAAGTTTTCTAAACACACCCCACTTTTTATTTTTTTTATTTAAAAAATTCAAAAAAGGGAAAAATTACAATTTTACCCTTCTTAATTAAAAAAAAAAAACTCCTCTCTCCTCTCCTCCGTCTTCTGCTTCTCCTTCTTTCTTCTTCCTTTTTTTTTTCTTTTTCTTTTTTCATTCCTCAAACTTTAAATCCCCTAAAAAAAAATCATTTTATGAGTTAACAAAGTATATAATAGTCATGTGAAATCGTGTAAAAAAAACGAAAAAATAACAACAAATCTGAAGACCCGTTCAACCCTGGTTTGTCGAATACAAAGAGGTATGTTCGACCAATGGTCGAACACACTATAGTGTGTTCGACGCCTGATGATCAAACACGCTATAGTGTGTTCGATCAATGGCTGAACACATAAGAGTAAAATTGTCTTTATATTATTTATTGAATTTTTTAAATAAAAAAATAAAAAGTAGGGTGTGTTTGGAAAACTTAGGGTGCGGATAGCCGGACCCTTATTTAAAATTATCACCATTTTTTAAATATGTTTTTAAAATCAACATCTTCAAACAAACTAATTTCAAGAAAAATGTGTCATCTATTTATTTAAAATTATCACCATTTTTTTAAATATGTTTTTAAAACCAACACCTTCAAACACACTAACACTAATTTCAAGAAAACATTAAATTCTTTTGAGCTTCAAACACACTAACACTAATTTCAAGAAAACATTAAATTCTTTTGAAAATAAAATAGGAATGGCAATGAGGCGGGGATTCCCAATTTTCTAAGGGCCCGAAATGCATTTATGTGGAAACGGGGATGGGGCCGATTTTTCCCTGATTGACGGTGTGGGGACGGGATCATATTCCCTGCCCCGTTCCCCACGGGGACCTAAATTATTTATATATATATATTATTTATTTATTTATTTAAAATAATATAATTAAATTATTATAAAAAAATAAATTATATTTTAATATACAAATCAAAAACTCAAAACTTTATTTCTCATTCTTTTCTAAGTGAATTGAAGAATGATATGAATTGATGAATCATAGAAAATTTTCTCTGCGAAGCTATCAGGGATGGGATTCCCGCGAACTAGGAGACGGGGGATTTTCCGGTCCCACCCTGTTGCCATTCCTAGAATAAAAAAAAGAAACCTCAGAAATCAGAATGTTCAAAGTTAAAAGATTAGAACTAGTACAATAAATGATAGAAAATTTTTCCCGCGAAGCTAGCGGGGATGGAATCCCCCACGAACTTGCGACGGGATTGCCCGCGAACTTGGCGACGGGATTGCCTGTCCCTTGCCATCCCTGGAATTAAAAACAAGAAACCTCAGAATTCCAAAGTTAAAAGATTAGAAATCGTACAATAAATATATAAATTGCAAAATAAATGGATACTATAAAATTTGAATCATCTATCCTTTTTAAACAAAATATATTGACAAAGTCTTGGGTGAGACCGTCTCACGGATCTTATTCCGTGAGACGGGTCGGGTCGGGTTAAATATAAAAATTATGTAATATTTTTTTATATATGAGGTAATACTTTTATGTGTATTATGTAATACTTTTTCAAAATATCACCACGTAATACTTTTATGTGTATCATGTAATACTTTTTGAAAGTATCACATTATATACATAAAAGTATTACATTATGAAGTATCACATGATATACATAAAAGTATTACATGATACACTTAAAAGTATTACATTACGAAGTATCACATGATATACATAAAAGTATTACATGGTACACTTAAAAGTATTACATTATGAAGTATCACATGATATACATAAAAGTATTACATTATGAAGTATCACATGATACACATAAAAATATTACATGGTACACTTAAAAGTATTACATTATGAAGTATCACAATATACATAAAAGTATTACATTACGAAGTATCACATGATATACATAAAAGTATTACATGGTACACTTAAAAGTATTACATTATGAAGTATCACATGATACATATAAAAGTATTACATTATGAAGTATCACATGATATACATAAAAGTATTACATGATACACTTAAAAGTATTACATTATGAGAATAAAATATGATGTGGTACTTTTATGTATATCATGTAATACTTTTTGAAAATATCACTATGTAATACTTTTATGTATATCATGCAATACTTTTCTATATATCATGTAATACTTTTTGAAAATATCACCATGTAATACTTTTATGTATAGCATATAATACTTTTTGAAAATATCACATAATAACTATAAAAGTATCATGTAATACTTTCATGTATATGATGTAATACTTTTATGTGTATCATGTAATACTTTTAAGTCAACGGTGTTGACCGACTATTGACCGACGTTGACGGTTGACCATTGACCGTTGACTTTTTGACTTTGACCGGGTCGGGTTGACCCGTCTCACGGAATGGGATCCGTGAGACGGTTTCACACAAGACCTACTCAAATATATTTTGGCAAAATATATTTTGGGAAATACAAAAACTTGCGTGAGACTCATCGATGTAATGTGGATTGTGGATTAGCCCGTCTATAAACTAAATCCGAAAAAACTACGGTCAACCTTAATTCGAGATTTGTTCAAATGTCTTACCATTCTCATCTATTTAAACTACTTAGCAGGAAATTCTAAATACAATTTTTAAGATGACTCTAAAGCCCTTCCAAATATTTCTAAACACAGATACTTGATATTAGACATGAGTCAATATATTCATGCTTTCATTATGATTTTTTCATTATAAAATAATGTTAGTTCGAATGATTGGGGAAATGAATCTTATTTTTAATGAAGGGTATACTAGTATTTTCCTCATAATTTTTATTTTTAGAAAGGATTGAGGTTTATAGTCATACTCCTACCCAGAGTCAAAAGGATGGACAATATATAACAAACAAACAATACCCCTATAATACAATTTAATTCAGTACGATCGGAAATTGGAAAACCCTTAGAATGAAAACCCAATCGAACTAATCCTTTTTATTTTAATTCAGTACGATCGGAAATTGGAAAACCCTTAGAATGAAAACCCAATCGAACTAATCCTTTTTATTCAACTCTTGAAATTCTGGTCAGTTTTAAAAGATTATAAATTGTACAATAAATATAGAAATTGCAAAATAAATGGATACTTATTTTTGGTACGAAATTTGAATCATCTATCATTTTTTAAATATATTTTGGAGAGTTGGTCTTGTGTGCACTTGGTGTACATGCAATCCGGGTCGACCCAGTTTTTGACCCGGGTCCTCGTGTTTTGAATTTTACTTTTTTTTTTGCTTCAGATTGTGACCTTTATGTTGTAAATGTGTGACATTTATGTTATAAATGTGTAACCTTTATGTACAACTATCATGACCTTTATGTACTGTAACTTAGAAAAAAATGAAGATTTTCAACATAATTTGAACTGTATACCTTTATGTGAAATCAATGAAACCTTTATGTTATATCATGTCACCTTTATATACAAATATTCTGACCTTTATGCACTTTTATATATTACATAAATGTCAGAATATTTGTACATAAAAGTGACATAATATAACATAAAAAGTAATATTGATATCACATAAAGGTATACAATACAAATTGTGTTGAAAATCTTCATTTTTTTTTTCTAAGTTACAGACATAAAGGTATGGATGTTTGTACATGAAGTTATAACATAAAGGTATGAAAGTTATAACTAAAACGTATACATATTTTCCAGAAAAATGCAGAAAATAAACTAAGTGTGTTGCGCCTCTTTCCCGGCGCGTGCCGGCGCGTGAATGACTGTTCCGACGAGTGGATGACCATGCCGGGTCGGATTGACCCGGATTGCACGGATCTAAGATCCGTGCACCTGGTGCACAGGAGTCTTTGCCTTTGGCAAAATATACTTAGGGAAAAGGCTATGATATATAAACCAAACCAGAAAAAATTACGGAACCTTAATCTGAGATTTTTCACGATTACAAAGATTTTATTTTTGGGAAAAGGCTATGATATATAAGCCAAATCGGAAAAAATTACGAAATCTTAATCCGAGATTTCTTCACGATGACTAAGAACACAATTACAAAGATTTTCTCTAGTCTAAACTAGAGGATCACATGGGAACTCACAATTTGGATTGAATGCAAATGTCTTCCCACTCTCATCTATTTATACTATTCAATGAGAAATTCTAGATACAACTCTCAAGATGACTCTAAAGTCTTTCCAATAATTCTAAACAAGGATACTGCCAGATATTAGACTATGAGTCAATAAACAAGTGAGCTTCCCAATTATGGAAGAATAACCCAACAATATAATCATGCTTTCATTATGATTTTTTTCATCACAAAAACTCTTGTGCACCAGGTGCATGGATCTAAAATCCATGTAATATGGGTTGATCCGACCCGAATCCGCGAATTCCTATATATATTTTTTTAAATTTCCAAATTTTTGTCTTGACTTTTATGTTATAAATGTGTGACCTTTATGTATAAATGTGTGGCCTTTATGTACAAACATCCGTATCTTTATGTCTGTAACTTAGAAAAAAAAAATGAAAATTTTCAACACAATTTGTATTGTATACATTTATGTGATATCAATGTGATCTTTATTTACAAATAATCTGACCTTTATGTAATATATAAAAGTGCATAAAGGTCAGAATATTTGTACATAAATGTGACATGATATAATATAAATGTCACATTGATATCACATAAAGATATACAGTTCAAATTAGGTTGAAAATCTTCATTTTTTTCTAAGTTATAGTACATAAAAGGTCAAGATAGTTGTACATAAAGGTCACACATTTATAACATAAAAGTCACACTAATACAACATAAAAGTAACAACCTGAAGCAAAAAAAAAAAAAAAAACTAAATTCAAAAACACGCGGATTCGCATCAAAACTGGATCGATTCGGATTGCATTAACACCAAATGCACACAAGACCAACTCTTTTTTCATTACAAAATAATGTTAGTTCGAATGATATAAGAGCATGTGCAACAGCACAGCACAATGAGGCCCACTGCCAAAATCAATCTTCCAACAAGGCGCTATCGCTGGCGTCAGTTTAGAGATTGGAGCAGATTGGCGTCACATGTAGCGTCGTTCTGCTTGGTGTTATTTTTTTTTTCAACATGGATGGTAATATAATAAATTTAATGTAACATGAGTATTTAGTTTAAACGATGTGGATGATAATATAAAATTTTAAAATCAACAAGAATTGTCATTTCTCAACATGGATAATAAAAATATAAGAAATAAGAAGTACAATTGCATAAAATTACTAGAAATACATTAAAATACATGAAAATAAAATGTAAAATTACTGAAAAATACATTAAAATACATGAAGATGAAAATATAAAATTACCGAATATTGATTAAAATACGTGAAAATAAAACATAAAATTACTGAAAATAACAATAAAACTTATTAATCCGAGAGACCACCTTATATCCAAACCCTCCAAAATTTGGAAATTGTCCAAACATATCAAACATATTAGTAGGTTTTGGTTTTGTTTACATTTCAATAAAAATAAGTTATTGTTTTTGTTTTCATTTTATATTGATTTTCAATCAATTAATAATAATAATTTTTATTTATTAAATTTGATAAAAAGTTAAAACTATATTAAATAATATTTACATGTGTAAATATGTTATCCAATCATAACAAAATTTTAAAAATATGATTAAATAAATTATTAATTAGAAATAATATGGAATATTCCTTTTTTTTTTTTTTTTGTGAAATTTAGTACAGATTGAAATTTTGTGTGAAATTTTGGCTGGAGATGCACTAAGAGGGGTGAATAAATCTTATTTTTAATCCAGGGGTATATTAGTATTTTCTCATATTTTTTATTTTTTATTTTTAAAAAAGGGTGAGGTTTAGAGTCATAATCCTACCCAAAGTCAAAAGGATGGACAATATATATAGCAAACAATACGCCGATAATACAAATTAATTCAGTACGATCGGAAATTGAAAACCCTAGAGCGAAAACCTAATCGAACTAATCTTTTTCTTCAAACTCTCGAAATTAAGGTCAGTTTTCTGTTTATGCATATGTTCTCTTCAATTTTGATGCAGGTCTCGTTCTTCCTCCGATTAAATTTCTGAATTGTGCAATAGATTTTTAGTTGCTGATTATATTATTAGATAATTGGTGCGAAAAATGAATATATCGATCTTTTTCTTTGATGATTAAGTTTTGTTTTTATTTATCGTTTGATTTTTGTACTGTATCAACAATTTCTGATTTCAAACTGCGAGATCTAGATCCTGGAATTAATGCGGCCGATCAGTATAATTTGTATCGTTTTTTATTTGTTGTTTGTTGAATTATCAGATTTTGTGCAGGATTATTTATTTGTTTATTTATTATTATTATTATTTTTTGTTTCTGAGCAGTGGCAGAAGAAATAGTGTGGTTATGCTATGTGTGCATTTTTTGTCATGCTTTTCAATTGGTGGTTTCTTATTATGCATATGTGGTAGTTATGCTCTGTCTAGCGTTCAGAATATCAAAGTGTCTTGATATTTGTCTAGGCTTTTTTGTTATATATAGATGCCTAGAAAAGACTCATGAAACTATCAGCTTGATTCCCATGCTTGTTTGTCAATCTGAGTTCTTTTGATGCAGTGTAGTTAGCATCGAGATGGGTTTTTACTCAGTCAAAAATACTAAATGGGTTTTTAGTGGATCTTATATCTATCCTTTGTTTGACTTCCTCAATTGGTAGAATTTCTTTTCATGCATATGTGGTAGTGTTTAAGTTTTCAAAACGGCTTGAATATTAGTTGTTGGAGTTACGGTATCATGGGTTCTATAGAATGTGATATGTGACACTGTGTATCCTTCTTTCCATGGAGTCTATATTTTGTCAAGTGTTTATAGTAGCATCACATATGTTTGAAATTCAGTGTGTTGGTCATAATGTTATCACAAACACATGTACTTGTCCTATTTTCTTTCTTTGCTCATCTGTTCATGTATGATCTTTCCATTATTTCTTGGGCATATAGAACATTGGCTGTATTTGGTTTTGAAGCTCGGAATTTTGGGTGTAGATATGGCAACAGGTGGAGCTGCTCCCCAACGAGGAACTGCTGCAGCAGCAGCAGCCAACCTTCGTCGAAGAAGAACAGCAGGAGGAGGTGGAACTGCTGGTGGAGCAAGTGGGACCATGCTCCAATTTTATACCGACGATGCTCCAGGACTCAAAATCTCTCCCAATGTCGTTCTTGTTATGAGCATTGGTTTCATTGCCTTTGTTGCTATACTTCACGTCATGGGAAAGCTCTACTTTGTCCGTAAAGAGTAGAATTCACTTTTCGTCTTGATGGTGGATTTGGATTTGGGGAAATAGAAGATACATTACTTTTTTTTTTCTTTTTATGTAACTTTGAGAACAATCAAACAGAAAACAGGGTGCTTCGAATTGTAGCTTTTTGATGATAGACTAGTCCATTGACGATGTTTATGTTTGTCTAACGTTGATGCCCCTTATTGATTTATGAATCTATGATACTGAGGAAGCAGATCAGATTAATTTCTGTTTTTTATTTTTCATTATTTTTTATGGTACTGCATTGCTATTTTTAGTCAGTGATGGGATTTAAGATTGATTTTATTGTGTTTATGCCTATACACTAGTACAATTGTAATATTTGTATCATTCTTAACAAGCAATTTAGTATGCTTAACAAAAAGGAAATTCTTGGAAGATCTTAGTATACTATATGCTACTAATGATGCATTCTACAAAACTGTACATACATAAATGTATGATTGTAGATATCAAGTACCATATTCAATAAACTTTAAGAAATATGTCTATAAAATATATTATGAACCATATTATCAATTATCATTTATACTTCTCTATTGTTCATCAAACTAGAACCAAAAACACGATTTCCTCCTATGATGAACCCGTGTTCTATGCCCTTTCCGAGAGAACTTTGAACTCCTGGTTACACGAAAACGATGATGAAGTGGGGTAGCATGATCACCACTATTCTTCAGAACCTTTCTCCTATGGAAATGAATGGAATTCCCCGAATATTTCAAGTGTGCTTGATGAGTAGTAGGCCTTAAGGATCTCGTCAGATGCTCGTAGTCGTAATTTCTAGGTCGTTGGAATGTAGAATTATCACCCAACTCAAACTCGTTTTCACTAGCACTAGCACTTGGCATAGCACATTCTTCAACCGTTTGTAGCTTGTAACATAAATATGTAGAGCAAAAGTCCAAAGATGAAAAATAAGTAGCAAAACAGGCCCATACAGCACGACAGATATTGCGACAAATGCATTGGCATATCTCTAATTTGTGCACCAAATAGTAGAATAATAGTACTGCAATAAAATTTCAAAAGCAGTGAAGTAGAATACCATCAGTTGGGGATTTTATTCGAATTCTTGGAAATTCAAGCATCTTAACTACTCACCAAAGTAGAGTAACATTGCCACCATCAACAGCTTCGACAATTGCGCGACACAAGTTTTCTATATAACAAATGAAATCTCATGTTAAACCACACACTGAGCTGCATTGAAAAATCAAATCAAATTGAAACAATTAGACAAACATTATCTCAAGCATAGTGCCAATACAACAACGAAGAGAGAACTAGATTTAGTTTCACCAAGTAAGCTCATTAGAGTAAATATATGATGCTTAAAAAAAGGATAAAATTATGAAAATAGTTACTTGCAAGATTTTCCTGAGAGAAAATCAAGAATTTTGACGATAACTTGACCAAATCCTGAGAAAAACGAGCCAACTGCATTCCCCATTGATGAAGCCAAAAAAACACTGTACTGCAAAAGGGAATTAAACAAGGAAGAAATTGAAATCCTCAACAAAAATGCACAACTTCTGCATCAAACAAACAAAATAATAAATAATAACTTTAAACAATTTAATTAACTTACATAATGATCAATGGGAGTGAAGAATTCAGTGATTTCGAAACAAGATGAGAGAAATTGAAATCAAGAGAAATTAGTGAACTTTGTTATCTTGCATTCCAACAACAACTAGTGGGCATTTAACACTTATTATTTTTACCATCCGTTATAATATAGACATAGAAACATAGTAGCTAAGATGCTTGAATTTCCTAAAAGCAACTATATAAACATAGAAATCAAATTATTCAAATATCAATAATTAGTCAAAATATTAATTTTTTTTGATTGAGGACAATAAAAAATGGACTCAAACTAGTAGAGAGAATTTGTAATGTATCTTACCGTTTGGAGAAGGGTGCTCGATCGCACATCCATTGAGAAGCATTTCTGAAGAGGGAACATCGTTTTATCAATTTTTTTAGGATAAAAGTAAAATTACAGTTTCGTCTAAACTTTCATATTATTATACAAGTATAGATATGATTTTCTTAACATGATTTAAGAAAGAGATATAAGGAGATGAAATCTCTCAATTCGAAAAACAAGTATAAAGACAGAGAACACAATTTCAATGTGTTATCGAACTATCCTTGATATCAATTTTACCTCTTGATCATTAATCCGTGAAATAGCTTCCATGTCATTAGAATAGCTAGAATTTGAGTTGTTAGAATATTGAGACAATTTGCAAAATTGTGTTGTGTTGTATTGTGAATGTAAAATTATGAATGAACATCTTATATTTATTCTTGTAAGATTTTGATACTATGTGCTTGTGATTCTTATAATAATTGAGACAATATTTACTTTACATATAAAACAAAAAGTTTAAATAAAAGCAAATTATAAAATTTCATACTATATTCATATATATATATATATATATATATTGTTTCTTTTACTACTTCAAATATTTTTTCTTTCAATTTTTTTTTTTTTAAATAAAGTATATAAAATGAATTATTAAGAGGTACTGAGGTAGGAACTTAATGTGCATGAACAAATTTGGCGCTCATCCATGTCGGCCCACCAAAATTCAGATTTCGAAAATTTTCAATTCAATTCGAGTATGTGAAACAACCAATTACATTCTTCGATTCCCACTCGCCATTTCAATTTCTCAAGGAGGTGCAAATTTAGGGATTACTATTCACTCCATTCTGCAAAATTAGGGTTCATGTCTGCCACTCCTGAAAACTTCTCGCAGTTGGACATATCCGAGCATGTAAGTTCGTATAGTTTGTATTTTCCTTATTGTGTTGATGGAGATGCGATTTCATATCGAAATGTGTACGAATATGCGTTTATGTATGTAATTGTGCGCAGGAAAAGGATAAATTGGTTGGCGAAGTGATCCGCTATATCTTGTTCAAAACTGAGCAGAATTCGGGGTGTCCAATAAAAAGGGAAGAGCTGACGCTGTTGATCTCTGGTAAAGGCTATAGACAGAGGAATTTGCCTGCTTTCATAATCAATGAGGCGAAATCGAAACTGTCCTCGATTTTTGGGTATGAATTGAGAGAGCTCCAGAGATCTCGGGCCTCGGTCAATCCGGGTCGGGCTTCTCAGTCGCAGCAGTGTGAGTTTTGTTAATCCTTGTTGGTTTATTTGAAGAAAAACTTCTAATTAGCTTGGTTGTTAGTTGGTCAATAAGATGGGATGTTTATTTATTTGGTAAGTTATTTACTCATGTAAATGTGTTTTTAAGGATTAATCACTTGAATGGAGTGTTGTAGTATAAGAAATTATCTTCTTATAGTACTTAGTTGGGAAAAATAGTTATATTTTTTAGTTTTAATGGGACCGAATAAAGAAGTGTTTTTGTTATTCGAAGCAGGATAAGGTTGTTTACATCAGATCTTTTCTGTTGAAGAATATTGATTTCTCTGAGTGTAAGGAGAAAAAAATGTGAATTTGAGAAACTTGATTTAATTTCACCACTTTTCTCATCAATATCTGTTTTTTCGTTCACTGGTGTTGCTTCTGATGTCAAAGAACACTTACTGTTGGAAATGCCTAAAGTTGAATGTTTTCCTTTAATTGAGTCTTTGTTAGTAATGGTAGTTGGTTGTCAGAGACAACTGCTTCTGATGATCCTGATTAGAAGCTTGATAATTGACTCTGAGTGCTTGGTGGATCCTTGCACAGTAAAAGTTATTATAGTTTTGTTGATGCAGCTGTAGGTGATGCAAAATCATATATAATCATAAGTAAGTTGCCTCCTGATATCTATGGGAAGTTTGTGGAGGATAAGAGTTCGTCGCATTTGTCGGGTTTGACTTTTGTTGTTATTGGGATTATCCATCTAGGTGGAGGCAGAGTTGCTGAAGGTATGCTTGCTTTTCTAAATTCTTCATTGATATCTTTTTCTTTTTCTTTTTTTCTTTCTTTAGTATAAGGATATTGATGTTATCTTGTGAATCTAGCTATTTAATACTACCCATTAAGCAGCTGAGAAACTTAAAATACTCCCTTTTCCCACTTCATTTATTGTTTGATTTTTTTTTTTTCATCATATATGTAAGTATCGTTTCTCTCCGATTCTTGAAGAAAATCTTTGGCATCATCTGAGGCGCTTGGGATTGCATGAGAATGAGGAAAACCATCCAAGTTTTTCAAACACCAAACTGGCGTTAGAAACACTTGTCCAACGAAGGTAATTGTTACCACATTTTAATGGGGGTTAGTTGGCTTTATGATCTGATCTTGGTTTTGAATGGCAGATATTTGCAGAAAGAAAAAGTAAATGGTCCTGAAGGCAACACTGTGTTTTATGAGCTTGCTGAGAGAGCTCTAGATGCACCACTATATGACCGAATCAAAGAACACATAGTTCAGGTGTCGTCCACTAACTTTTTTTAAAACAAAATTCAGTTTTGGTCTATTGTACCCCTTTTTGTTATTTGTTAGATTATCATGACTCGATTTTCTTGCAATATGAGGGATATTATGGTCATCAGTGAAAACATGCAGTCCCGAGTTCACATAAAGTAAAGAGCAAATGGATATAAGCGACTAGTAAAACCTACCCTGCATAATTTGTCCAACAATCTACATGTGATAGGGTATTTTATGATGATGAACTTGCTTATTGGTAATGGCTTATGGCCTATGTATTTTTTGGCCTTTCTTGGTGGTGAAATTGCTAACTTTATGTATTCTCACCCTCTTAATTGCATAAAATAAGAAAGAGTTTTCACCCCATGACATTTGCTGCTCTTATGCTTGAAGATTCTATTAATGGATGTCCACATGAATGTTCTATTCCCCACTGCATAACTGACAAAGCAATGGTGTTTTTCCTGGCAGATTGTGCAAAAAGACTTTACCTCGTTGGAGGCTGATTAAATCTCTCCTTTCCCTTGCCCTGTGCTTTGTACACGTAAGCTCTCTAGAAAGAACAGATGTTTTGCCTATAATCTTGATCTGTTCTCTAATTTCTTTGATGAATATTTAAGGGTGATAGAATCTGGACCCTTGATTCAATGCATGATTAATGCTATAGCTGATTTTACTAAGGCAGCTGCTATTGTATAGAATTCTGATCTTTCAAGTACATTATGTTTTGCTATTCAGATGTATTTGCCTCAATGTATTTGATGAACATGCATAGGGTTATTCTATTTCAACTAAATAGTATGTTATAGATACCTGATATCAATCTTGCAAAGCTTTATGTAGCTCTTTTATGGTACTAGAATATCGAACCATGAACGAAGAAAGGTGTTACAGTAATTGAAAATGGCAGGATTGTTTCCATGAATATAAAAAATCAACATAAAGTGGTACCACTAAAAAATATTTTCAATATTTTTCCCATATCTTAACAAAACTATGATGAAGAAAAATTGCAAAACTGGCATGAGAATTTTGAATGGTGCATTTTGAATCAGCACATGACGATATTTTTGCCACGTCAAATATGCTGTTGTATGTATTAAAATTGTACCCTTTGAAAGCAACACTATGATTTAAAAGGTGTTTGAATAAATATGAAATTACAACTAAAATCTAAAAATCATTTGATAAATAGAAAATAACTGATATCATTGTTAATTTTCTTTAATTTACAATTTATTTGATATATTTGAAACAGCCAAGTAATTTAAGTAATATAAATTTAAATATAATTTAAAATTAATACAATTATGAAATAAACCTGAACATGATTATTAAGTAAAAATTCAAAAAATACTAAATTTATCTAAAAAATCTGAAAATTGAAAATTATTCAAACAAACCAAATATTACTAAAATCTAGGAATTATCAAATAAATTTAAAAGAAAAACATATTTTTTTGATAATAATGTAAACACATACATACAATATCAAATATATTTTGATGTTTTAAACATCCAATAAAATATCGTGTTAGTGTTTTCTCGTAATTAACATTCTAAATCTAGCCTTTTTTTTTTTTTGATTTTTTTTTCAATTATTTTGACTTTGACCAACTAAATTATTTCCTATTGGATGTATGCATGAGTTTTTTTTTCGTTATATATATATATATATATATATATATATATAAAATAAATAGATTTGGATTCATCTATCCACGCAAAAGCTTATCCCTTGTTATCTTCCTTGGTTTTCTATATATCTCGATCCTTGTGCTATTATTACTCAATCCAATGATTATAAATTAAATACACTACACAACTTATATACACACACACACACAAAGAACAAAGATATATATTGGCTTTGATTGAGTGAATAAAACACTAGTATTAACTTTACATTAAAGATGGCTCAAACCCCTCTTAGAATTCTTCACTGGTGCAGCTGGTGAGTTTATTTAATTGGAATTTTAGAATATTATATTTAATTATTTGTTGCATGTTTATGTTTGAACATGCATGCATGCATGCATGTTCTTTTCTTTGGGAAGAAGAGATGTTATACTATTACATGCCTTCTGGATTTTGTCTTCCTCTTTAGTTTCTTTATTTTGCCTTGTTTGGTGTTTACTTCCACTACAAACTAGGTTTAATTTTCTCTATATATATAGTCCTTGTAAAATTTGAAGCCCATTGGTGGAAATTAAAACTTCATTTTTTAGTCATATTTCCTTCAGAAAATAAACAATGGATCATACTGATTTTATGTCACTAGAAAAGCCTCTTATTGTTATGGGTTGCATGTTTTTGTCATGGAAAATTATCAAACATATTTGGAGTTTCTTGAATTTAGAGAAGGATCCTGTAACTGTTCTTGTTACTGGTGCTGCAGGCATGGCTAATCTTAATTTTTATTTATTTGTGTCTATATATATATATATGTGTGTGTGTAGGATTTACCTATCCACCGTGGACAAATTTTGCATATTGAAATTTGCCTCCATTAGATAATTTTGTTACCATTGATTAGCATATTAATATGTATTTACGGTAGTCAGATCAACGTTTCCATATATACAAGGTTTTCGATTTTGCTCAATTGTTGAATTCTTGAATTAAAGATTTGCAATTTGAACTCAAGAAATCAAGTTAGAAATTTCCCGATTAAGGTGTTGATCTTCTTATCATATAGAGAAATTAAACATTGTTGAAGATAATCAAGAAACTAACATTCTTGACTTCATAGAATGATAAATAGCTACTAGCTAGGATAGTTTCTTTGAAATTGAGTCCAAATGGCTTTATTTTTCTCTTCAAGGGGTATTTATAATGGGCAAAAGATCAGATTTTTTTATTGTTTTTTTCTTGAATAATATACATTTGATTATAAGGAAATAAATCTATTTTTTGTTAACAGGGCAAATAGGTTATGCTTTAGTTCCAATGATAGCACGAGGTGCAATGCTTGGTCCTGATCAACCTGTAATCATACATATGCTTGATATTCAACCTGTAGATGGTGTCAAAATGGAATTAATTGATGCTGCTTTCCCTCTCCTCAAAGGTATATAATCAGTGAAACCATCTCACGAATTTTAATTCTGTAAAATAGGTCCGTCCATACACGATTTATAACCCACAACATAGAGTTTGACTTGTCAAAATGAATTTATTTTATTGCAGTCTCAATTTTCATCTTGTAACTTATGTTCTATTTGTTTTTTTAGTTTTTACCATCAATTTTGGTCTGACTACACTTGGAATGTCAATTTCAGCCTACGTCGGTTTTTCAATTCCAACGCCCATGTAGGCAAAAATTGGATTTATGAGCAAAATTAGATGAAAATGGAAAAAAAAAATTCTAGTTAGAGAAACAGAATTGTAATGCATAAAAATGATGGTAAAAAACAGACGTAATTGCAAAGAAAAAATATCACGACTTTAAAAAAAATACAAATTAATCCCCACTTTTCGAATTTTGCAAAAAAACCTAAATTACTAGACGAAAATTGCAATTTTCTCTACAGAGCTGCAACTTCGAAATTGGACACAAACATAGCATACACTGATTTGTTTTCGGACATTATGGTTCATTAGGTGTAGTAGCTACAACTGATGTCGTTGAAGCTTGCAACGGCGTAAATATCGTGATAATGGTGGGAGGATTCCCCCGAAAGGAAGGAATGGAGAGGAAAGATGTAATGTCAAAAAATGTTTCCATTTACAAGGCTCAAGCCTCTGCTTTAGAGCAATATGCTGCTCCCGATTGCAAAGTAAGTCGTTTCATCGATCCATCAATCGTTGTCTTCGTTTATATAACGTTATAAGGAAAATCGAACGTTCGAACGATTGGTTTTTTTAGTTTAGATTCTTGTCTTAAAACCTAAAGACAATGTAGTTAGAACTCCAACCAATGTTTTTAATCAAATTAATTAAGATGGTTTAGTTGGAGCAGCTCGATTCTATTGGTACAAATTCGGGTATAATTTTTCTGAATTTTTTTGGTGAAGTAGTTTTGACACGGTACAAACATGATACAACTTATAAATTGAATCACATATATAAATATAGCTATGAAACACCACATGGCAAGTGACAACACACAACACATTTATAGAAACATACAAATTCATAAACTTAGTTTGAAGGGAAAATCTCAAATTTTGTTTTGTAATTTAGGCATTGCCGACTTTTTTTTCCCTACCAATTTTACGTATTTCAGTTTTAATTATCAAAATTTTCCCTAAATTTGGTCCGATTTTGTTTGAAATGTCAATTTTTGCCTACGTGGCGCTGGATTTGAAAATTTCACATATGCAATTCCAGCGTCCACGTGGAGCGAAAATCGAAATTTCGAGCAAAAGTAGATGAAAGTTGGAAAACATAGTTAAAGAATTTAACCCAGAATACCTAAAATTAGTGGTAAAAAGTGGGCAATGTCTCTTAGTTATTGGACGAAAATTGCAACTTTTCCTTAGTTAAAACTATACCCTTCCATGTTTTTCTTTTCAATTATACATTTTGCATTTAAAATAAAATAAAATCAATAGGACAAATACACACAACACAATAGCATGACACTATTCGAAGACATCTAATTTTTAATGATACGAGCTGGTGTAGATGCAACGATCATTTTCTAAACACAAAGATGTGATACATACAAAAAAAAGAATTCATCTTATTTTGAAAATTGCAGGTATTGGTGGTGGCAAATCCAGCCAACACAAACGCAGTAATCTTGAAAGAATTCGCACCTTCAATCCCAGACAAGAACATCACTTGCTTAACAAGGCTGGATCACAACAGAGCTCTAGGCCAGATTTCCGAGAAGCTCGATGTTGATGTTAGCGACATCAAGAACGTGATCATATGGGGGAATCATTCTTCGACCCAATATCCGGATGTGAATCATGCCACTGTAAACACAGGCAGTGGACAAAGGCCTGTAAGAGAGCTCGTGGACGACGATGAATGGTACTTCGTTCAGGACTTTTATCGAACACTTGGTGAGCATTGTGTTTTAGCCAGAAACTTGATCGCTTTTCGTGTTTTTTAGGCTGAAAACGGAGTTCATCACGACGGTGCAGCAGAGGGGTGCTGCCATTATCAAAGCTAGGAAGCTCTCGAGTGCATTGTCTGCTGCATCTTCTGCTTGTGATCATGTACACGATTGGCTTCTCGGAACTCCCAAGGTTAAATCATAAAAAGTTATATTAGACGATTTAATATAATTTCGTAAGATAAAGCCTCATTAGTCATTGCCATAAAATCAAACCCAATTTTACGAAAAATCATTTATGAATTATGAGTTGTAAATTGTAAATAACGTTTCATCAAAAGTGAATTAATGAAATTATAGGGGTCGGACAATAATTTGAATTTTTTTTTTTTCGCTCTTTGAAGCATTTTGGTTAGAATGTCCAAAATTAGTCACGTAAATCCACAATCGGACTAGTAATTTAACTATTTATGACATAAATTTAGGATTTCTCACTCATTGAAGATATCTGGTTCAGTTTATGCTCAATACACGATAACATAAAAAAATATTTTAAATTATTGTCCTAAATTTATAGACGGTCTTTTCCTCCATTAGTCGATTTTTTCAAGAATCATTTTTTGCAGGGAACTTGGGTGTCAATGGGGGTGTATTCTGATGGATCATATGGAATACCACGAGGCGTCGTTTATTCTTTCCCCGTTACATGCGACAAAGGCGAATGGTCTATCGTTCAAGGTTAGAATTTGGATGTAACACTAGATTGAGACATAAAATCATTAAAGATATGTTTGTTTGCTCAAAATTGGAATTTTATCTAAATATACAGGTCTTAAAATTGACGAATTTTCAAGGGAGAAGATGGACCTCAGTGCAAAGGAGTTGATGGAGGAAAAAACATTGGCCTATTCATGCCTCAATTGAGACAACAAATTGGACATATGTTTCCTTTGTCTATGTGTTGTCGTAGGCAAATATGTAGTATAATAAATCCATGTGACAATGATTTTTCTTGTATTCCTACTTGAAAATAAAATGAATGAATCACCACAATTATTTCACATCATATCATAATATCATGTTTCATTTCATTCCTTTATAATACTACGTGTATAATTTGACATCATATATCACTATTTATGAGAAATATATTATATTACATAAATAAATAAATAAATAAATCTGAAAAATATGTGGCATATCTTTACTCAATAATGGGAATGATCCTTTGGTACTCCTACATCCTACATTAGGCAATTATGTGAAATGTCATTATTGATTTGCACATAGTTCATATACGTATTCTAAAATGCGGTCTAGGCGGCTCCTGACCGCACCGATTTTTGCCTATTTGGCCACCTTAGGCGCTAGGCGACCCCAGACGGAGTTAGGCAAAACAATTCGGCCCTAGGTGCCAAATATAATTTTCTTTTTTACTATTTAGCAAAATGATGGAATGCTTAATGTCTTATAGACTTTTATCAAATTATTAGTATTTAATTAGATATAGATATAAAATTAATGAAATGAGAAATACAAATAAAATTTAATTTTATAATCAGTGAATAAGCCATTCATAAATATAATTCAAATGAGATATTAAGTTTTTATTTGTACTTCAATATAAACTAAAAAAATTATATGTACAAGAGTTCCAAAAATATTTTTTACATATAAAAATTTAAGAAAAATATCTAAATATCTAAAAATCTATGCGCCGCCAAGGCTCCAACTAGACATTCTAGGCGGAGCTACACTTGTGTGACCCTGGAGCACTAGGATCCGTGCTCCCGACCCGCCCTGACCCGCCCAAACCTGCACACACACACACACATATATATATATATATATATATTTTTTTTTTTTTTCGCTCATATACTATTGAGGTATTACAAATTTATTTTATAGGTATTACAAACATGAACTAAAGGTATTTGATACCTGAAGAGTATATGTGTGATACCTTTAGACTTGTGAGGTGCGCGCACGGCGGGTGTGGGCGGTATGGGCGCGTGCGGTTTTGAGGTATCACACATTTGTTTTATAGGTATTATACATATGTGATACTTGAAGAGTATATGTGTGATATCTTTAGACTTGTGAGGTGTTCACGCGGCGGGTGTGGGTGCATGGGCGCACGGCGTGAGCACACGGTGTGGGCGCGCGGTTTTGAGGTATCACACATTTGTTCTATAGGTATCACATATGTGTAATACCTAAATAGTATATGTGTGATATCTTTAGAACAAATGTGAGATATCAACAGGTGCGCGTGTGGACGCACGGCAAGGGCGCGTGGACGCACGTGGGAGCAGCCCACGCGCCGGGTCGGGTTGGGGGCATAGATCTAAAATCCGTGTCCCTAGGGCATACAATTTTTTGCCTTCTAGGCGCTAGCGCCAGTCAAGCACCCGACTAATGCCCAACAAATTTTAGAATATTGGTTAGATGCTAGTGAGATAAGAAGAGAATAATACATTTAATATAATAATTCATTAATTATAGGTTGAAATTCACCAAATTTTGGGTTGGTGCGATGTCACGTGTCATCATAGGATTAGAGCCACTTGTCATGGGGCTATGTGTCAACATCACCATTGTCAGCCACAAGCTTCCAACTAAGTGAAATCAATGAGTTCAACTAACAAATATTAAGTATATATGCAGTGAGTCAATTATAATCTGCCCCACAAAATTATAATGCCTTTTTGCATTGAAGTAATGGAAACTGTAAAAACCCCACGTGATTAAATGAATTTGTGAACTCTCTCTTCATTTTCAGAGCAATAGATCATCGCAAAATTTTATATAACACCAACTTATAAAGAATATACGTTTAATCTCAGAGCAATACATCGTCGCAAAATCTTATAATTTTCAGAGCAATGGATCATCACAAAAACTTATATAACATCAATTTATAAAGAATATAATTTTATGAGATTAAACGTTTTAGTTGAGTATCTAACTAATATTTAATGAGTTATAGATATTACGATTTCATATGAATATTTTTTTTAACACTCCATATTCATGTTATTATATTTACAAAGGCTAAGTTGGCTTTGGACTTAAGGTGACTTTTACAAGTCTTAAATTTGAGATTTAAGATGATTTAGTGAGTATGAATTTTGAGAATCTCGTGTTTGTTTTTGATTTTGTAGAAATTCATAAAAAGAATGAAAAAGTATCGCTTTTATTGTGAATTGTAGAAAATGTAGGATATAATTGTAGGATTTTGTAAATACTTCTCTAAACACGAACTAAACTGAACTCATCCAAAATTCGGATGGACTAAATTCAATTCAAACGTCCCTAAAAAAACATTGCTATTATAAATGCATTCTCGAAAAAATTATTTCACTATCACGACGATTAATAATATTATTTAGTAAGATTTACTTAGATATGTACCAATTTATTATCCAATAATACATTCGCCAATAGTGCAACTCCTCTAAGCCAAAAACACTTGGAAAATAACTATACATCAATACTAGATTACACTCTAATTTAATATAAACATGCTTCTTAATTCTCTTATCTTAATCAACACATTACATCCTTGAGAAGTTTGTATCTCTGACCAACTGGTCGGGGAGAAGGAACTTTTCCGGTGGCCTTCTCCACCGACGGGCCGCCTTGATGCCGCTTGATTTTGTCGCCACCGCCGGAGTAGGCTGATCTTACTTCATTTGCATCTGAAGCCAATTTATTGATCCTTGTAGACGATGAGCTTCTAAGTAATTGCCTTGGTGATACATTTTTTCCTTCCCATTGACACCAATCACAAATTTCAATCGACTCGTTTTGATAATTGCTGCAGTATCTGATCAAAACTATATATATTAATATTAAGCCGTAATAACATATACTACAAGGAAAAACTATAATTTTCGACTGATAACTTAGACTTTATTCACCTATTTAGCCCTAATTTTGTGTACAACGATATTGGTCCTCTAATTATCACATTTATCAAATTTCATTAGATTTCACGATTTGCGACTCCCGTAAACATTGAGGTTGAAAATGCTGACATAGTTTTTTCTATGTTAGAATCCACATATATAGAAATTGACGTTTTGAGTAAACTCAGACTCAAATTTGAAAACTATAATAGTTAAAGGATCAAAATAGAAATACGTGAAATTATATAATAAATTTAAAGTTAACAAACTATAAGGTATAATGTGAAATTTGAGATTTTGCCTTTTAATACTAATAGTCATATTCATCTTGAGAAACATGCATGTATTCAGCAGTCAAAACTACGTAGTTTTGAAAAAAACAGTACATAAAATCGAAAGGGAGTTTCTTACGAGTGTTGGAAGCGGTGGCGGCAGTTGGAGCACCGGAAAAGCTTGTCGGAGAAGCCAACATCGCCGCACAGACAGCAAACGTCGATCTGGACATCCACCATTGTTTCCGACAAGAATAAATTAAGACTTAGAAAACACACACAGAAATATTATGAAATAGAAACTGTAAATGAAAAAGACATTGATAGTGGGGTTCAGAGTCGGTGTGCGCCTCTCTTTTATAGACATACTTGGCACACAATTTTCCACATTTTTTAATATTAATATCTATCTACGTTCCATTTTTTAATATTTTATTATTTCAATAAATTATTCTAAACATGTCCAGAAAAAGGTCGTCTTTTATGAAGGTATCATTTTTGGTCAACTTCATAGAAGTGTAACTTTTTTTATGAGATCTGGATCATTTATTGTATTTTTTAATGTTTCATTCTATATTTTATTATTTTTAATATGAATCAGATAGTAATTAATGATATAATTTCATAAGAGTCAAATAATTCAAAACAATTTATGTTGAAAGTCTCTTTGAAATTTAATATAGGAATCATAATATGGATATGAATGTGATAAGTATTGTCTCATAAATCTTAATTCATGACATAAAACTCCACTTAAAAACTTCCAACTTGGATGTAGAATGTGAATTTAATTTATGAAGTATAATATGTTCATATATATATATAAAAGAAAGAGCTCAAAGATGCCCATATCACATACAGCGACGCAACGACATTTAAATTTCTATTATAATTTTTTTTGGGTATAATTTAACTATTTTAATTAAACGATAAAATGAAAAAAAACTTGGAAAAATGCTAGAGTCGAATTAAGAAACTTGATTAATGTTACAAAATTTGAAATATATTTTCTATACTATTTATGTACACAACATTTTCTAATTGAACCACAGCCACTCAACTGATTATCTTTATCATAAAATAAAATATTCAATCAATTACGATTTGTCACGGGAAAAACATGCATGGACATATAAGTATTCCTGACTAAATTTTGTTTTTTAATCATAGGTCAATATCAGAAAATTATAGATGAAGTTTTTCTTCAAACAAAATATTATATATTCAACATTGAAATGAGATGGTTATGTCATATATATAATTTTTAATTATATTGAATGTTGAAAGTTACTTGTAATGAGATTATTAAAAATGAGAAGAAAAAAATTAAAGATTATATAAAACGCTATCCATTATATTTGATTTTTACCACTATTTTATTTATCTTCAATTAGTTGTGTGATATATAAATGAAAATTAAACACAATACTTTTATATATAAAAACCATTTATTTCGCACAACTGACATATATTGCTAGTAAATTGTATATATTATTTAAGATTTTGTTATTTTTATATTTGAAATTTTAATTTGGACTATTTTTTTTAGTTATCTAAAAAAAACCTATATATTTATGAATTAAAAATTTAACATTTAATTAATATTCAAAAAATATTTGTTAGATTTTTGCCTAATTTTTTTCTTATACAAGTATTTGAAATCCAATACATCTCATTTGAATTCCAACGTAAGGATAAAAATCAAATATTTTAGTTATGCATCTGATGCATGTATCCAAAACACAATTAGAACATGATCACCAATCTTAAAACATAGGCCTATTTTATTTAGAGATGAACTCTAATCTCATACATAAGAACTGGATTCATAAGATTTTAATTCTTTTTTCACTCCAACACTTTAAAAGTTCACTTTAACTATTTCAACTGTCAACCTTGATACAGATCTGATGCAAGTCAAATCCTGCATTAAATCTTTTTCTTATTTTTTATTCATTTTCTTTTCTTTTCTATTTTGATTTCTTTAAATTTTGATTAATTTGTTATATTATACATAATTAATCTATCAAATATTAACATTTAAGGTACTTTAATTATATGCAATTAAAATGATAAATAATACCATATATTATTTGAATAATAATGAAAATCATGTTTATTTAAATTTATCATAAAATTTTATATACAATGCAAAATATTATTAAAATTACATGCAATGTTTTAAATTTGATGAATTTTTTTTTTTTCAACTTTTCGTAGTCCACTGAATGACTATGAAACAAAATCACTGATAAAATAAAATTTAAAAAATTTGATGAATTAATAATATTTACGAATATTAGTAAATATATGACAAATATTTTTAAGACCTTTCAAGAACAAGAACAAATGAATCATACACGGTTTTTCAGTGGATAAGTGGCTGTTTTCAACTTGGTTTTTCTTGGTTCTTTCTTGTTATTCATAGTGTGTATATATAGTCTTTAAAATCACTGTAATGCACACTACACACTAGAGTAATTTGCATATTGAGATCAGTTCTAGGGTTTGAGATATTCTCTCTCAAAGTTGTATAGTTGAAACTTGAGAGTTAGGGTTCTTCAAGTTGAACTTTAAATATAAAAAATAGTGAAAGAAGATAGAATATAATAATCAGGTAATAACAGTTAAATTAGTTGGTAGAATATATATAGGGCAAACATAAGACTACTACATAAAAGGAGAGCACAAATAATATTAAAAAGAAAATCTAGATCATCAATCATATATAATTATATATATATTTTTTTCCATAAAGTTTTATATTTTTTTTTTATTGTAACAAAATATACACGACAAAAAAACACTGCACGATTATATAACAAAATTGTATCATCGCTAGGTTAATTGTAAATCTTTTTTTTGTGAAATTAATTGAATACATTTAATTTAATGATAGATTGTGATGTTATTGTAAATCTCATTAACATATATAGACACTAATGTATAACTACTATTTAAAACCCCTCTCTTTCAGTGTTTGTTTCAGCTTATTTTAAAGCAACTTTGAATAGAAATGGGTTGAGACAATTTTTAAATAATTTTTTGTATGAATATTAAATAATAAATAATATATAAATTATTAACGAATATTAATTATTAAACAAAAACTAAATAAACATGTTTATAAATATAAGCGATAGATTAAAAATGAATATAAACGAACGCTAACTGAATTTGATTACTGCTAAAGTTCTATTCATTTACAATCCTAATTAAGTAATAACCCTCAGGTCATGACCACGTTAATTTTTTGAAATCATATTTTGGTATTAACATGTGCTTGGATGATGGAAGAAGTTTATTTGATTCTAGTAAAATAGTTATATTCGACTTAATTTACATGTTGTATGCATTAAAGAATGAAATATAAAATAGTTATATTCGACTTAATTTAATTTCTTATGTAGGATTGATTTTGAATAATTACATCCTCAAAAAGAAAAAAATATCTAATTTAAATATTTGAACCTTATTTTTTCATTGCACTTTTCTCTTGAATTTGTGATTGTTCTACTCCCTCATCTTGGATAGATTTTTCCATAAGACTTATCTGGAAAAGGAAAATGCAATTTGAATTGGTAATTTCCCGGTGGAAATCCATCCATGTTAATAGAAGTGTTTAAATGATTTGAATCGTTAGTTTCAATTTAAAAAATCGTGGAAGGCCAAACTGAAATCTAACAGTGGGAATTTTAGTTTCGATTTGTAAACCGACGGTTTGCACGGTTATTTTTTTTAATCTTTAAAATTAAATTTGCATGTAAATATTACAATTATTACAAAATAATAATATTTTTTGAGTTAATAATTTGATATGAATTAAAAGTTAGATTTAACATTTACAAGTTACAACAATACAACATTACAACTTAAAAATTAGAATTTACAATTTAAATACAACTAAATACAAACCATAAACCTAAAAAAACTAAAACTTATAATACAAATTAAAAATAATAATCAATAAACTTAAAATTAAAGAGTAGAATAACATAAATACATAATATTATTTATATAAAAAATAATTATATTTAAAAAAATAGATAAAACCACGGTTAAATTGTCGGTTCCAATCGCCGGTTTCCCATTTGAAATTACCCTGAATCAAAACCGAACCATATAACCACGATTTACGGTTTCAATTTTGAACCGAAATCGTTAACTGCAGTTCAATTCTGGTTCGATTTTGATTTTCCGAATCAGATGGGCACCTCTGCCTATCGGGTACCAAAGTTGATGGAACAAAGATTCTTTCGATTTTCAAATAATTTGCGTCTCCTCCCCAAATAACTTATGATCTCATGTTATTTCATGTTGGATTTTCATTTATGAGTTGTTTTTGTGGTTTTGATATTTATTTATTGTCTAAAAAAATAATAGTTTGTAGAAAAATAAAATTGGGAAGCCTGAATCCCATAGAAAATCTGTCCCCGAACATGGATGTGGAATCCCCATCTCTGTACCAAATTTTTAAAAGAAGGATAATAGTGAAGATAATATTTAATGTGATGGTATGAAGATGATATTATTAATGCTGTTTCCCGAAACCGCCCATTGCCGTTCCTAAATGCGATGCTCTTAAAATTTAAGAGACAAAATGTAATTTATTAAAGTATAAAAATATCATAAACTTCAAATGAGAAATCCGTCCAATCAAATTGGTCTCACCCACCAACCAAACGAGAACAAGAAATTCAAATATCAGTTGAGGCCCAATTTAACTGGAGGCCCAATACTAAATTCTCCATTGTAATGTGTATGGGCTTTCAATGTAGGCCCAGTAAAACTGGGCTCATTCAATAGCCCATCCAAACCCAGACCGATACTGTCGTATGAATACGTCGTTTCAAAAAAAGTTCGCTCAAACCCTCCAAACTCACCGAGGTTTCTACCCACTAAGCTCTGAACTCTTCGTGGAAACTAGAGCGAGAGCGAGAGAGAGAGAGAGAGAGAGAGAGAGCGCTTAGCCTAGCCGAGCCGAGCCGCGGTTTCGGAAGTTCAGCTTCGTAGCTTACTTTCTGTTGTATCAATTCTTAAAAGTTGTCTCGTCGAGCCGATACAAGCCGCCGATCCAATCTAGGTTGATTTTTGCTTGAATAGACTGAAATGGCGTTTGGTTCACACACTCCTGATATCGCAGGCGACCGGCAATCTGGACAGGATGTTCGCGCACAAAACGGTAAGCATTCGGCTATATGTATGTAAATGTTACTATGTATGTATGTATGTGAGGATGGTTCTTCTAATTTGTGTGTGAAATCATTTCATTATGATCCCCTTTTTATTGGAAAATTTGTAGTGATGGCATGTCAGGCTGTTGCGAATATTGTCAAGTCTTCGCTTGGTCCTGTTGGCCTCGATAAGGTGATTTCTACTTCACTTTCTACTCAGATGCTATAAATTTATGTCGACTAGGAGCTTGAGTTGGTTGTTTTTATTGAAGATCAATTATATTCATGGTTAGAGTATGCTTGTGGAATGAAAAGATGCATTACCTCTCTCATTTTATATGAAACATAAATAATTGAGCCATGTTTCGAGTTCTATGTTGGTAAGCAATTAGTCTTTGCTGGTTTTTTGAGTGGATGTGACTAAATGAACATAACTAAGGTAGACCCTTTCTGGTATAGAGATTTTTGCTATACTCTGGGTCTGTGAAGTGATGCTTAATATCGTCTTTTTTGGAACAAGTTGCCATTCTTAGTCTAAACTGGTAAGCGATCCAAGTTCACATACCAAAATGTAAGTTTCCTTTTAAGTGATAGTAGCGGACTAGCGGTAGCTAATAAATTTACTTAACAACTTGCTATATACAATCATGTAGTTATTAGTGTGCATTCTCAATATTCCGTTTCATACATTCCAGATGCTTGTGGATGATATTGGTGATGTAACAATCACTAATGATGGTGCCACAATACTGAAGATGCTGGAAGTGGAGCATCCAGCTGCCAAGGTGAAGGGATCAGTTTTTGGTTTCTACAAGTTTAAGATTTAAACAGCATGGTTTGTATCTGCATTACATTAATCTTCCGATGATACAGGTCCTTGTTGAGTTGGCAGAACTACAAGACCGAGAAGTTGGAGATGGGACAACTTCTGTGGTCATCATAGCTGCAGAGTTGCTTAAGGTAACATAACTATTCTGGCTGGAAGATTGGAAGAGCCTTTGTTGTCATTTTATGTGCTCTGATTTTGACATCTTGGATATAATAATGTTGAATACTAATTTATATGTATATATATATATATATATATATATATATATATTTTTTTTTTTTTTTTTTTTTTTCTACAGAGAGCTAATGATTTAGTGAGAAATAAGATACATCCAACATCAATAATCAGTGGATACAGAGTAAGGTTTATTCTTTCTTTGTCCACTGGAGTCTTTATCTTTACATTGCTTTATGGTTCAGTCTGTTGCATTCTCATGCAATGTTTGATTTCATGTATATTTTTGGCAGCTTGCAATGAGGGAAGCATGTAAATATGTTGATGAGAAACTGGCTGTAAAGGTACACTCTTCTGGACTTTGGATCCTTCAGAATTTTGAAATGTTCAAGTTTTGTATTGTTGAACATAGTGAATATAATAGAAGACCAAAATATGTCAAAAAAACTGACTGGTTGATCCTTCTTATTGGGTACATATCAACATACCCAAAATTTTAAAACCTTTTGAAGTGTGATGTTGTATAGTTCTGGATCTTATACATGGCAAAGTAGCACACTCTTTATTTTGTCTCTTAGACCTTGATTTTTTCTTGCCTCTGAAATTCTTATCTTTTCTTATGCCCTTCAAAAGTTGAAGGCAATGTTTGTAACCTAGAAGGCTAGTCAGAAAAGTTATGGTAAGATGAGATACCCGGAAATCTAGGTTATGAATTATGGTCTGGGTACTTTTGTGTTGCTCTTACGTTGCTGAAATGTTATATGCTGCTTATCATTTAATAAGATTTGATCATTGGCTTCTTTTGGATTAATGTATTTATATGTATGTCAGGTAGAGAAGCTTGGTAAAGATTCTCTTGTAAACTCTGCTAAGACCAGTATGTCCTCAAAGTTGATAGGTGGAGATAGCGACTTCTTTGCAAATCTGGTAAGTTGATGATAGAATAGGCGTTGGAGTTGCATTCAGTTTTCTCATTTATGTTAGAATTTTTTAAGTTCTTGGCTGGGGTTCTGTTCCAGTGCATGGCGTGAAAGTGCTGCGTCCTTCCCCCTTAAGTTGCATGATTTAGTTTTGTGCATTCCAGGATCAATTTGTATATCTTCAATCTCTTTATTTGTAGCGTAATACACTTCTATTTCACTTCTAGGTTGTGGAAGCTGTACAAGCAGTTAAAATGACTAATGCAAGAGGTGAAGTCAAATATCCAATCAAGGTTGGTAGTGCACAGTATACTAGTTATGCATTTACTTGTTACTGTTTTTGGCATAACTCATTTCTAGTGATTCTTGAGCCTTATCTAGAATGATGCAGCAGAAAGATTTATGTATCTGTGTGTGCGCGCGTTATACACACAGACAGACATAAAGAACCCATGGATTAAATACTTAAAAAGGGCAAAGAAAGATGTGGATTTCCTATCTTGGGTTTAGTAAGAAAAAACTAAAAGAAACAATGTTCCTTGATCTGGTTTTGTAGCTTGTATAAAAATATAAATACATTTTCACAGAATTATTGATTAATGTGTTTAGTTGAAAGAGTGTATATATAGTTGACACTTGACATTTTCAAGGTCCTTATGGAAATGCAATGAAACTAGAATTAATGGGTTGCCGCTTTCTTTTCACTTCTCTATGTGAAATCCCAGATCCACATAGATATTAAATAAACTCAGATTTGATGAGTGGATATGAAAAGAAGTTCACTGCACATGTGAATGATGTTTGCCTTACATCATCCTTTTGACCTTTGATCTCAAAGAATATAGCTCTAATGATCTCTTTGGTGTTCAGGGAATCAATATACTTAAAGCCCATGGTAAAAGTGCCAGAGATAGCTATTTACTTAAAGGATATGCACTCAACACTGGCCGTGCTGCACAGGGGATGCCATTGAGGGTTGCCCCAGCCAGAATTGCTTGTCTCGATTTTAATCTTCAAAGGACAAAGATGCAAATGGGTGTCCAAGTTTTGGTCACTGACCCCAGAGAGTTGGAAAAGATTCGTCAGAGGTGATTGCTTCTAATCATCTTTTGTAAACTGTTGTGTCTTAGAATGAGACAGTTGATTGTGATGGATTTTATTTTGCATCTTTTCATGTCTTTATTATTGGACATGTTTGTTGGATGTGCACTTGAATTTTCTTCTAGTAAGCCTTGTTATTTGTATCAGGGAAATATAATATAGTTTTTTATGGCTAACTAAATATAGTGTGTTAATTTCCTAGATATCTGTATTTTGATCTGATCCTGTTTGTCATCTTCTTTTATTGCTTATGCATATAAAGTCTGGTTTTAGAGGCGACATTGAAATTTTGAAAATACAGTGTTCCCTGGAATTTTAATGTGTAATATATAATGATTGATTAAACTCGTCTTGCAGAGAAGCTGACATGACAAAAGAACGTATTGAGAAGCTTCTCAAGGCAGGAGCAAATGTAATTTTAACCACAAAAGGAATTGATGACATGGCCCTCAAGGTAAGCTTTTTACACAACTTTAGCTCCATCAAACTTCTAGAATCCATGTCATTTGTTGAATTTATCTCAAATGGTTGGCTTAATGCTACATGTGTGTAAGGCTTGCTACAATGATGTACAGTGTTGTGGTGCTTTAAAGTTATTAGCACGAGTAGCATGATCTATTATTGAAGATAAGTGATCAGTGCATCCAAGCTTTCTTCTTCCACCTCCAATGCTGGCTACTGATAGTGTTTCCATTGATTTTGTGTTTTAATTGCAATATCCACGTGCAAGTAAGGCAATATTTAAAAAAGCTTACTTGGTTGTGGGGGGGGGGGGGGGTGATGTTGGCAGCACTTTTGGAAGTGTTGAAGTCTGAACATGTGCAATAAAATGTGGTAGCATTATGCTAATAAAGTTATCTTTAGGCGTTGACTTTCTTTTTCCTCACTGTAATCCCTTCATCTTAATTCTAAATTTCTTTGTGTTCTCTGCCTTCTGTTACTGGTTTTGCCATTGAATTCTGTGTAATATTGTGACAGTACTTTGTGGAGGCTGGTGCAATAGCTGTCAGACGTGTCCGCAAGGAAGACCTGCGCCATGTTGCCAAGGCAACTGGTGCAAGTGCGGTAAATTTTTTCTCATCTTCATATTGTCTGCCTGCTATATGTTCTTTGTTTTATCATGCTTTAACTTTTCGGTATATTATATGTATTATGACAAATGAAATGGCTTTTGAATGACTTGAGTAATAGTAACATCTTGCTACAATTTAATGTTAACTAGAAAGCAGCAATTAATGATTATGTCTTGCTTCTTTTTAAATTGAAAGATCATACAAAAAGCCTCCATGGTTTAGGCATTCATACACTAGCATTTTCGCTTGTTGAAAGCATATTGAAGTTTTTAACTGATAAAACATTTGAATTTTCTTATTAACCTTGTGAATGAAATAGTAAGTACTTGACCTGAAAGATGAACTGTTTTTACTGGACAAAAAAGGGAAAAGCTGAACTGAAAGAACCTTTCATCTAGTTATAGTGGATTGAAGCCTAGGAAAGGGTGAAAACAGTATCATGTATTATTGTATATGGCTTGATTAGTCCTTGAGGGGTAACTTTTCTGTTCATAATCATTGCTCCTCTACAGGTTTCAACTTTTGCAGATATGGAAGGGGAAGAAACATTTGATTCATCTCAACTAGGATATGCCGATGAAGTAGTTGAGGAACGTATTGCTGATGACGATGTGATTATGATAAAAGGAACCAAAACCATTAGTGGGGTATGAGTCTGGACCCTGTTATGTTAGTAATCTTTCTTGTTGCCTGTGGAATACTTCAGCTACTTTCTCGTTTGTTCAAGTCAATGCTCTGGCCTTAAATGCAAATGTATTATAAGTTTCATTTTTAACTGTTTCACATGATTATATGAATTGAATTAAAATGTGTTTTCTTCAGGTTTCATTAATACTTAGAGGTGCCAATGATTACATGCTTGATGAAATGGACAGGGCTTTGCATGATGCTCTATGCATTGTCAAAAGGACTCTAGAATCTAATACTGTAAGTACCTGCTCTTTTTGATTATTTATCCTTATCAGAAGCCTATTATGCTTGTTTCTAGTTTTTGTCAGAGTTGTACATGCTATTTCCAGCAAATTTCCATTATTTTTAGCCTATTACGTCTGTGTATTTCTATGTAACATTACTATTTATTAATATATTGAATTGACTTGAGGTTATTTGGAAAGGATGTACGAAGGGAAACCTGAACATCTTGAAATGTGGAATTTATATTCTCAATCGCTCATGACAGTAGTCTGTAGCATGTGCCAGTGTGCTGGTCATAAAAACGCTAATATTTAGTGTGAATAAATTAATTATCTTCTTGAATTATGGTGAAATTTAGGTGGTTGCTGGTGGAGGTGCAGTAGAGGCAGCACTTTCAGTATATCTGGAGAATTTGGCTACAACACTGGGGTCCAGGGAGCAACTGGCAATTGCCGAGTTTGCTGAATCTTTATTAATCATACCCAAGGTCCTTCAGGAAAAAGAGCCCGAATTATTTAAGCACCAATTGTTGTCTTTTGCATCTGAAGTGCGTGTTTGAATGTTTTTTTCTAGGTACTTGCTGTCAATGCTGCTAAAGATGCTACTGAGTTGGTTGCCAAACTACGAGCATACCACCACACTGCACAAACCAAGGCAGATAAAAAGCATTTGTCAAGGTACATGTCCAATTTTACTACCATGAAAATACTATTTTCTTTTGATGTTACTCTTCATGAATAATAAAGGATCTTCATGACAATCTATAGGAGTTAATGATCTAGCACCCATAGTTAAATCTCTTAACTTCCCAAACGATCCTGTTTGTCCTTCCTATAATTGACATCCTGGTAGGCAAAGATTTACATGGAATGCGAAGCCAATCTATCTCTGAGATCCTTTATCATAATGGGAACAAATAATAGAAAGCAATAATAATTAATAGCATATGGGAATAGGAAGCTCTAATCAGTGCTTTAGGTATGAGAGACCTGCCTTAACTGCAAGTACATTCACTATACAATTCCATCCTCTATCCCATTTCCTCTCGAGAAACAAGCGGAACATAAATTGGTGCACATACATCAATTATTTAGATATGGTGTACATAGGGAATTATCATAAAATTGCCCTACTTCATTGAGTGGAAATTCTCTTTTGATAGAGCACAACTAGGGCTGTCCCGAAATGAACCAAATAGTTGTTTGAATAACAAGTTGTACCCAATAGCCAAGTCACGACTGAATCAACTATTTTAAAAGAATCAACAAAACGAGAAGTTGTCGCACAGCTTTGGATAAAATTTTGCTATTACGCCTACTTTTAGTAGCAAGGTTCCTCTACATTTGATGTGCCAATAAGAATTTGCCAACCGTAGAATGTTGGGATTAATTACCATTTACGCTAACTAGGTTTACAAGTTTCATCACTCACAGCGCCGTAATGGAATTTTTTTTCTTGTTCTTAATTGACATACAGTTTATAGTATAAAGATACTGCCTGACTTCTTTTTATTTCTACTGCAGCATGGGTCTTGATTTGGTAAAGGGTTGCGTTCGCAACAACTTGGAAGCAGGAGTAATCGAGCCTGCTATGAGCAAAGTGAAGATAATTCAGGTTAGAGCTTGAAACCTAATGTTTGATTGACATCTCAGCATTTGTTAAGTGCTAAATTGCTAATTCAAAATTTTGTGTCTTCTCTTTCTATCAGTTTGCTACTGAAGCTGCTATTACGATTCTTCGAATCGATGACATGATCAGGCTTGTTAAGGATGAACAGGATGGCCAGGATTAAATGTTTGTTCCCCTGGTAATTTATAGACATTTGTTCTTACATAGGGTGGATAGTTTTGTACTATTGAAGGGAATTTTGCTGTTTAATGATTTTTCTAATTCTTCCTTTTTTGTTTTGTTGTGTGGTTTTATGTCTCACTTTTTTGTAGAATGGTATTGGACTAATGGTTTAGTGAATGTTAAATGTGTCAGTTATTTATTACACATGAATACTGAACATGAATTTTATGGTAATAGAAAGTTCTAAACCATTCATGATTTAACATTTGTTATTTATTTATATACATGAATGGATGTGTAAATATGGCTTTAGATTTTTTTTTTTTTTAAATCACCTCTTTGAAATTGTAATTAATGTTTTTTTTAATAAATAGTGAAATTAATTGCGATTTTAATTTACTATTGCACTTTCAATTAGTGCCATATATATGATTAAAATTCTACAATGTCTTTCTCATTCCGTTGAAAATCGATTCTAGTGTACGGTGTACACTATGAATATGACCTCTATGCATATGACATTTAATGTGACTGTTTAACCATACATATAGACTTGGATTGTCGAAAAATATAATTGTGATTTTAAGCTTTTTTATAGTTTCTATTTGGTTGCTAAATTCAGAAAATCGTGATTGAATTGCAAATTGTTTAATGGTAGTAATTTTTTACAATTAGGCCTACATTAATAACACATGTGGAATGCATTTTGACTGTACTTATTGAACAAAAAAAAACAAAACAAAAAACTATAAAACATATTCAAGAAAAGGTAATATCTATATAGAGGAGCAAGTTTTAAAATATCGCAATATAAACAAAGCAGTAATTTCACGTTAATTAATAAAGCAAGCTTCCACAAGCTATGTGATATTCTGAATACTTTAACCACAAAAACACAAGGTGAAAACAATGTCATACTCCAGATTAATGGTAATATTTATAACAAGAGTTTTTTTGAGCTACAGCTACGGTATGAATTTTTATTCGAGACCGAATACTCACCATGTCAAGCATCCATGAAAAAATTCAAGAACTGATTAACATGGGCTAAATGTCCATGGAACGAGACGAAAAATTGATGACCTTTCAGACAGAGATGCCATAGTTGCTAATCTTTGTAACTTCCTTGGAAAGAGCATTCCTTTCTTTCTTCGCCTCTTTAGCAAGGTTCGTAACCTGGATACAGAGAACTCACTGTCAGATAAATATTCATGAGGTAGGTAATCGATTCGTTAAGAAAAAGGACTTACTTGTGTTCGAAATATAGATGCATCTCGACTTGGAAGATCTCTTAGAGCATCCTTCAAACCTGGAGAAATATTAATCAATCAACTTGAACTATGACATGTGCAGATTAACCTAGAAGTAAATTTATGCATGTGTACATGTTTGCACACAGACAGACATGAGTAGGGATGAGAGAGAAGTAGGCTGCATACCTCTTGCTTGCCTTTCTATCTTGTAAGCAGAGTTGATGACACCTTGTATTTGCTTTCCTGCTTGCCTGTGTGGACGATATATATAAATGATTTGAGCAGGAAACTTAATTTCGAAAATAGGTAAGAACTTGTGTAAAATAATAACGTGAAATATTTTAAACATATCTTTGTCCTCATTGAACAAGTTTTAAAAATAACCTGAGTTTTGTCCTCCCTCGTACCAAGTCTTCTTCAGCTTGCAATGCCCTTTTCTGTCATCAAAAGCACATATCGTGTCATTAAAGTGAGATTCACATAACATTGCTGAGCAATGGATCATAGTTCAATGATAGCTATGTATTATTCAACCTCCACCAGATACAATGCTTGCTGGCACAAGAAAAACGATAAAAGGAAAAAGAACAAGAAAAGACAGGAGAATAAGAAGGGAGAGGATTTTGCTCTTATGTTTTGTTTTACCATAGTAAATTTGAAAGAGAAAAACCCTAAATACACCTTTCTAAGAACATCTTTCCCGAAAAATAAATTGAATAAGTGCAAATGTAGAAACTTGAGCGAGAAAACAGATTTTAAAAGGCAGATTTTCTTTTATCATAAATAGGTATGGCATAACTATTCCTTAGAGCTCACTTTTTAGTATACTTTCATTTTTGGAAGAAATAAATGGAGAAGAGGAGGGAAGTGGGGAGTAAGCTTTTCAATGCAATATGGGTGATGGGGAATGCAACATGAAAGGCATAATCCTTGCAAAGCATACCTCTAACTTTTGACTTTCGCCCTTCAAAAGATCAATTGATTGCCGCAACTCCTTGACTCCTGCATCAGCTCTAGAAAGCAATGCCTGGATAAAGCAACATTAATTGTAATCTATTCCCTTGCCAAAAACTTCTTATAACCAAGATGCTCATTATACTGATCAATTTACATCGTTCCATGAACAGGAACAGTTAACCATATAATGACATTCTTCTGTATTTTTAACAGCGTGAGTAAGTTTTGCATCTGCGTTTATATCCAAAAAACTTCATTTATGTAGAACAGTAAAACATTATGACCGTCAACATACCTCCTCACTTAAAAAGAGGCGCCTGGTCTTGGAGGTTAAGAATTGTCTGGTTCCTGAAGATAATTTCAAAATATATCCAAAGCAAAAACGTTGAGGCCAAGTGAATGATCATAAACCATTTTTTTCAATAGATGCTTAAATTCACGCAATAAACATACTTTTTAAACCCAGAAATCCCACACCAAGAACAGCTCCTGCTGTAACCAAAGGACGTGAAGAGGCAAGAAGAAAACCCTCTGCAGAACATTAGGGAAAAAATCAAGAACTAAGTTGAAAAACACATGGATATGATCTGAATGAATGTACTTATGCTGCATGAATTAGTGACATCAAACAGACCTTTAATCTTTCCCAAAACAAAATCCTCATATGTGCTGTATTCAGACTTCAAGTCTTGCAAAGAATCCTGCAACAAGTTGCTCTCAAATCATAAACCTAAATAGACCAACCAAGATGCAATGAAGCAATCAGAAATCAACATCATAAAACTTGTCAATGATAAGGAGCTGTGTCCATTCAGTACCATCAGCAAACCTTGAAGTATGTTTAAAGTTATATACCTAAATACTAGAAAACATTTCCTATTTTCCCCTCAGAATCAGCGCTCAAAGTACACATTCATAAAAATGTAGCATGTAATCTTTTTCATATTTACAAGAAGAATTAGAGCCTATTCTACAAACAGATAACTTGCAACTCTTAATAGTTAGCCATTTAAGCAATTTGTGTGAAGAATTTCTACAGTCTTTCAACAAAAAAAAAAAACTTAATCTTATTGTCTTCTAGAAGATTTAAGTTAAAATTACATTCATACAGAATTAAAGAGCTACAGCATATAGAACTTCTGAACAAATAAACAATGCACAAATCTTTCAACTCATGTGCATATATCAATGTGTGGCTTCAATATTTACACCAACTAAAATCTTAAATCCCTTTCCTATCCATTTTCCATAAATTCATTAGCAAACAACAGTTAGATCGCATTTGATTTTAATAAAACCTAAATTACACAAAGTTCTCTTTTGATAGCGGCAAAGAATGCAATAAGGTAAAAGAACACAGGAAAATCGAGAGTATTACAACGGTCTGATTGAAATGCGCCGATGAGGTGGTGCGAATGCGATCAACTCGCGATCTGGTGACTTCGATTGCTTGGTCTACAGTGCTTTCGATGGTCTTCTGTGCAATCTGTGCTTGCTGCACCGCGTACTCCGTCAACGGAATATTCCCATCGTATAAGCCAAGTGATTTCGGAATATTCTTCTCCGCCGGATTCCCGGTCGATGTTTCTCCTGATGATTCGCCGGCGATTTCTGACATTTCTACGGAGCTTCTTCACTCTCGGGTTCGAAGGTTTTCAATTTCTGTCCTGTTTTTTATTTATTTTTTACTTTTTTCATTTGTATTTTCTTTTTTTAAGTGTGGCTTTTCGGGTTGTAATGGACCCGACGTATACGGGTTGCCCCGGTCGTGTACGATTTTATTATTCTCTCTTAAATAAAGAAGAATATATAACTCATTTTGTTTTAAATTAAATTATTATTAAAATAATTAATTCAATATTATTACTGGAAATATCAAATCATTCGAATCAATCGAACACGACAGTATTTTATATGAGATTCTCTATTCCATTTTTTACTTTTATATGATATTTCAAGATAGTATATATATGTATTAAACATTATCATCAGTTAATATATGGTGCATATTAAAGTAATAAAATACAAAATGAATAATCAAGTATTACAATATTTATAAGTTTCTATTGAGAATATTTTCTAGTTTTAATATATTTTAAATACAATAATATAATTTATGCCCACAACATATATGAATGAAAATTTAACAATATTATATATACAGTATTTGTACGTTAGTACAAAATTTATTTTCTATTTATATAAATATCTAGATAAGATTATTTAAAATAAAAATTAAAAAACTTAACATTCAAATTTCAGAAAGTATATTATATTCCTTATCGATTGACAAAGGATCATATATTTATCTGTAAAAATTGTTTATAAATCATTCATACGACACATATTATCTGCAAAATTTATGTTCAAAGTTTTAACTAAAAGATATTACAATTTTGAGTAACTTAATTTGTTTAAATAAATATTCGGACATGATCTTTAGTCAACTTCGTTGTTTGGTATTGCAATTTGAACTGTCTATCATGCTACCATTACCATTACTCATGATGAGATTAAGACGGAAAATCTTAAGGACCTAATAAAATTATAAAAGAATAAACCACTAATTTAAATATCGATCGTAGATTATTCTTTATTTATTCAATCTCGTTCACCTATGAAAGGTATAAAAAAAAATATACACTTCACTATAAAAAATTTGAATTTCGCCCTTCTCTTTTTCTCGAAACTTGGGGGTTTTTTTTCTTGAATAATCTTAATTTAAAAAAGAAAATGTAAACCCTAATAATCTTTAATTGAATATACACTGGATCATGTCGTATTTCATACAGGCTGCAACTGTAGGTTATTATATCCATCGTCTTCGTGTGGAGACGACGAGGAAGGCAGATCATTTTGTTTGTCATGATCTGCTGCATTCATCTCTTGAACTTGTGGTGGTTTTATGACTGTTGAATCTGAAGTGTTTCCTTCAGATAGATGATGTTTCATCTCTCTGTGTTCTTGGCATATTGCACACCAGTGCAGGCAGCAATGCACCAAACATGGATCACATGGTGCATCCTGCAAATTTAACAAATAATTAAATGCTTACAAGAAGAAGAATGATCAATTATGATCTTGTTAAGTCATGTGTATATAGAAATAAAAAAAAAATTGAGAAAAATGTTAGAAATTGATTATATTGCTACAAACTATGGCTGATTTAGATGGCGTGAAAAGGCCCGAAATGACATAAAACTCGCTAGATAATCAACAAATGTATATTTACATTAATATTTCTTATAAATGTCATGTTAATTCCATATGATTTTGAGTTGACACGCCATCTAAAATATTTGCAGTATGTAAAATTCTATACTAATTTTGGAACAAAAAATGTGATAATTAAAATGAAAAGGACCACTTTTGCCATTTAAAAAAAAAAACTAAGACTAGTTTCACCACACTCTTATAGGACGTCCAATTTTGTATATATATATTTTTTCCGTTGTAATAAATACTACGAGTATAAAATATTTCGTTATATTAGTTGTTAGAAATTAATTTGATGTTATATCTCATTTCTCAAGTCATAAACGTAGGCTATATCCCCTACTTGGCAACATATTATATATAAGCAGAGATTAATTTTAAAAACACTTTGTCAACAAAATAAATACGAGATTGAAATATAAGAAATACCTTCAAGTGGTATTTTCGCTGCAACAATTGTCGACCCATGCCGGTGTAAATGGCGCAAACCCACCAAGCAAAGAGCAAGCCCTCAGTGAGAAGGCAAACGGTATCCGGGTCAATAACGCCGTTAAATGCTGCCGTTATTGCAGCTGCTGCTATGCCGCCTTCAACTAACATTGCATGGCCAATGCACGCTTTTTCCGGCGAGATTTCTTCGTTAGACGAAGCAACATTCCGTCCGAATAGCAAGCAGGGGCAAAACAGTCCAGTCAAGCCTGCAAATATATAATTGGATGACAAGTATAATCAATGAACTCTAGCAAAACGAGATCTTTTTCTAACTTTTTTTTGTCTTGCTCATGTTTTACTGTCAAAATTACGTAGTATTAATGACGGTTTTGATTGATGTTGGTACATGAAAAAATGGGGCAAATTGTTCATTTTATAAGATTCTATTACATCTCAAGTTCCATAATTTGTTGGGATAATTGTAAATTGTTCAAATAACTACAATATGACACTCCCAATTTGAGTCCTACATGAACTAATTGAAATTTGCAAATAATTCATGTATGATTTTAGTTGTTGAAAATTTGGTCCTAATATAACCTGAAATTGATTTTTTTGCTAATGCATTGCAATTTCTAGATGTACTGTAGGACTAAAATCACACATCATAATATTTGTAGGACTAAATTGAAAGTCTGAAAATATTCATAATATTTTGAATTTCCCATTATATATGCATAATGGTTTAAAGTTGTTATTACAGAAATCACCTAAGTACTGACGTAATAAAACATGAGATGAAACAAAACGTCATTTTACATTATGCATAGATTTGACAAAAAGGGTTGAAGATTACATTCACAAGAGAATTACATATAATGCTATATTAATTCTTGGTTACTACAACATTAAAATTTGCCAATTAGAACATAAGTATGATTTAAGTTGGAAATTCTATAAGGAAAAATGGCTTACAACTATCAGTGTCTTCAAGACAACCAAAAATGCCAGTTGCCCAATCTTCATCTGCAGGTGGTGTGTATGATGCTGGCAAAGGTTGTCCACATTGCTCACATCTTCGAGCATTAAGCTGTCAAGACATTTTTGTTGCAGATTTATTTGTAATAAACAGACATAAAACCTTAATTACTTTTAGAAAATTAATTAGTTTTCTATGATCACTAGTTTTCTCATACTCCTTGCTTCTAGACATTGTAATATCATATAATTAGAAAAGTAAAATTAGAAAGAAAAAAAAATCATGATGATATCAGATCATTGTTAAGTGCTAACAAAAAAATTTCTAATCTAGGGCTGGAATAGATGAACATGTTCAAGATAATTAATTATAACAGTAATAATAATTGAAAAAATGATTTAATAATTATATATATTACATACCTTATCGATGTCAATGGGTTGATTAAGTTCACCAGGTGTGATATTCTGTAAGGAATTTTGATCCTCGGTTAGCTTTACGTATGTGCCTTCTGCCATTCCTGATATAATTAATTAACATTTTTCATCATTTCTTTATACAAAAGAAATTATGCAGAGAGAGAGAGAAAAAAAACCTAAAATGGGAACCTATGTCGAAGAATGCGAAAAGAGAGATCTGAAAAATCAAAGTTTTATTTATTTATTTTTATTTCTTCAAATGTGAACTTTAAATTTATACAAAATAGTGAAAGGAGATAGAATATAATGAATGAGGTAATAGCAGTTGAGTTAGTTGGTGGAATATAGGCACCAACCATAAACATAAGACTACTACATAAAAGGAGAGCACAAATAATATTAAAAAGAAAATCTAGATCATCAATCATATATAATTTTATTTTATTTTTTTCATAGAGTTTTGTATTTGTTTTTATAGTAACACAATTCACGGAAAAAAAAAAAACCATTTTGAGGGGCTGATAATATCATTGGTTTTCCCAAAATCATAATATCATTAAATGCATTCCGCGACGGTGAAATAGAGAATGCGAAGATTCATGATGAATGTTAATGGCTATGATGGGCTTAGAGAATTGATATTGATATCGATATTCAATATAGATATCAATAAATGTATAGATATATATTTGTAAATTAAGGTTGTCAAACATCCTCATCATTAAAGTATGAATTTTGATAAATATATAGATATTTCTGCACAACATTTTTCCATCATTTATTCATATAAAATTATGGAGAGAGAGTGGAAAACCCTTAAAATGGGGAACCTATGTCGAAGAAGAATGCAGAAAGAGAGAGAGAGAGATAAAAATCAAAAATTTTAATTTCTTTTTATTAATTTCTTGATCAAGTGTGAACTTTAAATTTATATATAAAATAAAGTGATAGGAGATAGAATATAAATATATAATGAATGAGGTAATAGCACCAACCATAAGACTATTACATAAAAGGAGAGCACAAATAATTTTAAATACAATTTAGCTCATTAATTAATCATATATAACTTTATTTTTTTATTTTTTTCCAAAGCGAAAGTGACTAAAACACGACAAAAAAACACCACACGTTTTATAACTAAATCATAACATCGCTATATTAATTTAAAAAATTTCTTGTGAAATTAATTGAATAGATTTAATGATAACATAATAAATTGTGATGACGTTAATGTAAAGCTCATTAACATATATTGACACAAAATATTGTAAATATTTAAAACCCCTTCTTTATCAGATATCGTTTCAGCATAATTCAAAGGAACTTTGAATAAAGTCAGGATCGAAACAGCTAGCCTTAATTACAATAATTTTTTTATGAATGATGAATAATAAATTAAATAGATACAAAAGATAATACAAAATATCTCTTACATAATTACTTAAATAAAATCTATCCTTATCATAAACTTAGTATTTGAAAAGAACAATCACAAATTTTCTTTAAAAAAAAAAAAAAAAGCACAGTAGATTATGTGAGCAGAAAAAACAAGAACCAAGGTACCATATCCATTATCCTAGGATTTCTCAAATAATGAGTGGAGGCTTTATTTTTCCTGGGAACTCCGCCGCAACGCCGCCGTATATCGCCGCCGCCGGCATCCCAAGAAGCTCCGACGCCCTGAATATTGTCCGCCGCGTTGTGGGCCCGGTTCCTTCTCGAGTTGAAGTTGAAAGGGCAATTCTTGAACTCCAAAGGTTAAAAATTGTAGCTTTCTTTTTTTAATTTCATTTTTCCATGTAGTAATTGTTATGTTTTAAATTCATTTGAAACAATTGGAAATCCTCCATTACACATCAGTCATGGACAGGTTAAGTGAACTCTTTGTTTTTGTGTATGTTTTTTGTATGATGGGATATGACTAGGGTAGTAGATGATACAATTTGAACCGAACGAACAAGTGTTCAAGCTTGTTTAAAATATGATCGAGCTTTAAATTTTATGTTTGACCTTGTTTGATAATTAATCGAGTTGAGTTTGAATGAGATTTAGTCGAGCTTGAATAAGTACACTTGTTTCATCTTTTCATATTAATCGGCCGAGCTTTAGATTTTATCAAAAGTAAAAGTATGTTCAAGCTTGTTATTTCAATAGTAAGCTTATAAAAAACATCTCGGATCGAGTATCGAATAGCTCGTTTGATTTTCAGCCCTAGATATGACTAAAATGTCCAAGTTCAGGACATTCTGTATTACCCTTCTGCTTAGTGTCTGAAATCGAACAATGTTGTTAATCCAAGCCTACTGATTTTTAAAATGTGTTGTTTCTGATTGCATTTATCTCGTATCTCCGACTATATGTTGATCGTACGTACTGTGATATACTTAGGTTTATGCGCGATCTTTCACGTTCTAGATCAGAGCATAATGGAATTCGGGCTACATCAAATCATCATGAGTTCGCAATGCTGAAATCTCCTGGATTTATCAAGTTTTCTGATGCCTTTTCCTTGATGTTTTCACAACAATCTCTTCAGGTACCATTTCATTGCATTATTATTTGATTTTCACTTAAGAAATCTTGTTGTGTATTCTGTGGTATTCACTAAACTATTGAGAATATTTTGTGTAGAATTTGGTTGTCTCGATTTCAACCGATAAGGCCGTTTGGGAAGCCATAATGAGTAACAAGGCAGTTCAGAATATACGAAGCTCGGTCTCTGCAGGTTATGATCTGCTAATTTTGTTACGATTTTCTTAGGTTGACTCAAGTTAAATTAGACGAGGTGATTGATTCGTTACAATGATAAAGAAACAAGATACGGGTTTAAATTAAACGAGTAAACTTTGTCGTGATTTCTTTTGTAGTATTGATCGATGCTTTAAAAGAGGAAGAGGGGCAGAGGTCCCCTGAAGCACCACGAGACATAGGATTCTTGATCGTGAGATGGATTGTGGGATTCACAAAGTCGAAGGTTTTAGAAATGATTGAGAATTTTAGATCGTTGGTGGATGAGATTTTTCAACATGAGTCGAAGGAAAAACCTACTTCAAAACTCACCGATCTTTTGGACGAGAAGATTAGGACATCGTTGCTTCTCTCTATTGTTATACTTCTCATTGTTGTTGTCACACGATCCAATGTTGATTAATCGCCAAAAACAACATTAAATCTCCGTTTTCTGGCTTAGCTATGTGTATAAGTTAGTCGTGTTTACGTTAAGATTCCATAAACATGTAGATTCTCTTGATTTGTCGACATTTTACTATGTGTTTTCGGTCAACTATTCGACATCATGAAGTAACGTTTTGTTTCTATTTTGGTGAAATTATTGTCACTTTTGATAATCTTTAATTGAGGATATACTTCAAATTCTGATAATGTTGTATATGAATGCAAGATCGTATAAATTTAAACGGAGACATCATATTAGCACTAATGTACCGAAGAGATGAATGCTACAAAGACCTAAATTTATACTTGAAGAAAGACATATATTGTGAAGTTGTTAAGCTAATGTTCCTCTAGGCCAACTTTTCTCTAACATACTATGGTTCCATTTCTATCAATCATTTTCCCATTAAATCATGAAATGAAATAAATCACTAATTATATATAAAGTTCAAACATCTGTCTTGCATTTAAAGCTACTTTTTTTCCCCAACAAATTTATTTGGTTTAGCTTTTTCTTTCATCTGTTTTTGTTTTTGTTTTTATTCATTAACTAGTGGTTGGGTGGTTGCTCTCCAAGTCCTTGAGCAGTTGACCCAGACCCCCCTATAACAAATAATTAAATGTACGTCCACGTGGAATTCTCTGTTCCTAGTTATTGTTAGTGCTGTACAAAAAACAAAATTTTGTCGTGATTTATTTGAGGTTCAATTTGATAAAGATTCGTGAAGAAATGTCGATTATATGTTCCAACAAAGATTTATAGAAACATTAATGAACGAAAAAACGGATAACTTCTGTTTACATGTAGGATTAAACCAAAGCCAAGACACGAATTATAGATATCAGTTGGTAATGGATTTTTTAATTCATTTAATTAAATATTAATATCTATGATTTATCATTTTTATGAACGTTGATATATATATATATATATATAGATGTGTGTGTGTGGGGATCATCAGCATTAGCATTAGCTTATACAATAAATGTATATTTACATAGATAATTCAAATACATGTTATATATTATAATTTATAATAGGCGTAATTTGCAAAAAAATAAAATTCACCACCGAATTTTCGAAAATTGCAATTTAATCCCCAATTTTCAAATTTAGCAAAAAAAAAAAAAAAGGATCATGCATTTATTCATTGTTGTAATTTAGATAACATTTATATTTTCCTGCGGCTGGAGTCCACATGTCTGACAAACATGTCACGTCACATGCCACATTGAATGTCATGTAATTCGCTACAAAATAAATTAATTTTTATGTCAAATTGCAAAATAAATCACAATTTTTTCAAAAATTACAATATAATCCTAGCTAGCTTTTTGTATAATTAGCAATAATAACATCATAAACCTTCATTCAGTTGCAATTCAATCACGAGTCTAATTTTTGGTGATCTAAATTCATATGTGCAAATCATACTGACAAATAATTAACCCGCAAACAAAAGGTATAATTGATTTGATTTTTTGTTTATTTCTTTGATTAAATCAAAATTTTCGATTCACGTGAACTAATTAGGATGGCTGAATAGTTTCCAATCCATACATTTCATAAATGAGTTAACACCTAGATGTGATATGTGATTGAAAATTAATTAATAAGACGATCATAAAAGGAAAAGACTCAATTGTCTAAAAGTATATTTAATTAAATAGTAATAAGATTCTTTTAATGATATCAATTGACTCATGAATATAATATGAGGCTCCATCTCTGAATTAGAATTCACAAAACCACATAAAGTTGAGTTGGTCTCTTGTGAGACCGTCTCATATATGACTGATTTTAAATATGTTTTATATAATATATATATATATATATATATATATATATGATTTCCATCTATAAATATATGTTTTATAAGTATAATTTTCACAATATATTTTAAATAGTAGTGAATTTGGATTCAACTTTACGAGGTTGTAGGTGTGCGAATTATAAATATCCAAACAAAATATAGATTCAAATGTAAAAATGCAATAAAATCCACATCTCACTCACATAGTGCCTTATCTTTCAATCTCTCTAAAAAGGTTTAGTGGGGGACCAAAAATAGATTAAAATATCCCAAAAGAACCACACTATTGGTGGAAATTAAAGCAATTTGTGACCTTTAATTTCACACCTACAAAACAAAGGGAATTGACAACAAACACAATCTCTCCAACCTCTCAATTAATCCTAATACCTAAGGTGTTTCTGGTTGTAGGTGATTGAAGGAAATCCAACTTTGAAATTTAAGAGTGTAATAAAAATTAATAGTGAAAAATGTATGTTTGTTTGAGATTGTACAACGTATGATGATAATGTAACATCAAATCATGTTTAGAAAATATCAATATTTGTAATATTTTATTATGAAAAATATTTATTGTTGGTACGTGTGTGAAATGAATTATTTTTCTTTCTATAAAAGTGACAATTTTCATATCTTAAAATAATTGTGATCAGCTAACTTTATTAGTATACAAAAAAAAATCATTATATCTTAAAACAACGTGTATATTTACAATGTACGTAGAAGTTCGCAAGTATATTTATTCAAATATGTCAAATTTTAGGGATAGTTTTTGTAACTTGCTAACATTTTCTAGTAATAAAAATATGAAGAAAAAAAAGTGCAATTTAAAAATTCATTACAAATAATGCAATCATGTAAACATCTTGATATTGACTCTTGGTGCATGTAGCATTGGTGGCTAATTAGGGTTCACTATCTTTGATTGATATATCATGTGAATATCGTTTTAAAAAAAAAAGATTCTAAATGGTCGTATATGATGGGTTAGCTAAATTAATTTATCTGAAAAATAATGTATTCCGTACGGACCAAATTATCTGAAGATTAATTATTGGGGTCTCAAATGCTTTTTGAAGATTTAAGACATACTACCTCCGTCCCGGCTCAACTTGTTTATGTTGACCGGGTACGGAGATTAAAAAAATGCAGTTGACTCAAGTGGATATGCACTTTTTAATGACATTTTTGTAATAATATGCACATCAAATCAAGTGGATATGCACTTTTTGATAGCATTGTTGTAATAATGTTGAAATATAAAGATATTAAGGTAAAAATTTTTTTGCCATTTATGGGCTGACAAGTTGAGTTGAGACAAATCAAAATGACAAGTAAGCAAGTTGAGCTGGGACGGAGGGAGTATATAATTTGAATGAGTTAAAAAGAAAAAAGGAAAAGAAAACCCAATTATTAGTGTGTGGTGGTTGGTTCAATCAAGAGTCATACCATGACGTGGATCAACATGATACATAATCAACAAAATAAATATTAATTTATAAAAAAATATGTGAATTGGGTAGCAGAACTTCATCTCAGAAATATATTTGTGAGACGATCTCGTATAGGGGTGGAGCTAGACCGATTTTTTTGGGGGGGCTAAAGAGAAAAAAACAATATGACATGGATATATATATATATATATTTAATATTCAAAAATGCAATAATCTCTCACACAAAATTCTTTGAAAGAGGAGAGAGAAATTTATTAAAAATAACAAATAACAATAATAATGTGGATAGATTGAGACCACTTATATATAATATAATAATAAATCTAACTTGTGGTTGTTCCTTTATTATAAATGAATTATTTTTTGGGGCTTAATTGATATAAAACTAATTTTAGTTAATAAATATATATAATATTTAATTTTTTTTAAAAAGTTTACCCCTCCTCTCATCATATGAGGATCCGCCCTGCTCGTATAACATTTTGTGCTCGACTAATCACTCTAATAATTGATTTGAGATTAGTATTGTAGGCAAGGGTAATTAATGTACAATATTGTAATTGTAATTACAATTATATAATTAATAAATTGTACATTACATGATATATATTGAATAATTAATGGGGTGGGGAGACTAATTATCTTTTGTCTGAGTTAAAATATGAACTTCATTTTTTTCTCTGATAGTTTAGATTAATAAAATTCTCTTTCACACTTATTTCAATCATCTATGTTCCAATCTATTCATACGAAAATTTTGATTTTGATTTTTCTTGATTCTCAAATTAAATTATCCTAGGACCCATACCTTGACAAGTACTTCCAATAAATTTTGATGGCCATATAATATTTAAATATTTGCACCTTGTCTAGAAGATGGTCTTTTTATGGGCCCTACCCTTTTATATTAGCAAATGTATTCAAGATATGGTTTGGGCCAAAGAGATCATCTTTGTCCCTCAAATTTGCCAATATGACAATGCATTTAAAAAAATGTACATAAATGATTGGTTAATAGACTATGTATTAAGGAGAGATAGTGATGATGAGGTCACTTATCACTTGCAAATAGGAATAAATTAATAATCTTGATTTAGGTGTGAGTATATATTTATTTATTTTCAAAGATTATATTTCCAAACTTTCTTGAAAATGACAACAACTAATTACTCGTGATCAATAACAATTTATTGTAACGCCCTAAATCTCAGTAACAATTTAACCACATATACAATTTATTTATTTATTTTAGAAATAGTTACATATCTAGTTGAATATCATTTCGGATCAATGCTAGCAAACATGATTAAATCAACTTATTAAAAGGAAGATAAAATAATGTATTGCATGGGACATTATTAATTGGGTTGTTACTACAAATTACTTGACCATGAAGCTACTTCATTTTCTTATCAACGTGGTCTTACTATTTAAGGAAAAGATTAATTTGAATATTAATTATAGGTTTGCTAATTAAATATTCCCTGATAATGACTCAGAGCATCAAATACAAATCTTTATTTTCTTTTAATTTTTTTGTTTCCCTACCTTTTTAAAGTATAAAAAAATAAACATAAAAGTAAGTGGCTGATTTTGAGACCACAAAAAAGGTCAAAGAAAATAAAAGAGCATCTATAAATAGTGCCACTAAAATGCTTTCAAGTCAAAAGAATCACAAGGGCAGAATTGTAAATTCCTCTTATTTTCTCTTCAATATCTTATATAGTTATATGTAAATACGGCGTAAATTACGAAATTGCTAGGTGCTAACGACGGCGTAATTTACGAAATTGGAGTCCTTATTGTCTAAATTGAATTGCTTGTTTTTTTTTTTTTAATTATAGGTTTTATTTTGTATTTTCTCGTATCTATATATATTATGTATATAAGTTAGTAGGACTCTTATAAAAAAAACATCTAAATTTAATGAAATCGATCAACTTATATTCATAATTCAATATGTTATGTATACAATTAAAATTTAATATGGGTATTAAATTTTATATTTATATCGATCGCATCGAAGATTAAATACATCACACAACGTGAAATTACAAAATGTCACGTTGCTTCTCAACAAAAAGATAAATAATCAATATAAAAAGCCAAAACTTTTGGTAGGTGTGTATATAGTGTCATTTTGACAATATAGATTATCTTTAATAATATTATTCTACATTCATAAAAAAATTATGTAAGATTATTTTACAGATATAATTCTCATTTTCATAAGACTAGTTCTATTTTGAAGATTGTATTATGAATCGACTCACCTCAAAATTTTAAATTGGCAACGAGATTATAAATTAATATTCCTTTGTATGTATAATGCTTTTGGAACTTTTGCTTTAGAAAATAATTTTCTAAGACTACATGCATGTCATTCAATTGGTGAAAGTGGTAACCTTAAAAAAGACAAAGGAAAATAATGCCCATAATTTATTTAATCACTATAATTCACTTTTCATATAATTGAGTTATGTGTAATATATTAAACTCAACTTGGTAAAATTACATTTCATTAAAAAAAAAAAAAGAGCTCAATTATCTATTACAATACTTATTTACTTCTAGTAGCACTCCCACAAAAATGGATCTTCAAGCCGGAATCCAATGTCGGCTCCAGCCAGCTGCCACGACGGAGCCATGTAACAGAAGCCATCACCGTGATCTGAGCTCTCCAGGGGCAAATCCGGTAAGTCGAAAAATGTGTCATCATCACGAGCCGTTGAAGCCGAGTTCGATGATTCAGCTTGCATGTTCTCCATTACCAAATTTGTCGAAGAATGCGAGTCGACCAGGATCGGCTCGGCTTCCAAGCCGACAAAAGGAAGCGCAGCGGCTTTCGCGGCGGCGGCTTGGATGTCCTTCGGCTCGTTTGAAGCCGGGCGGGGCAGCAGATGAGCTAAGTGAGGGAAATTGAGGAAAACCGACTTGCCCTTGATGGCCAGAGCCGCCACGTCGTGGGCTCGAGCCGCCATTTCAGCCGTCGGATACGTCCCGAGCCATATTCTCGACTTCTTCCTCGGCTCGCGGATTTCGCAGACCCATTTGCCCCAGCTCCGCTTCCGTACACCGCGGTACGTTGGATGTTTGTCATCGCCGGCGGTGGCGGCGACGGCGCCGTGGCCTCCATTCTTTCCGGGTTTGTTTCTACTCTTTTGCCCTTCTTTCGAGCCCGTTGTGCCTTGCGTTTCGTTGGTGGACGAGTAGTTGGATGAGGACGAGGACGAGGTGGAGGTCGGGGAAGGGGTGCCGCCGGAGCAACCGGAATACGCGGCGGAGAAAATGGCGGCGGCGGCGGCGGCGGTGGAGGAGGAGGTGAAAAGGTTGTCTTGAGGTAGACACTCGAAGATGAGATTTTGCTTTTGTTCCATAATAAAGGTTGTCTTGTGGGATTGTACTATCAAGAATGCCAACAATGGTACTTAAGATAGTGAAGTTGGTTTATACGAATCTTCCACAAATTGGACTAATTTATGTAAAGAGATTTGGATATGAAAAAGAGAAGCATGAGACTACTCTATATATTCTACACCTCACCTCTCATACACTTATATAAAAAATATTATTTCAGAAACATTAAACAATACTGGTACATGCACGTCGACACGTAGATATAATGATGTGTCGCTCTATAAACGACATCCCGTCTTCTCAACCGCTTGAATTAATACTAAAGAATTCAAGTCGTCCACGCTGATCGATTCATATTTCATGTCTGGTTGGGATTCGAGTAAAAATACATTGATCCAGGACAATTTTAGTACTTTCTCTTGTGCAAGTGGTTTTTTCCACGATTTTTACCCATTAATTTATAGTATTATATGTTGGGAATTTGAATCAAATCTATACAATATTTCCCTAAAATATGTATTTAATTTCTTGTAAATTTTATATACTTGATGAGATTGGATTTTTTATTTTTTTAACCCAATAACTTTTGGGTTATGCCAATTTTTTTAGGAAAATAATTTTGAGTTTAAATTGTTCTCAAATGAAGGACAATTTTGACTTGAACTTGTTAGTTTGGCTGAAATTACCACCCAATATTCTAGTCTCTTCATATATTTTTGCCAAACCTTTAAAATATGTTTTAAAAGAAAACCAATACTCTCATACTTCACAGGTATTTATGACATTTAACAAAGAAGTAACATGATCGAATTGTTATAGAAGATTCCAACTTCAGTGACATAATAAACATTTGATAATCTCTTTTAAAAAATATAAACATTCACAATCATACTTAATTAGGCTAATCTTGATGACATTGACATAGATGTAATTATAATGTATTGATGGGAATCAATTAGTACTATGCATGAGCACAGAAAAGACACACATTTGTTGAGGTTATTTTGGTAATTTAATAATCAAAGGGGCCCTCCTATTTTGTGCCCATCCATATACCATGAATTTCACATGAAAATATGGTAGGGGCCATAAGCCTATTATTATTTGCATTTATATCACGACATACATCAACCTGAGTAAAATATAGGTCAATTATATGTACATATATTATTTTATATATTTAATTAAATGTTTCCACATGTTTAATAATTTTATAAGAAAAAGGAAAATCTTGAAAACTTCATACCTACTGATTTTTTACCACAAGGAATATAAGAATATATATTGATGTGCTGCGCCTGCATCAAAGGTTGTTATAAGTTGTCCCAAATAATCATTATTTGAGACAAATAATCTAAATTTCATTTTACTACATAAAACATTGTTCAGTTATAAAAACTTATATGAAACCATATAAATATCAATTTTATCGGTGAGATTGAGGTCCGTTGTTCATGGGACAAATTTATTTTACAAATCAAACTCTGTTTTATTATTTCCAATTTTAATGTTACAACTTATTACAATGAATACAAAGGGGTTTGTGATTTTTTTTTTTTTTTGCAAAGGGTAATATATTTAGTATTTAAGACAATCTGAAATTTGGCCAAGAGAAATAAAGTTAGGTAAAATACAATTGATAAGAATGTTAGGTGAAAATTAATAATATAAGAACACATATTCGTTATTAACTATATGCATAATTAATTGATTGAATCTAACGACCCAATGCTGTCACATTCTTCACAATATATATGGATTATGTATCTTTTATTTTCGAGTTTTTAATTATCTATTTGAGCGAATACATATGGATTGTAATTGCTTAGGATGAGTTAAATTGCAATTTTGTCCCCAAAATAACGACGTCGAAATATATTAGTTTCTTTAATTTGTGCTTTTCAATTTACGTCATAATAATCCCATAACTAAAATCGATTTAGTTTTTTGAAAAGTTAGAGGTTATTTCCAACAAATTTCATGTATGTTAATAGTTAATTTATACATCAATCTCGTAGCTTCTAACAAACATACAAACACCAAATTTCATAATAAAACCAAACTCAAAACTGGCCTACGTACGAATAATTCGAACTAGCATCATGCACGGAACATAACATAACAAAATATTATATGTATAATATATACTATATAGAAAGAATCTTGGTTGTATATACATGTCAAGCCTAACAAAAAAATCACATAACATGACTTCATATGGGTCCTCATGTAGTAGTTGGGTATACTAACATGAGAGAGAGAGAGAGTTTACATGATGAATAAATTATATATATATATATATATATATATATATATATATATATATATAATATTAAAAAGGAATAATTTCAAATTTGGTTATGCATGTATTTAAAGCAGTTTTCATTTTTAGACAATCAAATATTTGTTTTTCAATTTTGATCCCTATGTTTTAACTTTTTTCCAATTTCAATTCATTTTGATGGAAATTTTCAAAATTGATGACGCGTCCGTCGGAAATCCTGATGCGGCCATCGGAAAATCTGACCTGGTAACCTGGTTTCAGTAGCCATGTCGGGAATTTTGAAAATTCTGATTAATAAAATTGAAATTGAAAAAAAATTAAAACATAGAGATCAAAATTGAAAAAACGGATACTTGGTTGTCAAAAAATGAAAAATGTTTTACTTACAAGATCAAAATTGAAATAAAATTGAAATTAATCCTATTAAAAAATGTAGATAATGTATAATTAATTGTGAGGTGATAAGATATATCATGTGATATTATGTTAGGGTTTCTTGGACATTTACAGATTGATGTAACACATATTAGGATGATGATTATGTCCTAAATATTCGAACCTTTTTTAAGATTAGTCTAACCCATTTGCATATGACCCGTCACTTCTAGATTTCGTATTCAAGTTAAAGAAGATGACAACTAATACACTTGGAATATTTTACTTTCTTTAGTGATTTCGTAATTTGAGTCAATTTCAAGTCTATGATTTTTTTAATTACACAGATTGTCTGAATTGAGAAGATGATGACACACATGAAATATTTTATTCTCTTAGAGGATCCCCAGATATGAATCCATGTCAAGAAGATCTACATCTTTTAACTTATATGCACCCAATCAAGACAATGGAGGTTTACTTGCAATTAAATTGATAGATTAATTCATGTTGAACCCTAATTTATTAATTGACGGTTGGCATGAATCTCGTATACTCAACACCCAATTTTACATCAAAACTTCTTAGTAGGAGTGAGAATGAAGATTTCGGTGTAAATATCGGTATCAATTTTGGTGACCTAGCAGTATATACAAATTAATAATGGAAAACTAGAAAAAATAATGGGAAAATATTGGTATCGGTAAAAAATCATTTTTAAAGGAAATAAATGATTTGTTTTATGATAAATTTTATTATGAATGGCCGTCCATTTTTTAAGAAAAAAAATAAGGATTTTTTTCCCTAATAATGTTTTATTTACACATTATATTTGTTGTATCATTTATTTTGACAGATTGATCTTCTACTGTGCTAGTTTCAATAAATTATTATTATGAAGCTACCAATTTATTAATATTTTAAGTTAAATTTAAACAAAAATGTTTGTAATAATATTCCCTAAAATCTCATATTGAAATTCCAAAGTTGAGTAACACTTCTGTGCAACTGGTGCACAGAGTTGCACGGATACCTTTATGTTATAAATGTAGTACCTTTATGTACAAATATCCGTACCTTTTAAAATGAACATGCATAAAGGTATTACATTTATAACATAAAAGTATGGATTGCACGGTGCAACTGGTGCACATAAGTTTTTGCCTCCAAAGTTTTGATATAATATCTGATTCTTGTCATTTTTCTTTAATATAATATCTGATTCTTGTCATTTTTCCAAATTTTAGTGACTGATATTAATATTTCCATTAATATTTACATAAAATTAGAGTACCACGGTATCTTTTCATACCGATATTTTCAATCTTGAGTAAAACTTGATGAGATTTGTCTTTATTCTAATATGGGTATTTCAAATCTATTGTAACACCATCTCACAAATTTAAATTTGTGAGTCAGAGATCATTCACATATATTACAAACTCTTCATTTTCTCTTGTTATTAAACAAATTTAGGTTTCATGTCATGGAATGCAATTACATGAATCTATAGGATTATCTCACCCAAAATATTGTAATAAAAATAACAGAAAAAAGATTTTCGTAAGGCTAGAAAGAAATGCCAAATTAATTGCTCGATAGAACCAAAATATAAATTGGTTTTTATATTAATAAACATAATAAATGTCTAATGTCTAATTAAGAACCATGACAAACTATTAAGCATATGATAGTCGATAAATAAATGAGGATATAATACAAGACAATATTGATGCATGTGAGTTAGCAAAATAATACATAATCTATTTTGTCTTGTCTTTATCAACAATTTGCATGTAATGATAAGTATTAAATTTTACACGATTTAATTGGAGGAAAAAAAAATTATTCTTTTACTTTTTTATTAGGGTAGTAAAGAATTTTAGTAAAATTTTTACAATAATATTTTTAATATTGAAATTCGAAACTCACTAAAACGTGGATTAAATAATTAATTCGTTAAGGATAATGAAGGAATTTAATTTTTTTTAAATACATAATGATTATCCAAACATCTCAAGGGTTATTTGTGAACAAATACAGAAATGCTACAGTAATACTTAATAAATTTAAACTGGTGAATGAAAAACATTATATTATAAAAGAAAATATCGAATTTGAATGCAGTTATAAACCTATAAAAGCCAAATTTTCTTCTCAAATTTTCTTTCAATCTAGTCATAATTAAAGGCTATACACAAATCTAGCCATAACTTTTGCATATCCTCAATATTCCATTTCACAAATCACTAGCCATTTTTTTGGTTTCCAACAAGACAAAGTAATGGCACTTTGCAATCTTGATCCTAATAACATATAATATTTCATTTCTTATTATCATCCTATCAATCTATATAATGTTCACATTAATAACATGGAAAATATTTTTAAATATCACGTAATTAAATAATGAATTATTTTTCTACATAAATCAGGAAACTGACAAATGTCCAAATAAAAGAAAAAAAGTCACAACACACTCACAACATGATTGATATAATGGAATAGGGTGGGAATTGAATCATCATTCTTACTTTTATTCATATTCCTTTGATTGGTATGTTTTATAAGTGGGAATGGTGATTCCCGTATGAATTGGTATTACCATGGATGAAAGAATGATCATTTCTTCCTACCCCTATGGTATTACGTATTCATGTCCCGAAAAAAATGAACGTTTTTTTAATTAATTTTGACAATTATCATTATTTATTATATGTTTTCATAAATTAACTTTCTAAAGTTGAATTATTATATAAAATTACGTAAATAATATTAAATTATTTATAAAAAATATAAAATAATAACTAATAATTTAAAATAAATATAAAATAAAAATATCAAAAAAATAATAATAAATATAAAATCTTAAAAACATAATAAAATAATATGAATATAATTTTAATAATACAATTTTAATTCTGATATAAGATTTATCTATATATATATATTTGTAAATACATATAAATAAGATAAATGAATATTAGTATAGATAATAGGTTATTTAAAAACTATAAATATATTTTAATATTAGTACAATGATTAATTTTCTGTAAAAATAATTATTTTTAAATTTAAATATGCCAAATATTACGTAAATAATATTATACATTTTTTAATATTATAAATATTTTATTTATAGTTATCAATTATAAAATATAATTATAATGATTATTTCATTCATTTCTTATTCCTTTGTAATACCAATCATAGGAATCAGTATTTTTATATCATTCATTTCCTATCATCATTCCATTCTTGAGTTCATTCAATTCCCACCTAATTTCATTCCATCATACCAATCATACCGTCAATGACTTTCACGATATGTTCATAACGTGTAATCCTATGATTTTCATAGATTTACGCATGTGTAACCTTATGGAAAAACACATCGTATAACATCCAACACAAAATTGATTTTTTTATATTTTTTTCAAGACAATTTTGTCAATTTTCCTGATTTGCGTAGGAAAATAACAAAACCGTAATTTATGATAAAAAGGGAACTTCTTATATGAAATATGGTATTTTAGCCACCAGACTCTAATAACATGCTGACGACATATTAATATAATAAAATATTCTCATCCCATTTCTAGTGACGAATACCTATAAATGACCCACCCACCCACCCCCACAATGCAATTTCAACACGCAAATATGCTTAAGGCATAATCAAGCATAAAAGTTGACCAAGTGGTGCCATCACTATGGCATGTGACATGTTTTTTGACATACATTTTTGCAGCCAAATAATAACAATTTATGTACTTAATTTCACAATCATAATCCTATCACCACCCTAAAAATTGAATTGCACTTTCACTTGTGAAAAGTTGACAACAATAGATATAGGGATGGGAGTAGTAGGGGTTGAAATTTGAATTATATATACCAATTTTGATCTTGGATATAATTGTTGAAATCATCAATATATACTAAAATCACTACTTATGAAAGCATTTTCATATGCAATTCCAACTCCTACTTGTCTGCCAAATTGTGCTCAATATGCATCCTTATCTATTCATATGCAACATCACTAAAAGAAACATTCAAGAGAGGATCCACCACCATAAGCAATTTGCAGACAAGAAGGCCTTCGGTTATATACTTTGTCTAGATCTGACATCAAGTAGTTCAGAATCTCTATTACATTTAATGTTTCTCTCATGTTTCATTGTATTTAATACACATCACGTGTCAATCAATGATGACGTCATTTAATACACGTGACATCTTGTGATTATTTTGGAACATGAGATGAATCCTAAGTGGATAGCAAGTATCTTCTAGCCTTTTTCTTGCTGAGCTCGGATTTTCCACCATCTCCGATTTTTCTTTTCGATTATCTTGTCCTTGTTTAGGATTGTTTCTCGATGTCTGTTGCAAGTGGTGCTCTACACAACTCAACCCGTTGGCTAGGGTTGTAACTTCTTTGGTTCGAGTTTCATTTATATAATAACGATAGTTCACTAGAAAACTATGTGTCTTATGCACTAAATTACAATATAACCCCTCTTGTCGAGCTGAACTGGATATGCTCATGCAATCCATCTATGCTCGGCAAAGGTGGGGCTGGAAGGATCCACCGCGAGTTTGTTGAGTTAAACAGACCGTACTTGACCTAATGTTGACAAATCTATCTACGATGGCCCACGTCACATTATTTTCTACAAAACATTATAGTTGTATTCTAATAAGGAAAAAGGATATGTCTTTACGCACTTTTTATTTTGTCGAGAGATCATTTCATCTAGATATTTCAAGGACAAAATTCACCAAATCCATGTATACTTCTCCTAAAGCTATACGAAAACTAACTACATCGATCATGTATGAAACAACGATGTGCGTAAACATTAACTATTAGTTAAGATCATTTCAACCTAGTGTAGCTAGCAATATCTCTAACAAGAACAAATTGGCAGGTAATTAGTGTTAGCCTTATGAATCATACTTCCATAGGTGAGTAAAGTTTTGCCTAAGAAAACAACTATATTTTCATATAGCACAACTTGGGCATAATCGAATAGTAAATAATGTAATAAAGAAACGTATATAGAACCTTATTGTTGGTTGCATGCCACTTGATGCACGTTTAAGTCGTCATCTTCATCTTCATCATACGCCTCTTGTTGTCTTTGTCTCTCCTTCTGCCTCATCTCCTCCTCAATATCAACGTCGATCAAAGTGGTTTCCTCGCATTGAGCCAGCGCTTTATCAGACAAGCGTTTCTTCGATTTCACTGGCAGCATAGTAGCTAAAACCCGAGACTTCTCAGGAGAGAGAAATCCAGAATCAGGGAAATCCACATTGAAATGGATTATTAGCTGTCCCTTCATGAACGGCCTCTGGTAGAGCGGCATTCCCTCGTCGTTTATTGCCTTATAACAATCTGCATTCAAGAAACTTTTTTTTAAAGTCTGATAAGGAAATGAAGTAGCTTACAAGATGAACTAGTGAAGTCGCAAAGTAATACCGGGCTTAAAAACTTTTCCGGGGTCTGATTTGATTAGAAGTTGTCTCCCATCAAGATGAGTTAGAACAAACTGAAATCCACAAAGGGCTTCACTTAAATTAAGGTTGTGTTCAACGTAAAGATCATTGAACTTCCTTTTGAACTTGGGGTGTTCTTTCTCTTGCAAAACGAAGACTATGTCTCCAGAGGTTGTATCAGGCTGCAAAGAACAGACATATGTAGAAATGAGCTCAGAATGGCCTAATATTAGATACTATATCTTAGTAAACGAGACCATAACAAAAAAAACTCCAAAGTCTAAACCAACATTATCGGGCCTTTTTTTCTCCAAGAATAGTTGCTTTCTTGAGTAAAATTTTCAGTTCAGAATCACAATTCACTGCAAACTGTCAGTGTATGGATCCAATCAGATTCAATCTAGATAACCGCATGCATACTTGGATACCGATAAAGAAACATCAAAGCCCGTTTTATGGCAAGAAAAGTTTCACCCAACCAAACCTGCTTTGTTAGCACTTGAGAAGAGAATCTTGTTAGCAAAAGATAAATTTACTTACAGCTTCATCGGCTTCTCCTGAGAACACTATCTTTTGATTATGTTGCATCCCTTTCTCAACATGCACTTCTAGCACTTTCTTTGTCTGGATAACCTTCTTGCTTTTGCACTGAGGGCATTTATCTCTTTCGCTAATGAGTTCTCCTGTATCATTGCAGTTACAAAAACTTCATCGAGATTTTTGTTCGAATGGAGATTAGGAAAGCAGAATACGTTAGGGCGTTTCAGTACGTACCTGATCCTCTGCATTCAGCACAGACATGTTGAATTCGTTGGACCATGCCGGGTCCTATTTGTCGGCTAGTTGTCCTAGTTCCAGTACCCTGGCAGCCATGACATCTACAAGAGGTTCCACTCTTCGAACCTTTCCTGTTTGGTTTAGAATATATATAAAAATAACTGTCAAAAACGTATTAAGAGAAACCACAAGCAAGCAAGAAAAGTATGAGGAAAGAAAGGGACAGTTTGAAAAAAAGTCTCAAAAGTACGATACATTGAATTTCACGTCAAAATGATATTCAACGAATATTCCTTCATGTTGTCCTAAGGAGTTTTAACCAGAGTGATAATAAATTACAATTATGACGGTTAAACAGTAAACACCAAATTTAACTAGGTAAACTGGAAAAGATTCATAATATGTTTTTTGTGAATAGAACTTAGGTGTCATTTGATACAAAGCAACATATGGGGATCATAAGAAGTGAGCATGACAAAGACGAACTAAAAAAGTGATTTTCTTACATAGAGATGAAGGATAATCACATTAACCATGGAGCACCTACAGCCAAAACATTCCATACAATTTCTACTTTGTTCAGGATATGATTATATTCATATTAGACCATCGTGAATTGGAAAAAAAAAATGATTAAATCTTCTGGAGACTTAAGTAAATATGGGCATAAGAAGATATACCCTTTACACTTGGGGCACAATACGTCCCGAGAGATAGAGAGTTTTCTAGTTGTGCCATTGTACAAATCCTCTAGAGAAACCTTTAATGGATGCACTACATCTTCACCTTGTCGTTTTCTGCTTCTCGAGCCTCTGCCGCCTATGAAATTTATCCATAAACGTAAGCACTATATTAGATTAAGAACCACTTACCCAAAAATAACATGAAATAAATTAAATCAGCTTTCTCACCACCAAAACCTCCAGCAAATCCACCACCGAAGAAAGATTCAAAAATATTGAATGGATCATGTGAATGACTGCCTCCTCCTCCTCCCAATCCCTCCTTAAGACCATCTTCACCATATTCATCATAGATCTCTCTCTTCTCCGGATCGCTCAAGACTTCATACGCTTGAGCCAACTCCTTGAACTGATTCAGAGACAAAAAGGAGACAGTTGAGCTCAGTTTAAACAGAGATAGTAAGTAAATCTTTAAAATCCCATAATTCAATAGTTATTTTTATGGGAAGTACTAAATTCTCATTGTTAATAGAAACGAAAGAAGACTTGCCTTTTCAGGATCTCCACCTTTGTCAGGGTGGTTCTTAATGGCAGCTTTCTTATAGGCCTTCTTGAGTACATCTGGACTTGCACTTATAGGAACGCCGAGGATTTCATAATACTTAAGGTCACTGCTTTTTGCAGCGCGTCTAAACATAACTATTTTGTTTCAGTTCTGTGGAAGAGAAATTCCACCACCAAATTAAAATTTAAAAAAAAAACATATATATATATATATATATATCAAACTAGAGAACTATTCAACTATAAAACTAGGGAATGCAGTTTATTATTAGAGGATTCATCAATGAGCTCCATGAATTAATAAGAATCGGATCAATGCTTTCAAATGCTGCAAAGCCTGCAATCAAATTAATTTTTACAAGCTTCATAGTTTCAGAAAGCAGTAGGCATTTACAGATGAAAAACTCTCTCCTTTACTATTCAACTTTGCAGTCTTATACATTAGAATATTGAACCAAATTGGAAAAGAATGGTTTTTTTTGCATAATAGATTGATGGAAACAGAATTTTACGTATCATTTGTTTCAAGCACTCATCAAGTTCAAAATGTTGATAGCAAACACTCCCATAAACATGAGAGAAACACACTTTAACCAATGCATCGTCAACGAAAAAATTAAGAAATTTATCCTAAAAGTAATCACTATCAGCAAGTTTCTTAAATTGACCGTGAGATACTTAAAACTGACACGAAGTTGAAAAAACTCTACTTCACATATCTGATCTTGCAAATGCACATGAATTCACTATTTCATTAATCAGTATCCCTGATATGCACTTGCACAAAAACATTGAAAAAACAACCTAATCTTTCGATTTGACTAAATTAAGAAAACAACCCCGAAAGCCTCCCAACAGCCAGTGTACATGTGTGCATTTGCAAGAATGCACCCACAGACGTTAAACGACATAAAAGGTGGCGTAAGAATAACAAGAATTGCCTAATCATACAAGCTAAAACGAGAACACGGAATAAACTCCAATTGCAAAAGCAATTCCTAAAGGAACCATTTTCTCCTTTTCATAATTCAATAAAAGGGATGTTCTTTTGGTGAGATAATCATGATTACTGAATTATAACAATACACCATACCAGCAGATTCTTGATGGATATAATATAAACAGAAAGCAACAACACTTTTAGCTCAAACAATATAAAACAAAAAGCATCTGCAACTTAAAGTAAAACCCATAATTCTTTTAGTCTAATAAGTAAATAAATTAATTTGCATGATCAAACCTAATAACCATAAATTTACACATACACACACACACAAGGTAACACGAATAAAACACAGATAAAATTGAGCCCAATATCTCTTTCAATCCAAAATATGATGATCGCTACAACGCTTGCACAAAAATTTAATTTTTGAAACTCAAAACACATGAGTTTACTCATATAGATATATAATTATTAAAAAAGAAACACGGAATTAGCTTAAAATTAAAATTTAAAAAAATCATTACTGATTGTACCTGAATTTGGGTCTCCCTAAACTGAGAGAGAGAATGGAGAATAAATTGAAATCCCAACTAAAATAAAACTTGTAAAAGTCGGTTTTTAATAGAAGAGACATTTAAGTGCGTACTTCATTTCGGCTGTGGTCGCGTTCGATGGCGGGCAGTCTGCCGGTCGGGCCGGGCCGATATTAGACACGACCCGGTATTAATTGGAACCTTTTTTATTCAAATTAAAATCAAATTTTTTTTTTTTTGGAATAAAAAAACATGATGTACAATAAAAGTAAGGGTGGGACTAAAGCCACACATCAACTTCTAAAAACACCCCATTTAAAAAGAAAAAAATTCAATTTTATTTTTAGGGTTCGCTCGGTCATTATTTATGATCGAACGAACTTCACGGTGTTCGGTCAAGGTGACCGAACGAGTGTTCGGCCAATCGGGACCGAATGAACTACTCTGGTTCAATCGTTTTTTTACGTTTTTTCTTACGATTTTCACACATTTAACAAATGCATAGAATGTTTGTTATTATATTGGCATTACATTCTTAAAAAAAAAGATTTAACATAAAAAAAACGCAAAAATATCAATCAAACCTGATCGCGGTCACCCGTCATCGCGCGCGCCCGAGGTGATGGTGGGCGCCAAACGCGCGCTGGACAAGGACGGGGACGCGGGCGCACGCACACGACAAGTGACGGGAGAGCAATGCGCTCGTGCGGGGGACGAATGCGTTGTGCGCGCAGTGACGGGTGTGTTGTTCAACCACCATGGCCGAACATATAGAAGTGCGTTCGGTCATAATGACCGAACAGAATTAGCTGAACAAAATTTAAGGGTAAAATTAGAATTTTTTTTTTCATTTTTTAAATGGGATGCCCTTTTTCACACCCTAAAAGTAAATAGTATTCCCACCCTAAAAGTAAATAGTATTAGAAGTTGATGGGTGTCTTTATTCCTACCCTAAAAGTAAATAGTATTAGAAGTTGATGGGTGCCTTTATTCCCACCCTAAAAGTAAATAGTATAAATTTTCTATATATTATTTTATCTTATTTACTTTTAATTTAATGTATAAATATTAACTCTAAATTTTCTCCAAACCTACATTATTTCATTATATATCTCCTTAAAAACATTTTGTACTCGTGAATTGTGAATTATTTTCAATTTTCAATTTTGTTTGATTTATTATTTAAGTGATTCGACGTGTAGGCTTTTTAATTGGGTTTTAGTTTATAGGAAGTAGTATTGGGCTCTTGATCATAGATTTGGGCTCAGACCCACACTTTGTGTAAGACTTGTGAAACGACCCAGGCCCATATTTTGAGTTTGACTTGTGAGACTTGGTATACATATGGATTATGGACCATATGTCCACACACATATATATACATATATATAATTTTTTTTAATATTTTTTTGGTAAATGATATATTAATATTATGTTTTGAGTTTATTCCCAAAATTTTGTATTTTATATATTATTATGTTTGAAATAACTATTTTTCTAATGTCATTCTTATTTAAGAGTGAAAATATATTTATTATGATATTATAATGTATTCGAGTTTAAATAGTATAAGTTTGAAGAATACATTAATGCGTAAAGTTTTAAAAATTATGTTTAGGTGAGCTAAAGCTTACAAACTCCTCAAAAATGTTTATTAAAATTTTAAAAATAAGAACTTATTTTTTAAATTAGATAAAAATATCTTATAAGTTCTAAAAACATCATATAGCATTGAACACTTTATCTTTCAAATAAGTTTAGCCGTTCTTAAATACAATGAAAAAATACCTATCTTTTTAGTTAGTAACTTATATTTGTTACACAACATATGCCTCGTGGAATAAAGTATGAATACATTTTTATTTAAGATGAGTATATCTTAATTTTATTTGTGTACGTTATCGAGTGATTAATTTTAGTATGTTGAGACAATTATGATTAGATATTGGATATTGGGCTTGGTCCTGGGCCAAGCCCATGATTATCAAACTCCACTTTAGTATGCTAAGAGAATTATAATTAGTTGGTGAAGATTGGGCTTATTCCTGGGCCTGGGCCAAGCCCATGCTTAACAAGAGTGTAGTGCAAGGTAACTCATGATATAAAAGAAAATTCCTTCTCCATAAACAGATAATTAAAAACACCCTTTTTATTTTTTTTAATCTTTACAAGTCGGAGATCTTCGTCGAATTTGAGGTAAGTATATTTTACTACACATCTGCAAACTCAGATTCTCCGACAAAATTGAAAGCGACTTGATTATATTTTTCTAGTATTGCTTTATGTAATGATATTCATGTCATGGAGACTGAAATTTTTATGTGGTTTGGTAATTTTTTTAACACTTTTCTCACGAGGCTTTTCTTTTAGATATAACTCAATAGATCGATTTGTTCATCAATATGTATGTGTGTGTGTATATATATATATATATTTTGCTACTAATATTCTGGAATTATATTCTTCTATGAATACGTTTTTTGAAATTTAAAGATGGACATTTTGTTAACCTTTCAAAACAGTTTTATGGTAATATATTTAAAAACTAACATAATGCTCACAAATCAGTGAATAGCATAATAGAATATATTTGAAAAGATTCTTTAACAGAATCTCAAAACCTGATGGAAATTAGATATATTTGATGAAGATTAGATAGGTTAGAATGTTGTAAATATATTTATGTTGATTTAGTGTGATTGTTGATATTGCTGTGCAGATTCTTCTTGGGTTGGGATATCTTGATTCAAATCCTATCAAGACTTTAGAAATTAGATATATTGATGAATATTAGATAGGTTTAAATGTTGTTAATATATTCATGTTAATTTAGTGTGATCATTGATATTGTTGTGCAGCTTCTTGTGATTGTGATGGAGTACTTGAGTTTGGATATATGGATGGAAATCCTATCAGGACTTGGTGTGAAAGAGCTGATACAATTAAAATCCGTTTCCAAAGCCTTTTTCGACATCATTTCCAAGGATGATTTCATTCGTCTCCATCTCTACAGAGGTACCTTCCTTCGTCTTAAGCAGCATGGACAAGCAGAGTCGAGTTTGAGGGCCATCAATATCAACACACTAACCTACCCCGCTCGTCTAAGGCAGCGTGAGATGGGGACAATGTGCAATGGAATATCCCGTGGAAGTTGTAATGGTTTGGTATGTGTATTGCCTAATCACAACAACAAGTATGGAGTTGGTGTTTTGTTATGGAATCCAGCTTTGCGTGAAGCAGAGTTTATACCTATAAAAAGACCCCAACAACCCATCTATAGCTCTTGGTTTGGGTATGATAATGATGAGTATAAGCTCGTTTTACGGACTGATTCTCACATCCACCTCATCAGGTTATACATTGACACCGATTCTTGGAAATCATCACACAACATCGACAAAAACTATAGCCATTTTGAAGGCATGGGGACCCTTGTCCATCGTATTGTGCATTGGTCCGCATATTATAATAAAGTTGTTCACAAAAACTTATATGAGATTGTTTCATGAAAATTATTGTAAGACGAATTTTATTATCATAAACAAAATCAATTTTTACAAATTCATATGTGAATTGTGAGATGTAAATAAGAATTTTGAATAAGAATAAGATTAGATTAACTCGTAAATCTTGACAAATCATGAGGTGAGTACGTTATTGTGGGATCCGGATCCTCTGCTGGGCAAATACCCGTAGGTGTATAAAAATTGCCCAGCAATACGTGCTGAGTTTATTTGCCCAGCAGAAAATCCGGATCCGTTATTGTGTGCTTAATTTTGGTATGACATGATCTCGTACAGTCGTACCTCGGACACTATGCTGATAGAATGATGGTTGGTGGAGATAGGCCTGGGCCAAGCCCATGCTTATCAAACTCCACTTTACTATGTTGATAGAATTATAATTACTTGGTGAAGATTTTGGCCCAAGCCCATGCTTAACAAGAGTGCAGTGCAAGGTAACCGTACGTCCAATTTAGCGAACTTTCCAGAAATTTTCATCCAGTAACTCATGCTATAGAAGAAAAATCCCTTTCTTCTCCATAAGCGGATGATAATTACCCTTTTTTAAAAACATTTCTTCACAAGTCGGAGATCTTCGTTGAATTTGAGGTAAATATTATTATACTCAAATTTGTTTATTTTACTACTCATCTGCAAACTCAGATTCTCCAACAAATTTGAAAGGCGACTGCATTAATTTTATTTAATATTGCTTTATGTAATGATATTCATGTAAATGTGATGGAGTTTTTTCATTCAATATTAGATCGATTTATTTAACAAAGAAAAAAAATTGTTTACGCAGTTATAATTTGGATTCTATCAAACTTTTCCTATGGAATTATATTCTTATATGAATAAGATTTTGGAATTTTAAAGATGGGTATTTTATTAACCTCTTAAAATAATTATTTGGTGATAAAATTTAAAAACTAACATAATACTCACAAATCAGTGAATAGTATAATAGAATATATCTGAAAAGATCTTTTAACTGAATCTCAAAACCTGTGGAAATTAGATATTGTGGATTTGCTTTGGGTATTGATTGGTAATTTGTTGTTGATGAATCATGGTTTTCATGATCTGAAATTTGTTATTACTTTTGATTTTGCTTGTCAATTATTGGTTTGATGTTCTAAACTAGGGCTGTTTTAATTTCGCAGTGCCTGTATTTTAGGATTGTATCATATGTAAACTCAGATTAGACAAGCTTTAAATATCATTAATATATTTATGTTAATTTAGTGTGATTATTGATATTGTTGTGCAGATTTTTGTTAATGTGATGGAGTACTTGGGTTTGGATATCTGGATGGAAATCCTATCAAGACTTGTTGTGAAAGACTTGATACGATTAAAATCCGTTTCCAAAACCTTTCTCGACCTCATTTCCAACCGTGATTTCATTCGTCTCCATCTCAACAAGTCTAGTTTCAGGGCCATCCATCTCGACAGACATAGCTACCTTCATCTTAAGCAGCATGGAGAAGCAGAGTCGAGTTTGAGGGTCATCAAAATCGACAGCCAAACCTACCACAATTATGGTAAGCAGGGAGAAGAAGTAGGGACAAAGTGCTTTGCAATATCCTATGGAAGCTGTAATGGTTTGGTATGTCTACGGCCTAGACAGGACAACAAGTATGGAGATGGTGTTTTGTTGTGGAATCCAGCTTTGTGTCGAGCAGAATTTATACCTATAAAAAGACCCCAACAGATCTTCAAGAGCTGTAGGTTATGTTGGTTTGGGTATGACAATGATGAGTATAAGCTCGTTATAGGGACTGCTTCTCACTTCCACCGTATCAGGTTATACAATGCTTGGCAATCATCACAAAAGATCAACAATAACTATGGCTATTCCTATTCCAATGGGGTCATGGGGACCCTGGTCCATCGTACTGTGCATTGGCCAACATATTATAGGAATGATCGTAAGCTTACGATTATATCATATGATTTGAGCAATCAGACGGTTGGATGGATTGCGACGCCTTATGAAATGACTAAGTTATATACATTTGTACTGGGACAAGTAGATGGATGTCTTTCTACGGTGTTTGGTAAACATAACCACTTACATTACCAAATGGAACTATGGGTAATGAAAGAATATGGTGTTCAAGAATCCTGGACAAAGTTGATGATTTTACCTTCTAACTTTTTGCTCACTTATCGCATCATCACAAGAGATCCTTATGCTTATGCTGATGTTGTTGAATTAGATGATCCTGCACAGCTCACCTCTCCAATTTATGGTAAACACTTTTATGTTGAGAGTTTGATTTCCCCAAGATCAATAAAAACCAAGATGTCTTGATTATTGTTTTTTTCCTCTTTAATTTTCACATTAGTTTGATCTCTTTAATCCACATTATACTACAATCATTGTTACCATGTAAAAATTCAAGTTTTCATTTCCGATGTCGAATTTGGTTGATTCGTAGGCAACAGATTCACTAGTCCTGAGTGTGATTATGAGATGTTTTATAACGTTTGGTGTAGAAAATGTGAGCTCTAAGAATTGAAAATATATATATCTTGCAAAAATGGTTTTACTCAAAAACTAATATGACCACAAAAAAATATATTCAATTTTCTATAACATTAAAAATATATAAATATAAGAAACAATATACGTGGCCCTTTGACCATATTTAAACATCATCTAACTCTTAAAAAAGATCGTTTTGAATAATAATAATAATAATAATAATGACTAGAATTAGTCAAATAAGATAACAAAATATTTAACCAGTCAACTCATAAGAAATATGATTTTTAGTAAAAAAAACAACGGTCATTAATAAAAACACTCTTACTAAAATGAAGGCGGTATCCATGTGTGTGTATATATATAGTTCATGCCACATGGGTCATGGGGTTCGCGTTACAAGGATTGTGCGGCCGTCGTATAGGTCGTGCAGGTCGTGCGACTCATACCACATGATTCGTGAGGGTTGTAATCGTGTCATGTGCATGCACATGTGTATTATATTTGTATGTTATGTGATGATTGAAACTCATTATATTAATGGTATTTTAATTAATTTAGCTAAAAAAACTGTAATATTATATTTTGACTAGTTTAAAATATTTCTTATTTTATTTGACTATTTTTGTGATTGCCTAATAAAATATTTATGTAATCAAGTATAAAGTAATTTTAAATTTAACATAAAAGATCATCCACAAAAACTATAACATCTCATAGATAGTTATCGTAACAACCCATAAATAAAATACATTTTCATAAATTCATATGTTAATTAGGAAGTGTGGGCAATCTATTGTAACTAAATCCATGAAAGAGCCACTTTTATATTATAATCTGTCCATGACATGTGTAGGTCGCACTCGGCCCAAACTAATCGGATCAAAGATTGTTGTTGGATTGGCATGGGCCGGCCCAATCATATTCGATTTAGCAACTTTATAGATCAATCCAATTTATATTTAAAATTTTAATGACTTTTAATTTGAGTCCATTAGTTAAAAAAAAAAAAGTGAAACTAAATACAAAAGAAAAAAAAAAGAAGGAATTAATAGTTTGAAAAATAGGCATGAGTGAGCAAAAACCTTAAACCCTGGCTCCATGAAAGATTATGCTCCTCCGCTTCACCACCGCCGTAATCCACCGCTTCTCCGCCGCGAGAACCCGCCAATACTTCTTCTCCACCACTATCATTTCCAATCTCCCAAAACCCTTCTCGAAAATCCCATGGAAGTACAGGTCTAAGGCCATTCAAGAATCGCAGAAAGCAGTCTCAGACTATCTCCACACCACTCGCTCCATCCCTTTCCTCTACGCCGACAACATCGCCAGAAACTCGCCTCACCGTCTCTGGGAAATCGTGTCCAAAATCCCCTTTTCTCCGACCACTTTTCCCTGCTCTTTCCGGCGCTTTCTCAGGTACCATCCTATCAACGAGCTCGAGTTTTTGTTAGAAAGCATTGGATTAAGTTGTAATGAAAATGGCCTCCCACGATCCCTTATTCCGCCCAACACGTTTTTCATTTCCGATTGGAAGCATTTTGATGTGGTTTCTGCTTTGGCGGGGATGGGTTTTCCTTGGAGTAAACTGGGATTGTTGTGTAAAGATGAAAGCTTGGTGTTCAAATCTGATCCATTGCAGTTGCAGAGAAAAGTTGGTGAGATTAAGGATGTTTATGGGTTCAATAGTGTTTGTGTAATTAGTATTTGCTTGGTTTTTCCTCGAGCTTTGTATGATAATGTGGATGGTTTGTTACATGATTTTAAAGTCTTGTTTTTGGACTATGATTTGCTTAGTTCTGTTGAGGGCAATGTGGATGCTGTGTTGGAGGTTTGTGAGAAGATTAAGTTGTTCTACGATTTGGGTTGTGAGGCGGGGAAGGTTGGGGATTTGATGGGACGAATCAAGAACGTGTTTCTTGAGTACTCAATCAAGGATTTGAGTAGCAAGATTGGGTATTTTTGTAAGCTGAATGTTGACAAGAGTCATGTTGGATTGCTTCTTCTTTCAAAACCAGAGATCTTCGGGTTTGATCTTGAGAATCGGGTTATTTCGGTTGTGGGGTTTTTGGAGCATTTTGGGATGGGAGGAAAAGAGTTGAAGTCTCTTGAGCATAAATATCCTCATGTTTTTGGGAGAAATAAGATAGCCAATGTTCCTCGTATCATGAGGTCGATGAATCTTGGTGAGTGGTTCTTTGAGAGAATACGAAACGGGGATCACTCTTTGTTGAGTACTTATGCTATTGTCGATGCAACGGAGGGTTTGGATAAGTGCTATGCGGAAAATTTGAGGAAGATACGAGCGAAAAGAACTAATGCGTATGTGATAACGAAGTTGAATTTCCTACACAGCATTGGGTTTGGAGAGAATAGGTTTGCAGTGAAAGCCTTAGCTAAATTACACAGCAATAGAGATGAGTTAGAGCAGAGGTTCGATTACCTTCTTCAATGTGGGATTGAGTACTCGAAACTGTGTGCTATAGTGGTGTTTTCGGCCAGGATTCTGAACCAGAAACGAAGCTATCTTGAAAAGAAGGTTCAGTATCTCTGCACTGAAATGGGCTCGTCCCTGAAGTTTCTTGATGCCTTTCCAGGGTATCTATGTCACGACTTGGAGAATCGAATCAAGCCAAGATATAGATTTCATAAGTGGCTTAAAGATCAGGGCTTTTGTGAGAAAGAATACGCCCTTTCTACCATAATAGCCTCCAGTGAGAAAACGTTTATTGCTCGGATTTCACGCTTCAATCATGATGCAACGAAGAAGTGGCAAGAGATTTCATTGAAATAGATGGCTACAAGAACCCAACTCCTTATGTATAATTGGATAAACGACTTGATAGGATTATTCTATAAATACATCTCGGGTGGATTTGTTATTTATATCGGGATAAGGTTTTGGGAATCAAGCTGTTGAAACTGTGATATAGACGAGCGAACACAGACGCATGCCAATATGTACGTTTCTGATTCTGACATTGTTTTTCGTTGATTTTAGAAGTAGTACGAGCAGGCCCGGATTCTACTTTTAATGAAGTACAGAAAAATCTTGATGGTTTGGCTGCTAAAACTTGTCTTCATTACATGATTCTCAATCGTGGCTACATTGTTTATCAGTTGAGTATATATGTTGAATAGCATGTTTAGAAGCTCATTTTCTGCTCCTATTAAATCATTAGAATTGAGGAAGTTGGTGCCAAAATCTGTGAATTTTGATGCATTGTTATCTACCTCTTCTTCAACTGCTTTGTTTGATCTTGTACTCTCTGTCTCTCTCTCTCTGTCTCTCTCTCTCTCTCTCTCTCTCTCAGTTGTGTGTATGGATCGAGGGATTCAAGTTGCAAAGATTTGAAATGAATACATTATAAATTTGTCAAAACTAGAATGGATTTCATAGAGATGTAATCAAACTGGGTCGAACTGAAAAATATATATTTTTTAAATTAATTTAAAGTATATTTTTACTTTGAAAAGTGTTGCTTTAATATTGAATAGTATTATTTGTTTTTAAAAGTACTATTACTCTATTAGTAATAATTTCGTTTAAAGCTTAATTTGATAGATCTCTGGAATCTTAAATTAGATGTGTAATTAGTTAGAATTCCAATTCGATAAATAAGCTTAATTGGTTAGAATTCCAATTTGATATGATTTGTAATTGGCCAAATAATAAAAAAATCCAAACATTTTTAGATTTTTGTCATTTCGGCCAATCTTTTTAGTTTTGTTAATTCATCCATGATTTGAAAATTTAGTTGTTATTTTAGCCAAATTAAAATTTGAGTCAAAATTTAGTTGTCATTTAATTTTGACTCAAATTTTAATTTGGCTGATATAACAACTAAATCTTCAAATTATGGATGAATTGACTAAAATATCAAAAACCTAAAAAGTTTTGAATTTTTTTGCTATTTGCCCTTTGTAATTTAATTAAAGATAATACCTTTTAAGATCACCCCAATATATTGCAAGAGATCAACCGCGCGGTGTGATATTGTACTTATTTATCATTCATCTATTCTTGATTGTGTGATTTTATTTCTCTTTCATTGATCAGACATTTGAGAGTGTGATGAATGAGAATATCATATGTTGTAGTGACGATCGAGCCGGTCAGAATCGATGAATGAGATGACGAATTGATTTGGACTGGACCCATGAACGGCCATCTGAGGCCAATCAAGTTTCCGAACCGTCCAAGACCAAAATGTTGAGGCCGAGCCAGATTTTCGAACCGAGCTGGTCAAGGCTTGGGTCAATGCTCACGATGCCCTCAATGAAGTATGGAGTGGACTAAGAAGTCCATTTTAAGGAAATACTGAAGCTAAAGTCTAAAATATTCTGAAAAAAAAAAAAAAAAAAAAAAACAAAATCGAGATTGAATCAAATTAATTTAGATATGATCAAATTTGATGCGATCATTCCAATATACTTTCCAATACTATTTAATCAGTGGCGTAGCCTATAAATAGGGTCTAATTTTCGGAAAATTGATCTAAAATATATTGTACTAAAACATATTATTATTCTTTGGTCCTAAGTAATAAAATCCGATTTGATCGGCCAGAATCAATTGAGCCAAATTGAGCAAGCTTCCGAGCTATTTCATTTAGTTTACTTTATTTTATAAGTATTATGTGAGACCGTCTCACAAATCATGTTATATGAAACGGGTCAACTCACAACTCACATTACACAATTTACATGTAAATTAATAAAAATGGGTTAGAGTTGTGGGTAAAAATGACTTGTCTCACAAAAACTATCCGTGAGATCGTCTCATACAAGTTTTTGTGTTATTTTATTGATTTCTCATTCAATATAATTATTGTTTGATTCAATTTATTCATATAATCTCACGCAAGTTTTTGTGCTATTTTATTGATTTCTCATTCAACACAATTATTGTTTGATTCAATTCATTGTATAAATTTGTACGCCAACATAATTTACATTGTTCTGAAGGGTTAGAAGCCTCCATGGAGAAGTAGCTCGAGATTAGATATGGTTGAGGTTGAGTTCATTTCAAACGTTTAAAATTCATGTGTTGTTTAGATTTGGTATCTCTCATTTTACTAATTAATTTTTTACTTTTAAAATCCACTGTGTTAGATTAAATTTTATATTTCTCATATTACTTTATAATTTCATTTTCCTACATAGTTATAACTTAACACATTCTTTATTAGATGTATAGATACCAATTAATCGGATCCCATATTATACTCCTTTCGATCTGAATTAAGTGTTGTTTTAGAGATGAAAATTTGCTTACAAATTATTTGTCTTTTTATACTTTTATACTTATTCCAAGATTATATTTGTTTAATTTTTATGTTCTTTAATCTATAACAAAACACTTACTTAAGATTAGATGAAGTATTTAATATTATCTTTAACACACAGGATCTCATGTAATTAATTTGTAATATTGAGATTTGATCTTTTATGTTATTAGACAAGATCCGAAATGAATTTAAGATTTTATATACAATGTAATTCTCGTATCTATTAAATGAAAGATTTACAACATAAGAAAAGTAAGATAGAGAATCGATTTTATAACAATTAGCCCATGAATTTTAAGCATGGGCCCATACTCCATTTATTAATTTTATTTATCACCAACACCTAATTGTTATTAAATGTTGCTTTGTTTTTTTTTTTTTTTTTTTTCATTTACCAAACTCTATCCCCCACCACATTTATGATTATGACTACAGTTTTTAAATGATAAATATGTCATACTCCCTCCGTCCCACAAAGATAAGCTTGTATACTATTTTCGTCCGTCCCACAAAGATAGGCCTGTTACTATATTAGTGTAGTTTTTAACTTGTAATTCCATATATGCCCTTATTAATTTTTAGGGAAAAAAAAGTTGCATTGAATGTGTGGTCTTCATTTGTTCATTTTTTACAAATTCCCATAATCATTTTGTATTTCCAAATTTTCATTAATGATTAAATTGCCTCTCTCCCTCAAAAGTAGAAAAATGTATCTTGAGACAAACAATATTATTAATGCAATATTACAAGTGTGAAAATAATTTTTGTTTCAATTAATGAAACTTTAAAATTGGAGTAGAATTAATTCTTTGAATAATTAATGTATGATAAGGGTATAACTGGAACTTCAAAAAATTTCTTAATCTGTGTGAAAATAGAACTAGGCCTATTTTTGTGGGACGGAGGGAGTAGTTATTTGTTCTTTATGAATCTCATTAATTTACTGAATTTAAATATATTTTTTAAAAGATTTAAAAAGAGAATCATTCCACTCTATCATGTTGAAGTATTTTTATGATATTTTCATTTTTAACGTAAAATTCAACTTGTTTATTCTTTTCATGACAACTTTTTTGTTTTTAAATTATTTATGATTTTCAATTTTCATATATGTAATCCATAGTCATAAACATGAAATATAAAACCCTTAAATTATCAAGTTTTATCATTTTGCCCTGAATTTATAAATTTAATTATTTTGTCTAGTAACTTATCAAACGATCTCAATCTAAGCAATTTTTGTTTCCATTCACTTCCTAATCTTGGCAAGGATGGATTTGTAATAAATTTATTGAGTTTGACCATTTTGCTCCTCAATTCAATTAGAACTATTTTGCTCGATTTGTCTCAAAACTTGATTAACGAAATTGATGCATACTCAATATCAATCTAATTTTGTTTAACAATAGAATCATAATTTGAGAATTACCCTTCCATAGTAAACTCAAATCCACCTATAGTACTAAAAAATAAGTTCAAAATATAAGTGGTAAATTTTAAATCTAATCTTATCTCAACTCCTTTTATCCAAACTCAACTTCTTTTTTTTTTTTTTTTTAGATTGATTAAGAATTGATATTTTCTCTATAATGCTATTGAGTGGATTTTACTGGAAGTACAATGCAATTATGTAGTAGAGGATTAATTATCATAAAATAGGTAAATAGATAGAAAAAAGAGAAGCAAATAGAAATGATAACACAATTCGCATAAGTCCAATATTAATTGCTGGGGAATACGTGATACATATAATTATATAAGCACATATTTTCAAAATTTTAGTTATTTTATTGTAAATTTAAAATATACAAAATAATAAATAAATAAATAAATACATAAAATACTGATTATTGAAAAGTGAGATAGAGGGTTCTAGTGAGAAGCTTGTCAGTTTTAATATAATTTTAAAAATAAGATGATATGAGCTTTTCAGTTTAAAAACAAACAAAAAAATCCAATGAAAATCCCATGCTATAATTTCTACAATATGATTTTATTTTGACAGATTCATTTAAAATTTGATTTAAAATTACATGATTGATATTACTAACATCTTATAAATTTTATATATTATCTTATTTATCCAAACACTTCAATAACTTAGTTTTAAATAAAATAAAAATTTTAAAAATTTATTTTATAAGATGTGAGAGTTTATATGATTATTTTAAATAAGTTTATTAAACATCTTATAAATCTTTCATATATAAGTATGACCATTAAAACTTAACCATAATGATCATCAAAATTAAAATATATATTTTAAATTTATTTTAATTATGATATCAACATTTCATATTAAAAAGATCAAAATGGAAAATACTAAAAATAAATTGGCTGATTGAAATGTAATATTAGTCATGCTTTACTTAATAAAAATATAATGATATTTAAGCAAACATATGTTCAAAATACGTCGTGAAAAATATTATTTAGAAAAGTTTGACATACTCTTTTAAACATATAAACAAAAAAAGGAAATTGAATAATATGTAGTTTAATTAACATATCAAACATTTGTATTTTGTTACTAATGCAACACATGTTTCAATAATTAAATAATATATTAATTAAAATATATTGTATTTATTTTTAAATTAGATGATAGAACATAGTACTGTCAAAATGGACCCACGGAGTGGGCGGGCCCACCCACAACCCACCCTAACCCACTCTTTAGCGGGGCGGGGCGACTTTTTATGTGGCGGGCCTCCAAATCTCAACCCAGCCTAACTCATTGGCGGGCTGTGGGCTAGACGGGCCAGCCCACTTGAATTTTTAATTTTTTTAAAAATTTAAAAATTTTATTTTCTAAAAGAAAAAATATAATATTTGTAATATTTTTTACCTTTTACTAAACCTTATATGCATTAATTATATGTAAAATATAAAAAAAAAACATTATAAAAAGCATAAATTTCTTAAAAATTCTTTCATTAATGTAAATAAGTGACCAAATTTAATATATAAACATCATTACTTGAATTAGATGATAATTTGTATCATTATTATACATATTTTATACATGTGTAAAATAAAAAAATAAATTTTTCTTTTTTTAAGGCGAGCCAACCTACTTGGCCCCGGGGCTAGCCCGCCCAGTCTAGGAGGCAGGCTCCTAAATTCTTGGCCCAATCCTCCCTTTTGGCGGTGCGGGGAGGGCTGACGCAACGGGCCTAGCCCATTTTGACGGCTCTATTAAAACTATAAATTTTATTTAAAGTTTTTTATTTCATTATGTTCATTCATAATTAATTTTAAAACCTGTTTATCATTAGAACCAAATTGATATTATTGCTTTTATCCTTTCTTTTTTGAAAATATATAATTGGTTTTGTCTTTTCCTTTTTTTTTTAACTTGTAACAAACCCTATCGCCACATTAATGATGACAGGTTCTTTGGAGTGATTCACCAAGGGTATTATAGTAGTTTGCTCTTTATGAACCTATAATTTTAACACCACCAATTATTTTAGTATTATTTTAAATAAAATTAAAAAGAATTGTTCCATTATCTCATATGTAGCTCGGCATTTAATTTTTTTTTTTTTTATGCAATCGATCTATTCCAATCCGTTACATCAAATATTCAAATCGTAGCAAATCAAGTAATATATCTTGGTATGACAACTTTACCTTTTCAAATTCAACAATATGTTGAAATTATTATAATTAACTTTTATCTCTTAAGTAGTAAAATAAAAGGGAAAAAAAATATAAAACAACATTATATATTTTTACAAATAATAGTAGAATCAAATTGTAAGCATGTATGTAATAAATAAATAAAAATTAAATGAACTATAATCCACAATAAATATTGCAATATATTTAAAAATTCATATTAATTGGTCTCCCATACATAAATTCGTACCATCCACAAATCAAAGGGATTAGATCAGTGAGACCATCTTCTTACAACACTACATATAAAAAATAATAATTTTGGAGAAGATAAATAATTTTTGAGTTAACATTAACACATATAATATATTGTTATTTAGGATATGTCACGCAGTTGATGAATCCGCACTTGATATGTATAAAAAGAAAACATTATTTCCCTCTGCATTTTCAAAATTTATTAGCTTTTGCCTTCATAATTATTAATATTTTTCTTTTTTATTCTGTGTATTTTTTTTCAAATTTCTCCCATTCTTTATGCTCTTATTATTGTTTTTTTTTTTTAATATCATTTCCTCAACAAAGCAAACGGGAAATAATATACGGTTTAAAAAAAATGAAAGTTCATATGACAAAAACTAGAAAATAAAATATAAAGAGTAAAAGGTAAAAGCCAATACATATATGTAAGTATAGGAGCACAAATGTAAAAAACAAATTATAAAAGATAAAAGGAGAAAATTTTAAAATATACATAAAATTTAAAAAACGTGCATTTTTCCTATATAAAAACCTAAGTTTTCCTATATATGTTTTGAAGAGACAAACTTGCTTATAATTCAGAGTCCTATTAGAGTGTTTGTTTTCATTTAATTTAAATCATTCAATAAATTTTTTATTTATTTTTTAACCATTAAATTATAAAATTATTACCACCCCAAATTGAAAAGTTGGTATCTCTATCCCATTTTTTTAATATTCTAATTTCTCTGTGTATTGTTTTCAAAAAAAAATTGCATCCTGTTTGCACACCTCAAAACAGTGCAATTATAATAGTAATAAATAGATAGAATACCAAAAGGTGAGATATGAAATATTAATAAAATAAAATGTAATTAATATTAGTGTAATTTATCTTGTTAACCCTAATTAGGGTAAAACACTGTATTCGCTCACAAACCCTCTTCTAAGGAGGAGTAAGTGTATATATAATATATATAATATATATATATATATGTATAAATGAATATATATTTTATATTAGCAGTATTTTATTAAGTTTCTTCTTCTCCACCTCACCTCCCATTCACATTCTCTCTGCAACCTCTTTCTCTCTCTGCGCCTCCCCCCTTCTCTCTCTACAATCAGGGATCCTGTTTGCTGAAGCTTCATTCAAGTTTATTCGAATAGAAACACCATCAAACACACCCATTTCACGCGCTTATTTGCATTTTGCCCTGTTTGGATTCATCAGGGGATGTGAAATCTCCGCCGATCGAGCATCGGATAGATTTTTACTCTGCGTGTATCTGCTGAAGAGAATTGGTCGCTTTTCGTTGAAATCGACGTTGCGGTTTTGAAAATCGTTGGTACTGCTATGGCGTCAACTGTTCCGGCGAAATCTCAGCCCCTGCACAATTTCACTCTGCCGCATCTTAAATGGAACAAGGATGGAAACTCGAGCGCTCAGCACCAGCGCCGCCGCTCCATCAAATCGCCGTCGCGGAGACCGAATATCTCCGCCGCATCTCCTGTCCGCCAGTCGCCGCTGCGTGATTCGGTGTCGGCGACGCCCCCGCGGCACCAGTCGCCGTTGCTCGACCCCGCGGCGGTGTCGTCTCCGATTCAGTCACCGGTTCACGGCTATTACTTGGGGAAGCAGTCTTCTACTCCTGGAGAATCATCGAAACAGTATCGGCCTCGCGAGTGGGTAAAACACTCGCTAAGCGGCGGTGATCCTGTGCAGCATTTGCCGAAGCAGGATTTGGCTTCGCAATCCGAAGCTTTACGAAAGGGTAAAGGTGATTCGATTGAACACAAGAGAAATCAGTCGAAAAATCCGACGAATGATGGTATGAGAAATCGGAGTTATTCGGCGAACTCTGAACGAGCTTCTCAGAAAATTGAGGGCAAATCGAAGGTTAAAGAAGTCGACATGGCTGGGATGAAGAGATCGAAAATCTTAATCAAAATTCCTTGCAAACAAAACAAAACGGAAGAAAATCCGCAAGAAGAAGCGCTGAAGATTGACAATAACGATGAAGTTGATGGGACCGGTGAAGTGCAAGAAGAGGAGAAGGTTAACAATAATATAGATGAAGAAACTAAGACATGGAATTTGAGGCCTCGGAGACCCATACACAAGTCGCTGAACCTGAATGGAGGTGCTGTGAAAAATAATGGGTTAGCGATGCCGGAAAAGAGTAAAGCTCAGTCACCGTCGAGGAATCTGAACAATAGATCAGGGGAAAACGATGGGAATTCCGGCGGTAACGGTGTGAAGAAGGAGAAGAGGAAGCTGAGCATTTCTGTCGCGCTAACCAAAGACGAGATTGAGGAGGATATCTTCGCTCTCACTGGATCAAAGCCGGCGAGGAGGCCCAAGAAGAGAGCAAAGAACATACAGAAACAAGTGGATGTAAGATTAGATCTGATTCTTTGTTCTAATTGGATTAGTTTGGCTTCAATTGTGTGTTTCTTTCTCTGTTTCCCTAAAATCAGCGTGATTAACTCGTCTATTTTTTGTGATCGCAGTCTGTTTTTCCTGGATTGTGGCTGGTCTCAATAACTGCGGATTCATACAAGGTGTCTGAAAATTCTCTGAAGGTATTATCTCGATTGACAATCCCTAATCCCCAATCACTTTGATTTCATATTGATTTTAATAGTTTTGGGTTTCTGATGCTTAATTTGGTGTTATATGCAGGGTTAGATGCAATTGGTTGACATATAATTGAACCCTTCAAATGTTCTCTGGAAGCTTTATGGTGCTACGCTTCCAAATTTTGTGATGTCATTTGAAGGTACCATCTGCAGTGACTTGTAATTGAAAGGAAGAACTAGTGGTCATTAGGGTTTAGTTTCCCATTTACTTTTTTAAATTTCAGATTTTACCTTTATTTTTTTCCTTTTTCAAGCTGATCTCCAGAAATTTGAGAGATGAATGATAGTCGGTCCTTCTATTTATCATTAGTTGCAGATGTAAATATGGATTTCAAGATCTATAAAGATTTTCAGTTTCAGTACTTATTGGGGTCTCCTCTTTTTTTCCTGTTTTTCTTGTCTTCCCTGTTTATTCACTGATTGGGTTTGTCTTTTTTGTCCTATTATGATTGTTTGGGAATCATGCTTTGATCCAGAATGTTGAGATGCCTTTTTCGATGTGTGGTTCTGTGATATATCAACCCTGATACACAGCTCAATGATGCTCATACATATCTTGCATCTTCATTTTTATTTTTCTGCATATATGCTGATATTCGATACGAAGATCCCCATATTTACGAGGTAGTCTCTGTACTTTTAGATTGTGTTTATATAGTGTGTTGATGAAGGTAGAAGAGCTGGAGGACAACACAATAAGTACTTCAAGAGAAGAATCATCTTTGTAAACTAACTACAAACGAAGTAAAGTAGGATATCTTGGTTAAGGAATCGATGGATAGCTCCTAGAATATGTATTTCTGTATCCTTAAGCTTACCAAATGAACAACTCAAGCTGGATGAATGATGTTCTATTTTTCTGTGTTATTATTTGTATTTCCGGGCTTCTCTCCTCCTCTCTCATATGCTATGTTTGGATTTCGGGTTTTGGTGGTGGAATTCTGATGACCAACCTGGGATCTATACTGAGTCTTGTTTGAACTTCATCTGTCACTGGAATTGAATATCTGCAATTCTGCTATGTTGATCTGGGTTTTCCTGTCAATTGCATTTTGGCTTTGCTGAATTCTCTCAATGTTTGATGAATAAAAGTGGTGTTTTCAATAATGGCAGCAAATGTTGGTTGGCTTGACTTTTTGATGAATGAGATTTTGTCAAAGTTGTTCTCTTTCTTTAATACTTCTCTTTTGAATTGTTTCATGGGCTCCTCTCCTTCTACAGCCTTTTGTTTTTGACTGACTCCTTTGTTATAATTTGTGATCATCATATTTAATTTGTGATTATCATACTCTCTCTCTCTCTCTCTCTCTCTCTCTCTCTCTCTCTCTCTCTCTCATCACACTTGCCACCCCTATTTGTGATTAGCATGTTGCATTTGTTTAATGCCCTGATATATTGGCTGCTAATTTGTCTGTTTTGTGTTTTAGTTTTTTATTTTATTCATGTTTCAATGCTCATTTGTCTCTGATTTCGTGGTATCGCTCGTGTCTTGTAAAATGGATGGATATTTAAGTTGCTAATTTATTTGGTTAAATTTATATAGTAGTGTTAAATTTTCGGTTTTGTAAATGTCTGTGATTCTTTTTTTTTTTTTTTTTTTTCTTGAGCTATAAAACCTAAAACATAACAAGTATGATTATTGTGAGAGTATCCAGAAATCTAATTCTTTGAGATTGGTCTATGCACTTATGAAAATGAGTTTGATAAACAATAATTAACATGAAAGATACATAAATTCCAACAAATACTTATATATGATAGTCTTGTATAGATATAATTATGTGAGGTGGAGTCCCACAAACCTATTTTTAACCATAATAAACAATGCTTTGTGGGTTATGATCTACATATCTCAAAATAAATATAATTATGTGAAATGGAACTCTTCTAAACTCATTTTTACAAGTCAATCAATATTTTGTTGGTTATAAGTTAACCCTAACTCCTTTCATATGTATATAACTCTTGTAAGATGAAGCTCCGCAAAAACTTTTTTTTTTCTTTAGAGAAACAAACCTATTTTTATAAATCAATCTATACGTATATTTGTCACACGGATCCCCAAAAACCCATTTTTAAAAGGCATGTATATAAAAAAATAAATAAATAAATAAATAAATAAATAAATAAATATATATATATATATATATATATATATAAATACCTTGTTGCTCAAGTTAGCATATTGCATTAGTTTGAATGTCCTAAACTTCATTACACCTGAATTAGACATCATCTACGCTAGGTATAAGAAGATAGAAAATGCAAGATATAGTTTAATTAATTTCATGATTATTGTGTCATCACATCTCTTATATGAGAATTAAAAGTATAATATATACAATAACTAATGCGACACCTTTTACCAAAATAAAATTTAACTAAATAAGACATTTACAATCATTTCTTTAAAAACGAAAAAAGAAAAAAGACATTTACTATCATAAAAAAATATTATCCTCATTTTTATATTGAACATAACTTTGATCCACCCAAACCCTGCAATTGTGGCATATTACTGATCGTTTTGAAACCGTGTAATATGCGAAATGGTTGGCTCTCACATGCCAAAACTTGTAAGAAAAGTTAGGTAATATTGGTACCATAGGCTTATTTTTCTATTAGTTTTCTTTACAATTAAACAATTGAAAATGTAGGCCAATCTTCACTTATACTATTTATTAATAGAGTCCAGATGCTTTTCTACCACATTTCATATAATAGATTATTTTTGTACAATAAAAAGTAATTTTTTTTTTACCACAAATAACTTATTTTCTACTTTTGACTGAGTATGATTATTCATTTGATCAATTATTCATTTAAATATCAGCTTATAGTATAAGGTATTAATATGTTCTGTATAGTTTGCAAATCATATTTTATTACTATATAAAATGAATATTATTTGTATTTTTATATAAATCAAAATTAGAGAAAAATCTATCTAAGTGCTATTTAAAAACACATCAACATGGATGGAATCATATCAGCACTAATGCACCGGATCCCATAAAAAACACATCAACATGCAAATTTAAAAAATTAAAATTTTATTATATATCGAAATATTATTGACAATCAGAAAGACGAAAGTGGGACAAATCTTCTGTGGGCTCCTAAGATCGATTATTTGGGCCCAATTACTGAGCCCAAAACACGAAAGCCCATTCAGAAAATAGAGCCCAGTTGCCGAAGCCGAGCTGAAAAAAGGCGAGTATTTCCATTAATGGCGAAATTGAGATGAAATGGAGAAAGAGGAAGGTGGAGTTGTGGTGAATGGAGTTGTGCGTGATTACTGGTGGTGGACCGCCGCAAGCGCCACCCAATTAGGGTGGGGAATTTCTGTTTTGAGAAGGGGATACGCCGGCGACTCACATCTCATGCCTTTGAAGGCCTTCGGTGTAGCTTCGCTCTTCGTCGGCGCCTCCGCCTCTGCCGCCGTGGCCTCCCTTCGCGTCTCCGGAATCCACTCTGTAAGTAGTCGTGTCTATCTATTTCCTGTTTATTGTGCGATCTGGGCATTTTTAGATTTTGGAAAAAAAAAAAAAAAAAAGTTATCTCCTTTTCTTTTTCTCTTGACTGTTCTAAGGTTTAGCACTGAGATTGTTGGAAATTATTGTTGATTTAATATATATTTATATTTATATATATGGATTATAATGCTTGTAGGCTTAGATGATCTTAAGATTTAGTAGCATCAAGAACTATGTAAAATTTGAGATTTTTGTAATCATTTTGAAGCATTTGAGGTTTGCTGCTAGAAGAGAAATCCGAGTGATGAATAAAACGGTGCCGTTTGATATGGATGATGACCCTTGAGTGAGTGGACTTTGGCCCCAGCTAGTTTATGCCTAGGGTGAAATGATTGTGGTAGTTTGAGAAAGATATGGTATGTGACTGAGATAATTCGATAGGAAATCAAGAAAAGAACAATGAATTAATTTCCCTTGTTCATGAAGTAAATTCGAGGGTGATGTTATCATGGTGTTTGAACATGTTCATGTCTGAATGGTTGATAAAACTTTAGTTAAGGATGGCAATGTTATCAGAGAAATAGATGTTTTGTAGATGAAGCAAGGGCCTTTACTTGATGTTGAATCTAGTCGAACAAAGCTGCATTGATGTTTGGTAGTGCTCGTTTGAACACTATGCTTGAGTAACTTGAGTTGGTTTTTGAACCTTTATGTAAAACAAGGAGATCATCAAAATCGGCTTGAGTTCTTCTATCAACTCATGTATTCATGGCCCATTCATTGATCTCTAGTATTCATTAAAACTTAATATAGCTCAAGTTATGGCTAAGTTTGTTTTTCTTCTCCTTATCAAGTCCCACTATTGTCAGAATTTTTTGTTAACCAAGTTAAAAGTTGTCTATTATTGTTTAAGCATAATAGTATGGCAATATTGAGGAACTGTATTCTATCAGATTTTCCTTACAAGACCTTTTGTGAATCTTGTAGGTGAAAGATCTGAGGGCTTTAGGTGCAAATATAAGGGCTGAGCTAGGATTGCAGTCTCGAGCACGTGACGAGTAGATCTATATGAATTCATTGATTTTCCCATTTGAATGGAGACGGGCGTTTCAACTCCTGTTGTGTTAGTAGAGATTTGAGTGGATCAAAGCGCGAGACGAGGGAGAATCTTACGACATGATTTCTGTCGGAATTTTCAAGTCCATCGGAGAAAAAAACATCCATGTAGTCTATCCCCAAAGTAGCTGAACTACGATATTATGCTATGTTAAGCACACACTGTAGTGTGGAAATAACATGAGTTTGGTGTTCTAATTCTTGATGCTATTTAAAGAAGAAAGTATCTTGTTTGCTAATCAAATGGTCCATATTTGTTTAGCCTCTGAAATAATGTTCTGGTATTTCAGCTTATTTTTCAGTTATGTTCTGTCTTCATATGATTAAATCGTTTCATTGAAGAAATCAAACCCATTTGTTTGTATTGAATCAAATTGTCTCTTAAACAGCCAAAATGGTGTCAGAAATAACCAAACTTTCGAGATAATGAGATCAGAGTAAGTTTGGAAATGGAAATGGGGAAAAAAAATCAATTTCTTTAATTTATTTTCTAATCAAAATTCATCCCAGCATTCATTTCTAAGCTTCAAAATCCAAAATTTTCCAAGGTTCTTTAAAAAAAAAAAATTAGTTATTCCAAGTATTTTATAAAATGGATGAATATCTTGAAGTTTTATTTTGAAATACTTTAAGATATTTCATAACTAATACTACTAAAATGTATTTTAGTCACATCAAAAATTAGAAACAGTACGAAATGAAATTAAAAAAATTCTCCAATACCATAATATCTGGAATTAATTCATAATTTCCACACAAGAGACTGTCACAGTGAGACATTTGAGGTAAATCTACACATCAATAAAACTTGAGAATATAATCAATCAACCCCAATTCTAAACATCTAAACAAAATTTGTTGAGAAAACCACCATAATCCAGAAGAAAAGGAGTCAAATGTGAGAAAAAAAAAAAACAGAAAAATCTAGAGTTAAGGATCAGAAAGTAAACCAGCCAACAACTTCAAAGGGTCATTCGCCATCGAATTCGATTGCCAACAACAGCTCAGGCTGGCATGTAAGACTCGAGCATCAGCTGAGCTGGCGAAGGTGATGTCACTTCGACGATCAAATACATGAACTTCCATTGTTTGTCCACCTTGTCTTTGAACATCTCCGAGTAAACCTTTCCGGCTCCATGGGGCCCACGTACGTGAAAATTAACCTACAAAGCCGATCATTTACCCAACATAAACTCGAGATGTATGATTGTTTGTATTCTTTAGTAATTATGAACAGGGTAAGGTGTTAGTTACCACTATGTGTTCAACACCCTCTTCATCAGTCCATGTCTTATGGGGTACTCGTTGACGAGCAGCACGATTCCTACTTTCCGATCCGTAGCCGGTGATGGGGGATCCAATTCGGACCCTAACCTGTTGGGTAGAAATGAATCATATGTACTCAGTGAATGCAAATTGAATGGGTCATCAACTTCAATTACATTTTTTCTTTAGTTAATTGGCAAGCAAAGAGTTGATATATGTAAAATTTGAACCAAATGAAGCTTGTGAAACTAACTTAAAAATGGGGAAATTGCAACAATTTTGGTATTTCAATCTATCACTTTTGGAGTTTTAACTCCGGTGTATATGTAGGCAGAAATTGACATTTCAAGCAAAATCAGACCAGAATTGAAAATAAAAATGATAGTTAGAGGACCAAAATTAGAATCCGTAAAATTTGAGGCAAAAAAAGGGGACAATGATTATTGATGTTATTTGCACATCTACAATTTCGTTATTGATGTTAAAGGTACTTCATTTTAGTTCTATTTCAAGTCCATGTTGTCGTTCAAGTTCTGGATCAATTTCGTTATTGATCTTTCATTTATGAAAGTATGCAATGAGTTATCGTGTCCTATGTGATTATTGTGCTACCTTCTTTTAGCTTTAATAGGTGTAGACGACACTAAATTTAACTCAATACACTGCATTTAAATCCTACGTTTTGTGATTTTAACGGAACATATTATGACATTCGTCTATTCCAACTCAAATTACACAAACATATATTTACAAAAGAATCAAGGTAACATACTTGGCTGTCATTTTGAATCCTTTCCAGTGCTTTGTTGAATATCTTGTACCTATATAACATCATCCTCGATTGAATATCATAGAAAACAAGAGAAAACAAATTAATAATATAACTAAACTTACTCCTTTGGCTGAAATATAAGTTCCTTGAAAACGCCATAAGCTGCAGCACCAGCAATGCCAAGACCAGCAAGAATTACGAGAGTATAAGAAGCTCCTTCTGTGAATGTAACCGGCTTCTCTGGGATATTATATGTTGGCGCATCAAAGGGATCCTCGACTTTGGATACTTCTTTTCGAGCCTGACAAAGATGAGTAAAAGGACCCCATAATTATCAGTATGAAAATAGGAAATATGTCAAAATAAATCAGATTCGGAAAAATATATTATTCATACTAATGAAAAAGATTATCGGAATTTAACTTATGCACTTCATTAATTCATTACTTTAGCTTAGAATGAACAGACATAATGAAAAGTTATCATGTTAATGATGATAGAACATTTAAGAGCCAAATCTCGCATTACAGGGATCGTAAAAAGTTTTCTTCACAACCAAAAGCAGTTTGTGATTTCAATGCCAAACCTGATGAAACGGGTGTATGAATAGGTAAAACAACCATATATAAAATCAATCCAGACTGTCAAAACTTTACTATTGCTATAATCTCTTTTTTTTTCAAGTATTTCAATAGTTACGTACAGCAGACAAACTCTTCAGAATTGATAGGACAAAGATGAGAAAACAATCTATCAGTAACTGCAATATTAAATTAGCAATTACATGGCTAACATCTAATGTCGGAAAATCTGTCTAAAATCCTTACTTTACTTTCCACTAAGTTAAAAAAGCAATATCAGATTGGATTCTTCCAGAAAGTTGATTTTTTTTTTTTGCACTCCCAGTGAGCATGGAATAGTTATATCTTAAGGACAAACCTCTGATTTTTTTTGGCTGTTCGACTCTGTAGATTTGGATGCAAAAGACCGAGCAAAGGAAGAATTGCTCGTATGTTGTCCAGCACTTGCAGCAAGTTGGAATGGCGATTGATGGACCAAAGCATGTTGCCTGGTCCAACGATCTCTGAGTAGGATAGAGTTCCCTGCCAATGATTACCAGTGATGACAATGAACAGAAAGCTTTTAATAAGCTACATGTTAATATCATTCAGAGGTCATAAAGAATTTCCTCAAAGAACACCAACAAATTAACTGGATTTTGTTATGATAAAAGAATGAGTAGTTGTATCTCTTAATAATGTATTACCCAAGGGTTTAAATGTATGTATGAACAGAAATACTGCCAGAGGGGAAACGAGCCACAAATATAAGAAATATTAAGACGGAATGGTGTGAAACTCATATTTGTGCAGTATTCTTCAAAAAATGCCTTCAAAAATATATTTTTTGGTTCAAAGTAAGCAACAAATCAACTTACCACCAACTTGACGAGAAACCTGCAAAATGAAAAGAAGAAAATTGTTATTACTCAAGTGTATGGTATAGGTTTACGGTATAGGTTTACGCATTACAAATAGAAGAGTAACATCTTTTGCACTGCAAATCTAAATGACAAGATAGAAACATGCAGCAATGGTGGACCCAAGGGGAATTTTTTTTTTTTTTTTAAGAAAATTAATCCAAACCAAAAACCCTGATTTTACAACCTATATTGAAATTATAGCTACATGTAGAATTTCACTATTTTGGATGGTTTTTATGTTGTTACTCCCTTGGTTTCAAAATAATTGTTGCTTTAGAAAATAGAATTTAAATCAATTTATCCATCACTTTTTGATTACCGAGAAGAGTTCATAATTTTTTCCAACTTTGTCCCCATCCGGTTTTTTTTTTGTACTAGCCTTTTATTTAATGTTATACATTATTTATGTCTATTAAACGTTGGGTGATATAGTCATAAAAGACAGAACCTCAATGAAATTTCAGACTAGTTATATATTATATACCCACATTATATAAAAGTTTGGCCCGATTTTCAGAAACTCAAGGAAAATATCCGTAGACTTCAAGAAAAACGACGGAGTTCCAACAACGAACAAAATCACAAAAGAATACAAACTCCTAAACATCAACGGCCAGACCACATTAATATCGGAAATCATCAGATATTTTGAGTAATAACAAGACTCGAGAACTCTACGTGGCTTGTATAGCTTCTAATGTGTATCATCTTGTAAGCATAAAGCAATGCTCAGTTTAAGCTGCAATCATACCATAAAGAGGCCTTGCATAGGCACCAGGGAGTAAAATGCAGACGACTAAGAAAGTTCGATTATGTCTCTATCCCCTTGCCAAACGCCATGACATATCACAGAAGAAAATTACATCCCCAAAACAAATTCATAAACCATATTGATTACATAACACACACAAGAATCATCTTCAACACCATAAGATTTTCATTCTACAATTAAATGTACTACCTCAAAGCCTAGTTAATTAACAAGCAAAATCACTAATTCTCTATATCCAAAAAATCATCCCTCTTTATAAACACACACAAGCTTATTTCCCCCAATTTAATTAACTGCCTGAGATGCATAATGAACACCACATGAAAAATAGGATTAATGCATTAAACATATACGCCATTAACAAACAATTATCTATAAGCAAAATTTAAAAAAATAAAATTTAATCAAAACTTGAATCTTTGCATACCCTTTTGGAGAAATCACTAATTGATTGTCTTTCAGCCGCCAAGGACGAAAGCTGGGAGAAACCCACATCGGGCACAGCGTTCGAAGGCATGTTCTTCAAACCCTTGCATGATGATCTTAAAATATTTGATAATTTAGTGCTCATTCCAAACCCACTTCTGCGCATACCTTGAAGATTATATACTCTGGTATTTATTTTTCTGAGAATTTTGTACAAATTATAGTCGATTCTTATCACATAAATTAGTTAATTTTCTGAAGAATAAATCCAAAAAAATAAAAAGGAATTTGGAAATCAGAAAATTTGTAGTAGAAAAGGAGAAGGGGACGGTGCTGAGTCGAGGAAATACGAAACAAAGGCTTTGGGGTTTTGGTTGCAGGTGGCACGTGCCAGGAGCAAATGCACGTGACATAATTCATTGGTTTTCTTACTTGGGAATTATTATTATTATTATTTCCCTTTTCTAGTTTCTGAATGACCACACAATATATTTTATTCGTTTTAGACCATAAATAGAATAACTTGGATTAGAATCTTTTGGTTTTAATTTTTTTATTTCCTCCGAAATAAATACTTGTATAATTTTACATAAATGACCATTATAAATTAGGTCTCCATTAAATTACTGTTTTCTAAATCCATTTCCGCACATCGATTTTTTTGGTTGCAAATGGTAATCTTTTTTATACTTCAATTTATATTAATAGAGGTGTTTGTGGATTAGTTTGTAATGGTTCATACATATACAAACCCTAACGATGTCTCAATTTTATCGAAATGAAGAATTTAAGATCAAACAAAATGAAGTTGACCCCAACATGTTTTGGTTGGTTTGATTTGCTTGAAATTAATTTGGTTTCGAACCAAATAAACCGCTTATAATATTGAAATAAAGTGTTAATATGTGACTATAATGTTTGTTAAAAAAGTTAAAAGTATATAATAAGAATTGGATTAACATTTTAATAGTCAACCATAAATCACCCTCAGCAAATAATCATATATATTCCTTTTATAATTTATATAAACAGAAATCACTTTGGATTTGATTCGATTTTTTATCCCTTAAACTGCAAATGAACTGAAACTTCGCTTTACTATTTTTTATTGAAACACAAATAAATTTATTATATATATTGTACATAAATCAACCCTAGATAAGTATAATATAAATCATAATTCTTGATTTGTTTTGGTTGAATTTGATTGGTTAGGTCAGATGAAATATTTTGTTTAGTTGTAAATAACTCCATAATAAAAAAAATAAAAAAAATACGATACTATTTATTTTGTGTGTGTCTTTTACATCCTTGAATTGTTTTCTTATAGTTTCCGCTATATGTTGGGCTGAAAAAGATATGGGCTCATAGCCCAGATTTTAGAATCTTGACCCCCTTAACTGGCCCATAATCATTGCAGATTGGCCCAATTAAGAAAATTGGCTTAAATTCAAAATAGAGAGAATTAAGGGAAGGCGGGGTACTTAGTGGGGTAGATAATGTAGATAATGGCAATAACCGTCTTAACCGTCACAGGGGAGGGAGGGAGAGAGAGAGAATGGTGAGAGGGAAGAGGAAGAAGTATGATGAAATGGGAGAGATAAAGAAAGGGCCATGGAAGGTTGAAGAAGACGAAGTGCTGATTAATCATGTGAACGAGTATGGACCTAGAGACTGGACCTCCCTTCGATCCAAAGGCCTCCTACGCCGCACCGGAAAATCCTGCCGCCTCCGGTGGGTCAACAAACTCCGGCCCGACTTGAAAACGTACATAACCAACCACCCCAGAGAGAGATTTTCTGAGATTTTTTGAGTAATGGGCTAATAATACTGATGCTGTTTCTTGCTATCATACCTAAGTTGTGTTATGGATAGAAAGACATATGCTTTCTTTAGAAGGATTTTGCATGTTGCATCCATGGGACTCTACTGAAAATCTATTCTACTTTAGCCTTTCATCTTAAATTCAACAAGAAAACACTTCATTTTACTCTTGCTGATTTTGGTTTGCTAGTTTATGTGATTGTGACATCTCTCTCTCTCTTTCTCTCTCATGCAGAGGGGTGAAGTTCTCAGCAGAGGAGGAGAGAACAGTGATAGATCTGCAAGCCCAATTCGGGAACAAATGGGCGAAAATTGCGACACACTTGCCTGGAAGAACAGACAACGACGTCAAGAACTTCTGGAGCAGTAGGCAGAAACGACTTGCAAGGATTCTACAAACTTCCACACCATCATCAAGCAAGTCTACGAACCAACCCCAAATCACCAACCTCGTTTCCCCTCTCGAGGTAAACATACTACAAATTCGCGTGCAAATAGCACCAATTGTATGACATACAAGATTCAGGCTTTCTTGCACTGTTCATAGGTACCCAAGTTGAGCTCATCAACGGAAACGGAAACAGTAAATGAGGCGATCAAAATCGTACCTTTCTCATTCCCACAGATTCCACAATTTCAACCAGATTTCCCTCTGCTGTTAGAAAGCCAAGACTTTATTACCAGACATGGAGATCCGAGTTTTCTGGATGAGTTTCCCATCGTGCCATCATTTCTGGAACCTCAAGGAACCTGTCCAAATACTAAAACAGTAGAAAGTGTGGTGGATGATTTCCCACCACTCGAGATATATGATCACATTGAGCCACTTCCTAGCCCATCTGAATGGTCATGAGTGGATCGATCTTTAAGTCGTATAGTAGTTAGCTTTTCTAACTAGCGATCATCTAACAGATAGATGGCTTTTGTAATCATTGCTGATTCTTCTGTATAAACCCGACATTCTAACTCGTATTATGTAATTAAAGGATCGACACTCTCTCAAGTTTCCACATGTGGCACTACTAGTTCATCTCGGTAGGAACAAACGGTACAGGACAATCAAGTATTTCATATTATTACATGCCTACTTTATTTCACTATTAGTCTCTAGTTTCAGTAATAAAGAGAAGACAGTGTCTTAGGTCCATTTCCCTAATCTCAAGAACATTCTCTTCGAGAACACTCAAGATTCATGGAGCCTTCACATTAGACGAAATTCAAAATTCAACATATGCACGAAAATGCTCATACAAATCATGAATGGTCATACAAAAGATGAGCGTGGAAGTGCATCCGATACACAAAATACAGAAAAAAAATTTGGGAGAGAGAACAAAATGCCAATTTACGTGGAGCTTTGAGCAGTTTCCTCAGATGCTTTGGCTAATTGGACACCGAATAGGCCTTTCTGTAATCCGACAAAGTTTCCAGCGCTAAACGACTTGTTTCCACCAAAAACTATGGGTCTACGCGACACGGAATACGCACAATACTCAACTTCAACTACCTCAACGTCCCGTAAGTAGCCAGAAACACAAGATCCAACTCCTTCCCCTTAAAAGCAAATACGATGGTAAATAAAAGCAACATATTGATGAGAAATGACCAAAATGATTACGTTATCTCGCATGTTATGGAGTTGGGCTAGCAAAAGAGCTTACCATGTGTCACTAGCAACAAGTTCTCTAAAGGAAATTTATCGGCAAGCTTTTTGATCACCTCAAGATATCTAGCCCTAGCACCCTCGACTGTCTCTTGCCATCTTGGCAGCTATATTAACAAGTGAAACAAACTTTTAGTACAGGTTAACTTAAACTACTACGTTTTGACCAGAAAAGTGCTCGTAAAGTACCTCCTTATAGACCATTTCGACAGCATTATCGACAGTTCCAGCTGGTAATACAGCTTTACACTCCGACATATCGAATCTGAAGATCCCATCTTTAGGAGCTACAGTTTGCCTGATAGCATAAGTATTCATCATCTCACACAACCCATATTCAATAGAGACCTGAAATTGCACGCAATAATTTAGTTCGTAATACCATATAATGCAATGGAATGGATTCGAATGAGAAAGCATAAATACTGATGATCACTTGGGGCAATATCTAACTATCTCTGAACTCTAGCTTTACAATATTATAGCGATAATTTCATTTACTGCTGCTCAAACAGAATTTCATCACCTGATCATTCTAGGAAACAGAAAAACCAATCATGCCTATTAAGAATCGACTTATTATGTGATATCTTGTGTGATTTGGTTCGTTCGATCAAGATCAGCACTAAGTCCTAACTGTATAAAAAGAATTTGACTCTTTGGGTACGAAACAACACCGATGGTTTTTGTACTGCTCAGAACACAAATTTCTGTTACCTTACCAACATAGGAGAAAAATCCATTTTGACATACATATTGCACAACATGTCTCACTCTCAACAGAAACTATCTCAAAAGTTAGCCTTATATTTCATCAAACAAAATTCCTATCAACAATAAAGGCCTCGTAGCTACATCAAACTATTAGCAATTTTGCACATAAACTACCGAATTTTTTTATATGGCACCGATATACATAAATTATACGAATTTGACACTAAAACCATCAAACTAATTTTCCAACCATTTTTCACCAGATTTTGGCACTTGACTTGGGCGTGACATATTTTTAAGGTTTTTTTTTACAAGAATATGTGGTGGTTTAAGTCTCAAATCTGTATAGTTTATGTATATCGATGCTATAAAAGAAATTCGATGGTTTTTGTGTAATATCACTATTAGTTTGACGAGATTACTGAAAATAACCCTAAATTATAGTAAAATGCAGATTTGACCTGAAACTTCATCAATCTTATAGATATCTTCAATTGTTCTTTATTATTATGGCAGAAGCTAACAACACAAAATTGGTAACTACATTTCAAAAAAACATATACAGTTTATTTTTCCATGCATAAGCTGACCTTAATTTTGGAAGGATCAATAACGACGCCGTTTGAGGTCACGTCATTGGGATCGTCGATTTTCTTCTCAACGGCGCACAAGGCGGTGACGACTTCGGCGGCGGTCTGAAGGCATCGGAGAAAGGGGGAAACGAAGACACGGTCGATCGGAAAACCGAGCTGCCGTTTGAACTTGTCGCCGGTGCCGAAGGCCCGGATTCTGCCGTCCTCGGCGAGCGGCGGGTCCCAGGGACGCGGCGCCGACGCCGCCCAGCGAGGCACGACGTTGTCCAGCCTGTCGCCGTGGCGCATTACGACGACGTTTTGGTAGAATGGCGGCTGGTTGGAGGTGGCATAGCTATCGCCATCGGATGAACCCATCAATTGGATTTGGATTTGGGACAAAGTTTGAGCAGAAAAATGTGTCATCTTTTTGTCGGAGATTCATTTCTTTGCTCTTTCTTTGCTCTTTTTATAACTAGTTGCCCGTATTGCACGTTTTGTTATATAATATGAATTAAATATTAATTATTTTATAATATAATTTAACTAATTATAAACATTTTAAAAATATAAAGTATTTAACAATATATAATATATATATATATATATATATATTAAATATCTATCTAATTCATAATAATATTGTTTATATTTGAATATTTAATAATATTTTCATCATTAAAATATATCGATAAAGAATATTAATATTTTCCGTACAATGTTGATGGTATTACATATTTAAATATACAACTATTAATGTAAAAAATATTTAGAAAGACATATAATTCCATTATCATACTACTACACACACATATTATATATAAATTTCTTTAACAATGTTACATTTATTTATTTATATTAAACATGATATTAGATATCCCTAAATAAATTAATATTTGTTATTAAGTTTATTTTTGAACAATATCTGTTATTGGGATTTATGAAATTATATTCAATAAAAATTAATTTAATTAAGACCAAGAAAATATATATGAACAAATAAAATAATTATAATATTAAATCAAATGGACCAATTATATAAATTGAAAAATCTATACAATATTACAATTCCTAATACAATTAATTCATTTATGAAAAAGCCTATTACATTTAAAAAATATATTGCATAATAACTTGGGAAAACAATTAAATTAAATATGCAAAAAACCAAAATAAATAAATAAGTAAATAAACAATATTAATGATTTGACATTTTTAGGAGGGAAAAGGGTATTTTTGTAAAATTTTCCAACTTCTTTGATTTTATATAAGTATAGACTAGTAGTTGTCCCCGTGCATTGCACAGTTTGTTATATAATATGTAGTAAATATCAACTATTTTATAATACAGTTTAACTAATTATAAACATTTTAAAAATATAAAGTATTTAACAATTTAAAAAAATATGAATTTACGTAATTATATAATATATATATATATATATATATTAAATATCTATCTAATTCATAATAATCTTGTTTATATTTGAATATTTAATAATATTTTCATCATTAAAATATATCGGTAAAAGATATTAATATTTTCCGTACAATGTTGATGGTATTACATATTTAAATATACAACTATTAATGTAAAAAATATTTAGAAAGACATATAATTCCATTACCATACTACTACACACACATATTATATATAAATTTCTTTAACAATGTTACATTTATTTATTTATATTAAATATGATATTAGATATCCCTAAATAAATTAATATTTGTTATTAAGTTTATTTTTGAACAATATCTGTTATTGGGATTTATGAAATTATATTCAATAACAATTAATTTAATTAAGACCAAGAAAATATATATGAACAAATAAAATAATTATAATATTAAATCAAATGGACCAATTATATAAATTGAAAAATCTATACAATATTACAATTCCTAATACAATTAATACATTTATGAAAAAGCCTATTACATTTAAAAAATATATTGCATAATAACTTGGGAAAATAATTAATTAAATATGCAAAAAATCAAAATAAATAAATAAATAAATAATATTAATGATTTGATATTTTTATGAGGGAAAAGGGTATTTCTGTAAATTTTTCCAACTTCTTTGATTTTATATAAGTATAGATAGCTGGCCATCTACGTGGATTATCTTAATTTTGTTATAACCATTTCCACATAAAACACATGTACATTGTAAGGAATAATAATTATATTCATATATCCATAAATTCCATATAAAGTTTTTTTTTTTCCCACAATTTTCTCCAATTTTGGAAAGAAAAAAGACTCAAATAACTACATTGTAAGAAATAATTATATTCATATATACCATAAATTCCATACAAAGTTTTTCTTTTTCCCACAATTTTCTCCAATGTTGGAAAGAAAAAAAAATCAAATAACTCTGAGTGGTGATGATGGTAGGAAGTGATATCTGAACACATATAGTGTTTTTTCATGACATATTATCGAGTGTTGAGTTATGTAGTCTAATATTAATATTTATTTATATTGATGATATATCAACAGGGTATATGGGTTAGGATATATATTGTGATATGAATAATATTTGAGTTAAATAGGATTTTTAGGGATATAACCTAGTTTTGGGTATAAATAATCTTATGATCATTGTATCTAATTTTGCTACACGCACTTGAGAAATTAGTAGATCTCCTAACTTGGTAGTGTCCAGAAGTAGTTCGTTGTTGTTTATTTTCCGTTCATATTAAATTCTCTACAATTGCTCTTAAAATCCTAACATCAAGTTGCGTCTATGGAAGCTCATAGTTAGGCTCCAAATCAAAATTGACCCAACTATTAATTTAAAATCAATCAAAAAAAAAAAGTTAAGATATAGAAGATTTGTTTACATATAATACAGAGTGATCACGTGTAATATGAGTATCACAACACAAATAACACGTAATTGTTCAGATAATAAAAACGAAATCATTAAATTCAAAGACATATGGGACCGAAAAAGAACCATCCACGAGAAAACATCAAGGGCAGGTATGTTCTTGGAAAGCATGAATCTGGAATATTAAATGGATTGGTCTAAAGTCGTACTCTAAACGTTATATATAAATAAATAATTTCAAATGCACTATAAAATAGAAAAAAAGGAATAGCACGAGAAAGAAGGTTTCTCCAATGGGGTGGCCCATGCAAAGGAATTTATCTATGGATTTTGGCGCATCCAATAATAATTGGGACCATATTTATTTTCTTAAATCAATTTGCGTATTTTTGTAAAAACAATATAATGACAATTGATAAGATATTGGGTTCTAGAAAAATTATAGAATATAATGATCAATTTGTGTATTTATCAACATTAATGTACAGTGCATAACTCATAAAATAAAGATTTATTTAGAGGTGGGGTGGCAGATAGTGAAGTTGCGTTTCACATAATTATATTCATGAAACCATTTTTTTATTTTTTATTTTTGGAAAAGCCTAAATCTGATCTATTAACTGTGGGTATCATGTAGGATAAGATTTAACATGAAAAGGAAATGAATGTGCAATAATTAGGTTTAATTGAAACAATTTGGTTTGAGAGCTATCTTATAATTATTCATTCAATTATTAAGTTATTACATATATTCCTATACGTAAGTAATTGAGTCAAGTCGTATCAAGATTTACTCAACCTTTGGAATTGACTTGCAATACAAATATTTAAATAGATAAATCGAATCAAACTTCAAGTATTTACGTCTATATGCATCATACACATGAAAAGAAAGACATTCAATTGGTGGTTTGGGTTCTTAAAATATAGTATGAATTTTAATTCGTATCTAAGTCCAGTCAATTTTGCGTGCTAAATGGGGCAGTGGGGACTAGAGCATTGTAGCCTGACGTGATATATTCGATGATGATTAATAAGTTAGATATGGATATAAAAGTTCGCATCACAATAATCACATGGCTAATTTAATTGGTGCCTAGAAATTTAATCCAGGTAAGTGTGATTTTTCAAATTATAAAGTCTAGAAGAATTATAAAAAGAGGAGATTAGAAATTAAATTGACGTGAGCGAAACTTCCAGAGTTTAATATTTAAATTATTACCAAAAAATTAAAAGACATTAAATTGCTTATATACAGCAGAATTACAAAATGCTATGAAACGGGAAGCAATTGTTTTGAGTATTTGAAACCATTATAAATGTGGATTTAAAAAATAAAAGTATGATTATTTTGGTCATGCAATTATTATATAAATAGCCAAAACAAGCATGCACGCAAAAAAAAAAAAAAAAAAAAAGTAGCAAATTTGTCTAATGTAAATAAAACAAACTAATTAATGAATAAGTGCGACTATTAATTAATGAGGTCCACCATTCAAAGCCCAAAAAGAAGCCCGATTAAAAATAAAGCCCAACATATTTTCAGCAAATATAATGCAGTTTAAAACTGAGATTTCTATACATGTACAATTCTGAATTATATTTATCCTACACTATATCATAAACTTTATTTTGCCATGGGAAAACTAACTTATTGCATACAACAATGAGAATCTATCTTAAATAAGCAACAAATTTTCGGAAATGTGGAATAATGTAAATATTACAACATGAAGTTACACAAAGAGAAGAGATCACACTACCTACTCAGCTTGTTCTGTAGGTGCTTGATGGTAAAGAGTCGACACATTTGAACTTAGAGGATCCACGTGATACTGACCATAAAACGCGTAAATACCAATTGTAACGATACTGAGGACTATAAATCTCACCCAGGCTTCATAATGCAGCTGCAAAAGAAAGAATATATCATAATATAGTACATAGTTTTAGCTCACTGCAATTTCGTGGTTGAATGTAGTGAAGTTATAAAGCTAAAAAAAAAGGTAACAGATTTGAATTACCTGAGCGAACAGAAAAAGATTGAAGAAAATGCTAACAGATGGAAGAATGGGAACTGCAGGACAGGAAAAACCCGGTGGAGCTGTGTAGACCTATAAAGGCGAAGTTAAGTATGTAAAATACACAGATTGAAGTAAAATAAATATAATCTCAAGTGAAGAAGCAACATCATATGCATAGTCTTGTTGAAAACATAAAGATTATTGGCAATAAACATATATTACACTCAGAATGGTACAGAGTTTAGCAGGACTCATGTTGCATGTTAAATGTGTTCTGTAACATTTGTGAAGGAGTGTTGATATATATGAATCTAACAAGCAGCAGATTCTGCATTTTTACTTCACTTTATGAATTAACTTGATGGTAAGTTCAAGAAACTTCATGGGAAATCTAATGGGCTTCATATATGCATGTGGAGTTGAATTACTTACTTGTCGTGTATAAAGAGCTGCAGCAGAAAAGATTGCAATAACAGCAGCTAAAATTAGAAAAATTATTGAAGCATCATAACGGAAGAGGACTCCAGCAGCAAAACCACAAAAGGCAATTGTACAAAGGCAAATGATGCCTTCTGTCCTTCTAGAAATCCTCTGGCTAAAAGCCTGACTTGAAATCTTATCTTTCCAGCGAAGGGTTACCACACATGCTGTAACAACTGAGTACCCTGTCTGGAACAAATTTGGTCATTAGTTACACTCAAAATTTGTCTTTTCTTTCAGAAAAACATGATAACAAAACATGTTCTTGCATTTACTAAGTTTAGTATAAAAAGAAACGATATGTTCAGAAACATCATACCAAGGTCCCCACTGAGAGAATGTGTGAGAGCGAGCTCACATTAAGAAGTCCTGCCAAGACGATGGCAACAAGACCAACCCAAATTTGTGAATGAACTGGGGTATGTAGTGTTGGGTGTACTTTGGCAAATATAGCCGGAAGTAAACCATCCCTTCCAAGTCCAAGATATAGCCGGGACTGCAAAGTAGAGAACCAAGCAATGCAGTAAGACAAAAAATATGTCATCCGCTTGAATTAAAAATGATTATGCAGTTCACCTGAACATAAAGCCCAACTAGGAGAGTTGTTGTAAGTCCAGCAACAGCACCAAAGCTGATTAACACAGACACGAATTTCAAGCCCTTGGAGGCGAAAGCTTCTGCCAAAGGAGCATCTTCCCCAAGATCTTGGTATGGGACCATTCCAGTAATCACTAAGCAGACACCAATGTATAATGCAACACAGACGAGGAGGCTACCGATTATAGCCAAAGGTAAATCCCTCTGAAACATCAAGTTAAGAAAGCATGATTAAGAAAAACGCTTGACAAGCTCTGGAGTGGGGCCAACATAATTAATTTGCAAAATGCCAATTTATCTGCTTTTGACATACCTGGGGTCTCTTGGACTCTTCAGCAGAATTAGCAACTGCATCAAATCCAACATAAGAAAAGAAGACCACAGTTGCTCCAGTTAATACTGATTTGAAACCATTAGGGGCAAACGGAGTCCAATTAGAGACATCAACCTCAAATACCCCAACAATGATGACAAAAATAACAATCAGAACCTGCAGAGAGTATTTTTTGTGTCAGCTATATGTGATCTATCATGTTTCATTTCTGAATTTATGGAGAAGATTAAATATGAAGCACATCATGCATGCATAAAGTAAATAAGAAGAATATCCCCTACAACTGTTCTGTTTTGGGTTTCATTTACCTTGCTGTTAGTAAACCCACAATAAAATCTGTTTATTTGCCAATAAAAACAAACCAAGTTGACAAAATAAACGAATCATCTAAGAAGGAACATTGAAACCCAACACTTAAAATTATCAGAGGTTTAATGCTGAAAGCAGGTTCAATTTGACAATATGAACCAGAACTAATAACATTCTAAACAGTGCCTTGAAGAATGAAACTAGTAGTAGTTAAAATTCAACTGCTACAAGACCTAGAGCCAACTATATCTTCCTCTCAGTCTCAGAATCTGTCATTCCATCTATGATGGAAACTGCGATGTAAAAGAGTTCATTTCCATATTAAGCAGCACTCAATGGACACTGAAGCAGCAATATAATTTGATAACACTAGATTTCAAATCATTAATCAATTTCAAGGAATACTGGGATGTGTATCTTAGTTTTGTAGACCTCCACGTTTCTTTCAATAATCAGAAACTTTAAGTTTATGTCAGTCACATTCGTTAATACGCACATGAATATGAAAAGGCATGCAAAGGGTGGATGAATATTATGCTAGTCAGTATGCTATTAATTATTATACTCAAACAATCCATTTATTTCCTCTGCTAGGTTACCTTTAGGCTAAGTTTTGGAAAATAAAATTTTAAGATGTATGGTCACCTTTGTCACTGTCATGATTGAATTCAGTATGGAGGACTCCCCAACACCCCTACACAGAACTACAGTGAGAAGCACTAGTAGGATAGGAGCTAATATATTAATAGATAAAGCTCCAAAAACTTCTTCACCATGTCCAACCCAGCTTGGGATGTTGTCCTTGAGGAAAGGAATCAGCTCTAGGACAGTAACCACATAGCTAGCTAGGCTACGGGCTATGCTAGCAGCACCAATGTGATAGTCAAGCATTAATTGAGCAAACACAAGAAAAGCCGTGAGCTCATTGAAAGCTGAGTATGTATACAGGTAGGCTCCCCCAACAACTGCCGGAAACCGAGAAGCTAGTTCAGCATAACAGAGTGCATTGAGCACACAAGAGGCTCCTGCTATGATGAAACTAATTGTAACTCCTGCAATGGGAAATCAGAAGACTAGTTAACTTCCAAACGATTAAACCTTCACAAGGCTTTCAACATAGAGAATATAACTAAAAGGTGAATCAATTGAAAAATAAAAACCACAAAATTCTTTTATGTTATTTAAATTGTTTCGAGAGATGAAAAATGGTAATTTCTCAAACTGTAAAGGCAAAAATATCATAAAAGTACTTCAAGCATAAATAATAATTGCAACATAGATGCAAAGAGACATCAAATTTAATTCTCAAACAGCAAATCACAATCACCCAAGTTAAAGGCTTTACTTAAGGGCGAGACATCATAGTACAGAAAAAACAATTCAAGGTTCTAGAGACATAGAATATAATAAAATTAACTCAAGGCGAGATATCATCCACATAGCTGATTCAACATAGTGAGATAAAGACTGAATTTGACTAAGTTTGTTGTTGTTGGTAGTAGAACCTAATTGACAAAATCCGTTTATGAAGAATTTTCTTTGCCACAGAAGAGCAAAGTGCTTCTTGCAATGTAGCTCTAATAAGCATCATTCTCATGAGTAAACTCTCTTCGACTTTTTGCATGCACTTCAGTTGATTAAGCTAATCTAACAGGGCATACTTATTCATACTGCTGAATCAGCAGAGAACATTACTGTCAACAAGTATTTTCAGTACTCAAGTATTGAACTTCCACTAAATCCCCAACTCAAACTAACAATCAATGAATCAACCATCAGTTTCAGAAAATCTTCATATTCAAAATCAATCCAACATAAACTCATCTCATTCCCAAATTATTATCTCAAGAGAAGGAAATTAAATACTTCTATGCACTAGCAGCACGCAGTGTCCCAATATATTGAATATCAAAACAGCTAAGTCAAAACAAATTCTATCCAATAACAACATAAACGAAAAACGAAAAATTCAATCACAAATAACACTTACCAGGACCAGCATCGCGAGCAACAGTGCCGGTGATGACGAATATTCCGGCGCCAATTGATGCTCCAATGCCGAGTAGAATCAAATCGAAGACGCCTAGCCGCCGTACAAGGCCGTCGCCGGAGCTCGCAACGACGGCGGCGTCCGCATTCGGTGGTAGAGGTTTCGATCGAAGAGCCGACGACCAGAAATGAGAGAAGAAGGATGACGTCATCTCGGAGCTCAGCTGCGGCAGATGACGAGAGTGAGAAGAAGAAAGACCTTCAGTTGGTGGTATATATGGATTTAGAAAGGTACAAGTATCTATGCGTGAAGTTCAAGTGGCAGCTGCATTGAACTAACGATCAAAATGATGACACTTCTTAAATCGGTAAAATGATTATTTCTTTATTTAGTGAATATAATTTTGAGAGGTTCTTAAGTCGATGAAATTCCCATAAATCGATAAACTATTAATTATTTTATTTATTAAATGTGTTTTATGAGATCGTATCACAAAATTTAATTTTAATAAGACATATCAACTTATAAATCATAATAAAATTATGTTTGAAATTGTATCATATAATTTTCTATGTTATTAATTTGTTATGCTTATTGATATTTTTGCAAGTACTTTTATGTTTTGCTTGTTTTAATATTTTACATTATATTTTTAGCCAAAATTTTAAATTTTATAATCTATATTTGTAAGTACATTCAATTTTTTAGAAAGAAAAAAATAGTCATTTATTTCTATGGAAGTAACATTTATGTGCATTATAAAAAATAGATATAGTATATCGAGCATTGTTTTGTGTATATAGATAAACATTCACTAAATAGAAAAAAAAAATGGCGAATTAATGTCAAACAAGCAATATTGTGGAATTTAAATGTATTACTTTTTTGTAATGAATCATAATATAGTAATATTATAAAAGAGGGGAAAAGTCAGCCACAAGAGGAACAATGAAAGTTGTTATAGATAGATAGAGATGAGAAGTCGGGCCACGTTAAACCCTGATATGGTAAACTCAATGAAAAAATCAATGTAAGGAAAAAAAAAAGTACCACCCAATAAAAATAAGAAAAACACAAAAAACTAGTGAAATGACAAAAACTTCTGTGCAGCAGTTGCACGGATTGCACCACACTTTTATGTTATAAATGTAGTACCTTTATGTTATAAATGTAACATCTTTATGCATGTTCATTTTAAAAAGGTACAAATATTTGTATATAAAGGTACTACATTTATAACATAAAGATCTTCCGTGCAACTCTGTACACCAATTGCACGGAAGTGTTACTCTAGTGAAATATATATTGTTCCTAACCTGAATAGTTATAAAATAAATGATAGCTAAGAAACGAAAGAGTGTGCTCCACCATTGGAAATCAACGTCCATCTTTGATAACATGTCCGTAGTGTGGTTTCCTTCTTTAAAGATGTGAGATTCCGAACTCCATCCGGTCTAATATGCGGTGAATACATAACCAACGATTATGATAATACCAAGGCACCACATTTGAATGAGCAACAAAGGAGGCTGACAACATATGACGAGTCCGACCTTCCATTTGCAAAGGTCCTCTCTATGGAAAACATAGTCGCCACAAGCTTCAACATCAAAGGCATAACCTACACACATTAGAATTTAAATGTATTACTTATTTTATTAAAAAATATTATTGAATTTTTCTCAAATATTGTTTTACTTATTTTCTGATGTTTCTTGTATATATTGTTTAAGTAATTATTTATATATCCAAAATGTATAAATTGTTTTATTGATAATACTAGTATTATGAGCAACACTCAATTGAACCAGCTACACGAAGGATGTATCACGTAAAAGTATTAATACATCCATTTAAAGGTATTGACTGATTTTACTTAAAAGAATGATTTTGTTATTTTACTGAAATATATTAGTGTATTACATAAAGGTATTAGGTGTACAGTACTACATAAAGATATTAGTTATATCACATAAAACATATTAATTAACAATATCAGTAGCATTAACTAAAATGTATTACATTTTTGCCAAAATATGAATATGCATAGACAACTAACGCGTGGGGCGCATGCTCACATGTGCATATGCCCGCATAAAAATAGATCTGGATAGGGTCGAATGGATTGCATGAATCTTAGATTCATGCATAAGGTGCATTTAAAATGCTATATACTTTTATCATTGAAATGTATTACTTATTTACATTGAAAGTTTCCTTACCTTTTTTGGGTATCATATTGAACATCTTTTTCCATTTTTTGGCCGAAGATCAATATTTTTTTTTCTTATTGAATTACTGATTTTTAATATTTAAAATCATTATAACAAAATAAATTTCAAGAACATAGATAAAGACAAAAGAAGCAAGTTGTGAGTCATTAGGTTGAGAAAAACATGCTACGAGATAAAATTGTGATTAGTCAATACAGTAATACATTTCAATTATACATCTAATATTGTATAGACAACAATACTTTAAAACTCATAAGCATGTGTGGAGTGAGTAGGTTGGCAAACAAGATTCTCTATTTCATATTAGTGTTTTATTTCGGATTCCAAAATAATTACTACACACCAAGTGTACATATATCATCACTAATTTACACTTGAAATGAATTAAAAATAATGAAATACATTAATAGAGAATCCAAATTAAAAAACTTAATTAAAATAGATGATCCAATTCAACAGCATTGCATGTATTTATATTGTTTTGATGATAATACATAAATAGATATAGAAAAAATGAGATAAGATGAAAGTATTATAAATCTGTGGCAAAATATCGGAAAACCATGACGGTTTCGCAAAACACAGACGATGGAATTGCACGCGCCACAACTCTATCGAGCTATATAAGCACATTGTGCTTACGTTTCCCTGTAATGCTTCAACACCCCCATTGATCCCTCTGTAAACGCCACCTCCGAGGTAATTATTTTCTGTATTTGTTGGATTCTTGATTGCAATACAATCGAAGTTATAGAGAGAGAGAGAGAGAGAGAGAGAGAGAGAGAGAGAGAGAGAGAGAGAGAGAGAGGAGGTGGTCAAGCTCTAGGCTTTTGGCTTTGGTTTCTCTCGCATCTTTTGATGTACTACTTACCAAAATTCTCTCATACCCTTCCTCAATTCTCTCTCTTTCTCTGTATGTATCTATCTGTTTATATCGGACAAATTATATTTAGCGGTGAAGGTAATTGTTATACACAGAGCTTTTGTGCTGATATTTATCTTGTTGTGTATTTATCAGGGCTTCTTTTATGTACACCACACGAAATTTAGTGCCAAGATTGGAGATTTAAGGATTTATCAGAAGGCCCAGAACGATAAATGAGTCAGGTTTGATGGAAAGCATGAATCTGACTTTTTCTGACTATGATGCATTTTGATTGGGGTTATAATTATGTCAATGCTCACAATTGAATGAAGATTCTGCTTTATGTTTTATTAGTGGGTTTTAGGAATTTTGCTTGTTTCAAGATTTGGGTTTTGAGATTGAAGTGTTTTTATCTAGACTATGGGTATCTATGAGTTGATGATTAGTTTGTGAAATTTTGGATTTGGCTGTTTCAGGTGTGGGGAAATTGTTAGACTTCCTTGTAGCTGGTGATTGAGTGGAATTGGTGGTAGAACAATCCAGAGCAATTAGGGGAGAGAAGTGCTTTATGTGCTGTTTCTTGGCTTGTTAATTTGTCTTGGCTTTGGCATTGAGTCTACATTGGTCATCATTTGTGTGTCATTTGGAATGAGTTCTGTGTGCTGAGCTTGAATCAAGTATGAATAGGAGGGTGCGGAGGAAGATTGTGAGAGAGGGCAAAGAGAAAGTGGATTACCGTGAGATTGACGAGAACTTGACTTTGGATGAGAAAACGGGGCTTGATTGGATTAGGTTGCCTGATGATACAGTGATTCAGCTTTTCTCTTGTCTGAACTATCGTGACCGAGCTAGTTTGTCATCAACCTGCCAGTCATGGCGAAGTCTTGGTAAATCTCCATGTTTGTGGCAGGAATTAGATCTCCGGCCTCACAAGTTTGATGCTGCAGCCGCATCGTCACTAGCCCCTATGTGTGCGAATCTTCAGAAGCTTCGGTTCCGAGGTCCTGAATCTGCTAATGCTATCATAACTCTGCAAGCTAAAAACTTATGTGAGATAAATGGCGACGGTTGCAGGAAAATATCCGATGCAATATTATGTGTGCTTGCAGCTCGACATGAAGCACTAGAGTGCCTTCAGATAGGGCCAGATTTCTGTGACAAGATCAGCAGTGATGCCATAAAAGCCGTTGCACTTTGTTGTCCACGGCTTCGGAAGCTTCGGATCTCAGGTGTTCATGAAGTGGATGCAGATGCTATCAATGCTTTAGCAAAGCAATGCCGAAATTTGACGGATATTGGATTCATTGACTGCCGAAAGGTGGATGAGACTGCCTTGGGAAATGTTAAGTCGGTTCGGTTCCTTTCGGTTGCAGGGACAACTAACATAAAGTGGAATTTAGTATCACAACACTGGGGTAAGCTGCAACACCTAATTGGATTAGATGTTTCTAGAACAGATATAAGCCCAAATACCGTTTCAAGACTCTTCTCATCCTCGTTTAGCCTGAAGGTCTTATGTGCCTTGAGTTGTCCCAGACTTGAGGAAGATGCCACCTTTGTTTCCAGTAACAACCATAAAGGTAAAGTGCTATTGGGTATCTTCACCGACATTCTTAAAGGGGTAAGCGAGTTATTTGTTGACACTCAAAAGAATGATAGTAACATTTTTCTGCATTCGAGAAATCCTGAGAAAGATAAGAAGTCAGATGAGATCTTGAATTGGCTTGAGTGGATCATTTCCTATTCGCTTCTACGTGTTTCCGAGAGCAATTCACCTGGTCTCGATAAGTTCTGGCTCGATCAAGGGACAGCTTTGTTACTTAGTTTCATGCAGAGTGCCCAGGAGGAGGTTCAAGAAAGGGCAGCCACAGCTCTCGCGATTTTTGTCGTAACCGACGATGAAAATGGCAACATCGACACTGGAAGGGCTGAAGCAGTTATGCGAGACGATGGCATACGCCTTCTATTAAACCTTGCTCGTTCATGGCGTGAGGGACTCCAGTCCGAAGCTGCTAAGGTAAGCTTTCTGGTGTAGAAATAGTCATTCGGTGGACAAATTCATGGTTTCTAAATTGATCTTTCTTGCAGGCCATTGCAAACTTATCAGTGAATTCTAATGTCGCAAAAGCTGTGGCCGAGGGAGGAGGCATCAGAGTTCTCGTAAATCTTGCAAGGTCTGCCAACAGATCAGTTGCTGAAGAGGCGGTGGGAGGATTGTGGAACCTTTCCGTTGGCGAAGAACACAAGGTTCTCTTCTCTGTCATTTGTTTTGCTCTTAATCTTCTGGTGCTTCGTTCTTCAATTTTTGAATTAAATTTTATATTCTAGCGTGCAATTGCTGAAGCTGGTGGGGTGAAAGCTTTAGTGGAGCTTATCTTCAAATGGTCAAGGTCTGCTGGTGGTGAAGGAGTCTTGGTATGTTCCAGTCTTAAGGATTCCTATTTGCCGTTGTTCATTCCTTTAAGGAATCCAACGTAAAATGGAAGCCAAGTTTCTGTAATATGCTTAAGTGGGTTGTTGCTAATTTCAGGAACGTGCGGCTGGTGCATTGGCAAATTTGGCAGCAGACGACAAATGTAGCATTGAAGTTGCTTCAGGGGGTGGTGTACATGCTTTGGTGAAATTAGCTCAGAGTTGCAAGGTCGAAGGAGTGCAAGAACAGGTGGATTTCTCTTCTAATTTAAATGTCAATGTGATATAGTTTGATATCAACAAAAATGAGTGAGAGATCAAGCTTAGTTACCTATAGGGTATCAATATATGGTGTGAGTTTTTTTGTTTTCATAGTTAAGGGTTTGGTTGTCATTTCCACAAGCCTTCTGTTTCGTTCGGTAATTTGACCAAACCTAGAGGGTGGTGGATGTAATCCACCCTAGAATACATGAGTGTGTAGCATTCAATATGTATCCAACTTCTAATAAGTTCCGCTTGATCTTATTGTCCAGGCAGCTCGGGCTTTGGCAAATTTGGCTGCTCATGGTGATAGCAACGGTAACAATGCGGCAGTAGGACAAGAGGCCGGAGCTCTTGATGCTCTTCTGCAACTTACGCGCTGTCCTCATGAAGGTGTCAGGTAAGATAGGCCCCCCTTGTTGTTTGTTTCCAGTCATTGATTTAAAATATTCTGAGTAGGACATATATGTTGACTTTAGACAAGGCTTGATATTTTTGAAAATAGAAATAACATCATTGGTGGCTTGTTCATAGGCAAGAAGCCGCTGGTGCATTGTGGAATTTATCCTTCGATGACAGAAATCGAGAAGCAATTGCTGCAGCTGGTGGAGTTGAAGCATTGGTATGACCTTAATCCTTATTATGCTTGTTGTGGGCACAGTTTACCTAAACTTATTGTGCTACATTAAATTTGATGCAACCTTTTCAAGTTTTACACTACTGGAGATTATCATCAATGGGACTTCAGATTTAGCTTTTAGAAGAAGAAATTCCAACTCGGTTGATTGTTCTGTTCTTTTCTCGTTGTCAGGTTGCTCTGGCAAATTCCTGTTCAAATGCATCTCATAGCCTTCAGGAGAGGGCTGCTGGTGCTCTCTGGGGATTGTCCGTGTCAGAAACGAATAGGTATGTGCTTGATTACTCTTATTTATAAGATATTTTATATTTCTGCTTCTAATGCCTGAATAGTGGGAGCTCAGATTAACAATTGAAGGTGCTTATTATTTAGAAAATTATATGCTGAGTGTTTCACTTTACTTAATCAGCTCCATCCCCATTGGAGAAAGGTTTAAATGATCTAGGCAATCTGCTCGTCTCCTTCGGACAAAGGAAATTACCAGCTCAATCTGATGAGATAATGGTCATATATTCGTGATATTTTTGACATCTTTGAATTGAATATAATGGGTTTTCAATTCAACATTCTATCGATCTTCACTTCAAATTTATCCTGCCACTGACTGTTTTCGCTTAAAATATAACATAGCTTTTATTTCTTTCTTACATATAATTGTATGTAACAAATTTGTTTTTTCATTCTGTAATAGCATTGCTATTGGTCGAGAAGGAGGTGTGCCACCACTAATAGCGTTTGCTCTATCAGATGCCGAGGTATGTCTACCAAATTAATAAGTGAAGCCCCCCGACATTTTATTTGTGTGATCTATGTACTCTGTTTTTCCATGTGATTTTGCTTTGTTTGTACATTTGAGTTTTTGATAGTCATACTTCTATTGATAAATTAGTAAGATATTATTTTAAACATTTATCGTTCTTATGGTGCATGTTCCATTTATCGCCTTTTAAACTATTTCTACTTTAGACTGAGATTTTAATAACATCCTAGCTGAGAAAAAGGTGAAATCTTAATTTTGTTTTTACAAAAATAAAAAACTAGGTGATATAATTTTTCAGAATCTAGGTTATAACTCACATTAGGTTATAAAAATCTTTCCTAATTTTTTTTTAAAAAATTGAATGACATCTAAAAGTATTAAATTGTTAGAGAGGAAATTCAATTAATATTTGACGACTCTACCATGCTTCCTCGTGTATTTGCAAGTGCTTTCCAATGAAGCCTTGAAGAGGAACTTCTCTTCATGCGTCGGTGGAAATGAAGATTCAGACTCATGACCTTTTTACTTGGCCTTAATTCGGTACATATTAATTTTTTCAACAACTCGAATACACATTAACAACACGGTATCTGTAGATTCCCACTCGAAAGGCTTCCCTTGCTTATTCCCTGAGAGATTGACCATTTTCTGAATAATTTATTTCATTTATTTTTATCCAGTTGAATAACTATGCCTTAATAAAAGATTTTACTTCGGATTTGATAGGAGTTTTATCCACAAGATCGCGACTTACATGCGAACATTCTCAGTTATATAATGAATCTTCTTGACGGTTTATAAATCTACTTTCAGGATGTGCATGAGACAGCTGCTGGAGCACTTTGGAATCTTGCTTTCAATCCCGGTAACGCTCTCCGCATTGTGGACGAAGGGGGTGTCACTGCTCTTGTCCATCTTTGCTCTACATCTGTATCGAAAATGGCGCGCTTCATGTCCGCACTGGCATTGACCTACATGTTTGACGGAAGGTATCCAACGATCTTTCGACGTGAAATTGTACCTTTTCGAACTCCTTACTATTCTGTACAAAACTTTGCTATTTCGATGTGCAGAACGGATGAAATCGCGCTGATAGGAACATCAACACAGAGCACTTCCAAGAGCACGAACTTAGATGGCTCACGAAGAACGGCCTTGAAACAGATTGAAGCTTTCGTCATGACCTTTTCCGATCCTCAAGCATTTGGTGCGGCTGCTGCGTCATCAGCCCCCACAGCATTGGCACAAGTGACAGAATCTGCTCGTATTCATGAAGCAGGACATCTCAGATGCAGGTTTGCTCTCAAGCTTATTCTCCATCTTCCAGTGATCTTTTGCTACTTTTAGTTTGCTGTTGGCTTCTTTCTTGAAGATTCTATACATGATTAACATTATTTAAGCTGGCCCCTTTGTATTCGCGATGCATAACCAGAGTAAAACTGACTACACATTGATCTGATGTTTTTCTTGTTATGTAGCGGAGCTGAGATCGGAAGATTCGTTACCATGCTACGTAACCCTTCTCCGACTCTGAAGTCATGCGCTGCCTTTGCTCTTCTTCAGGTAAAAATTATTGCACTCAAAAAAGATCGAACACACACGTCCATAGCACTCTTGTTCAACATTTGGGGTGTAAATGAGATAATACAACTCATGAGCTAGTCAGGATCGACTTAGAAAGAAATAGAATCAGCTCGACAAGCTGTGAGCCTCATCGAGCATAGTCAAAAATATGTTAAAAATTTACTATTTTACCCTTGATAGTTTATTCATTTACATAAAGTTTCCATTTTTAATCATATTTTAAGGAAGTTAGGTTATCTTATAAACATTATTTAGGTATGGTATCGAATCAAGTTCGAGCATTAAAAAAATAAGCTCGATTCGAGTTGAGCTCGAGCTCGAGTCTGCAGTAGTCGGCTCGACTCGACTCAGTTATACCCCTATTCAACAAACTCCGATGAATACTCGTGCACGTGACGACATCTTGGTACAAAAACTGATTAGTCAAGATGGTGATCGGCAAAATAGTAATAATATGGATGATGAAACTGGCATGTTCGTTGGCATTTAATCCAAAATTCTCGATTGCAGTTCACGATTCCAGGTGGCCGGCATGCAGCGCATCATGTAACCCTTCTCCAAAGCTCAGGAGCTTCACGAGTGCTCCGTGTAGCAGCAGCAGCAGCCGGAGCACCTCTTGAAGCGAAAATCTTTGCTCGTATTGTACTAAGAAACATGGAGCAGCATATTCAGATGGAATCTTTGGTCTGAAAAATCTTAACCTACGACTCTTCTGTCGGTTAGTATACTCTTTCGTTGGAGGCCCCGTCTCCTCATTAGAAGTCGGGTACCTATTTGGAGTGTTATCCATCGTTGCTGAATAACGTGTCTAGTGTAGGTTTTTTCGCGTGTTTTCTTTCGTAATAGCGAAAATGATACAAGTAACTTTGATGTGATAGTATCCATATTATAGTTTTGAACTTGTTGAGTCATGAATGATGTGCAAGAAATGCACTTATACTTTGGTCTAAATGCATGTTTCTTGATGAACAATTTCTCTAGGCTTATTGATCCTATGTAGTTTTGATGCTATGAAATTTCTAATATCTTAATGATTTTTTCAGGTTGTTAGATGTTACATTGATGTTTTTCTAGAAGAGTAGCTAAATTATAAGCTTAAATTCTTCATGAAATCCTAATTGTTTAATTTCTAAGTTTTTATATGAAATATAGAATAAAACTAGAGGAGTCCCGGTGTATACACAGACTTTATATAAAAATTAAATTAAATTTTGCAAATGAATTTATTAAACTAAATAATAATATATATATTAGTAGTTGGCGAAATACAGTGTATCTTATGTAATAATTAAATATAATATGATTCGCTTAATAATGTTAGTAATGTTTGTGTTCGTGCTTCAATAAGATAAATTTACAATATAAATAAAAATAAAAATAAAATATAGGTAGGATAACAAAAAGTAAAAGAGACTCATTATTAATTTTAATAATAAAAAATATTAAGTAAAAACAATTTTTAAATAATGGCTTATTTATAGAGTTGGTACACAAATTTCATGAATAAATGTATTATAATGTCCTAATGTATTTAACTAGAGGTTATATATTTCAATTATTATCATTATTAAAATATAAGAAATGAGTAGTAGTATATTTATAAAGTTTCATTTTATTTTCATACATAGATCCACACAAAGTCCAAATCTTGTGCTAATCTTGAATAGTAGCGTAGTTTGTGCTTGAAGAAATGATTGTATCAAGATTTGATTAAATTTTGAGCTTTGGGGAAATAGCAATAAAATTTGTTTGTTGATAAAAAATTTAATATATATCACCTTTGATATTTAGTCAATTATCAAATAAATCTCTATTTTTACGAATAATATAATTAAAAGTTTAATTATATATAGATAATCTAAATCAATTTTATTATTTTTCTATCGATATTACTATATTATAATAATTTAAATTTTAAGGGATTGCGTTGAAAACTTTGAAAATTTCACAAACCTTTACTTGATGATCTGGCCAAATTTTGAAGGTTGTAAATATAAATTTACCTTTGAAAAAAACACACAACAATCACTCAAACAACCCTTTTATTTATTTATTTTATAACATAACCTTTAAAATCAAATTTAGTTGTGGAATTATATTTATGAAACTAATAAATATTCTAAACTACCTTTCGAAATAGTGAGGTCATACATATTTGTTAATTTTCTAATTATACTAAGTAAATATAGAAAAAGTTAAATTTCAAATGTCAATGCATTTAATATACAATCCCTCCACTCGCACGAATCAATTAACCGAATACCAATTAATAATAATAATAAAAAGAAAATAATAATAATAATAATAATAATAATAATAATAATAAAAGAAAAAAAAGGAAAACATTAACACACGTGGAAATTGTGTATATAAAAAAAAAAAAAAAGGGAAGAAAAGGAGGAAAAATTGGTAGAGAGATTGACCAGGGATTAGAGAAGTCAGATTTTAGTGAAAAGAGAGTGTTATTTAAGACTACTACTCTCACTATCACTGAATCCTAAGATTGTGATTGTGGCCTTACAATATCATCGGAATATAACCCTTCTCCTCTCTCTCTCTCGCCACCCCCCCCCCCCCCCCCCTTTCATGCTTACTTCCTTTTCAGGTTTTTTTTTCCTTTTCTTTTTCTTGTTCTTTTTTTTCTTTTTTCTTTTTTGTTTTGATCACCAGTAGTAAGGTTTTTCTTGTTTTTTGGCTAGAGTTCAGTTTGATGACCCTCTCTCTCTCTCTCTCTCTCTGGTTGTGATGGCTTTGGCTTTCTTGGTTGGAATTTGCTTAATCTTTTCTCCAGTCTTGATTTCTTGAAATTGTTGTTACGTTGAGGTTTTTCAGGCAATCAAGAATTGAATTTTTCTTTTATGGGGTTCAATGTTTCTGGTATCTTTAGTGTTTTTTTAGGGAATTAATAATCAATTGAAGTTTTACTTTTTTAAGTTTGGGGGGGGGGGGGGGTTTGCTCTTTTTTGTATGTTATGTGTGAATGTATGTAATATGTATACATTGTATGTTTATGTGTATGTATGTATACATATATGCAATTCTGTGTCTTTATCTGTTCTCCAATTCTATACAAATTGATGCATAATAGCCAATGAAATATGATTTTTTTTTTTTACATTGCATTGTTATTTGTATAAGCCCTGAGTGAGGCTCATCGAGTCACTTTTTGTATGTGGGAATCTTTCGATTGCTATATCTGATAACTTTGCGTTTATCGTTTTATTAATGAAGTTATAAGTTTATTGATCAAAAAAAAAAAAAAAGATTGAAGTCAATTACTTAATCTTTAATTCTTTTTCAAAACTGATTAGGTGCAAATGTTTATGTTCCATTGGCTCTGTTTTAGTACCCGTTTATAGAGTACAATATGCTAATCAACATGTTATCCATGACGTAAACTCTGCAGATTCGCTGCACATTAGTGTTTGATTCTTGACCTGAGTGATAACTCAATGCATCCAGAGGTTGAATTTATGGTGAATTTAAAAGAAAACATGGAGAGCGAAGATCTTTTCGCTAAAGAACTTGAAGACGATCTCATGAAATATACATGTGATTACGAAGAAAAGAAAACTGAGAAAATCCCCAACAATGCTGATATGAGTGCCAATATAATGGAATGTTCAAATCATGGGGTCAATGAGTGGCAAGAAGTAGAATACTATGATACATCTGAGTGCTCAAGTTCGTTTGATGGCTCTGATTACGGAGATGAAGGTGATTCTGAAGCTTCATCGGGTTTTCATGGTGGCCCTGAATCAGAATTGGACTCACACGAATCTGGTAAAATGTTCGGTGTGAGGTACTTTCCTATTGTTCTTCTCCATGCACTTTGGTTGAAGTTTTATTTCTTGAAGTTATTCACATATCATCAAAGTAAAGAGCTTTTAGTTTTGTAAATTCTCAAATACTAATCTCGTTCATGTTTGTTTGTTACTAAATGTGCTTGTATTCGTGCAAATATGCCGATCCTTAGGAGGAAACTGTCATCTCATTGGAAGTCCTTTATTCACCCGATTATGTGGCGTTGCAAATGGCTTGAACTGCAAATCAAGAAGTTGGAGGGGCAAGCCCAGAAATATGACAGAAAACTCGAGGAATACACTACGAAATCTACATCAGACCAGTTTAGAAGTGAGGTCTTCAAGAGGAAGAGAAGAAGAAGAAGAAGAGCCGAAGACACTAATGACATAGCAACATACATGTCAAACCATAACATTTTTTCTTATTATGGTACAGTATCGCCTCGTTTTCTGTCAAGCTATGTTTGTCTATTTTGTTTGCGCCACTTAAGAATTTGATGCATAGCTTTTCTGCAGAAAACAGGAAGGCTATTCACGAGGTTGCTTCCCATGTCTTGAAGAATCCTGGTGAGTATATATATATAAGACATTTTGTCAACTCACACACACATGTATATATATATATGTAATATATCAAACATTTTGTAGCAGATGCAGCTAAGGAAGTCAATGGTCATGATGAGCCTTGGGACAACGACGTGGTGTTGCTCGTTGAGGGTGGAGACGATGATGAGGTTTTGGGACAGATACTGGTGAAGATTGAGCATTTACGCTCACGAGTTAGTAAGATGAAGACCAGAGTTGACAAGGTAATGAGAGAACGGGCTTTAAAGTATTCTTACAAGAACAATTTGAACTCCACTGGTGTGCTTAATGCTCTTGTGAGCTCTTCTCCGAACACTGTGTTCCAAATGCCAGTTCAAACTTACATAGATTCTCAGCTCATGTCGGAGTACAATATGGGTGGCGTGCTTTTGCCGGAAGCGGTTGCAGATCACGGTGAGGTTGCTCGTGATCTAAATGGGAATGTTGATCTTCCTCGTGTTGGATATGTGAGTCTTTTTCTCCTTATTATCGTCCCCGTTATATAACCCCTTGTGGAACAAAAAGTTCTTCTTTTGCCAGAATTTGACGTTTTTACCCTTCTGGCTCGTATAATTGACCAAAATGGCTAAAAAGGAACAAAAGTAAAGAACCATTAGTTTAGTACATATGTTTTCCTTTTTTTGTATGTCGTTAAGTTGATTCTCGTCTAATCGTTATCAGACTGATCAGGATGGGGTTCTTATTGACAACCAGAGGGTGACGAAAGAGATGCATTATATTGAGAATGTGAAGATCCATTCGATGCAAAGGCCATTGGTGGTGAAGGACGATCATCAAACACCATCAAGGATATGTTTGATTTCAAATCCTACTACCCCGTCTAAAAGCATGGTTTCTGCAGAGCCTCAACTTCAGATAAACGAGCAACCATCGAATCGTGCTAATGCCCCGAGAAGCAACAGAGGGAAAAGAAAAGGCGCTGCTCGGTGACTCAGATGTGCCGTTTTTACGTCGAAACAAGTAAGTGGTTTTCTTTGATTGAGTATGGAATATGGGATGGTATTTAACCTGCATATATGACTACCTTTTTTGGATAGAAAATTGATGATATAGATTTCTTTCATTCTTATTTTTTATAAAAATTTTGTACATTCTTAATTTGTTCTATTCTTTAGTACATATGTTTGGCAGTTGAGTCAAGATTTGAGTTTGTTTTTTTCATATATTACCGATGGAATTAAAACAACATTGTTTGGACCTTTTATCGATGGAATTTCATTGGTAAGTTACTTTTATTGCCATATATGATTTCGACATTTATTTTAAATTACTTATTTTGAGTTATATATACAAACTTATATTAAAGATTCATTTTTTTTCAATCATTTATTTATTAAAACTAGACCTTATATGTTCGGAAATGAAAATACATGTATGTAAATCTTTCGACGCACGTCAATAATAAAATTATGACGTTTACAACATTATTGTTCAATTTGTTGTTAATCATCTAAATTTTCTCTTTATATATGATCGATAAAATAGTAATTACAACGTCGATTGATCCTCCACACCTATATATACATCGATCATAGACATGTCACATAATTATTAATATATAACATTATGCAAATTTTAGGTTATGATTGTTTATTCTTAATTTCAATCAATCATTAATTATAGATTATCTTAATTTATGCTGAATTATTCTTTTTTTTTTTTAATTGTTGTTAATTGAACGGTCTTTAAATAATCAATCCATTTTATTCATAATGAAAGTAGCTAATACAAACATCATCAATAAACTTCTCTCCCACATCTATTTAGTCATTTGACCAATAATTCAATAACTCTGTTAATTATTTGGGTTGAAATAAATGATCAATTTGTTTTATTGAACTTTTATTCTTATGTATTTTTTCATATACTATTGACCATTTTACTCAAATTTGACTCAATTATGTTTTGAATGCACTACACTTAATGTGATCAAGAGACCAGTTTGTTCATTTTATTCAAAAATTATTCAATTCATGATTTAAACATGAAAACTGGTAAAAACAACTAATTAGAAAATATTTAAAACCATTGGGAAGATCGACTAAAATAATCGTTTGAAGCCAATCTCAAAACAAAACGGAAGCCTTCCAGCCAAAAAAAAAAAAAAATTTAAAAAAATTACACACTTTCTAAAAAAACAATAAATGAAACCACATAATACAACTATTAAAGGAAAAGGGCCCAAACCAATCATCTTTTAATAATTTTTGGACACTTTTTAAAAAAAAAAATTTTATAAAATATATTCTAGACCACCTATACAAATCAAATGAATAATATAACATATAAACAATCTTAATAATAGTCATCATCTAAAATTAGATGAATAATGACGCCCGAGCAATGCATGGGTCCAAGACCTAGTTAAAATAAAAGTGTACAACATTCCCAAATTCCAATGAAGATGAAAAGTTTGATTCAATGTCTATTTTGATCTAAAACTGAATAAAATTCCAAAATTTTCACAGTTGAATCACAATTATTAATTATGATTTTAGTGAATTTTACATTCAGAATAATTTTTTCCGTCCCACAAATCTACCCAGCATGAGTCCACAAATGAAATGTCAAAAATCTAACGTTAGTGGTGTTGGATCGATCAGTCAGAAGATATAGTTTATTGATTTAATGCTTCATAAATCCAATTTAATTAAGAGTGCAATCTCATACTCATAGTGGAGTTGAACGAGATTAATAAGTTATTTTGACTAGTTAAGAGTTGATTAAGTCAAAATTAATTAATTGGAGCTTAATTTAATTGGGTCCGATTAGATCCCTCCAGTGCTCTAAATTGAACTTAATATATTATAAAGAATATAATATATTATGCTATGATTTTATCTAGATCTTTTCCTATGTGGAATATGAGACTTAGATAGCAAGGAGTTCTAAAACTTATAATATATTATGGAATATGAGACTTAGAGAGCAAGAAGTTCTAAAACTACTAGGTTTCTATGCTATTAAATAGTCCACAATATTATACAATGCCCACACACAAGAACTACTGCAAAAGAGTTTTGGAGAGAATATCGAAGAAGAGTTTTGGAGAGAAGGACGAAATTTACGTAGAATTCTACAAAAGTTAGAGCACTACGAAGAGTAACTACGAAGGTTAAAACACGTTTCGAAAGGTATTTCGTTAACATTCTTTTACAAGATTAATTGTTATATAGAATATACATTATAATCTATCATATGACGAGATTTTAGATGTAATTCTTGAAGGTTTTCCTGACAAGTGGAACATTATTAGTAGTTTTTCAATGGAAAACTTGTATTGTTTTCCTTTAACTCTAATCACAATTGAACCAATTTTGGCATATACCAAATTTATTATAGAACTCTAGTTTGATTATGGGCCGTGTTTTATTAGAAGCAATATATATATATATATATATATATATATATATATATATATATATATATAGACTCACTCTTGCATTGGAATGTTAAATCAACAATGTAGAGGTATCTTAATTAGATAGAATTAATCTGAAATCTTAAATTATACATGTAGAGGATGTCCTTAATTAGATAGAATTCTAATTTGATATGACTCGGAAGCATCTTTAGAGGAGGAGGTTGAGATCATTGGGCATAGTTAAAACGAATTCATCTCCAACGTTAAAAGTTCATATGTTAGTTTAAATTTTGTATTTCTTATGTTATCTTTAAAATTCATATGTTATTTTATATTTTATATTTCTCATCTCATTATTATTTATATTTAGATATTAATTAATCGGGATTTTATATTATACTCCATTCGATCTCAATTATGTATTTGAAATTTTGTTTCCAATTATTTGTTTTTTTTTAGATTTTTATAAAATTTTATTTCAAAATAATCGTTATTATCATTTCTTAGCTAAATTAATGGTTGAATTTTTATTGCTATTTTCATTTTAAGGCAAATTTGTTTGAGAAATATTCTGATAAATTTAAGTAATTTTTTCAGCAAATAAAGAAAGTTTCATATCATGTTTGTATGACATTATTTGTCTTGAATGTATGATAATCTTCATATAATAGCTAATCCATATTCATAAATATGGCAACATAAAACCCCTCGATTTTTTCAAATTTTATTATGTTGATACAATTATGATTAGATGGAGGATATTGGGCTTGGGCCAAGCCCATGCTTAAGAATAGTTTGAGTAGTGCTAGGTAACTCTTTCGAAAATATGCAATAAAAGAATTCTTGCAGTCTCTAAAAGAATTTTATGGTGACAAAATTTAAAAACTAACATTTACTCAGAAATCAGTGAATAGCAGAATCTGAAAACCTGATGGAAACTAGATATATTTGAAGAAGATTGGATATATAGGTTTAAATGTTGTTAATATATTTATGTTAATTTAGTGTGATTATTGATATTGTTGTGCAGATTCTTGTTATTGTGATGGAGTACTTGTGTTTGGATATATGGATGGAAATCCTATCAAGACTTAGTGTGAAAGAGCTGATACGATTAAAGTCCGTTTCCAAAACCTTTCTCGACCTCGTTTCCAACGATGATTTCATTCGTCTCCATCTGAACAAGTCGAGTTTGAGGGCCATCCATCTCAACAAACTTCCCTACCTTTGTCTTAAGCAGCAGGGAGAGTTGAGTTTGAGGGCCATCCATATCAACAGAGATACGTACCTCGATTGTCTTAAGCAGAACGGAGGAGAAGAAGTAGACGAGATTGAGACAGTGTCCTATGGAAGCTGTGATGGTTTGGTATGTCTATGGCCTAAACACAACAACAACAAGTATGCAGGTGGTGTTTTGTTGTGGAATCCAGCTTTGTGTCGAGCAGAATGTGTACCTATAAAAAGACCAGTAGAGACAACTTGTTGTTGGTTTGGGTCTGATAATGATGAGTATAAGCTCATTTTAGGGACTGCTTCTCACATCCACCTCATCAGGTTATACACTGACACCGATTCTTGGAAATCATCACACAACATCGACAAAAGGTATATCAATTTTGAAATCATAGGGACCCTTGTCCATCGTGCTGTGCATTGGCCCGCGTATTGTAATGAGGATCGTGAGCATACAATTATATCATATGATTTGAGGAATGAGACGGTTGGAAGGATTGCGACACCTGATGCGATGCCTATAGTTTGGCCGTTCCTATTGGGACGAGTAGATGGATGTCTTTCTACAATGTTTACTAAATATGACCACGTGGAACTGTGGGTAATGAAAGAATATGGTGTTGGAGAATCCTGGACTAAGTCGATGATTTTATCTTTACAGACTTTCTATACTTATCATCACTGCTTCGCAACAGAGGATATTGAAGTTGAATTAGAGGATTCTGCACAGCTCTGCTCTCCAATCTATGGTAAAGATTTTTATGTCGAGAGTTTGATTTCCCCACGATCAATAAAAACCACAATGTGGTGATTAGTGTTTGTTTCTTTTGTTTTTTCTCTGTAGTTCTGACATTATAAGTTGTTCATGGGAGTGATGCTACTTACATATATCTTGATTCTTTTTTCCTAAATTGAGATGAGAATTTGTAGCTTTACTCGATGTGTGTTGTGTTCATTTTGTCTTGTGTTTGGATGTACATTCTCAATGTATTGCAAGGTTGTAGCTTATAAGGGTGGAGTTGAATACTGCTTGTCAATTATTTGACTTACAGACATGCAAATTGAGGGATTAATTTCATGTTACACAAATTTTGTATCTAAACTCTCTAGACTTTAATGTGTATATCTATTACGCAATTAGAAAACGTGAATACCTTTAGATCATCTCACAAACTTAAATTTGAAAATTTTGTCGAGTCGAAATTAATTCACTTATAAACTCTACATATCTCTTATCAAATAGATTGGAGTTCCATGTGACCAAATGCAATTGTGTCAATCAATGGGGTAATTTCATTTTTGGCCTGTAGGAATGGCCGCGGGCCGATTTTGCCTAGTATCAAAAGTGGTCTAAAAATCATCAAGTTTGACCCTCGCCGTTAGTTTGGTTAACAGAAACTGTTAAATCCCAATTTTGGTGGGAAACCTGTTTTTTGTCTAAATTTTCCAATTTTTTTCTTATCAAACACTAGTACACACTATATAACAATGAAATATCACCTGAAAACACAATTCTACACAAACACAAACAAGTATAGACCACCGATTCAATAATTTAGGCAAAATTGAAGGAAGATGTCTTCATCGAGCCAATCTTATATTTCAGCAAGGAAACGTTGCGACTGTGGCAAGTTTGCCAAGGTTCGAGTCTCAGGACAACCTGGTAGTGAAGGGTGCCGATTCCAAAATTGCCCAGACTCATTAACTGGGAAAAAATGCAACTTCTTTGAATGGATTGATGAACCAAGTAAACACAGTACGCTTACAAATCTAGAGATCAAGTTTGCAGAACTGAAAGAGGATTTTTCATAGCTCAAATGTGAAGCAATGCAACTGAAGGATGAAGTGCAATGAATTGAAAAGAATGGAGACAAGAATTGACAATTTGGAGAAGAAGAAAAACTTGTCTATGTGGTTGGTCATACTAGCATGCTTGTACATTGTGCACAAATGGATGTTGTCTAATCTATACTATATATAAAATGAAAGAAGTTGGTAAATTTTACAAATTTGTCATTTTCCCTCCCAAACTATCAACCAATAGAAAAAAAGAAAAAAAAACTAAATAACTTTTAAATATCTTATAAAATAAGTTTCGCATATATCTTACACAATAAACTATCTTATAATTTATATATAGGGGTACATATGAAACAAAAGAAGCTATCTTAAATGATATGATTATATTTTAATGATATAATTAAAATTTGAAAATAATGAAATTTAAACATTGTAAAAAATTAAAATTTTGAAAATTAGTTTATAATTTTAATATATAAATGTGAAAAATAGTTTTAAAATCTAAATTTCATTTTATGAAGGATTGTAAAATGTTTAAAAGTTTGAAACTATTATAAAAATATTAAAATAATACTAAAATCTGAAATTAATAATAATTTCAGATTTTATTAATACTAACAATCTTAAATCAACAAATAAAATTTAAAAATTAATTCAAATATATATGTAATATTAATTGTGTAAGATATAAAAATCAATAAATTGAATAAATTTTTTTAAATAAAAATAATAAAAATATTTGATAAAATTTATTTCAAATAAATAGATATAATTAATCTAAAAATTGTTTTAAAAAACTATAATATGCCAAAAAAATCTGAAAATGGTTTCAAAAATCTAAGAAATATTGTTTTAAATTTTAAAATTAATTTGAAACCTAAATTAATAAATATAAACTTTTTTTTTTTTTGGAATAAATATAATTGTTTTTGAACAAATCCATCTAAAAACAATGCAGAAAATTATTTATAAATTCTAAAAATAATTATAAGATATAAAGGAACAAAACATATCAGTAAGTATAATTAATCACTTCTTAATTATTCAGAAATTAAAACTCACAAACACAAAACTATTATTATATTATGTTCAATTTTATTTTCATATTTAATTGGTGAATATTGATGTTATCAATAAAAAATATTGATTTTTACAAATTTGGAAATAATAAGATGTCATAAATATCATTTTAATATAACAACTTCATTATATTATTATAATACATAATAAACCGCGTATCGTGCGGGAGTACTACTAGTTAAGTAATAGCCTAAGCAGTGACATTTTATGCAATTTCCTAAGCAGTGAAATATCTCATGTATGCTTTATATGAGCAGATTTTCATCTATCTAGCAAACATATATTTATGAAATTAAACACACTTGCGTAGTCATACACAAATCAAAGTGGAATCTGCCACCACTTCATAAAACATAAGTGTTTACATAGATTGCCAAAACACTATTATAGAAGCATGGCTCATAAGCTCATCCCATGTGCAAAAGACCAAAAGATACAACAATGTCTTCACTAAACCAGCAGATTAAACAACAACTTATACAACAACAAAAGATACATCACAGTGACCATAAGTTCACTAATTCATATGTCATTTTATATTTTATATTTCTCATCTCATTATTATTTATATTTAGATATTAATTAATCGGAATTTTATATTATACTCCATTCGATCTCAATTAAGTATTGTTTCAGATGTGAAATTTTGTTTCCAATTATTTGTTTTTTTAGATTTGTATAAAAGTTTATTTCAAAATAATCGTTATTGTCATTTCTTAGCTAAATTAATGGTTGAACTTTTACTGCTATTTTCATTTTAAGGCAAATTTGTTTGAGAAATATACTAATAAATTTAAGTAATATTTGTCAGCAAATAAGGAAAGTTTCATATCATGTTTGTATGACATTATTTGTCTTGAATGTATGATAATCTTCATATAATATCTAATCCATAGTCATAAATATGGTAATAACCCTCGATTTTTCCAAATTTTATTATGTTGATACAATTATGATTAGATGGTGGATATTGGGCTTGGGCCAAGTCCATGCTTAAGAATAGTTTGAGTAGTGCTAACTGCTAGGTAACTCTTTCGAAAATATGCAATAAAAGAATTCTTTCAGTATCAAAAATTAAAAATCCCTTTCTTGTCTATTAAGTTATTAACAGATAAATAATAACCCTTTTTTTTTAAACTTTACAAGTCGGAGATCTTCGTTGGTCACTTCTACTTTCTGGCTAATTCTATTGTGAAATTGAGGTAAGTATTATTATAGTTAAATTTATTTATTTTACTACACATCTGCAAACTCAGATTCTCCAACATTTTTTCCAAGATTGAACATGTCTTTATTTAATGATATTCATGTGATGGTTTTTTTTCATACAATATTATGTACTAATTACTGAAATTTTTATGTGGTCTGGTAATTTTAAGAAATAACTCTATACATAGATCGATTTGTTAAAAATAAAAAACTGTCTTTTTTGCATAGTTGTTAATGCGTGCTAGATTTTATCAAATTTTTGCTACTTAATGGATTTATTCTGGAATTATATTCTTCTATGAATAAGATTATGTTATACTAACATGTTTTTCTATGTTTTGGCATTTTAAAGATGGAATTTTGTTAACCTCTAAAATAATTTTATGGTGACAAAATTTAAAAACTAACATGTACTCAGAAATCAGTGAATAGCATAAAAGAATATATCTGAAAAGATGCTTTAACAGAATCTGAAAACCTGATGGAAACTAGATATATTTGAAGAAGATTGGATAGGTTTAAATGTTGTTAATTTATTTATGTTAATTTAGTGTGATCATTCATATTGTTGTGCAGCTTATTATTATTGTGATGGAGTTCTTGGGTTTAGATATCTGGATGGAAATCCTATCAGCACTTAGTGTGAAAGAGCTGATACGATTAAAGTCCGTTTCCAAAACCTTTCTCGACCTCGTTTCCAACGATGATTTCATTCGTCTCCATCTGAACAAGTCGAGTTTGAGGGCCATCCATCTCAACAAACTTCCCTACCTTTGTCTTAAGCAGCAGGGAGAGTTGAGTTTGAGGGCCATCCATATCAACAGAGATACCTACCTCGATTGTCTTAAGCAGAACGGAGGAGAAGAAGTAGACGAGATTGGGACAGTGTCCTATGGAACCTGTAATGGTTTGGTATGTCTATTGACTAGACACAACAACAACAAGTATGGAGGTGGTGTTTTGTTGTGGAATCCAGCTTTGCATGAAGCAGAATATGTACCTATAAAAAGGACCCCAATGGAGACCATCTATTGTTGTTGGTTTGGGTATGATAATGATGAGTATAAGCTCATTTTACGGACTGATTCTCACATCCACCTCATCAGGTTATACATTGGCACCGATTCTTGGAAATCATCACACAACATCGACAAAACCTATAGCCATTTTGAAATCGTAGGGACCCTTGTCCATCGTACTGTGCATTGGCCCGCGTATTGTAATGAGGATCGTGAGCATACAATTATATCATATGATTTAAGGAATGAGACAGTTGGAATGATTGCGATACCTGATGAAATGCCTATAGGTTGGCCGTTCCTACTAGGACAAGTAGATGGATGTCTTTCTACAATGTTTACTAACTATGACCACGTGGAATTGTGGGTAATGAAAGAATATGGTGTTGGAGAATCCTGGACTAAGTCGATGATTTTATCTTCACAGGTTTTCTTTACTTATCTCTGCTTCGCAACAGAGCCTTATGATGTTGAATTAGATGATTCTGCACAGCTCTACTCTCCAATTTATGGTAAAAACTTTTATGTCGAGAGTTTGATTTCCCCACGATCAATAAAAACCACAATGTGGTGATTAGTGTTTGTTTGTTTTTTTTTTTTAATCTGTAGTTCTGACATTATGAGTTGTTCATGGGAGTGATGCTACTTACATATACCTTGATTCTTTTTTCCTAAATTGAGATGAGAATTTGTAGCTTTACTAGATGTGTGTTGTGTTCCGTTTGTCTTGTGTTTGGATATACATTCTCAATGTATTGCAAGGTTATAACTTATAAGGGTGGAGTTGAATACTGCTTGTCAATTATTTGACTTACAGACACAAATTGTGGGATTAATTTCATGTTACACAAATTTTGTATCTAAACTCTCTAGACTTTAATAAGTGTATATCTATTACACAATTAGAAAAAGTGAATAACTTGAGATCATCTCACAAACTTAAATTTGAAAAAAATTGTCGAGTCGAAATTAATTCAGTTAAAAACTTTCTACATATCTCTTATCAAATAGATTGGAGTTCCATGTAACGAAATGCAATTGTGTCAATCAATGTATGATTCCGGTCTAATTGAATTATTGAGACTGAAATTAGACAATTTTTTTAAATGAACTTAGTTTAATAAATTGAATACCAAGTCCGCCCACAATACCAAAGAAAATGTAATCGAAGCATGTGCATTGCACAGGTTCATAATCTAGTGAGTACATAAAAATAAAAATATATTAATAAAGAACTAAGCAACAACACATTTATGAAATTAACGACATAAAAAAGTGCAATGCAAAAAACAAATAACCATAGAAACAAATTCATAAGATATTGTGGAAAACTGGTAAAAACAACTAATTAGAAAATATTTAAAACCATTGGGCAGATCGACTAAAATAATCGTTTGAAGCCAATCTCAAAACAAAACGGAAGCCTTCCAGCCAAAAAAAAAAAAAAAATTTAAAAATTACTCAACACTTTTTTAAAAAACAATAAATGAAAGGGGAAATTGCAAATTTAGGACAGTAACTTTACCCCATTCACCGTATAGGGACAATATCTTTTCGGGCTTTGAAATTGAGACAGTATGTTTCAATTTTGGACGAATTTAGGACAATTCAGAAATAAATTTATGAGTGTGAGAAAAATAATAACATTAATAACACAATTTTTCACATTTTCAAAAGAAATTAATGCTTTTTTAAATATTTATTATAATTATTTTAGTTATAATTATTTTAATTAAATGATTTAGCATTATATTTAGTGATGTGGAATTAAAAATCAAACTAATTTATTATTCATCCCGCCACATCAGCGAGAAGCCCAAATTAAGAAGGACATGTGCCTTTCATGTGCAATTCAGCCCGAAATTCATTGATTCGGGCTGAATTGTTCTAAATTCGCCCAAAATTGAAACATACAGTCTCAATTTCAAAGGCCGAAAAGATATTTTTCCTATATGGTGAATGAGGTAAAGTTAATGTCCTAAATTTGCAATTTCCCCTAAATGAAACCACATAATACAACTATTAAAGGAAAAGGGCCCAAACCAATCATCTTTTAATAATTTTTGGACACTTTAAAAAAAAAGTTATAAAATATATTCTAGACCACCTACACAAATCAAATGAATAATATAACATATAAACAATCTTAATAAAAGTCATCATCTAAAATTAGATGAATAATGACGCCCGAGCAATGCATGGGTCCAAGACCTAGTTAAAATAAAAGTGTACAACATTCCCAAATTCCAATGAAGATGAAAAGTTTGATTCAATGTCTATTTTGATCTAAAACTGAATAAAATTCCTAAATTTTCACGGTTGAATCACGATTATTAATTATGATTTTAGTGAATTTAACATCAAAAATAATTTTTTCGGTCCCACAAATCTACCAGCATGAATACACAAATGATATATCAAAATTTCAATCAAAGGATATAATTTATTGATTTAATGCTTCAATAAATTCAATTTAATTAAAAGTGCAATCTCGTACTTATAGTGGAGTCCACAAATGATGTGTCAAAAATCTAACTTAGTGGTGTTGAATCGATCAATCAAGAATACGGTTTATTGATTTAATGCTTCAATAAATCCAACTAATATACAATTTATTTCTCTCTCCTCCACATACACATTCTACATTACAACCTAATCTCATATTTTTCATATTTTATCAATAACCACCCACAACCACAGTCAACCTTTAATAATTATTTATTTTATAATTTAACAATTATATCTATAATTAATTTTTTTTATATTTAAAATATTTAAGAAATATATACAATTATTTGATATTAAAAAAATCGTAATTATAATAAAAAAATTACAATACACTTAAAATAAATTACAACATCCAATAACAAAATTAAAATTACAAGAATTGAAATACAAAAGAAAATAAATAAATCAACCAATCATATGGTGCCATGTGTTATCATAATTGATTAACTAAAAAATAAAATATTTAAAGCAAATGTCATGCGCCATGTGTCATCATAATTGATTAACTATAAAATAAAATATTTAAAGCAAATGTCGACCATGGTCATGGAACAACTGATTGATCATGAAAATTAATTTCATTTTTATTTTTTATTCTTATGACCTGGGCAACAATTCTACCGATAAACATGGTCATACACATAACTCGGTCATCCTAATACCGATAAACATGGGTCTAACAATAGTTTGGGTAGTGCTAGGTAACTCTTTCGAAAACATGCTATAAAAGAATTATTTCAGTATCAAAAATTAAAAATCCCTTTCTTCTCCATTAACAGATAATTAACAACTTTTTTTTTTTTTTTTTAACTTTACAAGTCGGAGATCTTCGTTGATCACTTCTACTTTCTGGCTAATTCTATTGTGAATTTGAGGTAAGTATTATTATAGTTAAATTTATTTATTTTACTACACATCTGCAAACTCAGATTCTCCAACATTTTTTCCAAGGTTGAACATGTCTTTATTTACTGATATTCATGTGATGGTGTTTTTACATACAATATTATGTACTAATTTGAAATTTTTATGTGGTCTGGTAATTTTTAGAAATAACTCGATACATAGATCGATTTGTCAAAAAAAAAACCGTCTTTTTTGCATTGTTACTTGTTAATGCGTGCTAGATTTTATACCAACATGTTTTTCTATGTTTTGGAATTTTAAAGATGGAACCTTTGTTAACCTCTAAAATAATTTTCTGGTGACAAAATTTGAAACTAACATTTACTCAAAAATCAGTGAAAAGCATAAAAGAATATATCTGAAAAGATGCTTCAACAGAATCTGAAAACCTGATGGAAACTAGATGTATTTGATGAAGATTAGATAGGCTTAAATGTTGTTAATATATGTATGTCAATTTAGTATGATTATTGATATTGTTGTGCAGGTTCTTGTCATTGTGATGGAGTACTTGAGTTTGGATATATGGATGGAAATCCTATCAAGACTTGGTGTGAAAGACTTGATACGATTCAAGTCCGTTTCCAAAACCTTTTTCGACCTCATTTCCAAGGATGATTTCATTCGTCTCCATCTCAACAAGTCGAGTTTCAGGGCCATCCATCTCAACAAATTTACCTACCTTTGTCTTAAGCAGCAGGGAGAGTTGAGTTTGATGGCCATCCGTATCAACAGAGATACCTACCTCGATTGTCTTAAGCAGAACGGAGGAGAAGTAGACGAGATTGAGACAGTGTCCTATGGAAGCTGTAATGGTTTGGTATGTCTATGGCCTAAACACAACAACAACAAGTATGGAGGTGGTGTTCTGTTGTGGAATCCAGCTTTGTGTAGAGCAGAATGTGTACCTATAAAAAGACCAGTAGAGACAACTTGCTGTTGGTTTGGGTATGATAATGATGAGTATAAGCTGATTTTAGGGACTGCTTCTCACATCCACCTCATCAGGTTATACATTGACACCGATTCTTGGAAATCATCACACAACATCGACAAAAGATGTAGCAAATTTGAAATCGTAGGGACCCTTGTCCATCGTACTGTGCATTGGCCCGCGTATTGTCATGAGGATCGTGAGTACACAATTATATCATATGATTTAAGGAATGAGACGGTTGGAATGATTGCGACGCATGATGGAATGCCTATACGTCGGCCATTCGTACTTGGACAAGTAGATGGATGTCTTTCTGCAATGTTTGCTACGCGAGTCAACTTAGAACTGTGGGTAATGAAAGAATATGGTGTTGGAGAATCCTGGACTAAGTCGATGATTTTATCTTCACAATTTTGGTATACTTATCGCCGCATCGCAACGGAGCCTTATGATGTTGAATTAGATGATCCTGCACAGCTCTGCTCTCCAATCTATGGTAAACATTTTTATGTCGAGAGCTTGATTTCCCCACTATCAATAAAAACCACAATGTGGTGATTAGTGTTTGTTTTTTTTCCTTAGTTCTGACATTATAAGTTGCTCATGGGAGTGATGCTATTTACATATATCTTGATTCTTTTTTCCTAAATTGAGATGATAATTTGTAGCTTTACTCGATGTGTGTTGTGTTCATTTTGTCTTGTGTTTGGATATACATTCTCAATGTATTGCAAGGTTGTAACTTATAAGGGTGGAGTTGAATACTGCTTGTCAATTATTTGACCTACAGGCATTCAAATTGACTAATTGAGGGATTAATTTCATGTTACACAAATTTTGTATCTAAACTCTCGACTTTAATAAGTGTATATCTATTACTAATCCGGAATCTTTGTTGGGCAAATCCACGTGTTGGGTTTATTTGCCCAGCAGAGGATCCGGATCCCTAGATACACAGTTAGAAAAAATAAATAGCTTGATATCTTCTCACAAACTTAAATTTGAAAAAATTTGTTGAGTCGAAATTAATTCACTTATAGACTTTCTACATATCTCTTATCAAATAGATTGGAGTTCCATGTAACGAGATGCAATTGTGTCAATCAACATATGATTTCAGTCTAATTAAATTATTCAAACTGAAATTAGACAATTTCTGGATTTAAAAAAAATTAAAACTCCTAAATTAATTTACTGAGTAATTTAGATAATAAACTCATTTTCTTATCCCTTTTCACTTGAATATATTAAGTTTTTATGAATTCGGTTGGTTAATTGTGCAATATTCCAAACAATAATATTATACCTTTTCTCATATAATCCACTTCAATCAAAGTAAGATGTTCCTATTTATATATAGATAATAATTTATAAATATTTCTTTAACTCGAAAATAATCATTCAATTTGATTTATTGTATAATTGAGTTGTTATATATATTTTTAGATGTTAGCTCACTCGTGTATTGTAAGATTGTATTTTATTTTATGTATTATAGAACTAATAACATAATCAAAACTAAATTTTGGGATATTCGTTTCGTAAAAATAATCTTACAATATTATATTATCCAGTCTGCACAGTCAATAAATTAGAGACTTTCTACATCTTATTAACTGAACATTATATCCATTTTTTTATTTGAGTAATAATAATTATTACCCATTTTAGCAATATGTACAACCCTTTTTCTTATAAGAATTGATAAAATCTATAATTATTCATGATTTTATTTATTTATTTATTGAAACACATTTTAAACAAAATGAACATATAAGTGAATCTGCTCAATAAAAACAATTTAGTGTAATTAAGTAATAATAAAAAATCATGAACGAAATAAGTGTAAATATATATAGTCCTCAATAACAAAAATAAATCTTAGAATTTCTTTAAAAAAAAAAAAAAACCGAAAAGAGAAGTCCCATAAGTCATAACTCATTGACCCTTAAACCCTAAAATCAAAAACCCTTAATACATTTAGAATTTCTCAAATCAAAAACCCTAAACTGTGAATCTGTCTCGCCATCTCTCTCTCCCTCAACGAAAGTCCGAAAGGTAATTGATCTTTTTCTTTTTTTGATATTATTTAGTTTATTGTGTATGCTGAATTCTGGATATGTGTAGAATCTATTTAGATCGATCTCATTAGTCCGATTTAATAATGAAATTATTTACTTATTTTATGAACAAAAGTCTGTATTGGTTTAGGATTTCACGGGATTTTAAAAGACTTTTTTTTAAAAAAAAAATCCGTTGGTATTCAATCAAGATTTTATGTCACTTAAAAACAATCCACTGGTATTCAATCTGGATTTTCAAGATTTTTTAAAGAGTCCATTCAAATCCATTGGTATTCATGCAAGACTTTTTACTATTTAAAAATAATCCATTGGTATTCAAAAATACAAGGATTTTACAGGATTGTTGTGTTAGATGGATTTTGAAGGACTTTTCAGTGATATCTATAAATACCAACAATCTCATCCAAACCCATCAGATTTTAGAGGACTCTTGAAGTGCTTCCTCGGGTAATGTCTCTTCACCTTTATCTCTTCACTCCTAGAATTTCATGTCTTCCAATTACCTAAATCGATTTACAGAAGAAATCAGAGAAAATATTGATTAATCTTCACTCTTCACTCCTAGAATTTCATGTCTTCTAATAAATCGATTTACAGAAGAAATCAGAGAAAATATTGATTTTGGAAAGTAGAAATCTTGCGATGAAAGTTGCCAGCAATAAATCGAACATTCCGAAGTGAGTTTTCTATCTCTCATTTTCATCTGGCTTTAGAAGGGTTTTCCCTGAAATTTCCGTTCAATTTTCTGAATCTGTTATTTCTTGCATAATCTTCTCGGAAATTAATAATAATAAAAAGAATCTGGAGTTGTGAATCTGGTAATAATTCAGTCTTTGTTTTTTTATTTGTTTAATTGGTTTAAAGCATGCTAAAGAAAAATAAAATCATAAAGATCATTAGTCGCAGAATGTAGTAGCCCTCCACTGACTGTTGAATGTTCAGGTGGTGGATTGACTAATTTTTAGGATGCATCAATGTAGTCAATCTGCTTAAGTAATGCCACACGTTGCAAAGATTGTGATTCAAAAGAGTATAATGAGGTCATATTGTATGAGAACCTGAAATTTATTGGTTTGCTAGCAATTAGGATATGATATGAAAAAAATTTCGTGATATGTATAGTGTGTGTATATACTGTATCTCTTTGTTTGTATTGGGTGATGCTATTGACGTTTTCATGTATGAACAGGTGAGCTATATTGGATTAGGAGATGCTATTGGCGTTTTCATGTATATACTGTATCTCTTTATCTTTTAGAATTCATAGTTTCATTCATCTGAAAATACTCCCGTTAGTTTAGTAATTGAAATGGGAGATTCACAAGGAAATAATAAAGGAAAGGAAAAAGAGAAAGAAAATTATGAAGCTTGACCAAGGAGGATTCCGATGAATTGTTACAACTGATAGTGGATACTATAAAAAGTGGACTGCGTGATGCTAATGGGTCAATTAGCAAATTAAATGTAGAGAGAGTCATCCTTCCTCGTCTCAATACTAAAATTAAGTTTCCTAAAACGTATAATCATTACCTGAGTCGAATGAAGTGGTTTAAGAAACAATATAATAATATGTCATCACTTATGCCAACAATTCTGGCTTTGGGTGGGACCCAAGTTTAAAGACATTCACCGCTAGTGATGAAATATGGAAAGAGTACTTAAAGGTGAGATTACTTCGTAATCTTTTCAATATATTAATAGTTTAGTGTAGTGCATTATATTATTTTCAATATATTAATGACGGAATTATTTTTTTTTGCTAGTCCCACCCAAGTCACAAAAATCTTCGAGGAAAAAGTATGGTTGAATATGAGGATTTGAAGATTGTCTTCAGGGTGGAACTGCTGGTGGGTACAGTTCCATATCAGTAGACCCTGATTATACTGATGCTACAACTTTTGGGGAAGAAAATAATACCGATTTTGGGATGGAAAATTTTTCATATGATCCGAACAGTGATGCATTCATAGCACCAGATCACTATGAACCACCATTTCAGCCTCTATCACCTCGCCTAAGCATTTTACCACCTCAGGCTCGGAGGTTCCCACTAATAACCCAATTAATCCCTCAACCCCTTTAGGTTCGGAGGTTCCCACTAATAACCCAATTCGGAGGTTCCACTAATAACCCAATTAATTCTCAACCCCTTTAGGTTCGGAGGTTCCCACTAATAACCCAATTAATCGTAAGCGGAGTAGGCCCGAGGATGGAGGGAGTTCTAACTCAGTTGGGAACAACAATAAAGTTCTAGAAAATATATCTGTTGGCATTGAGACTATAGCTGTTAATTTTGAAAAAATGTCTAACTTGATGGAGAAAAAAGAGAAAGAGACAGAGAGGCAAAGGGAACTATTTGGAGTGCTATAAAAGAGGTCCCAAATTTGGATAACCGAACTTTCTTGATACTAATGCAAAGAAAAACCTTTTCTTGAAAATGTCAATAGAAGAGCGTTCAGATTGGATAAAGTATAAGTTAGGATGAACAATATTGTTTTGGTGTTATTTTGGTTTCACTTACTTGAAGTATTTTCTTTTGGTTTTGTCAAACTATATTGTTTTGGTATTATTTTGGTTGCACTTGTTTGAAGTACTTGCTTTATATTTTGGTTGTGTATGAACACATTTTGGATTAATGGAACTATATTGTTTTGGTGTTATCAACATCGATCATATCAATTACAATATCTATATATCAATATTTAAATTATTTAGAACTTGTTAATATTATCGACATTAATCATATCAGTTGCAATATCTATATACTAATATTTTAACTCATCGTTATCACTAATATTTTAACTCATCGTTATCAATCATATCAGTTGCGATATGTATATGTTGATATAAATTATCGATATCACTATCGACTACCATATGTATATGTTGATATAAATTATTGATATTGATATCACTATCGACTACCTATGTTGATATAAATTATCGATATCACTATCGACTATCATATAATTTGCGATATTAATATGTCGATACACATCAATTTTTATAATTACTTATAAATAGGCCACCTATCTCATTCTTCATAATTCAAAATCACAAATCAATTTTTATAATTACTTCAAACCCAAGAGCGAGAAGAGAATTATTATTTTTATTTTTATATTTTTGTCTTTGACTCTTTTTAAATTCGAATGTATGAAAAAAATCTTGAACTCCTACCGTACTTCATACCGTACTTCATAATGAAGTTCTGCAAAGTTCACAAAGTCCTACAAAATCCATTAAAATCCTAATTAAAAAGTTTATTTTTATTTTTATATTTTTGTCTTTGACCCTTTTTAAATTCGAATGTATGAAAAAAATCTTGAACTCTTACCGTACTTTATAATGAAGTTCTGCATTGTTCACAAAGTCCTACAAAATCCATTAAAATCCTAATTAAAAAGTCTTTACAGAATCTTGTAAAATCTGAAAAGTCATAAAAATCCTGCAAAGTCTTTTAAATTCGCGTGACTTTTTTCAGCTTAAAAAGTCCTTTAAAATTTTAATCCAATACACGCCTTAGAATTTCTCAAATCAAAAACCCTAAACTGTGAATCTGTCTCGCCATCTCTCTCTCCCTCAACGAAAGTCCGAAAGGTAATTGATCTTTTTCTTTTTTTGATATTATTTAGTTTATTGTGTATGCTGAATTCTGGATATGTGTAGAATCTATTTAGATCGATCTCATTAGTCCGATTTAATAATGAAATTATTTACTTATTTTATGAACCTTTGTGCGATAATGATAGTTGCGTTGTTTTTCTGATTTTTGGGTGGAAAAAATGATATGAATTAATTGAAAGTATATTCGTTTTTGTATGATCGTTTGATTAATATCTGTAACGCAGAGAATTTAATACAATAGAATCCATTATTTATTCGGGATATCGTTGGACAATTTCTATCACATATATCTCAAGAAATGCTCTTCTCTGGATCTGATATTTGATAGTCAAAAATCTACCATGTTCTTTGTATATTCTTTGTTTATAGATTTATACACACTCGAATTTCATATATGAATGCTCTTCTCTGTATCTGATATCTGATTGTCGAAAATCTACCATGTTCTTTGTTTATAGATTTATACACTCGAATTTCAGATATAATCAATTACCTGGATGGATGTGAAAGGTGCAAATGGAAGTATCGGACAAGCAATCCGCCAAAATGTCTTAGTGGCCGCCTGTGCTACTCAGGCGGCCACTCATTTTCCAGATATCTGCTTTCGACTTAATGAGTTTTTTGATGTGAGAGTGATCTGTTGTGCTGGAGCAGAGAAATTCTTCTTTAAGCCGTTATTGGCAAAGTCGTTTAAGTTGTATTGTGATGGCGACGAGTCTATGCCGTTGGTGGAGGAATTGGTGCAGTGAGCCGACGCTTTAGTCATATCACCAGCATCGGCCAACTCAATCTCAAAGGTAACAAATATGCATGTTTCTTTCGTGTTTTTCGTCTGAATTTGTATCTTGTATTGAGTATTACAAGAGATGCTTTTTTGTAGTTATTCCTAAATGTATAATGTATCTAAATGTTTGTTAATGTAGATATCTATCGGACTGTCTGATGACCTTTTGACCAAGGTGGTCTTAAGTTGGGACAATGGTGACAGCTCGAAACACATCCTATTTGCTCCCGACATGCCACTCAGTATGTGGGAACATGGGACAACGAAAAGAAGCATACGTCAGATGGAGGACGATGGGCTGATTATGCTAAGTCCCGTTGAGGGCAGAATGGCCAACATTGACAAGATTGTTTCAAGTGTGTCTTCGAGGGTGGGATGATAATTTTCTTCAGGAATATGTCTATTTGAAAGTTTTTTTTGTGAGTAAGCTTGCAGTAGAGATATCACTTGATCACTGTTGAATTTGTACATTCATAGTCTTCTATTTTCTGAGTAAGCTTGCTGTAGAGATATTACTTGATCACTGTTGAATTTGTACATTCATGGTCTATTCTATTTTTGAGTATATTCTATTCTTGAGTATGTTTTTAGGGATTGAATTAGTGTGTAGTTTGCAAAATTTTGGTCTCTCATACTCTTGAGTTTCTTAAAAATATGATCACTGTTGGATTCGTACATTGATTGTCTATTATATTCTTGAGTATGTTTTTAGGGATTAAATAGTGTTTAATTTGCAGAATTTAGGTCTCTCATATTCTGAGTTTCTTAAAAATATATGAAATTCTTAAAAGGATTTAAGATAACATATCTGTTAAAATATGTTTAAAGGTTTATTGGCTAACTCGAATACGTTCAAGTCTTGATCTTTCCCCCAAAACATTGATTTTTCCCTCCAAAAAGATGCAAGTTTCATTGAATAAAACAACTGTCTAGAAATCTCAGTAATCTGTATTTGACTCGCTTAGTTGGTTGGAGTGTTTTCATTCATCGGATTTTGTTTAATTAAAGCAGAAAAAAGTAGAATTTTTAAAGACAATGATCAAGAATGTTGTAATAAATCAAATAACAAATGAATGGTTGCATTGAAGATCCAAATACATTCATCACAGCACCCTAATCCACACGTTTCCAGAAGTTCTTTAAAAATGATATTAGCATATCACTATCGATATTAACTTGGCTGCGTTCCAAAGTACAAATGGTTCTCATCTAACGCTGTCGACTGGGGTCTAAAAGTTCACCGTGAAGGGATCACCCCATATTCAACAGCAGAAACCTATTTTTGTAGAGCAACGAACTGAACCCATAATGGGAAGCTGCTTGACCGATTCATCCTAGGGGTCTCCCTTCTATCTCGTCAACCTATAGGATGTCGTCTCCTGCACATTATTTAAAGTCAAACAACAATCTCAAAAGCATGGCCATGTAACAAAATAAATGCTTGTATAATGGAGATTCAAAGATGTAAGTATGAAGTTCCTAAAGAATATGGGTGTTGGTTTCTCTCATAGCGAAGGTGTAAAGAAACACATTAAAAAAAAAAAAAAAGCAATGTCGTACTAGCAAATTATGTGTATCCATATCATTCGTAGCAGAAACCTAAATTAAATTGAGGATTGGTTTCAACGGCTACCTCTTAGGCCGATTACGATCTTGGTCATAGTCCATCACTCCACCATGTTCAGAAAAGTTCTCTTCATGCCCTCGGTAGTCAATGTCGGCCTGCTTACAGTTTGTAACTTCTGCCACAACGTAAGTAAGACAACATCGACTAACATATCCATAACTTGTATACATACATGTTCATATGTTAGAATTTAATGACAAAGCTGGACATAAGGATATTACCAACCAGACCTCATTTATGCATTCAAAAAGAACTTATTATTAAATTAAAGCGTTCTTAGTAATATGATGTCTTATAGCCAAACGAGTAAATAGTAGATCCATCAATTATTAAACACCCTTGCGTGGATGCCTGAGCAAATGGCATTCAACTTACTTAGTTCATATCAAGTCAACCCCCAGCCCCACCCACCCCACCAAAGCATAATTTCACAGATTCAAATTGGTATTCAAATATAACAGGCTGACAGCATTGTATGAAACAGAGAACAGTGACTTTTACACCAAAGAAGGTTACTTGAACTGACCTTCAAAGATAGTGTCTTCTTCATTTCTTCCACCCTTTCATCCAGTTCCTTTCTGTGCTTCTTGTCTGTCTCACCCATGGTGTCGGCCCAATTGATCTTTTCTTGAATTGAGACAAGAAGATTGTCTGACGTGGTCAGCCTATGAAGTTACCAAATGAGATTCAAATACATGCTTCAGATGCCAGATACAGACATAGTCCAGAAGTTGGCGAAAATAAATGGAAGAGAGACAAATAGATGCAACATCATGTGTTGTTTCATAACATATTGCAATCACACAAGGAAATGGCTTTCCACAAAGTCTGTACAAATTAAGCATTTGAATTGTACTTTTTCACATAATATTACACTAATAATAGATAAGACCACATACAGATTTCAGGATGAGAATTTCAATGACAAAACTACCAAGAGGAAGACCGACCAACTTATCACCCTACACACACACACACACACAAATAGCACCCAACCAATGTGAATTTAATGAACTAGTACAAACAAAAGTCCAGATATATCAAAATTCCAAGTCGAGACAGTTACCAGTTTGCTAGAATTTGTATCATACTACCCAACTGTCCAGGTCTAATATCCCTCCCTGCTGCAAATTGCACCTACAATGAGCATAGATCAGAAGCCAAATTAAAAGTCAGAAACAATTAAGCTACCGGATGGTCAAAGGCTCAAAGCAAAGCACAAAATTAAAGTAGGACCTCAAAGCATCTACGCAACTGATCCAGCTTTCCTCTAACTATCCCCTGCCAACAATAGCACCAAAAAATCAACTAATATTTTTTTCTAAGTGTCTCAACAACTTTATACAATAAAGAATGGGCTAGTTTATGTACAAGAGGCAGGAAGAAATTCCAAAAAAATTTGTTGTGTGTTGTGTCAGTGTGTGTGTGTGTTGGGGGGGAGGGGGGTGAGTGGTTAACATAAACAGAGTACACCAAGCATGTAACAATTTAGTTGTCTATTGCAAGTTCCTCACACAAGCGACGTGCCATTAAGTGCTGACTAAATGGTTTGGATCGAAGACATAAACTTACCACATACATGCAATCATTGATGAGAAAATCTTCCAACTCACGAACATTTGAAACATCCAATTCCTGCATTAATGTATCATATGGCAATACCTATGCAAATGACAAGAAATAAACAGGTAAGAGATACAAAAAATTCTGAAAATAGGAAACTTGAATAAAGCCTCCAACATCTCACACCAAAAATTGTGATTGTCAGCAATGAAATGACAAGATCTTGAAACCAAAAGAAAATTTTACTATACAAAGGGATATCCATGCATGCAAATTAAAAACTTCATATCATTCTAATAATCTATACCCAAGCACAATAGTGGAGTGTGCTGCTGAGTAAAAACTTGTAAACACAGACAACCTTTTCTTCACCCAGCAGAATTGCAAGACTTGAAATGAACAACCAAGAAGAAGAATTCAAAGAACAAGACCCAGATAGTAGTAATAGATTAATGGTAGTTGTAAATGTATTCTCCAAAAAATAGTTTCGATATACTCTTTAAAATCCTTTCTGCAATTTGACAACTTTATAACGACAGTTTCCCTCAAGTTACAAATTGGCACAAATATTTCTACATGGAGATATCAAATCGACTTGCACCTTACAGATCAAACTAGAAAACATATTGTGATTAATTTAAGGGTAAATATTTACACCAGGAATAAGAGATGGCTGATGATTCAAAACAAGGTAAGCCAACAGCTTTCTATAGTTTTTAAAGAATGCAATACACCCTCATAAACAATCAGAGAAATGCATGACAAACTACCTTGTTTGTTTCAGCCAGAGTAAGCACAGTCAGTTGCTTCAGCTTGAGTACTTGATCGGGATTCAATTGTGGAAAATGGCTAGCAACAACTGCATCGCAACAATAAATGTAAAATGCACTGAGGGAGAAAAACTCAACTCCATTAAACATCTTACAGACGGAGCACTAAACAGTACATAGTATAAGCACCAAACAACCAAAATGGTCTAGCAATCTTCGCCAGAATTCATTAGAAGTCTCTAGGAATGGCATGACTACTAATAAGTACTGGAGAAAGAGAAGAGGCATATATGCCACCATAAATTAGTGGCCAATATGATCAATCTGATAATAGAAGTTAAAGGAACTTAATTGAAAAATGGATACGACCATTAGCTGTTATTCAGATGCATAGATCCTGTGCTCGTCATAAAATAACATTGTGGAGAGTGTTCTGGATTGCCTATGCCAAACCACAGTCAGCCTGACCATGTAGATTTAGTACATGTTTACGGTCTGCATGCACATTAATGAAAATTTGCTTTCAGTCTCCCACTACAGATTAGATGCTCTGCTATAGTTCTACAAAAATTGAGTTAGGATTCCTCACATGATGGCAACTCACAGTGCAACAGCTTTTAAAGTTGAGATCTAATCTATATAGTACTTTAACCAACCCATTAATGAGAGAGTTCTTTTCTATTAAACAACATAACAACATACGAAAGGTGAATTCATGCACCTGTGAATCTTAGAATTGAAAATAGCATATTACTAGAAAGACTTCCAAACAAGTTTATAGTAAGAATGCATTAATAAATCAAGAGGTTTACACATGAATACATTGTGCATGGCTATTATCATGGTATGAGCTTTACAACACTAGGGAAGACGACAAGATCAATGTAATCAATAGTGCTGGTACATGATAGGTTTTGATTGCCAGTAAATATATCCCAGACAGAAACGAAACAAATTCATAAGTCCAGATTATAGTTTTAGCCAAAACAGGTGGAATTGAGGCTTAGTTTGTTGTAGGTGTTATATAAAAACCAGGAATTATGCCACCAAGAAGTTCCAGGTAGGCAAACAACATACTGAAGAGATCACACAATACTGAAGTAAAATAGATAACTAGGAAAAAATGATTTTGAAAAGATGGATTCTTACGCTTGTATTCACTCCATGTATCATGTGCAAACATGCGAAGCAAATCAAGGAAGATACCATTCTCAGTTCCTTCAAGCTGCATACATATACAGAGATTAAGAGTTAGAGTGAACTCTAAAGAAAAGTTGCCTAAAGATATTAGAAACAAGAAAGGCATTGAGTGGATCCCCAAGTAGAACATGGTGAGGATAAATATTTTATTTGATCAGTTTTGATATTTGGAGGAAATTAGTTTATAATAAAGTAGAATATGTAAGAAGTAATAATCTTTTCACATATTAGCTGCATTTTATTCTTGTGTCCTGCTTCACCATTATTGTCTTTGAACATATTTATGCCTGACGTGTATTCAAATTTCTATTAGAAATAGGCGTGTATCTTCATTACAAGCTCCAGTATACATTGTAATTATATTATATCATAAGGTCAGGAACCTTTAACAACTCAAGTAACAGGTATCCTCATAAAGTACAAAATTTGAACACATGACAGGGATGGATGGTTTTTAAATATGTGAATGTCTGTGAAGGATGCTGGCATGACTCACATCCAATCAAGAAATCCCTAAATCATGAATCAGATAATTATCTGAGTGGTAAACAAATTTATATGATAATTCCATCCTACCTCCAAATCCTCTGATTAGAAGCAATGTAGATTTTCCCTGAGAAAATTCCCTCCCTTGTACCCAACCCCAATCACTAACATATATTTCCTTCCAACTGAACCCCACCCCCCAACTCTCCATCTTTTTTCTCTTTAAGCATACTCTTTGAGAGGGAGTTGGTTAAAATTTTCAACAACTTCAAATTGAAATGACATAACAATTTTTAGAAACGGTCCAACATTTCTAACCCCAGTCAAGTAAAATTACTTTTGAGATCATATCTCCTTCATAACATGCATTCCTTCATAACATCACAACACGTAGAGCACTTTAATAGCTTGCACACACATAAATTCCTTAGGAGTGCAATATTTCCTCCATCATGAATTACCATATCAATCAGATACCAAAGCCTATTCATAACTCTATTTCTATATCAGATACTCAGCTGCAGGAATCGTAACACCACCAAATGAAATCAGAGACCCATTGCACCACACCCCCACACCCAAAACTAGGGAAGAACAAAGAAAAACCAACCACTAAGAAGCACAATCCAACACCATAAAAATCACTGAGATAAAACATCGAACAACTATTCTTATCCCACAACTGTTTCCAAGCCAAAAAAAAAAATAAAAGCAAAATGCTAAACAAAACCATCAGAATCCACCTAACCAAAACCATCACAATCAAAATCAACACGAAAATATAAAAACAGCATTAATCCTACACACAACCACCACAGCATACCTCGAGAACGTTAGGAACGGCGAGAATCTCGGAGAAAGCGAAGAGGGAGGGGTGGGAAGTCGCCTCAACGACAACATTTACAAGTTCCGAGCCCTTGAGATCCGAAACCTTCTTCACAAAGTAGTTTATGTGCTCCGCTTGCTTTTCCTCAATGTCCATTTTTTCAGAATTTATTCAATGATCCAATAAACAAATGATGAAATTACAGAAAATCAAGCGCCTCGGTTGCTCCTTAAGTCGGAAAGTGTTGGAAATCTATGGTTTCAGTGATCAATTTCAGGGTTTGAGAATTAGAATAGGGCTTTTCTGGATTTTCAATCTCCCATTTTTTTCGGAGAAGGCAAGGGATTTGTTTCTGATTTAGAGCTATTTATTTGTGTTAAACCCGCTCCAGACCGGAATTCGGACCGGCTCTACTCTGTTGAACCGATCAATTAAAATTTATAGATGCTATAATTAATAAGTTAGTCTCCTTTGCAACGGGTGCACAATGCATTCGGGTCAATCCAAATCAGCATGTTTTTTTCTTTGTATTCATGTTTTATTTTTATATTATATTAGTATGACATTTATGTATAAATATCTTTACCTTTATGTAGTACTTTAATTTTAAAAAAATAAGAATTTCAGCACAATTTGTGCATAAATACATTTATGTGATATTACACATATATTCATATGATATTACTTATACTTTCATATTAATATAGTCATACATTTATATAATATATAAATGTACAGTTAACATAACTAAAATGTATAACTAACATAACCAAAATGTATAAAATATATTAATATTTATCTAAAAAAATTAAAGATGTAAATGTCATACATTTATAACTAAAAAGTATACATATTTTTCCAAAAAAATGTAGAAAACAAACTATGTGTGTGGCGCATGCCGGCACATGTAAGATTGTGTTGGGTTGGATCAATGCGAATTGTAGGGATTTAGGGTTCGTGCACCAATTAGACATGAGTTTTGTGATAATTTTATACTTGATAATACAAACAATTACTTGGGAAAAAAAATCATATTTTATAAAATTACAATTTTATCGTAATCTTTTAAATTGGTAGAAAGAATCATGGTTTTTTTTATTTATTATTAAAATTTAAATTATTATTGTATTTTTCGACTATACGTGTTTAAGTACTTGAATAAACATTCATGTCAAATTTCACATCAAAAGTCATCTAATTTTTTTTTTTCAATCATCTCCATCAAAATGGTGGTTTTAGATTCAAATTCATCTTAAAAAGGATATTATTGTCATTTTATTCACATAGTTATAACTATTAAATATTTGAATAATCTATATGAAATTTGACATGAATGTTTAAGTACTTGAATAAACATTCATGTCAAATTTCACATCAAAAGTCATCTAATTTTTTTTTTTTCAATCATCTCCATCAAAATGGTGGTTTTAGATTCAAATTCATCTTAAAGAGGATATTATTGTCATTTTATTCACATAGGTATAACTATTAAATATTTGAATAATCTATATGAAATAGGTAATCTTAAACACATAAATTGTAAACAAAATAGTAAATGTTAGTGACTGAATGTAGCTTTAAAAATTAATGCAAAAAAAAATAAAAAAATCAATTATTTACGTACCTTTGAAGTTCTACAAATGAAGCAACTATATGAGAAGAAAACGATATGTATAAACAAAATAATCAAAAAAATCATCTACATTTAAATGAGATTTTATATAATAATTCAAAATAATTATCATACGTACCAAATAACATAATATGTTAAATTGTAATGTATTTTCAAAATAATGAAATGTAAAATGAAATATCTGATGCAGAATAATGTTGGTATAATTTTAATCATGTCTAATAAAATAAAATAATTAACCAAAATTTAAGGCTAAATTTGATGAATGGGGGAATTGAATGATGTCATGAAGAGTCACTAGTCCAGCCTCTATAAAAAAATTAAAAGATGTGTGATGGTGAAAAGCTACACGTTCACAATGCAACAAAAACCATAGATAAATAAATGAACAAAGAAACAACATGACATAAGATATAAATAGAATATGAGAAATTAGGCTGCCAACTTTTGTAACCACTAGGTGTCATTCCAAATTTAGTAAAGAACACTAGATAAAAAAAAAATATTGAGAAAATGTACAAACATACTCCTACATCTTATACCCTTAAAATTTGGAATACATGAATTCATACACTAATTTATCTATTTTTTGAATTTAATAAAATGTACCCTAGGAACACATGAATTCCGAAACGTTTTAACCAAATATACCATTTTTCTTTAAGAAAAATAAACAAGCATACCATATATTAATGTATTTTACAAAATAAAATAATAACAAATTTATTATTATGTCATATTGCATACAAACATCGGGTCTACAATAGATCATTGTAACATCAAACAAAAATAAATCATATCATACATTAATAAACCACATAATATAGAGATGTGACATATCTAAAAAAATGATTATTTTTAAATAGTTTTCAAAATCCAAAGCTAAGAATTAGATCATCAACCCCCACAAATGCTATTGTAATATTTATGGCAAAAATTGAATTATGCAAAAAATGAATTATGCTTGATTGGTAAAAGAATAAGAAGGTAAATAATATTTCACGAATTGATGATCATAGGTAACTAGGTAATGTAGCGACTAGCGATGACTAATTTGAGGCACGAATTAGATAGGTTTATTAATGTGGCATTTTCTTTATTTAACATTGTAAAATTGCAACTTTTCTTGTGTGTACTTTTCTTGTTTTCCTTTTTATCTTTATTCTTTGATTATATTTGTGAAAATTCACACCAATTCCACTGCTTCAATATATGTTGTATTTTATTATAAATTTTAAAAATAACCATCATTTATCATGTATAAATAACATTATTAATTAATATGTATCGTGAAATTGAAAATGATGCAATACAAGATAAAATACTAAATAAACATAATTAATGGTTTGAACCGGTGAAAAATAGAGTTATTCTTTACTTATATATAGGAAACCTTGGTTCATACTTCAAAATTTAGTGAATTTCCTATATAAATGCTAACTTCTGAGGTCGACAAATGAAACACACTTATAATTAGACTTTTAGATTACGATAGCAATTACATATTTATCGAGATATATAATAATAAAATTGGTCCGAACTTCTGTTTTTACATGCAAGGCACACCCCCAAATATGTATAAAATATTATTATAAATTTTGAAAATGTGAAAGTCTTCAAATTCTCAAATAAAATTAAGGAAATTATGTAAATAATTATAAGATGACAATAAAGCCATGAAACTATTTCGAAAATATATAAATTAACCAATAAAATGAACAAAAAAATAATTAAACTTGAAAATCTGCAAATTAACAATCAAAATTTAAAATTATTTAGTGAATATAACTTATAACTAATCTGGAAAATATTCTTAAAATCTAAAATTGTTGAATAAAATTAATTTTTAAAATTTTATAATTAAATTTTAAAAACCTTTTGAAATCTTATTTAACAAAATGTAAACATTATATATATTCATATTTATTTAAAAAATTTAGAACTTTTTTTTCAATTTTAAAAATATTTTTGTATTAAATATAATTTTCATACTGTGTTGCTATTTTTATTCTCAAGATAATTTTCAGGTTTAATTAATTTTACAAAAATTATTAAGTATTTTTTTTAAAAAAAATATTGGGAATTTGTAGATTTTCAAAATAATTTCCAGATTAATAATTTTTTTTATTTGCATATTTTTTAGAATTTATTGGTTAATTTTAGATTATTAAAATATTTTGCAGATTAGTTATATTTTTATCTTATTATTATAACTATAAAACTTAGTAAGTACAATGCGATTTCTCGCAGTGGTCCCTTGAAAACGCCTTTTTGAGATTTGACAATTAATCTCTAATCTCTAATATATTAAAAATATTATAATTATATATATATATATATATATATATATATATATATATATATATCTGTTGGTTACCGCGTGACTGTGAAATTTGATGGCGAAACCAGCGGCCGATTGGCGGAGCAACAGAGCGGCGGTCCAAGCCACCAACGACGATGCCTCCGCTAGCAAGCTGTACGCTCTTCTCACTTCTCTTATGCCTTGCTTTCTTTTTCTCATTCATTAGTTTAACCAATGTGAATCTGTATTTATCACAATCACACGCTTAGTGTCGGCAAAACTATCAAGGATCATAAATTAGAAGCAAGAGCAGTAATTTAGGATTAAATTTTTGCTTCATTTTCTTTTTGTCGGGGATTATTCTGATCTCCAATTTTGATTTTGCCAATGGCAGATGCACAAATTTTGTCGCGTGCTTCTCATTTTGATATCGTGAAGTAATTTTACTGAAATTTAGGTTAGTTTGGTTGAAACTGTAATAGTTTTCTTATGTTAAAGTTAATATAAATATAACATACCACTTTGTTGGAGTTGCTAATAATTTCAATTTTTCGTATTTGAGTGTCTAATACACTACTTTAACTGGGTTTTCGAATTATGATATCAGAAAGAGATTCATAGTATTTAGAAAAGAAGAAAACAAGAAAAAAAAGAAACTTTTGGATTATTACGAAATTGAAGTAGCATTCTGAAATGGTATTTGAGTATTATGTTCCTTTTTTGGGAAGAGAAAGAGCAGTCGCTTAAGATTTACTAATAAGTGATTCTAATGTAAATAAGCTATATGGGCAAAATAACATTGATCTGCAGCCTTATACTCAAATATATCAAAAGTAAAATTCCATGTTTTGTCATTATGATTGTAGATGTCATAATTGCCCTTGCTACATGTAACTGCTAGGATTTCATTTCGGTGTAAGTCCACAGTGAATACAGGTAGCACTATCTCAATTATAGTAACTCTCACTAATGCTATCCTATTTGTTGTAAAAAGGTCTTGCGTAAAAAAAGGATACATGAAAGATGATTATGTTCATTTGTTCGTTAAACGGCCTGTCAGGAGATCCCCAATTATAAACCGTGGTATGATTTTTATATTTCCTTAAACTTCCTAGCATTTTAAAATTCTTCTGATATGGATGCTTGTATTTTATTCCTCTATGTTTTGTTTGCGTATTTGTACGTATAGGGTATTTTGCTCGGTATGCAGCACTCCGAAAGCTTCTTTGTGAGTTTCTTGACAGTGAGATAAATGTGGACACAAAAGGCAATAAGAAGCAGATATTATCACTTGGGGCTGGCTTCGATACTGCATTTTTCCAGTTGCAGGTGCTTGAGTTTGCATGTGAGATGTCATTTGTTTCCTTGCTATAAGTTATCATATAATATGTTCTTACTTCTGATATATAATATGTTCCTTGATACACCAAGTGATGCTGCTGTGGTTTTTTGATCCCTCTGCTTCTTGTTGTTAATACTCTCAATATATCTCTCACAAAAAAATATGCAAGTTGTGATTCTTCAAGTGAACTGTTTCTTTTTTGTTACAGGATGAAGGGAAAGCTCCTCATCTTTATGTGGAGTTAGATTTCAAAGAGGTGGAAAGAAACTTTGTATTATCATTATTGTTCCATCTCTCCCACTCCCACCACTTTCCTTTCATATACAAGCCGGCATATCTGTGGAAGAATACTTTTCATGACATGGTTCTCTCATTGTTTAGGTGACAAGAAAGAAAGCCGCTCTTATTGAAAACTCTAATGAGCTGAGAGGGAAAGTTGGTGAGACCGCATTAATCTCTCAAGGTAAGAAAAATTGGATTGCTGATGCAATGCTCTGACCTGAAAATTGACAGATTTTATTAACATACAACTGATAATACTTCTGCAATCTTGCATTTGTCTCTTGAAAAGGTTGATTGCTTTTCAAATGATTCTAATTACACCAACATACACCAGTGTTTCTTATAGAAAGATAGATGAGAAAAAGCACTGTCATTATCTTTAGCAAACTATGAGTCATCCAATATACTTCCCCTTTTTTCAGTTTACTTTGTTCCGTCACGGTGGGGAACACCTCCTACCTTTGCTTGAAAATAAAAATAAAAATACTTTTTTTGATATTTTTTAAAATAAATTAGTCAGAACCTGAGCTACTTGTGGTGTGGTCGAAGGCTTGTAGAGTGTAAATAGAGTACAGGGACAAGATGTGTATACACATAGTTGAACTGCGCAGGAGTTTATTTTGCATTTTTAGGATCTGTTTGGTCGTAGAGCCTATAACAAGTCTTTTCTGTTGAATTATTTCTCGACCCTCGGTACATCTTTACTCTTAAAACTTTGGTGCCATCCAATAATAAGGTTTTGTAAGTATTTTTGTATTTTTGTATGTTAATAATTGTCACCTTCTTCTCAAGAATAACTGAAATACTTTGAATTTTCTGATCTCAGATTTTTCCTTAACATGCATAGCTGTTATTAACTATAGGAAACACTCTTTGCTTGTTCTTTTGTTAAGAATTTTGCATTATATACTGTAATTGTCTGTACATTTGAACTTCAATGGTGTAGTTTATAGAATTATTGTTCAAGCCAGTGTTTGTAGGCATGGCTAAAGGAGCCTCTTTGAATGACATCTGTCATTATAACTATTAGGACAGATGAGTCATTTTATTTGATACTGTATTTGTGCTTCTAATTTCCCTTTATTGATTTTAACTAAATGTGCAGTTGCTGTGGTAATTTTGGCACTGATCCAGCAGAAAGTTTCTGCACATGCTATTTTACAAACATTTATTATATTTTTATCTTGCACTTGTTCAGAGAAAGGGGAAGTGCTTGGAGATCACTACAAACTACTCCCTGTTGATCTGCGTGATATACAAAAACTTGATGATATAATTTCTTTGGCTGATATTGATCCAAGGTATGTGTATGCATCGATAAGTACTTTCTGGTACCACATCACACTAAATTCTGCATGACCCACCCAAGGAAATCCTGAATTTTTTCTTTGCATTTCTCAGCATGTTCTTTTTATTTGATCATTCAAGTCCTACATAATTTTTGTTTGAATTTTGTTTTCTAAACTTCTGATGATATTTCTTTGATGAGATTTTCTGTTACTAAAGTCATAGCTTAAAACCATTAAAGCTTAATATTGGTATGATTATACACTAAGATGGATCCAATGTGATATGGCCAAGCAGCATTTTAACTTGAGAAACTTGCTCTTTCTGTCTGTTGTGTTTCAGCTTTACCCCTGCTTGGTGTTGTTTCAAAATCCGCCCCCCTATCATTCAGTCGCTTCAGCTATATACATACACATCCTCTTTTCAACTTTTGTCCTGGAAAAACCTGACTTCTGTGTATGGCATGCACAAAAGAGGATGCAACAAACAAAATAATAGAACCATATATTTTTGGTTGTACTTGCGAGGAACAAAATTGAATGTTGAAAACCTGTACTTCTTGATTAACTTTCCTACATCTGTGTACCTTTATCCAAATTAATTTGCATGCCTTTTCCTCGAGTCCACTTTCTTCTGTGTCATTTTCTCCTAATTTGCCCTCTTTGAATCAATTCAGCTGTTTAGTTCTAATGCTATTATCAGTTTGCCAACTTTTATAATTGCAGAATGCGTTCTCATATACTTAGATCCAGAGTCAAGCCGTGCTATTGTTGGATGGGCTTCTAGAACATTCTCTACAGCTATATTTTTCTTATATGAGCAGGTTATGGAATATTTCAGTCTTCTAATCTTGGATATGGTTTGATTTTTGTTGGTTCAGTTTGTTATTTTCTCCTTTTTCTTCTATTATCTGATAATGTTTCTGCTTCTTTGGTTATTTCATTAAAGTACACTGAAATGGCTCTATATTTGTGATATCAACAGATTCATCCTGATGATGCTTTTGGGCAACAGATGATAAAGAATCTGGAGGTGTTCTTGCATTTTCTTTTTACTAATTACCTATGCATAGAATCAAAGTTAATTTATGCTTCCTTCATCTATTTGTTTGGTGCGAGCTGATTATTTCTGAACAGTTAGTTTTTTCCCATGTTTTACTTTGGAGAATAATAAGATATTATGAATTATTGGAATTCAGTAGTCAACAGTTTCCATAATCTTGAGCATCAGTTTTTCAACACAACTCTTGCAAGTCAGTTCTCAAGCTGACCTGAATGTTTCCTTTACCTCACCGTTGCCACTGTAAGTAAAAAATTGAGTAGGAGGCAATCCACTTATAATGAGGGGTGGAAATAATATAAGAATCGTATTTTGATGCTAATGAAATAGTAGGATGCCATGACTTGGGCTTTGTGATGTACTGGTAGAGGAAGATTTTCAAGGAGATTATGGTGAGTAGAGACATGTTTATGACATTTCAGGTCAAGGTAGAGAGAACTTGATTAGGAGATTATTTTTTGTTTCTTGGTTAGCTGCCTTATTGTCTACGATAAATCCAAGCTTCTGACGACTGTTTCAGAACCAACTTCTAAAATAGTCAAAGAAACTAGATAGGAGCATAGGCTGTATGGTTGGATCATTCAATTTGCGAATCAGTGCAGAGATCAAGACTTGCAATTCTATTGTTCTTATCTGTGTGTTAGGTTTAGAAAACTATTCTTTGCTCTGTTTAAAATAGTGAATCTAAAATTTTCAGCTTTTTTTCCTTTTAAACCATTAAGTTTGAACTATAATTGTAATTACTGTTGCGTGATATTATCACGGAATCTGATCATTCTCATTGCTCTCTGTTTTCTGTAGGTTTTTTTATTTTTTTATTTTTTTACATCTTGTTAGGCATTATTCATTGGGCTACTCTTTATTGACACATCTGCTCCATTATTTATTGTTATGGTGAATGGTGATGAAATTTGGCAATCTCATGTTCTGGAGACTAATTCTGCCAGAGATCAGATGATACTTTATTTCCTATCTGAAAGTAGAATTAAATGATCATTCATAAGATATTGAGAAAAGTTTATCAAGCCAGTTAATTGAAATTGTTTTTCATCTCAGAGTCGGGGATGTGCACTATTAAGCATTTATGCTACACCAACTTTACAGGCGAAGGAAAGGCTTTTCCTTGATCAAGGATGGCAGGTATTCTCTCATTGTGATGTGATCATCTTGTGCCAGAAATTATCTAAGATGTATATCATGAAACGTTCATGCATAGAATCTAGTGGATTAGCTCTGTTCTTTATCTCTATAGCCTTGCATACACTGCAAATGATGGTTTTTTTTTTTTTTTCATATTTCTCTATTTATGAGAGTTCCCTTTCTGAGTTTCTTTTTTTTTTTTTCACTGCAAACTTGGCCGCTTTTCTAACTCCTAATATCTTATGCTTGTATTGGTTGAGGACTTTAGAGAGCTGTTGCATGGGACATGCTGAAAGTTTATAGCACGTTTATTGAACCCCAAGAAAGACGCAGGTATATATATGACTGAATCTATCAAAGAAATTTAAAATGTTATGCCCGATGCTGCTGTTGTCACTTCTTTGAGTGCTGAGGTATACAGCAGAAATGCCCTTTGAAATATGAAGAGCTTATGCTAGAATGAAGTGTTAACTGTTTCTTACTTATGATTATTGCAATTGCGGACACTGGTGTGTCGATAGTTTCTTAAATTTAAACTGAAATAAATCTTAAACTCATGCTAGAAATATGTTGTTCATGTCTTATGAAGCACATCAAGATTGCTGTAAACTGGCATTATATGTTAATTTAAGGTCTGCATGTTTTTAACTTCATATAGTTCTGATCTAATTCTGACATTCCTACATCCTTGATTTGAGATTTATATGTGCCTTGACTCATGCATGTATATGGTTAAGTTAGGCCTCTTAGTGAACTGCCACCTGTTGTTTCCCACCTCAAACTTGCTACCCCCGTTCACCACCTAAAATACCAAGTCTCATCTGGCTTTTCCCATCAATGGTCGGATCCATCCTTCCTACCATCTTCTGACCCAACCCCTAACCTCCATCTCCATCAATCAAGGTAGGATGCCAAGAGGCTATGCTTTGTACTTTTTGGAATGTTTTGGTGGAGTCTAAATGTGTATCCTGATCATGGGGAGAGTGAACTTTGCAAAAGGTAATGGGTGGGTCAATCAAATGGCGAAATGGGCAGAGGCTGTGTTATGGTTGGGGATGAAGGTGCATCTTGTTTTTAATTAAATGAATCTACGCATTCACCTTTGTTGAGGCCTAGTTACAAATATTCATCCCCCCATCCATGCAACCCTACCAAATTTGATTCTCTGGACAGTTTACATTAGTAAAGGAAGTAGTATGATTTTGTCAAAAGTTTCAGTTACATTTGGGAGATTTAAGCCATTCTCCTTTTGTTTTGAATGTTAGAAAGTGCCTTTGTATAAGTCTTAAAGGTCCTGTTTTTTTCCAGATCTATGTGTCTGCCATATCTACTTTTTTGTATCCTTTTTAACTTCTCTCCAAAAGCTGTATTTATGAGGATCCTTTTAATCATTTCTTATCCTCTACTTGGAATAGGATCGAACGACTGGAATTGTTTGATGAGTTTGAAGAGTGGTACATGATGCAGGCAAGTATCTTATTTTCCTTTCCTCTCATGATAGAGAAATTGCCTTTATCTTCTTCCTACATGAGAAAATAATGTATTTTGAATTTTATTCTGTGAGGTTGCATTATCTCCTGATCTTAGACATTTTATGAGAATATTTCTAATAATTTCTGCACTGGAAGTGCCTCAAACTGCCATTAACTGAATATAGGGTCTTCTGGTGTCTCGTCACACACCCTAATGTCAACGTATGATATGTTCCATTAATTTCCCATACCTTAAGTGCACGGAGTTTGTTTGTATGCTGGCTTAATCCACTGTGCTTTGGGTATGCAATTTTATAAAGGAACCTGAAGATCGTACATTTTAGGATATGAAATTTACTTTTAACTTTTAAGTAACCGTTTTTTGATCTCACAATTAAACCTTTTCAATAATTTCTGATTTTACTTATTTCAGGAGCATTATTGTGTGACTTGTGCAATCAACGATGCAACGGTATGCCCTTGTCTCCGATATATAAATCTTAAACCTACTGATTTGTGGAGGACACTAAATAGATCACTGTTCTATTACTACAGGGTCTATTAAAAAAATTCGGTTTCCCAAATGAGGAGCATGTTACCGGTTCCTCTACAGAAACACCCCGGTAAGAACACTCAAGACTTCTTTTTCAAAACAGTTCTCAGACCCATCATTAAGATTCAAGAAATCATGTCTCTGGCATCTGCCAACCCACCTTGGATGTCTCAGAGGCTACCATTGAGAGTCATTTTGAGTATCTATAATGTGTGATTCTATCTATCTGTTTGTAATTCGACTCAAGTGGGAAAATCCTTTTTGCTAGTTGTTTGGCAACGAAACGTGGTAGGGACCCCGTAGAGCACAAACTTCTGTCGATTCCATGGGCCACATAATGCTCTTTTGGAAAAAAAAACCTCATGCATGGTTGATTCCTTTTCTGAATTGTGCTTCCTCTGTTTTCTTTTCCTTATCACTATGGATTTGCTCTTTGTTACTATTTGCATTGATTTGGATCATACAGATACAATAAGTAGGTGGATGGGTTAATAATGCATCATGATTAGACCCACATATCTACTTATGTAGGGGCCAGATTATCTTTATTTCATTTACACCCATTTGTCTATGTTGCAATGTGGTTGTGCAAGAACATGTGCCATTACATGTTACTAGACTGAAGTTACAAATCATTGAATTTTTATTATTGGGTGTTTGTGCCTTTTTCTCACTAGCCTTTGACGTACGAGGATCTCCCTTCGTCGCACTATTAGTCGTTTAACAAAATATAATTTATTCGAACTTTACTCATCTCTTTTACGTTCGACGAAAAAGTTTCATGTATTTCGCGTAGCGAAATAATCTAGTTTTATTACAAGTCAATTAAATTCACTAGTTTTAGTCTCACACTCACAAAAATCTTCCCAAAAGAGGGCACTTTTGTTATTATAAATGGTTAATTACATTAAAAAAATCACGAACTTAGGGTTCAGTTTCAATTGTGACATGAACTTTTTAGCATAACACTTATTTCAATTGAAGACATGTTTGAGTTTTTCGAGACACAATAACCAATTATTATATACATGTTTAAAACAAGGAAAGAGACAATATGATAAGATTGGAGGATATAGCTGCACCAATTGGGTGTAGGAATAATCAATGTTGACAGGTGGGGGCTATACCAAGTTCTTCTCACTCGATTGGTTAAAAAGCAAGTGCTCTAGAAACCCTCTAATAGCCACCCTAGCATCTAGGCTAGCCCTCTTGAATTTTTGCCCGGGCCCGATTAAGTAAACCAGCCCGAGTTGATTTGTTGATCTGTGATGATGTCATAAGAGTCCTACTTTACCTTATACGTAGACATGCATGTATTGAGAGTGTAATTAAATAACTAAAAGAGAAAGAAACCCTAAAGCTAAAATGGTTGAAGAAGAATGTGATTTTGGAAGTTGGGACCTAGAGAGAGAGAAGTGTGTGGAAAAGAAACTTTCTTTCACAAACTTCAACCTTTTACTTTCACATCCCCCATGTTGTCTTTACATCCTTTATCCCAATAAAGGAATCCACTCAACAAGGGAACATTGCAAGATTAAAGGGTACTTTTTTGGGCTCTATGGTTGAAATTTCTTTCAAGAAAGGGTGGGAATCCCTATCTCTAACATCACATACAAAATACTAAAACTAATCTTAGAATGTCCAAAAGTTTTTAAGAATAAATTCTTCTAGCACTTGCTTTTACTAGATTATTTGTTTCAAATCGTGTTTCGTTTTATACTTTGATAGAATCGATGATATCAGTTTTGAAATAGTACAATTGTCACTTGAATATGCTCAACCAGTCTATTGTACAGTTCTTTGGGCAATATATTTTTATTTATTGACTTAAATACCATATGTAAAATAAAAGTGATAAACCCAACCAAAAGGACAAGATAACACAATCATTTTAGCAAGTTTTTGCTTTAATATAACACACTAGAAGAAATAATTTATGTCCATACACTTTCAAATTTTGGCGGATTTTACTATTTATTGTTATTTGAGTAGAGGATTATTTATCTGTTGGTATTATGTTAAAGCTACCAAATTTTACTACTATGTTACTGATATTATGATTGAGGCACTAAATATCTATAAATAGACTTACAATATGATAAATACATCAAATTCTTAATAAACTTTATAATGAAAGTATGAACAATAATATAATTTTGTAAAACGAATCAATCCATGACCAACAAAAGAGAGATTAATTGGTGGGAATAAGTTTTGAGTTGTGAATGGTGGGACTCCTATTCATCCTATTTACAAAATTATATCAGTAAAATGATTTTAATAATTGCTTTTGTTTTTTTTTTTCCATAAAAATTGGCCACTGGTGATTTACTTTATTTATGCTGTCAAATAATATTAAAAAAATCTGTATTCTAAAATTTCCATTTATTATTTACTATATGGGAATTTATTTTGCTTTATAGTGCTTTGAATATGCCTTCTTTTATCAGAAAAGGTGAGAAACCCAAAAAGAAGGTACAGAAAAGAGGTTGATCAAAATAAAGAATTTAGTTACCAAATGGCCCCAAGTCCCCCAACTATAATCTATCTTTGTCTTATTGTTCATCTTTGACTCGCCCTTCATTTAATACTCATTTTTTCCCAAAAAAATAATTATATTTTTCTGTAACTATATTATGAGAACATGTTTCTTTTTATGATGAGAAATTACAACTTATGGAATTATTCATAATTCCATTATACTGAATTTTGCGGAAGATTACCTTAAGCTTCACTTAATTTACTTGAAATGTAAAGAAAACCTTATTGAAGATTGTGGGCATATAAATTATTTAACGCATTTATGATATTTCATTTTAGGAAGTGAAAATTCACCAAGCACTTCATTTTTAAAAGCACTTAGCTTTTATTTTCGAACATTATTTAATTTTTTATTTTTTATAAAGTGAGGTCGTATTTGAACAGCGTGATTTGAAATTCAAATTTTAAAATTAAAAGATTTTAAATTCATTCATAACTTTTGTAAAACAATTTCATAATTATAATATGAGACGAAGTTCCATTATTCAACAATTTTTTAAATTTGAATCATTTTTCAAATCTCTTGCGCATATCCTTAATATATTGATTTTAAAAAGTGAAGTCTTTAAAAAAAAAAAAAAATTGTGACATTAATTATAGTGGTAGGCTGGTGAAATGTTTATCCCCAAGTACCTAGCTATTAGGCCTTACAAGATAGTGTTTTCTTTGACAAAACATACAAATATCTGATCCCAATAGATAAGGACAACACTGACCAGACAAATCTTTGTTCTAATTATTCAATAATAACTCGTTAATTATAGAGATTATGATGGTTAATTTTTATTATTCGAAAGCTAACATATCATCAATATTCAATAGATATAACCCATTTTTAAAATTCCCCAACATTTCGATCTATTTTTTAATTCAGATATTTGAGTATTGTCAGTCATGCTATGAAAGGATTTGATTTGAGGAGATAAATCAAATTTAATGAATATGTATTTTCATTTTTATATTTATGAAATGGATATGTTTATGTAAAATGTAATAACAATAAATTCCTTTTATTTTGAGAAGCAAATTTCAAGTTAGAGATAGATTTTGAGATCTCTAACTTGAGAAAGAAAAGAAATTTGGATGGATTGAAATTTGAGAAATAAAATATGAGTCAATAAAAATGCTAGAAAAGGAAAACAACTAAATATAGTAATAGTGGCCAAAGAGAAAGAACTAAATATAGTAATTATTTAGACTTTCTTGGTATTTATTCAGACAAAACAAAATTGTAATATATAAAATAAGAAACTATTTTCTTAAAGTCATTTCTTTTAAATCATTTTTCGAATCCAATTATGTAAGAAAGTTGATGTATAACTCATAAAATAAAAGTTGACTTGCAAAACTGATTTTATACAGTGCATTATTAGTTCCACCTAAAAAATATTATATTTAACAAACGATCTTATAGTTTGTTCTTATTATATAAGATTGTTGTGAATAAAAAATAGCTTTAAATTTCAAATAGAGTCGAGTTCTGGTGTTTCTAACAATATTAATAGTAAACAAAATTATATAAAATTATTTATTATTATAAGTTGAGGAAGAGCGAAGCAAGTGTAGTGGCAGTGTGTGACAATAAACTTCAAATTCTCCACCGTCTTTCCCTCCTCCGCCGCGCCGGCGTTCTGAAGAAATGGGCTGCGCAACCTCGAAGCTTGACAATGAGGACACAGTAAAGCGGTGCAAGGAGCGGCGCCGCCTCATGAAAGAGGCCGTCTACTCCCGCCACCACCTCGCCGCCGCCCACTCCGACTACTGCCGTTCCCTCCGCACTACCGGCGCCGCCCTCGTCGCCTTCGCCTCCGGCGAGCCCTTCTCGGTTTCCGATCACACCCCCGCCGTCCTCCTCCGCACCGCCGCCGCCAAAACCCCCACCGCCTTCACCCCTCCCACCCAACACCACACCCGCCCCCCCTCTCCTTCACCCTCCATCCACCCACCCCCTCCACCACCCCCCATGTCCGCCAATTCCTCCCATTACTCCCACAAACCGCCGCCACCGCCGCCGCGTCGGAGAAAGCCCATTAAAGTTCCCCATATTCTTTCCGACTCAAGCTTCACCTCATCTCCGCCACCCAACTATAACTTCAGAACATTTTCAAACACACCATCACAAACATCTTCAGTATGGAATTGGGATAATTTCTATCCACCTCCATCCCCTCCAGATTCCGAATACTTCGAAAAACTCGGAAAAACCAAGAAAAACGAACCCCAAATCGACAATTCCGACGATGATCATCGTTACATTGACAATGGCAATGACAATGGTGATCAAGATTCAAACTTTAATCAAAACGGCCCATTTAGTGGACATAAGGCCAAGAAGTTCGATGATAGAGCTTCGAATCACTCATCATTCTCACGTTATTCCGAAAACACCCATGTGAGAAATCCGAAGAAAGGGGAGAATTTGAAGAGTTGGGAGAGTGAAGATGATGAGGAGACAGAGAGAGAGGAAGTGCAGTGCAGTGAATGGGGGGATCATGATAACTATAGCAGCACCAGCAGCTCTAGTGATGAGGGAGAAGAAGGGGATTTCAAATCAAGATCAAATTTTGAGACAAGGTCTAACTATGAGTCAGTGAAAACTGAGTCTGTTGCTAATGAGGGAAATGTGAAGAAGAAGGTGCATTCTAAGTTCTCGAGTATATCCGAGAGGCTTTCATTTGAGGATGATGAGAAATCATTTGTTAGTTGGGGAAATGGGAATGATGAAGGTGTGAACTCTGAGAGGAGGATTGTGGTGAGGCATAAAGATTTGGGGGAGATTGTTGGGGCTCTCAGAGAGTATTTTGATAGGGCTGCTTCGTCAGGGGATCAGGTGACTGAGATGCTCGAGGCGGGGAGAGATCAGCTCGATCGGAGTTTTAAGCAATTGAGAAGTAAGTGTGGTTGTTTGGTCGTTGAATAGATAGTTTCAAGATTGCTCTGTTTGTGTGATTGAAGTTATGCTATGTTATTGATAGTTTGAAGATTGCTCTGTTTTTTTGTGATTGAAATCGTGCTATGTTTTTTGTCTTATGAGTTTGAATGGTAAACGTGGTTATTTGGTTCTTGAATCGATATTTTGAAGATTGTTTTGTGATTGAATGTTTTTAGTCTTATGAGTTTGAATGGTAAGCATGGTTAGCTGGTTCTTGAATAGCTAGTTTGAAGATTGTTCTGTTTGTATGATTGATATTTTGCTATGTTTTTAGTCTTATCAGTTTGAATCTTCGACAAATATTTGCTAAAGTATGTGAAGCAATTAGAAGCAAGCATGAATATATGATTCTTGAATCAATTTGTAGAACTAGAATGCGATTGCTTATGAGTTTGAATTGCTGTTTCTTTGAGGTATTATCTACTTGTTTTAGACGCTAATAAGGATTGATATTCAATCTTAGACAGTGAATCATAGTTATTATGATTCTATCTCTATGAATGATAATTGAGGATTAAGTTTAACTATTGAGCAGTATATATTTATGGATTACAGAGACAGTGTACCATTCAAGTGGAATGTTGAGTAACTTGAGCTCCAGCTGGACTTCAAAACCTCCGTTGACAGTTAAATATCGGTTCGAGCCCAGCTCAATCGAACAAGCAGGTGGTCCAAAGAGTCTGTGTTCCACTTTGGAACGGCTATTGGCCTGGGAAAAGAAACTATATCAAGAAGTGAAGGTAATCAATCATCTGGGGACCAGTATTCACATTGTAGCTCGAATCTTGTTTTTCTCATCTTGTTTTAAGTTCGATTCTCTTCATATGTGACTCATCTTGTTTGTCTGAATACACTTTACTTATGTAATGACTACATGAGTATCATGTCTGTTGTTCAATGTAATGTTGGTTAGCATTGATGGGATCCTTATGATTATTGAAGTTTTTGACAACAAACACACGGTTTTGAATGAATATAGGCTCGAGAAGGAGTCAAAATAGAGCATGAGAGAAAGTTATCGGCACTTCAAGGGCAGGAGTACAGAGGAGAAGAGGTGGTGAAGTTGGACAAGACAAAGGCATCAATAAAGAGGTTACAATCTCTTATTGTGGTCACATCTCAGGCTGTTTCGACCACCTCGTCTGCCATCATCATACTACGAGACTCCGATTTAATCCCACAGCTCGTTGAACTTTGTCACGGGTAAGTAAGTTCTTTCTTGTGTTCATTAGAAAAGATTGCAGTCTTTTATGTGGTAACCTTCATTCTTAACCAACAACTCCCATGAGAGAAGATCTTTTCTGTTGCCTTCTTTACTTTTGTTCTTTTTTAGCCATTTTGGACAATTATACCCCTGGTACAGGATAGAGTGGTATGTCCAATGTTTGGATGGTATGAATTAATTGAAATTGAACGACCTAATTCTATTGGTACGGGATTGAATGGTACGACCTAACTTGAATTTTGATGGTACGGGCAAGTGGTGTATGGGGTATGGATCAAAAGGGTAAAAATGTCAATTTTTGCTGAAAATGAACTTTTTTTGTTTTTGTTCCACAAGTTATAAATGAAACCACCCGGTCTTTTACGTCGTTTCGTATTTGGATTGCAGTTTCATGTACATGTGGAGGTCGATGAGCCAGTTTCACGAGCTCCAAAACGACATAGTGCAGCAAGTCCGTGGCCTTGTCAACCACGCGACGAGATTCGAGTCGACGTCCGACATGCATCGGCAGGCGACTCGTGATCTTGTCGCAGCCGTATCGGCCTGGCACTCTAGTTTCTGCCATCTGATAAAGTTCCAACGTGATTTCGTTCGTTCTCTCCATGCGTGGTTCAAGCTAACCCTCGTCCCGATAAACGCCGACCCAACCAACCGCGATCAGTCAGAGGTATTCGCTTTCTTCGACGAGTGGAAGCTCGCGCTCGAACGCGTCCCCGACACGGTCGCTTCGGAAGCCATCAAAAGCTTCAATAACGTCGTCCACTCAATATGTTTGAAGCAATCGGAGGAGGTCAAGATTAGAAAACGGGCCGAGGCCGCATCGAAGGAGCTTGAGAAGAAAGCCAGCTCGATCAGAAACCTCGAGAAGAAGTACTACCACTCGTACTCAATGGTCGGGATCGGGCCTCCGGAAGTGGGGCCCGACAACGGGCACGTCTTGGATGCGCGGGACCCACTGGCCGAGAAAAAAGCCGAGCTTGGTACATGCCAGAGGCGGGTGGAGGACGAAATGGTCAAACACTCGAAGGCCATAGAGGTGACCCGGGCAATGACACTGAACAACGTTCAGACCGGGCTGCCCGGAGTTTTTCAAGCTATGACGAGCTTCTCAGCTATGATCACGGAAGCCCTTGAGACAGTTTGCACGCGCTCTTACGCCATTTAGCTGGCGAAATTCGAACACGAGCCGGGTTATGAGGGTAGTTTAGGGAGATATATATATTGGGAGGCATCTTTTGGTGGCTCAATTTTTGGCAAATAGTGTTTTGTTGAATCACATTTGTTGGTGAAGATGATAAGCTCTGTGTACAGGAAAATGGTTGTATGATCAGAGGATCATCTTTTTTAGCAGATAAATAAAAGTGCGATTACATTTACATTTGTTTTAAGGTTTTATTTGTGAAGTTCTATGATGTCTCTGTAATAAAACTGAGACTACAAAAATTGACAAATTGTCAAAAAGGTGGGAAATGTAATTATGTTTATATTATAATTTTTAATAAAATAGGTTATTGTTTTTCATTTAGTTATGAATGATATGATGCAATAGTTGAGCTTGTGAGCAAACATTGACTTGAATTGAAAGATTGCTTGCCACACACTGCACTATTTTTGTCTTCTTTTTTTAAATTAAATAAAACACATATTTTGCTCCCTTCACTTTCATTTTTTGACTTTTATCACATGTAAGTTACTTTATTTACCAGCATTTTGTCCCTTGTACTTTTATTTTTACTTTTGTCCCCCCCCCCCCCCCCCTCTTCCATGTATTTTGTTTCTACACTTTTGCCCACTACTTTTTTTTTCTTAGTTTGTGCCTAGCTAGCTTTATTCTTTAAAGTTAGAAAAGAAACAAACACACAAATATACAAATGACATTACACGGGGCAAAAATCAAGAAAATTAAAATTAAATAGCAACTAATACAAAATATAGTATATGGACAAAAGTATATAAAAAGAAGAATTATATATATATATATATATATATATATATATAGAGAGAGAGAGAGAGAGAGAGAGAGAGAGAGCAACATTCATTTATATTTTTTTGGACCAATTTTTTTTTCTTTTTTAGCTAGACTTTGTTGTGAAGAAGAATATGAAAAAAAATAGTTGGATTCAAAAATTTAATCCAAACTGGATTTCAATAGCTAACTCATAGTTGAATTCCATGAAAGCAAACTACAAAGGATCAACACAAGAATACTTCATCATCCCCTACCTAAAAGAACTCAAAGTCCAGAAATTTACCACCAGATTTCATATCATTTCCCACTACCCTTTTGCTTGCATTGCCCACACTAGCCAGGTCCACTGGCCCGAATTTCGCCGGAAACTCGGCCTCGATCGGCCTCGGCACCTCCGGCGGCGTGCTGCACCGTATCAGAGCCCAATTCACGCCTTCAAAGAATGCATGTTGCTTTATCTCAGTCGCCCCTCGTTTCACCCCAAGCCGGTTTTGTGGCTCCTTAACGAGTAATCCCCGGATAAGGTCTCGGCTGGCATAGCTCGTCGCTGGTGAGTCAGGAAACTTGAGCTGCTGCCCGACTACGTTAAAGAGTGTCGCCCGATTTCCCGACCCCTTGAACGGCGTTTTGCCGTAGAGTAACTCGTATAAGAAGATACCGAACGTCCACCAATCCACTGCACTGCCATGGCCTTCACCCTTGATTATCTCCGGGGCTAGGTATTCGTGGGTCCCGACAAACGACATGGATCTTGCAGAAGTAGGTTCTGCAAGAAGCTCCGGTAGGGTTCCGGATGACATCCCTGCCGTCTCTGCTTTGGACTTGCCGGATTTTCTCTTGCCTTTTTGAGGGAAGATTCGGGGAAGGAAGCATGTTGGTTGAATGCATGATGATGATGGCTCGATACATGCTGGCTGCACGCAGAATGCAGCTCCTCGGTCCGAGTTGAATGCGGAATTCCTGATTAGGGTTGGTGAAACCGCGCATCTGAGGGAAAGGTCGAAATCGGAAAGCATAATGTGGCCATCATCGCGGACAAGGACGTTTTCGGGTTTTAGGTCTCTGTATACCACTCCTAGCATGTGAAGGTACTCGAGGGCTAATAGAACTTCTGCTGCGTAAAACCTGCAAAGAAACATGATAGCATGTATTCATAAAAGCCCCCATGATTTAGCTCAGAAAAGATATTTAAATGAAGAAGAAGCTTGAGATGCTTCAATGTGCATCATACGATCAAGAGTTCTTATTTTGGATCTATAAAACAATGTTCTGTAAATTCAGGTTCCTATAAGAATGAATATAGTTTCAGTTATGGCCATGATCTCAATATGTAGCAACTTTCAGCATCAAATTTAGCAGCAGCTTCTGTTATGTAAATTGTAATGAAATCAAGAGAGAAAAGTATAACCTTCTAACACATAAAGGTGAGGAAAATACCTAACAGATGAATGCTAATAATAATGGAAGAAATCAGGTTGCTTCTATTACCAACTTACAAACATATCACTCTGAAATCAGATTCAAGTTCTGCAATTTCAGACATGGAATTCTATGGGTTTCAAAAAATCTCAGTTCTCACATTCAAATATATCCAAGAATCAAAAGGAATAAAGCTGAACTGACAATTAAAGATAGAGTTTTTGTGAAGCTTAAAACGACGAGCATACCTAGTGGCGTATTCTGAAAAATGTTTTCCGGGTTGTCTCTGCCTCAGGGTATGCAGGTCTCCACCAGGACAATATTCCATGACCAAGCAGCAAAACCTATCAGTCTCGAAATGAGTGTAAAGTGTTGGCAAGAATGGATGGTCTAACAGCTGCAAGATTTCTCGTTCCGTTTGGGCCCTGTTCAACTTATTCCTGCTAGCAAGGGATGCCTTATCCATCACCTTCATCGCAAAGAAACATCGAGTCGAGCTCAACTCGGAGAGATACACACTTCCAATATCCCCACACCCAAGTCTTCTAAGCAACTTGAAATGGCTCATGCCTAAAATACCGTCACGTGCTCGAATAGCAAGTATAGCCTTCCATCTAGGATCATTCCCCTTATGGGGCTTGTTTGCACTACCTGTGAGATTACTCCAATTACTATCATCACTAAGCCCACTGCTATCACTTGCTCGACTCATACTAGTTTTAGTACTCTCGAGTGAATCCCCCGGAATGCTCCCTTTTGTGCTCTCAAAATTTCTATCCACACTAAGCATGCCATCACTCACTATCCCGTCACTTCGATACGTGCTAGCACAGCTATTGGCAATGCTCATGGCCCTAGCAACACCTATACTATCGATGCTACTATGTGGACTAACATTCCCACTCGGAGGCAATGAAGCGTCCCAAATGCATTCTTTCTCTTCAGAATCTGGGACTGGACTTGCTGCTAAATCGTTAGGCTCTTCAACCAAGCTCTCGGCAGGGGAAGCTAACGGTGGGCATTGTTTGATACTTGGCATACGAAGCGACAAATCTTCAAGAAAAGGGCCCTTCTTAGACAAGCTTTTAACCAAGCACTTTCCACGATCTCCATCATTCCGCCCAATAGGAATGTACACCGGTCTCATCATGTCTGTGTCTACAGGCTCAGGGGGGTGACTCACACCATGAAATGAAGTGGAGCCCGTTTCTTCAAACGAGTCACCGCTAATTTTGAAGGAGAGAACATCGGGCATCAGTTCTTCGTCCTCCTCTAGAAAGCTCTTCCCCTTCCATGCCAGTGGAGGGATGTGAGGCTCAAACTCAAGAGACTCTCGTGATTCGGACGGTTTTCTAAGCTCTTCTTTCAGCAAAGGGAGATTCTTGGTCACCTTGGGAGGTAATTGCTTGGGAACTAAATGCAATTCAGGAATCCTTGCCATTTCAGATCACTTTTTATCATCACAAGTGTGTATCTCCCTTTACTAAATTATGCTGCCAATGAACAAGAAAATGTCAAAATATGATCAACATTCACTTTACACAAACAATCGATCAAATCTTTAACATATACAACACATTCTACCAACAAAACACACACCATTCAGAAGATTGATGTGGCCTAAATGTCAAGCCAAAATTTGCAACATAAACCATGTTTTCACATATCTCATATTCTCGTAAAAAAGTAAATTAAATCCTAAAAAAGAAAAGAAAACAAAGAGAGAGAACAAGAATAACAACAAAAACAGATCTTGTGGTTACAAAAAGAATCAATTAATTGCTAAATTATCACTTACCAAAACCATATTAAGTAGACAAATAATCAACAAAACGATAGTAAAAGGCAAATTCTCAAAATAATCACAGCTCAAATCATCACTGCATTAACTTCCAAAAATCTGAAAGAAATCATCCATTAAAAAATGTACCATTATACGTATGCATATTCAAGCATCTTTTCACATAGAATGAGGGAAAAAAGAAAGAATCACTTTAACTTAGATTCCACGCAACGCCATAGCCCAGAAAATCAAACACAAAAAATTGACATTCAAACAAGAAAACATCAACTTCAGTGAAGCAGAAGCAGCACCCCCAGAACACGCAACAGCTTACCTCTGCATAGAAGCAAAGATGGAGGTAGAAAAATGGCGGAAATGAGAGAAGAGACAAAGCAGCAATTTGTTCAAAAATTGCAGCAGCAGTAAAGGAGGAAAATTGTTTATATGGGTTCACTTTACTTTTACAGAGGAATGAAGAACAGTGATAAGAAAACCCAAGATTTGTGTAGCGTGAATGAGTGATTGGTGCTATGTAGAGCTTCTTTTTTTTTTTTTTTTTTTTTTTTTGCTTTTTTTCTCTCTTTATTTTGTGAATTTGTATTCTTTTTGGGGTTTGAGAGCTTTAGTCATGTGTTCACTGTCATGACTGCTGAACAGGGAAGAAGGTGGGGTTCAAATTACGTTCTCTTTTTTATTTTATTTTATTTTGTGTGTTGTTATTGAAATTGTATTGCTTTTATAAATGGTTGATATTATTATTTAAAATTATTGTTAAAACAATGTGATTCTGATAAGGGTGGGGGTGGTGAAATTTGCAGTATTTTACAGTGAATTAATGTTGGTATAATTATTATTTCTGGTAAGTGTATTATATATGTGGGTGTGTTATTGCAGATATTGGGTATAAATTTATGTTGGATATTACGTGGGGTTTCAATCATTAAATGTATCATTCCAAAATCTACATATGCAAGATTCTCCAAAAATGGAAAAAAAAAAAATTAAAATAAATACATATATGTAAATTAAAGGAGTAATAAATATTACCCCTTTGTCTTAAAAAAAAAGTTATATTTTGAAAGTGAGATTAGTTTTAATATTTAGTCTTTCTGTGTTTGAATTGGTTATGTATCACATATTAGGTTATTATATAACCGATTAGTTTGTATATAGTAACAGTTCGAACACATTGTTTGATTCTTTCAATAACCTAAATCACACCATACATTATTAGTCTCATAAATTGTGTTTAGACCAATAAATAATTGTCGCCAAATCTATTATGGTATTCGAAAATCGGAAATTATCCATAACAATAATAGCTATTAAGGTTCATAAAAATAACCTAAACTACTATTGAGAACAAGTCATGAAATTGTTAGACCAATATCAACAAACCTCATTAATTAACCAATATTTTTCAATAAGATAACATTGTTTTCTTAGTAAAATCCAGTATTTCGTTGTTCTTGTTTTAACCCTCTTCAGATAAGTGTAAACTGTAAAGACAAAGTAGTAAACCAATAATATCATATAAATAGTATATACATTACCAATTGCTATTATAGAATATGAAATAAAATATTAATAGCAACATAGGAAGATATTTAAAAAAAAAAAAAAAGTAACATAGGAAAATATTGTACAACCATTAAATATAGTAAAATCAAATAATGCAGAAATATGCAAGGTAGTAGAGGTGGGGAATTAACACCAAAAGAGGAAGAATAGGGGTAATAGTGTCTAATCAATAATAGAAGGGTGTGGCAGTAGCAATGTTATAGCATACATTAAAGAAGGTGTGGACCACACGCGACCGTTTAATGGCCCAGAGTGGGGCCCACATCTGCCTCTACTTTGGGGGGAACACGTCTTTTTCACTATAGTCATATACCATGCTAGTCAAATTAATACTACTAACTAAATAATAATTGTATAATTGAATTTGAAGCATTCTATTTCTATAAATGTTTGCACAAATATTAACTAAAGTTTTATTTAAATAAAATCAAGAAACCAAACCTAAACTCAATCGAATTGCATAAAACTTTAAAGTTAATGTCTTTAGAGATTAAAACATTCTATTTCCACTCAATTTTACTTGATTGAACTCAGCTAAAAAAATATTAAAATTAGATTAATTAAATTATATAACACCATTTCACGAAGAAAAAAAAATTCATAGACGAAATCTTATGTCCTACAATTCAAATGCATTCTCGAATTTCACCAGTCGATATACAATACGTGGATTATATGTTAATAAATCATATAAAATTAGATTCATAAGACATATTTGATATGTGAGTTATATGTTAATACATTATACAAAACTAGATTTATAAGACAATCTCACAAAAAAAATTATTCAAATCATGTATATTCATATCTAGATCAATTCAAATTGTTATTGTAAATCATCCCTAATTTTACATTTTCATTTTTCTCTCAATTTCACTGTTGAAAAATATAAACCATGTATATCCTATAAAAACAGTTCATTTTTTATTTACAAATAAACTAAAAAGGCCTTCAATGTACATTGAAATTCTTATTATCCCTAATTTAATGTTGTTATAAAAAAAAAAAAAAGATAAAAATGAATGTTACTCTCTGCATATCACTATATAAAATAGAACATGTTCAATTTATCTGTGCCTCTCGATCATTAAAAAGGGTTCAACGACTTTTTTCTAATTTTGTCCAAATTTTTATTTTACTAAAATTTTATTTAGTATTATACATAAATCGTGTCTATTAAATGCTCGACAATATAGTCCTTTATACGCATAACTCTACCTATTAAATATTTTCGAAATAACCTTAAATATTTTGAAATGATGTGAGTAATTTCTTAGAACATTGAGAAGGTATATTGGGAAAGGGAACACTTAGTACACCTTTATGCTATAATTTGGACGAAAAAGAAAAGGAAAATGATTATTTTATTTGATGAGAATAATATAGAGAAAATGGAGAAGACAAGAATAAAAACATGGAAAATGACGGAAGAAGAAAAGCATAAGTAAAATGGTAAGAGGAAAAAGACGTGTGTGAAAGAATGCATGATGAATATAAACAGTGCCTCATAATGCCAAATAAATACTGTCATTGGTCGGATTTTCCCCACATTATGTTGTCACATTTCACGACAATTATTTAGCTTTCTTTTTCTAATAATAATCCATTTTAGATTATAATTTTTTAATTTCCTAAAAATATCAGCCTAATCATAAAAAATAAAAAATATATTAATAACGGCCCATATTTGGAATTTAGAAAAATAAAATCACTAATTTTCCTTACTATTACAATTTGAATCACAATTTTAGACTGATTAAATTTGAATGCAAATGATATTCTCCTTTAAATCATCTCTAGATAAATTGAATTACAACATCCAACTTACATATATATCCATCCCAAGAGTAGACACCTTCTAGAAAACACACACTTCTAAAATTTATATATACTTTTTTTATTTAATAGTTTCAAGATTTTAATCTTAATTACTACTTCGACAATATTTAATAGTGGGAACCCCCAAGCTTCATGGATTTGAATTTTATTATTTTGGAACCAAAACTTCGTAGATTATGAATGAAGTTGATTGTTATGGATACTGTAAAGGACACACCAAATAAAACAATTCAGTTTTATATGTACAATGAAATATAGATACATATAACTATTACTTTATAATTTACTCAATGCAACACACACCATAAATATTACACTATATATATTTTATTTAACGCAACATACACCACATCATTAATTTGTTAGTGGGCAGTTTGTAAAAAATCTTATCCCATGACCAAATAGGAAACAAAACGTTGTCCCATTCTCACATCCATGATCCATCATAGAAAAAATATATAATTTCTCTAAAAAAGTATGGATAGATAGTCATATTATATTTGATATTTTCATTATGTTAATAGATATTGCCATTTAATACATATATTATATTTTAATTATCATAAAATATATGAAATACAGAGATGAAATTATACTATTATGGTGTGCACCACAAAATGAGATCATATCTATATACGAGTCAAACTCCTTGATCACAAAAAACAAAAAGAGAAGAAGAAGGTTATTAAAGTAGTAATAAAAAGAATAAAAATTTAAATATAGGAATGTAACTTTTAACTATTAATGGCCACAATGGGTTAAATAAAGAAGTTGCATGTGGGACTGCAATCCCATGAAGCTTGAAACTTAGTGACAAAAATGATTAGCCAAATATTTTACACCACTAAAATCTAAAATTTCCAATAAATAAATATTGTGCCATTCTTTTGTGTGGGCCTATGAAACCACTTTTTTCTTTATGAAAAGTGATGGTTTGAAAGTTTGGGTAGGATTATTGGAATTAGAGAAAGGGAATTAGGCATTCAAAGATGGGCTCTTTATGTGATTCCTTTCTCACTTGGGAAAATCTCCTTTGAGTGCAATTCCACTCTATGATTATAAAATAAATATTGTAACATTGTATGTTATACATACACTTATTGTAAACATAACTAGCATATATTAAATTAAACTTAGTTGAATTTAAAAAAAGTTAGATATTGCTTACATGGGACAAAAATATATTTATGGTTTTATACTTTATCTATCGTCTAATTTACCACTAAATGTAATGTATTATTTACTTATTCAAAAATTTGCTACCTTTGTAAAAGAATATGCATAAGTTTTTGTTTATGACTTTTGAGAAATTATCTGTGTTATACCTATCACACTATTTAACATTCCTACCATTTTAAAGTTTCTGATTTTTTTCTTCTATTTTTTTAAATTTTAAAATATCAAATTTTGAAATGATCCCAAATTTTCTTTTCAATTACATGATAAAAAAACAAAAGTCAAGATTCTCAAATAAGTTACATAGTTTATTAAGTCAACCCACCTTTATTGTTGATTTTTTTTTCTCGATTTCATATATTTTTTACTCTATTTTTTCTAATTAAAACAAATTATAAACATAGAAAAAGAATATAAGGATCATTGAGGTTGTTTCACATCGTTCCATAGCAATCTTACTTTTATAAATAAAAAAAACCTAATACTGCATAAATGGTAACAATGCAATGAAATATAAAATCGAAACATTTTTTTTCTTTTTAATCCAGACTAACTTAAGCGTAGTTTATTTACTTCTATTCATTTTAATTATGGACCTTGGAGTTAAATGAGGAATGTGAGCTAATTAATATATAGCATATGCTACTTAGATTAAAAAGTTAATTAGATTAGCCTAAGTCGTACATAAGTCATAATATAAGCTATTAGAGGAGAGCTAGTAGTAGGTTTCAAATTCATGATTAATTATAAATCAATTGAAAATTTTCAAAAGTACTAAAGTTCTAAGGTGATTTTCAGATTTCATTTTTGAATTTGAAGATCTATTCGAGTTTAAGATTTCAAATGAACTCAATTAGATATATTTTCATATCTCCTAAATCACTCGAAAAATAGTTCAAATTATATATATATAACATATTCGTTATTATTAATTGCAAAGTCCATGGTACTAAATATATTATTCTAAATGCACTATAAAATACCATAGAAAATCCACATTTGAAAAATGAGCGAGATATAGCTTATTTTTGGTGTTTTGTAAACTTTTTGTGATGTGTTTAATATACTAATAGATGATCCTCTTACTCACTCCATCTTTGAAGGTTTTTAAAAAGGAAAAAAATTGTTTTGGTAGTATATTGAAATTAAAGTCTAACTACTCAAAATGATGGTGACATATTAAAACTATGATGTGTTAATTTTCATTAATATAAACTTGAATACAACTCTTGTAAAGTCGATTCATATATTTAATTTCATGACTCATAAATCATATTATAAGATAAAGATTGATTTTGTAAAATTCTATTTATAAGTTCTTTTTGTGTATAAAGTTTTGGAACAAGAATAATTATTTCCGATTTCTTAGTTGTTTTCTACTCATTACTTAGGCACAGACAAATTATCTGGGCCAGGCCCAACTTATTTCATATAGTAAGCTAGTTCTTAGTCATTGACTAAGGGCCCACAGGTAATGAGTTTAGAGGCCCATTATTATAGTAATTGGACTTTTCATTTTATTTTTGTCCTTTTTTAATGGGCTGAAAACATGAAGATTCGCCTTTAAATCTTGGGAATTACCACAACAAATTTCTTCAAGTTTTTTGTTAAGTATATAATCTGAACAGTAATATTATACAATTGCCTAGAACGATTTTTTTTCAAGTGTAGAATCTTTAAATTTACCTAAATTTAATGTGAACATTCACAATTTTAATGGGACAAATTAATGGATTTAAGATAATTTTTTGACCATTATAAAAATTATTAAGGCGAAACTGACCACATGGATTACAATTTACAATGGACCATTTTTAAACTCGACTCATGCCAAACTTTCTCTGAACCCAACCAAACAAATATATATATCTATATATATAAAATTTTGAATTTACGAAGTATATAATGTGATTAGGTTGTTAAAGTTGCAAAAAAAAAAAAAAAAAAAGTGCACGTAAGGCTTTGCAATTAACCCTTATTACAATAAAAAAACAAATTTCTGGTTAATTTTATATATTAGGGCATTTATTATGTTTAATGAGTAATGGTGGATAACCCAAGACATGATTTTATTTTGAGTTAAAAAAAAAACCTGATTTGTATCCATCTAATGAGAAAATGACTTATTAAACTTGATTCTATTAAAAAGAAAACTAAATAAATCAACTTGATTCTATTAAAAAGAAAACTAAATAAATCAACTTGATTCTATTAAAAAGAAAACTAAATAAATCAAATTGCGAGCAATAGTTTCCTGTGAGGAAAATTCATATGGAATCTTATTGTAGTGAGTTATAATTATTTTTGTTCTTTTGTTAATACTAGTAATTCACCCACGTGATGTGCAATTTATTATTTATCATAATAAAATATAATTTGTAATGATATGATGAGTTTATCTTTTAAGTTCAAACATGTATTAATTAATAAATAGGTGCAAATATAGATATTAATTATCATTTATACTAATAACTATGATAGTGATAATATTTTCAAAAAAAGAAAAAAAAAAAAAACAACAACAACAATAATAATAATAGAATTGTTATTATCCTTTATAAAAAATAACAATGTAGTGTGTAAGTTGTTATAGTCCATTGATTTTAGGCAATATAGAAGCTCAAAATAAATGTAACATGCATGTTTTAAGGATTTAAACCCAATAAATAACTAAATATATATAACATATATAATTTAAATACCTATAAAAAAGAAAATTGTCCAACAATAGAAAAATAACAATAATAATAATAAATTATAAGATTGTTTATTATGTAAAATAGATTTGATGTTTATTATGTAGAGCCCGGAAAAAAATAGATTTATTTTCTCTTTCAAAGTGAACATCCATGTGATTTATATAGTATACTATAATTTAATCATAAATTAAAGATTCAATGCAAGTAGCTCCATGAAGTTTGTAATCCAGAAAGTAAAATGAGTCAATGGGATGTATCCATTTTGACAAAATTTTGAATTGTTAGATCACTGTTCATGCAAATTAAATTAAACGTGCTCTAAAGAACAATATCAGTAGGACAAATTTTATGACAAACAAAAAAACATATTATTTGAGATAAGTGATAAAAGAAAGATGACAATTTAAGTGGTAAATTAGGAAGATTATATTTTATAATATGACCATGCCCAATTATACTTACGATCATAAATAGTGTTTTTAATATAATTTTTTTTTAAACTCAAATGCTATGTTAAGGTCACACTTAGTGCACTTATTAAATTGAGGTAAATACAAAATCGAAATTCTAACTCATTTAACAGAAAATTAATTATTTTTATTAGAGGGGTCGGTGGGTGGTTGATAATCAACAAACTGCTACAGTATCTTAAGTGAGAGCACCGACCAATCTCCTGGCCACAATTTTGTATTTTTTCTTTTATATTATATTTAATTTTATCTAAGAAGTATTTAATTTTACCCTTCTATTTCGGAAAATGATGGGAAAATAATAGGATTGGGTTATACTATAAAAACTATGATAAAGAACAAACACATGACATCTCCTACTTCACTTTAATTTCATATTTTATTTTAATAAAATAATCAATACATATTACATGCATTTTAAATAACACACTAATAAAAATAAAATATCTTGAATTACTATTAAACCAAATAAAAAAGTTTTTTTTACCACACTATATAATTCTCTTGATTTTCTACCATAATTTTGGTGAATTGTCAAAACTAACCCCTGCTCACATGCATGTGGAATAGTGCAAAAAAGACTGATCTGATGATGAATTTGTCTTATCACCATTACATTTATATTTTTATCAATAAAGGTAAATTTTTCATTTAATTTATTGGACTGTATTAGAAAAGTTGTAATAAAGATTCTTATGCCCACGTCCCAATTGCCCTCATGGAGGAATGTGTTCTATTATAGGATTATGGTTGGATCCGCATATGTTGGGGTAAAGAGAATAATCTTCTCTCTTGAGAATAATAAAAAAGGGAAAGTGTTCAATTAATCTAATGTGATAGAAAAGTAAACAATTATATTAGTTTTGGTAGAAATGTGTATTATCCTAGTAATTAACAAATAATATATATACATATATATACATATATATACATATATATATATATATTTGATATAATAAAACATGTATTGAAACATCAATTTAATATGACAGATAATGAATAAATTTTATGTAAGACCGTCTCACAGATATAATTACGTGAGAGTGGTCAACCCACAACCCATACTTTACAATTTACATATGAATTTGTAAAAATGAGTTTTGTTTATGAATAATAAGGATCCGTCTTATAATAATTATCTGTGAAACCGTCTCATATAAATTTTTATCACAGATAATTTAGATCTAAGAACAATAACCGCGTGTGGTACCATCACACTACTGACTCTTCATTTATTCAACTAATAATTTAAAAATCATTTGTCTTCTTTATTGGATTTCTTGGACTAAAAATAAAAATAGAAATACATATGCGATCATCTGTATTATTAATCCGACTATGCTATATCAAGTAAGAATGATTTGCAATGGGACCCATTAGGCGGAGGAAAACGACAAAAAACATATTTCTTATATGTATCTCACACTTTCTAAATTCTTACCATGTATCAGTATCAAGTATTTTATGTATACAAAAGTCAACTGATTGGATTATTCAAATCCTTTGAAAAAAAAGAAAATTAGATTATTCAAAAAGTAGTTGAAGGTAACCAACTGTATAGTTGATAAGTCATATATATATGATCTGTCCGCTATCGAATTAATTTTTTTGTTTATTTAAAAAAATGTATTTATTTCCATCGAATTATATATGGTCTTTTGTGCGCACGTAATGACGTAAATATGCTTCATTGATTGGGTATTTAATGTCAGAATACATTGCACATATATGAAGATGGACTTATTATTTTCTTGGAATTATTTGATTATGATTCATGTCATGTTCATAACATTCTATCTTTTATTTTAAACCTTTTCAATGTGTTTTACGTGTATGTGTGTAAATTGGTATGGAGATTCTCAATTTTGATAGTGTAACAAATTACTACGATTTTCCGCATCACCAACTTTATGAATTTCTAAAATGATTCTTTTAATTTTAAAAAATCGAAATTCTAATTCCAATTGTAGTGGACATTTCAGTTTTTGGTGTTAATTACAGACATAAATACATGGCATACAAATTTGAAGTTTCAAATTGAAGATTTAGGTTGTTCATAAGAGTACGGATCTTTCTATTATATCTGGTGTTACATTATCGTGTTACATAACATTTAATACATGTCACGTTAATTAGTTATATTATTTAATATACGTCATATATGGTGATTAATTTAAAATAAAAGATATGGCATGAAGTGTAATATATTATCTCACTCACTCCTACTAACTGAAAAATAAAACATTCAACATCATTAAATAAAAAAAAAAAAAAAAAAAAGGAACTAGAAGAAGAAAGGGATAAAGAGTGAAAATAGAGCTTTATACAACCAAAATCCTCAACTTGGATCGATCACCAACCAACTCTTTTATATATCTCCCTAGTCATGGTGTGAAAAGTCACCAAATCTAGGATTTCTTTGATTAGCAATGAGGTTTTGTTATCATATATATATTCATCTTCCTCTTAATAATCTGTCCAAGTGTCGTATTATTAATTCATTTGTATACACTCGATCAATGAAATAATTGTCAATCAATTATCTTCTTTTACTTTGTTTTCTCCTTTCTCTTTTCTTTGAATTTAGGAGACTCTCCCCGTCTTGGATGACATGATCAAACTTGTAATTTTGGACATTCACCAAAATGAATATTAAAGTTATGATTTTTATTTTTCTAAACAAATTATGAACTAAACAAGTTGTTGCTTCTCACTTCTCATCTCATGCATAAACAATTCAATCTACAATGTCTAATATCATTAATCCAACACAAAATCCCATATAACCAATAAAAATTAGGGGGCTTTTAATGCAATAATACACTACTTAATTTAATCTTGAACTAATTCTCTACTTATTTACAACTTATAAGCTAAAAGTCTACATATTTAAAACTCTCTTGGCTGTTGCACTAAGAGGGCAATTTGAGCTCACAAAATTGTCTACCAAGTGTAGATATGTCTTAAGATCATGACACGTGGCAACATTCCCTTTGCTTAGATGTGGACAATCTCTACTACTAAGCTTGAGCTCCTTCCCAATCTCTGCATAAACCCATTGTGTCCCTTCTACACGTTTTTGCAGCCATTTGGACAACCCTTCTTCCTCTATCACAAAACCTGGCACCTTAGTTATAGGATCATCTGAGTTCACTATTCTTAGTACTTTTGTACCACTCTTCTCTAGTTGTGATCTAAAGCTCTTGTTCCCAACTCTTGGACCTCCAAACGACACCACCGTCACGAGTGGCGCGTGTTTGAACGTAGTCATAATGTCGTGGGCCGTCAGTGCCGCCAGCGCCGCCCCCAGGCTGTGCCCGGTGACGGTTATGCTGAGCGGCTCGTCCGCGTATTTTCGCAAGATTTTATTGATTTCTTCTCTAATGGATTGTTGAAGGCTCGAGTATTTGTCGCTGGTCGATGTGTACAGGCTCAGAAGTCCGCTCTGTATCATCGACCGACAGCTGTCGGGTGACATGTCGTCAGGGAGGCATGTCAGCGTGGCGCGTAGGTTTTCCAACCACTCCATACATGTGGCGGTCCCACGATAGGCGATCACCACGTCGCGTCGTCCCAGTCTGGCGATCTCATCCTTGTCATCACACACGGCCACGTAGCCGATCCAGCTGGACTGGGTGGACACCCACCCCGGCAGTCTGTCTGCCCAGTCTGGCAGCTGGACCCCACAGGTCGCATACAGGTTTTTGACCACCTTGTACCCTTTCCTGTGGACCCCACATCGGGTCAACATCGCTTTCCTGGCGTACACACATTTCGCGTACGTCGGTGACGTCGTGTCGAAGTCGAAGCAGCGGTACGCTGCTTCGACGAACTCTCCGTACCGGAGTATCTCGTCGCGGAGCCCATCGTCAAGCGGGTCGAGCAAGCCTTCCCAATTCTTGATCCCTTGAAACTCCATCCACTTATCCCGGAGTTTGGCAGCGTTGGAAGCCAGGCATTGGCCGGAATCGGCTCCCGGAAATCTGTCCCACGGCTTTTTTACTAACTTCACGTTGGTGGCGGTGATGGTGGTGGCTTTCTCCGGCCGCCGCAACGTGGTGGCGCATTGGTCGGAATTCTTTGACAACTTATTGGAAGGCCTCAATATTCCGGTGGCGAGCTTCATTGTTTGTTGCTTTGTTTAAAGACAAAGTTATATAGTATTTTATATATATTATGTTAGTTGTCACAACTGATAATTTTGTTGTCCGAGAATAAATTTATAGTAATGGAAAAATAGGAGTGACGAGGTGGGTGGGTGGGGTGGGTGAGGGGTTCGGACGGTGACAAGGATAGTTTGTTTGCATGGGACCGGATTTGTTTCTGTTTTGAAAATAGACACGTGTGGACTGAGGTGTACATGTGTATTAGTAACTCAATTCTAAAATAGTTATTATTTTATAGAATATAATTTAAGGATAATTGTTGGAAAAAATCATAATCATTGTTGAAGTTATATATGTAATATGTTTTCAACATCAGCCAATTAAAAAAAAAAAAAATTGCTGACATATCCAGCTGCCCAAACAACACTTTTACAGATTTCAACTTCAAAATTTAATTTTTTAAATTAGATATGCAGATTTTTTTTTAAAATTTGATCGAGGTCAAAAAAATATTATATAAATAGTGAAAAAGTTGATTAAAATGACATTCCAAGTTAATTTTCCAATAAAATTAACCCTACTATTTATGTTAATTTATTTCTTTGTTTCATTATTACTAAAATGCATTGGGTTTTTTTTTCATATCATTATCTTGTTTTTCATATAAAATGGGCTCATAATTTTTGTTGAAAGCCCCATATATCTTTAGTAATCCTAAACGGGTGTTATTATTATTTTAATTTGTGTGAAACGAACTCAAGTGATTAGATGAAGTGTTATAAATTGAGTACGTTTTCTATTTGGATCACTAGAATGATAGTATGTTGTTAGCTATATTTTACAAAAATGGTCGGATTACATTGTGAGTGTAATTAGTTGAGTTGACAATTGGCAGTCGATTTGGTTTAGATAATCCAAGAAAATTAAGAAATTAACTGTACTGATCTCTATTATTCGATCAAATTATACGTGTATTTAAATAAAAATATAAACCCATTTTTCTAAAGATGTTATTTGATGGCACCAAACTAGTAAATTAATAACTATTTAATTTAGTGTTGACTTTGTCCATACACACTTAATTATTCAATATATAAGTCCATGGTCAGTTTATTTATATTATTATAAACACCCATAAAGAGAACAAATAAAACACACCATAATTTAATAGAGAATTAGAATAAATTTTTAAAAGTAATGTTCACATCCATATTCATGTGAAATAATATAATAATAATAAAATTAATTGAAGAATGTTTTTGGTCAAAATGAAGTTAAGTTATAAAAGTCAACAGACTAGGGGTGCTATGGTTTGGCACAGCAAGTGAAAAGTGAACCGACCACCAGACAGTAACGACACGTGCCAGTCACGAGACCGCGTAATAAAACAGGTCAGTTTTATTTTTCGACTTTTATTGAAAGATAGACAACTTATACCTAACTACGTTTCTTCCTATAAAATAACGAATTCCATATTTTTCTTGCTTATCAGGTTTCTTAAAAAAAAAAAAAAATCCTAGTCATGGAATGAGTGACTAAAATCCTTGTCATGGAATAAGTGACACAAATCCTAGCCGTAGAATAATTCTAATTCCATATCTCATAATTTGTTTTTATTCTGAGAAAATGTAAATCAAGTTAAAATCAAACAAGTTTTTTTTTAAAATGTTTTAGGAAATTATTTTGGAAAACAATATGGAATGAGTGGTTGGGTTTTTTTTGAGGAAATTTTAAAATACAATAATAAATAAAATATTAATGAGATGCTTTAGAAAGAAAAAAATTGTAAAAAAATACAACTTTGATATAGCATTTGAATGAAAAAGTTGTTCAATGTTAAAGTCATTCAAAAATATGACTCATTATCACGTGTATAATGAACGAATGACACATATGAATCATCATGTTAGTGCGGGATTTAGAAATTATAAACATAATATACGTAATTATAGAAAATACTAAAAAAATAATATTATTCGATTCAAAATGAAAGCAAGATCTAAAAAAAAGGGGAGTAGCATAAACAAATTATAGACATTTTAGAACATGAAGAAAACATATGATATTAAACATTACAAACTGAATTTAGTTCATGCGATATCAACTATATATAACAGTTTTGTTACCCTACCCATCATATAAATATTAATATGTGTCAACAGCTAATGTGTCAAAAATCTAACATATTTATTAACTTCACATTCCATAATTTAAATAGATAGATCATTACACATTATTAATGAACATATTAAGTACTCTTTTGAAATCAAAAAACAACTTGAATTTTAATAGCAATAATAATAAAATAAAAGAAAAAGAGTAGAAAGACTTACCAAACATCGAGAACACACAAGGTGAGAAGATGAAACTGTAAAAGTAAGAGTAGAGTCAACAAATATTATTTAATCAAAATTCATGATTTTAATATATAACGTGAACTATAAAAATTTGTCTGGTATATTAAAAAAAAATTCTTAAAAAAGAAGTAAGAAAGGAAATGTCTATCCTACATCCATAGCCATAGGTAAAACTACCATTTAATTTGACTTAAAAAATATATATAAGAAAAATATTTTTTAGTCAATTTGAATGAAATCCTGTTTTTTTTTTTGATGAAAAATGGGTAAATAACATCTTTTCTGATATGAAAATGAAATTAACAAATAATTCCCCAACATAAAATACCTTTTTAATGTTTATCAAATCAAATCAAATATAAAATGGAAATATTTTTCTAAAAATAAAAAAAAGAAACACTTATTCCGGATCTGGATATACTCGTAACCAAACACACCTAATTCCGTGAAGATCAAAGGTGAAGGCGGCCCTTTTCTTCTATAAATACCCCTCTATGCCCTCATTTTTCAGTTTCGTTCACTAGCCTCCTCTTTCTGAAGGAGCGCAGCCAAAACACAAATTCCCTCAAAGTTATTTCAACAAAATTAACTTCTAAGAGCACCTCCAACCATAAATGCTATAATGAAATGCTAAATGTATTTTTAGCATTTCAAATAGTGTTATAGCATTTGAAAATGGACCATGTGTTCCAACCATAAATGCTATAATGCTAAATTAAATGATATTTTATTGTTTTTCTTACTTTTTTATTATAATTGTCATTTGTAATTGATATTTTATTACAATATAAATTATAATTATTACAAGTAAATACTTAAAAATATTTTTAATTATTTATAATATATTTATTATTAGGTAATATCTTTACTAAATTTAAATTAATAAATTATCACTTCAAATATTAAATTATATGTTAGACTTGAAACCATACCTATTTGAAATAATTTTAGTAGAATATATCATTGAAATTTTCTCATTCATAATATACTCTCAATGTTATCATTCATCACATTCATAATATAATGTTAGAAAAAAAATATACTAAGAATATACGTTATTGGCATAAAATACTTAAGCATATACCATTGTGATATATTATTAAAATAAGAATATACTAAGAATATACCATCATTAAAATATGCTCTTGGCATATACTTTGTGATATACTATTAAAATAAAAATATACTAAGAATATACCATCATTAGAATATGCTCTTGGCATATACTTTGTGATATACTATTACAATAAGAATATACTAAGAACATACCATTATTAGAATATGCTCTTGGCATATACTATTATACTTAGTATAAAATTGACTCATTTATTATACAATTCAAGCAACTCATACACATTCACTTAACAAATACACTTCAAACACTCTAATGGCTCATTTCTTTAACCCTTTTACGCATCCTCCCGAATATTTTGATGATACCGATATAAACTTCGGGGCGATAGCAGGTGTGATTATGGAAGAAGAAGAAGAAAACTTCCAACAACAACGACGACGGCGTCGCGGGTCTATTCCTGGACATTCAGTCATTCATCGTGATAGGGAAAGAGGTCACCAGAGACTATGGAATGACTAATTCACTGCGGATCCGGTATATCCTGAACATTTATTTCGTAGAAGGTTTCGAATGAGCCGCAATTTATTTCTCCGAATCCTATCCACTGTTGAAGCACATGATAGTTATTTTGTGCAGATAAAAGATGCTTGTGGAATTCTTGGGTTGTCATCCCTTCAAAAAATAACTGCTGCAATAAGGATGCTAGCTTATGGAGCATCAGCCGATTCTGTAGACGACTATGTGCGTATTGGAGAAAGTACCACTATAGAGAGTTTAAAAAGGTTTGTAACTGCTGTTATTGAAGTTTACGGTGCCGAGTATAAAAGGTCACCAACCAACGAGGATATTAGCCGATTATTAACGATTGGTGAAAGCCGTGGCTTTCCTGGGATGTTAGGAAGTATTGATTGTATGCATTGGAAATGGAAGAATTGTCCGACTGCTTGGCAAGGGATGTTTACCGGGCACATCCATAAGTCGACAATTCTTGAAGCAATAGCTTCATATGATCTTTGGATATGGCATTCATTCTTTGGGTTGCCAGGAGCACTTAATGACATCAATGTTCTTGATCGTTCTCCTGTATTTTGTGAATTACTTGTAGCGTGCTCCTCCAGCTAACTATTCTATTAATGGACACGATAACACAATGGGCTATTACTTAGCCGATGGAATATATCCAAAATGGGCAACTTTTGTGAAAACAATTCCATGTCCACGAGGAAATAAGCAGAAGAATTTTGCTGCCGCTCAAGAGTCAGCTAGAAAAGACGTAGAGCGAGCTTTTGGAGTTTTGCAATCACGTTGGGCAATAATTTGTGGGCCAGCCCGTTTTTGGGATAGGGAAACGCTTGCAAATATTATGGATGTGTGTGTCATATTGCATAACATGATCATTGAAGATGAAAGAGATATTGAAAACGTAGAGTATGATACATTTGATGATTGTTTAGAAATTATGGTATCACGTGAGCATACACCAGTAGTTGCACAATTTGCTCAAATGCGTAGTAATATCAGGAGTAGAGAAACTCATTCTCAACTTCAAGTAGATCTTGTTGAGCATTTATGGCAGAAGTATGGAGGAGATTAGATTAGTTTGAATTAGTTTGAATAGCATTTGTGTGTTTTAATTTGTAAAAGTAACGTCATTTTGTTAAGCATTTTGAATAGATTTGTTTTAATTTATATATCTGTTTAGTTTCATAAAATGGATATGCTCACATAAATATTTGATAATATTTTGAAAAGATCAAGAAAAATCAAGAGAAAAGATCAAGAGATAATATAAGAGAAAAATTATCATATATATCCGTTAATTATACATATACCAAAATTCTTGTTTACTATTATACTATCCATTAATTAAAAATACGTTACTAAAAATCACCCCCACGACATCCATTTGTTACGAATGACTTCCTTTTGCTGTTCAAAGTAACGTGCATCAGCCTCATTCATGTTGGTAGTATCCATCATCATTATCTTGTCATCCCTCTTTTTGTTCTCAAGTTCAAGGTATTGTTGTTGATAAAACATTAGTTTTTCAAACCTTTCCTTCTTTTCACGTTCCGCCACCGTATACTCATTCTTCCATGACTCTAAGATAGCAGCAGAACTAACCGAGTCTGAAACTTTTTCTTTGTTTTTTTTTTCTCCTTGGTAGCTTTTCTGCCCATTGGCCTTAGAAATTCAGTGTTCTCAAAGTTATCATCTCCAAGATTGACACTATCAGGAGTTGCAGGAGAGGAGCTACCAGGGCTTGCAACGTCATTCTTTTTTGATGATTTATTGTAACGACGAGTTGGAGGAGGATTTGTCCATCTGACTTGATTCTTCAATACATTCCAACAGTGAAGAAATTGAAAATTTCTTTTAGTATCTTTTTTGTATAGATCCATTGCTTCAAGAATCTGTAAAAAGAAAAAATTATAATTATTATTCATTAAAAAAAAACTAAGTAATGACGAAAAATGTAAAAGTTAAGTATTATACCCTATCTTGTTCGGTCTTGCCGCTCTCCTGCATTCGTTGAACTTCTGCATAAATACCAACAAACTTGCTAACATCCTTATTTATCGAGTTCCAACGACTTGAAAGAGAACTCCAAGTATGTTCATATCTATTATCTTCTGCAAAAGTAGCATGTGCTCTCTTCCAAAATGTAACTGATGTTTGCCCTGTTCCAGTATCGACATCTATTGATGTATTGAGGTAAGTGGATATGAGCAACATGTCCTTGTCATTTGAAAAGGCTTTGGCACGTCGTTGTTTGGGTGCTTTTGACGCGACATTATTTTCCTCCAACACTTGAGATTCATTAAATGTACCGGATACAAAATCATTCATATAATGTGCTTCCGAATCTTCAGTTTCGTCAAAGAGCATACTTGTATAAAACCTACTATTTCCGGAAGTCATCTACACAAAAATTACACTGGTAACTAATAATTCTGAATTTGTTTGAGTTTTCAATTGGATATTTGTGAATGTTGATCAATTAGTGTTTACAGTAAACAAAAATATTCATTATTCCAAGCATATTAATTTTGAAATGAGAATAAATTGCATTATTTGATCAATTCTGACTATGTTAATATTTTACCAAACAAAAATTACAGTAAACTATGTTAATTTTGGTGGGCTAAACATATTAAAACATATTATTTGACTTGGCCCAATTTGATCAATTCTGACTATGTTAATATTTCACCAAACAAAAATTGCAGTAAACTATGTTAATTTTGGTGGGCTAAACATATTAAAACATATTATTTGACTTGATGGGCCACAAACATGAAACATTTATCCTAAATAAAATGGAAGATGGGCCAGCAACTCTAAATACAAAACATTAAACCATTAAACAACCCGTTTTGCAGTCACATTTGAGAAGATGGACTCAACATTAAACTAAATAATTGGAAGAATTGGTCTCATTTCACTAGGGCACATTTGAGAAGAGAGAGAGACAGAGAAGAAAACTGCTCACAGAGGAAAAACCGCGTGAAGAAGACGAAGCCTACCACTGATGGTGCGTGAAGAAGATGAAGCCGCTGTCGCCGCTGCCGTTCCTATTTTCTTTTCGGCACTCAACATTTCGACATGATGAAGCCGCCGTACATCGTAGTCTCTCTTCCCTCACAAATTGTAATTCTTGCTATTTCTTGTTCAGTTTAGTAATGATTGAGTTGTTAGTGGATTTTTCTTTGAATCAGTGAATAATGTCTGTGTGAATTTGTTTTTTGTAGAGACAAATGTCGGTTGTGCATATAGAGCACAGTGAGACGACGGAGAGAGGGAAGCCGAAGATTGGTGGTTTGAGCGACCCGCTGCTGAGGACAATTGACCGGAAGATGAAGTGCGAGACTTGTATGGCTAACATGGCTGATTGCCTCGGTCACTTTGGTCACCTTGAGCTCGCAAAAGCGATGTCTCACATTGGATTCATGAAAACTGTGCTTGTATTCTTCGTAGTGTTTGCTTCAATTGCTCCAAGATTTTGGCTAATGAGGTTTGTCTCGTGTTTGAGGTACGGGTATGGATCGTAAAAGTCCACAAACAAATAAAAAATGTAAAACAATTGTAGTGAACAAAGTTTAATAGGGAAAAAAAACGAAAAAAAAAGTAAAAAAGTCAAACAATAATATATGAGAGGAAAATTAATATGCGTTTTTCCTACTAATTAACCACATTTTATTTCATCTAAAAAACCACTTTTAATTTGTGGTAAGTTGTGATGTCACTAATCCACCAATTGATGTCATCCTTCCCAAGTGAAAATCCATGTAATATTAAAAAATAAAAACCCAACACAGCCATAGGCCATAGCTACAGTGGGTTGGTGTTGGTGAAGTGGTACATAAATTAATATTCCACTTTCATAACCCATGTCTGAAAAACTAGGGTTTCATCTCTTGACACGTACTATTATATATATATATATATATATATATATGGGATAGCAACCCAATTTACCACAAAAAATATTAAGTATAACAAAAAATACCACCAAAAATAAAATTGCCATTTTTTTACCATAAAAAATAAAAGTGGAATACTTTATACAATCAAATATAAAATTAGGGCAAAAAATACCACATTTTTTGATTGACTTTGATGACCACAATTATTACCCAATAACAACATTGGTCAAAGGGAATCTTGGTCAAAAAAGTGTTTTCTCTCACTTCCACCCCAAACCCAAACCCTTCTCTTTCGAATTACAACCCTTTTTTTCCTCCATTTTCACCTTCTTGGCAACTAAAAAATTCACCTCATATTCCACGTTTAAATCTTTGATTTTTTGCTGAAAATCGACGTTTAACGTGAAGATGTCAAACCAAGAAGGAGAGGTTAGTGAATTATCCCTCTTTTTTTCAGAAAATTGTTGAAATTAAGGTTCGAATTTCTTGAAATTTCTTGAGAATTTGTTGATTTTGGTTGAATTTGTTGGAAAACTGTCTTAATACTTCGATTTTGTTGAGTATTAGTTGAACAAACAGAGGGTTAAACATCGATTTCAAATTCCGTTGAACCCTAAATATTTAGGGATTATGTTTAATTTGTTTTAATATATGCTTGAATTCATGTTTGGAATGGTGAATTAGGGTTTAATTTTGCATTTGATAGGGTTAATTTGTTTGAATATGTGTTTGAATTCATGTTTGAATGGGTTAAACGGGCATAATCGACGTTTAACACTATAAATTTCGATTTTTATAGCGTTAAACATGATTATAGGGAATAATCATGTTTAACACTATAATTATAGTGTTAAACGTGATTAAATTGAATAATCATGTTTAACACTATAATTATAGTGTTAAACGTGATTAAATTCGAATTTTATAGTGTTAAACGTGATTATTCAATTTAATCACGTTTAACACTATAATTATAGTGTTAAACGTTAATAATCCCCATTTAGTAATTTGAATAATCCCGTTTAAAATTTTTTATAATCATAGTTTAATAATTAAATATCATATTTGAATAATCCCCCTTTAATAAATTTTTTTAATCTCCGTTTAATAATCAACACGTAATGCCAAATAATTTCTTAATCCATCTTAAATAATAGGTAGATATTTTTAATAACCACTTTAATAATCCCCATTTCATAATTAAAGTAACATAATATCCTAATCCCCGTTAAATATTTTTAGTAATTTTTATAATCTCCGTTTAATAATCAACACTTAATGCCAAATAATTTCCCAATCCATCTTAAATATTAGGTAGATTATAAAAAAAATAATCCTCTTTAATAATCCCCATTTCATATTTAAAGCAACATTATATCCTAATCCCCGTTAAATAATTTTATTCCATTTTTATAATCTCCGTTTAATAATCAACATTTAATGCCAAATAATTTCTTAATCCATCTTAAATAATAGGTAGATAATTTTAATAATCCCCATTTCATAATTAAAGTAACATAATATCCTAATCACCGTTAAATATTCTTTGAAATTTTTATAATCTCCGTTTAATAATCAACACTTACTGCCAAATAATTTCCTAATCCCTCTTAAATATTAGGTAGATTCATCTGCTGTAAATAATCCACTATAATAAGTAAAACAACATAATTTTCATGGTTGGGTGACTTAAAACTTTTAATAATTTTAATAGTCCCCGTTTACTTTTTTTTTGTAATTTAATAATCCACATTTTATCCAGCTCAACTAATTTGAATAACTAAAATACCCAGCTTTATAAGATCCATATATTTATTTTTAAGAGAGATAGTAAGACATTAATTCGTATGTGTACTTTCAATCTGTATATTAATGTAGTAATTAATATGAACATTTTTGGCTGGTTTTTAGGTCTATTGGGTACGTGAGGATTATCAAACAAAACAGACATACATTAACTCGTACACTCGTGTTAGAGTATTAGGCTATATAAAGACAATCTTACTGAAAACCGATACTGAATGTGTGGCTGATTTTGAGAGAAGTTGTTTCGGCCATTTCTTGTGCTGGGCTACCGAGCCTGATAGTTGCAAAAACTTTCTGCACACCCTTATGTCATGTGAGGTGCGTAGGCCCTATACCCCTGCGGATGAGGTGTGGTTTCATATTGGTGGAGACCGTCGTCTATGTCGGTTCTCAAGAACCGAGTTCGCCCTCATGACGGGTTTAAGGTTTGGCGACTCTGATTTCAGGCCGACTGTTCTTGCCCATCCGCAGTTGGATGGTGTGTTTTATCGAGTATGTCATGGCGAGGATAGGATTACTGTGGCGGCTCTTCTTAAGAGATTTAGGACGGAGGAGTTCGTAGCTTGTCGGGATGACACGATGAAGATTGCTAAGATTATCCTCCTCTACAACATTTTACTTGGAGTCGACCCACTCACCACTTTAGTTGACCCTTGGGTTTGGGACTTGGTGGAAGACGGGGAGCGATGAGAGACCTTTCCATGGGGTAAGATTTTTTATCTTCACTTTCTGAACAAAATCAACCAGCTACCATCGCCGTTGCCGGACCCAACTACGAACAGGCCCCCGCCCTTCTACGGATTCTCGTTGGCCGTAATGATTAGTATTAATTGTCATTTTTATTGTTTCATATTTTGATGAAATAATTCAATTTACTTATAACATGAAATGTTATTGTAACTTTATAGGTATGGGTTTTCGAGGTGATTCCATACACCGGTGTATTGTCGGAAAACGTCTTTCAAAGTCTTACAAGGTGTTACCAAGACTTTTGAAGTGGTCGACGAAAATTCCATTAGACGACGTATCGAGGGAGCTAGATTAGGAGGTATGTTGATTTCAGGGTTAGCTTACACACATATACACCCTTATTTTTCTTAACATGTACTTACATGTATTTCTAATTCGTTTCATTGTAACTATCTCTACTGCAGGGTCTTGTGTGTTATGAGAATCTTAGGGTCGAGCGTCGAGAGACTCGACAGATGTACTTGCGGTACATCGATCAGGATCTCACAAACGGGGTTCAGCTTCCATCTGGAACCCGTCGGGGTCGTCCGAGGCGGTCGACCGTCATCTTATCAGAATCGGTGAATGCTGCCCCCGATGTAGGTGTTCCATTGGCTGGTGACGCTGCCCATCCAGCCCGAGCAGCGAGGACTACGCGGTCGAGGAGGTCGACCCGGACGGCGGGAGAGAGTTCTCGACGAAGTGGCCAGCGAGACTTACCGGCCATAGAGCAGGGTACTGATGGTGCCACCTTGCAGCAGATCGAAGAGGACGATCAGGGTAGAGCATACCAGTATGTTGAGGTCCCTGTATCAGAGATGCATGACATTCCAAAATAGAGTGATTATGGGTTGCTGACCTACCACACCGAGGGTTATCAGACTGAGGGCTATCCAGTATATCAGACATAGCATCACGATGCATTTGGTGACCATCAGTCGCCAGTACATCCCCCACATACATCCCCTGTGGCCGACCAGCCGGGTCCCTCATACACGAGACATGGAGATCCGCAAGGTGTTGGACAGATGTTTGATGAGCTGAAGAACATGTTCAACATTGGCTTCGAAACGATGAACGCAAGCCTGATGGGCATGAGAGACTACGTTGGGGACCAGTTCTCTGAGATGCGGAGATACGTCGATGACAGGCTCAAACACCTTGAGGATAGCGGACGCGAGGATATAGAACGCTTGGAGTTGGAGATTCCAAACATGATCCAGTCTGGGATTGCGTATTACTACCACCAAGTACCCTCGTGCATGAGCAGTTCTACCCACCGGGTGAGCAAGATTATCTGAGCCATGGACCCGGATTTTATGAGTCCTCTTATCCTCCAGCGGAGCAGGGTTTTGAGCAGGATTTGGCTGCACATCAGGATGCAGTCCTGAGTTTACTCCCGTTGCCCCCTGCCACTGGTGACTCTCAGAGAGTTATATCAGCTGTACATTTTGATCTGGGGACTTCTACAGCTGGTGGTGCCCTTGTACCCTACACACCGGCCGACACAGTGGGAGGATCAGAATATTCTAGCCCTTATCCCATATCCCCAGACGAGTGCCGGCATCCGAAATGTGCGATTAAGAGCACTGAGCAAATATGTCCGGAGCTCGTTCATAAGGGATGAAAGACGAGCAAGAGTGCAGGCAAAGGACAAGGAGTTCGAGAGATACATGACCTCCGGACCTAATGCCGAACAGTTAGTCCCCTTTCTCAATAAATCATAATAAATAATTTCCCTTTAATGAATGTTAACCTAATTTTGATTATCATTTCAGGCTTAACATGGAGACTGGCTACTCAGTTGGTCCTGAATTTTTCAGTACATTCGTGGCTCTGGATGTGGACGTCAACTATCAGATATGTATTCTTATTACAGTTAGTTCGTACATGTACATATTCTTACTGACGGTTGCTTCAAACAGTGTGAATGTATTGATTATTGGTCTTGTGCTATAGCCGATTGATGCATACTTCGACATTCTTCAGACAAATGCAAAGTTCGTCGGTGTTAAACGTGATCGTGCTTTAGCTGGCAAGCTTCTGATAGTGGACACACATTTTTTTGTAATGATCCTTTACTCAGTTTTTTAATGATTTATTATCTGCTGAAATAGTACTAACAATTAATTGTAATGATTTCTTCAGAAAAAGTGCAAGGTAATTTTTGAGGAGGCGCATGCCGGTGAGGCAGAACACATTAAAAACGTAACCAGTGTCAAAAGGGAGAACTTTCCAGCTGCATCGCTTGAGGTGTTGATGCCTACGTCAGAGGTACACATCCTAGATGGGGACGCATTAGACCATGGTAGAGGGATGTCGATAGTGTAAGTATAATTTAACTCAAGCACATTAAATTACAATGATTTTGATCATAACTTACGTTGAAATTATTTGAGAGATAAGTTTATATATCATGTTTGGTGCAGATACTGACGGTGATAAACATCAACCAACATTGGGTTGCTTGTGAGATTCAACTGAGCCAATGACATGTTGTACTTTTTGATAGCATGTTGCACACTTACAACAAAAGCAAGGAAAGAGTCTGCTTGGTACAGACACTGCCTCTGAGATGTGTTCTCCCACCCCTACTTGAGTACGCGTCCTTCAACGATAGAAGACGAGAGGAGGGCTATGATGCTTTTCCTATCCCCCTGAGTATCAATTAGTCGTAGGAGATGAGGCCTCGTGTTATGTACAGAAGGATAAAAGTTCGTGCGCTATATTTTCCTTGATGTCCATCGAGTGTTGTTTGACTCGCACTTGGCCTAGATCCTATTTAAATCGATGGTATAGATAGGATTAGGCGACGGATGGGTCTCGACATTTATAGATAGAACACTGATGGAGACACAGTGTCCCTCGATTATTTTGATAGTTAGTGTTGCACCGATGACAGTTTGCTTTTGTGGTTGAGGAACAGGTCAATTGAACTCACGTTTGCATGCTTGATTTCATTTATTTCATAATAGTGGATCCATCTCAACCTTTTACTGATTTCTCCTGTTGCACCGTTTCTTCGTCATTTGAGCAATGAGTCTCCGATTGACCTCAAATTCGTTTATATCTTCTCGTTTTTCAAGACACTCATCTAATGGTAAAATTATAATCTATGTTTCGCGATTAAATTATACTTCCTTTAAAACATGCATTTAAGACATTTCTGAAACGCATATAATTAAATTAAACAAATCAAGGGTTAATGCACATAATAAAATGAATCGATTAAGGGTTTAAATATTTAATTATTGAATTATGCTTCGTTTTTATCCTGGCGCTACAGTTAACAAATCTAATTATCTATAAGTTTTGTGACACACATTTTTACAGAATTAATCTCGAATTATATGAAAATCGTGAAGCAAACCATAACAGAATTTTCTGACTCTTTTTCTCATTTTTGTTTTCCAATACATACCCTGTTATACAACTAAAAATCTATCCATCTGGTGATGGATTGCTTCGATAGAGAGGACACTTCCTTCTTGTATGTTCTTCAGAATGACATAAACTGCATTTTTTATATCTTCTCGTCCTAACTTGTGGTTGCCCTGTTGTTGGATTTTCGTCACTGAGTCCTTCTTAGCCCTCATATTCGGATATGGGCACGACATTTTCGGGGCATCTGGATATATTGTGACCGGAACCGCCGCAACGACCACATGGCCCTATCCCTCTTCTTCGCACTGAAAAATCACCGGTTGATGGAATTCATTTACCTTTGGGTCGACCAGCTTGTTTTGGTTTATTAGGGGCCCGACATAATACATTACGAACATCATCCGACACGTTCCAATCTTGTGCTTTAGGCACAGGGGTAACATCACAAGCCCACATTCCCCTCAACGACATCGTCGTGTAGTACGCAGCAACGTATTCAGTCACCGATTCGTTCGTGAAACTGTAGGCAAAGGTTATTGGGAGTGTTTAGTGGTGCAAGATAATGTCAAATTGAAACAATTGAGAGAGAACAAATATTTTAAGGTGAATTACAAACCTTATGGCGGCATATGCATGGGAGCATGATATCAAGTCCATCTGGAATATGGAACATCTACTCTCATTCGAATTGAGGTCAACAATGAAAATCCTCGAACAGTCTGTGACCTTGAATTTGTGGCGTCCAAGCCTATCCACATTCATATGTCGACCAAGCTTTATGTATTCGATAACTCGATCATGTATCACGTTTGTCAGAATTTTTTCTCTATCTTTAGTAGTCGTTCTTCTTTCGTAAAACCACTTCTCAATTATCTTTCGAGCCCCCTCCAGAAACGAACAAACGGGAAGCCTCCGCACCCACATGAGGCGAGCATTCCACGTCTCTGCAGCATTCAACATCATGAAGTTAAATCTTCGAACCAGGCAGTGCATGCGTGACCATCGGCTCTTTCCTACTTTGTTTAATGAATTGAGTGCACCCTGAACCTGTAATGCATTCAGGTTGTTCATGTACCTGAAAAAACATATTGCCAGATTTGGTCAAAATAACAACGACTATTAGTGCATGTGTATAAGGGAGTCGAGTAAATTACTGAAACTAAACATGGTTTATAACTTACCTCTCGAACTCGTCACGATCATAACAATAGGCAGCCCTCTTGAAAATTTCGGTGACACCCTATACCCCTCTGATGTATATATAACAATAAAATATTCATCTTGTAAATAAACCATTCTGACATTTCATTAATCCATATAAGTATAAAAATATTATTTAAAGATTAATATCGTATAAAATTAAAACACACAACCAATATCTCACATAGGTCATATTAAATACAAATCATGATACACATGTTCCAAAATGCAAAATGAGGAGGAGGAAAATGCTGCACGAGGCATCAGCCGACCGATCTGTATAGCGTGGCGTCTATATATACAACCCACGTAAAAAAAAGTTAATGAACCTAGAAAACAAATATGCGATTTTTATGAGTCGCAACTCAGTGAATATAAACCATTACTTTAATTACACAATAAACCAATAACAATCATTAACATTGATCATAAATATATGCAAATGCCACTATATCCGGTTTATTATTCTGTGAACTGCTCAAGCTTGGATCTGTCCCGAGATTTCCAATATGTCATTGTGTATATAGACCCGTAGATCTCCAATATGATTACGACTCGAAGGTCTCCACTGTGTATATAGACCTGTAGGTCTCCAATATGAATTTGACCCGAAGGTCTCCAATATGAATTTGACCCGAAGGTCTCCACTGTGTATACAGATCCATAGCAAGACAGTCACAGGCCTTTTAATTTCATGCAATTTGTAATGCAGCACAACAATCATCTGAACATATGATCACGTATACATTTACCAATATATCATTTGATCCAATGATAAATTCATATAAATACACATTTCTTATATAACACACATATAACAAACATCGCATATAAATCACATCCCATTGCATATAAATCACATATGTGGTTTATACTCACCAGACTATGATAAGTAATTCGTTCGTTGCTCTGGTTTCTCTTCCCGTTCTACAGCCCGTACTCCTATAGAGTTCAATGCAATTTAGCCTAATTGTCCCCTTAACATATATATTTCTATTATGCAATGAAATGCAATGCATGTATGCTTAATTAACCATGTTCATTATTTTCCCTATAACTTGAGTTATAAAATTCCGAGTCAAGCAGGGTAAAATTCTGTAGAAACTTAACATATAGCTCTACCACTTTTATGTTTATCATTTTTCATAATTCAGTCTCTAACTTGCATAAAATTAGGCTATAAACACAGCATAATTAATAGTTTTCAAACCGGGTCATTATAGACCAAGCCCTGTACTTTTGACATTATCTCACTCAACATTTAACCGAGTCATGCACGGTTTGCTTCTGAGTTTAGCTAAGAGATAGGACTATAACTTTCATGTTTTAAGTTTTCACCAATTCGGCCTCTAAAGTTACCAAAACATCAACAAATTACGATAACTTGAGATATATCTAATTCACTAATTTCTTTGTACCTTTTTGGAATTATCTTTGAGAATTCACTCCGATAAAATCGAAGAGCATGTCACCACGAGCTCCCCCTCAAAATTTGAAGCGAAATGGTGAAGAAACGAACTCAAAATTCTCAAACCCTTCTTTTTTTTCTTTTCTTTCCTTTCTTCCTTTTTTCTCTACTCTGCTTTCTTTTTCTTTCTGTTTTCGTTTTCTGCTGCACTTTCTCTTTCTACTTTTCTTTTTATTTATTTATTTACTTACAGCCCTTCCACCGCCCTGCCAATTGCACTGCTAACCTTTATTAATATAATTATATTATTATTCTTTTTCTCTTTTCTTTAATTATATATATATATTATAATATTAATTAAATTTTATATTTCTTTTATTATTTTCTATATTTCTAATTGATTTCTACTATTTATTTTCAAACCAAGTATTATTCTAAATTCTTTACGAATGCCAATATGATATGTTTTTAATGCATCATGAAATGAATGCATGAAATGGATGTCAAATGACGTGTATGTTTTGGTCGAGGATGTTACAATTTCAACCAAATGTGCTCCATACCTCGCTAAATTTTGTTGAAGATGAAAGCAACACAGCCCTTGGGTTGCCTTTGGGTATGCATTTTTATGGCATTTTCAATGCTAAGGTGTTGATCAGACACAATGAGCAGCTGATCTGGGCATCCAAAAGCTGCACGGACATTTTTCAAAAACCATGTCCAAGATGCATCATTCTCAACATTTCCTATGCCAATTGCGAGAGGAAATATTTGATCGTTTCCATCTTGAGTAACAACAACAAATTCAATTCCCTTATACAAACCTTTCAAGTGACACCCATCCACCACAATTATCGGTCGTGAATATCTTACAAATCCCATAATTGAGGCGGCCAATGTAAAAAATACGTATTTGAATTTTCCATTCGAATCGATTTCTAAGGTTGTATAAGTATCAGGATTCGTGTCCTTCAACACCTGCAAGTAAGATGGAAGATTCCAAAATGACTTCTTCGGATCACCGTAAGCGAGGAACATTGCATGACGTTTTGCCTTTAGTGCAGACTTATAACTGAGGGTCAAACCTTGTCGCCGATGCATTTCGTCCATGATCCCCTTGGGCCCAATAGTCGATTTCTCCTTCCGAAGTGTGTCCGCGTAGTACTCATCGATCAAAACAGAAGGAAGTTGACGTGGAGCACTACAGTTTAGATACTAAGAACAAGTATGTTACAAGACACTCTTTGAGATTTTCTAAATCCCATATTTCTCGGTTGCATGAAGTGTGAAAAGACAGTCTTGTTGCCTACATCTCACAAACCATCTGTGTTTATCGGAATGGTCCATGCGATATTCTACTTGATTTCCAGATGGTGTTGCCCAACAGCATTCTGTAGTTCCCATTTACTGAAAAAAGTGGACCCTTTTTTAGAATGTGTGTAACTTGCTCACCCCCTCTAATTGTCTTGCATTGGGTAGCTCGATTTCCCACATATCGGGGATAAACCATTCCGATCTTAATATGTATGTACAGAATTGCTCATACTCCTCTCGTTGTTCAGCATCCAAAGCATTCTCCTGATCAGTATTTAATTCGAAGTCGTAACTGCATTGTCCGAACCTACATACAGATTGATATAATCACAAATAATGCAACCGATGAATTCACTACTATCAAAATGAAATGAAATATTCAAGAGGGCAGGATTACCACTTCGACCATCATCTTCATGATTTGGTGTTCTTTCACATGTCGTTTCAGCAAATTCTTCACGTACTTCCACCTCTTCTTGTCTGCCCCCTGTAGGAGCGTTGTTTAAGTCGAGTCTGCCACCAAAGTCATTTCGATCATGCTCCGATGGTGAAGGATCCCACTGTATTCCCGAAGAACTCCCAAAACGAGTACTGTCATTTTCATTAGGTATTCCCCATCTTGCCTGAAATTCCTCGTTGGATTGGAGTCCAAGGGGAACAGAACCAAAATAGGGATTTTGGTCGGTGTACACATATGACTTCGGATCTTTATAGCTAGAAGAAAACGGTACACTAATTTCACCACACCGTTGACTTTGTTCATCCGTAGTGACATTGTGTTCTGGATGATCGGAATAAGATGATCCAACTACAGGGGGTGTATTTTCAGGCTCCGGAGACACGACAACATCGGATTGTCCAACGTTCAACCTCATCAGGGTAACAAAAACAACAAAAACCTCACCGATCACTGACAATAATCGTTGCAAAACTGTTGTATTCTTTATTTTTATCTTCTTCACCCTCCCGTCAGTTTCAATTAGTGAGTGAATCACATATCCCCACTACATCATGTCGGCACCGACAACTTCATGAATGGAAGACATTAAATCATATAGGGTTCTTTCACGAAGGTGAATTACCTCTTCAAAATCGTTGGTGTATTCTAAACCTTACCAGTAGCCTCCATACCATACAATGACTTCAATTGCCATTTTTTTGTGGATACTGCAAAAAAAAACATTAAAATTTATGAGTACCATGAAACACATAATAAATAACGAATAAAATAAAAAAACAAATAAACTAGATTTTCAACTCGTAAAAGAATAAATTATTTAAAAATAAAAAATCAAATATCAATAACTAATGTTCGTTTAACTTATAAACTAACGTTAAAATAATCCTAATCTTCGTAATTCTCAATAACTAATATACTTACGTCGTAATATAGTTATGGTGTTATAACTAAATGATAATACTTCGTCACGAAATCGTCCCGTGATTTACATTGAAATAAATATTTTAATGTACACATGAAGATTATAACAATTGTAAATAAACAATAGGTACATAATAATTTTCTTATCAACAAACTAAATAATTAATAGTGGATTTTGCTTCCAAACATAATAAATTATTTTTAAATAAAATTAAATCTATAACAAAATTAATTAACCCAATAAATAAAAAAAATTCATTATTAACATAATTAATAAATTATTAAAAGGGGATTACTACAATTATTAAACGGGGATTATTAAATTATGTTGTTTTAATTATTAAAGTCCGATTATTCAAATTTGCGCGCGCGCGCGACGGGTGACGGATGACGGGCTGGGGGTGACGGGTGACGGGGAACGGGGGACGGGTGAGGCACGACGGGTGACAGGTGACGGGCCGCGGGTGACGGGTGAGGCGCGACAGGTGATGGGTATGGGCCGCAGGTGACGGGTGACGGGGGACGAGTGAGGCGCGACGGGTGACGGGCCGCGGCCGCGGGTGACGGGGGACGGGGGACGGGTGACGGGTGACGGGGGTGTCGCACGCGCGATGGGTGAAAAGTGACGGGGGCGCGCGCGCCTGGCCTAAACATGAATATCATAATTCACGTTTAACACTATAAAATTCGAATTTTATAGTGTTAAACGTGATTATAGGGAATAATCATGTTTAACACTATAAAATTCAAATTTTATAGTGTTAAACGTGATTATTCAATTTAATCACGTTTAACACTATAAAATTCGATTTTTATAGTGTTAATAATCACGTTATAACACTATAAAATTCGAATATTATAGTGTTAAACGTGATTATTCCCTATAATCACGTTTAACACTATAAAAATCGAAATTTATAGTGTTAAACGTCGATGATGCCTGTTTAACCCTTTCAAACATTAATTCAAGCACATATTCAAACAAATTAACCCTATCAAATGCAAAATTAAACCCGTTTAACCATTCCAAACATGAATTCAAGCATATATTAAAACAAATTAAACCTAATCCCTCAAAAAATAGGGTTAAACGCGGATTATGTTAATAATCCTCGTTTAGCTATTAAACATACCTTTCTTATTTGAACGATAATTCTTCGAATCCTCCAAGTGCCGAAATATCGAAATTTTTTTAGAGAGAATTTTGTATGAAAAATTACTGTATGATAATTTTGTTACTGAGTTTCAAACTCTATATAAAGGTATAAAGTGAATAAACATTACAAAATGCATGTGAATTCACAGTAAATATTAAGAACGAAAAAAATAAAAAAATGGGTGTAATAGTTGCATGCTTGTTCAATAAATAATAACAACAAAATTGCACAATAAATATTAAGAACAAAAAAACAAAAATTTAGGTGTAATAGTTGCATGCATGCATGGGAATTAAATTAAATTCAAATTAAATGCATGACAGATAAATTTATTTCGAATCAATACAATGCATGACAAATATAAATTAATATTTAATCAATGACATTTTTGTTGCATGCATGAAAGTATCAATTCAAGACTAGTTACTTGTCAAATCAAAACACTATTCTCCATTGATTTGGACTAAAAATGTGGTAGAAAGTGCCTATGAATTATATTTTGTGGTATAAAGTGTCTTACAATTAAATTTGATGTTATAAAGTGTATGAAGTTATTTTTTTCATGGTATAATGAATACTTTCCTCCATATATATATATATATATATATATATATATATATCATATGTCACCAACAATTTTTTTTTTTTTTAAATAAGTCACCAACCTTGAAATTTCAAGATTCCATCATCAATCAATTTAGCATTAAACAACAAAATATAAAAAAGGCAAAAGGATGTGGAAGTATTTGTCTCAACCTCGATATGAATTAAATTATAATATATATATATATATATATATATATATATATGAATTTGTAGAAATTAGTTTTTTTATTTGTTTAAATGAGTTAGAGGCATCAGTTGAAGGGAGGGAATAAAAATTAAAAATTTTTACATGATTCAAATTCGAACCCTGGTCATGATATGAGTTTTTATGTAATTGAAAACCACATTGTTTAACATAACTAATTCTATCATATTAAAATAATTTGACTTCACACATTATCATCGATATAATTCAATACATTCAACATGACTTTTTATTAAATCAGAATATAAACAAGAATAATAATTATTTATTTTATCTTAAAATTTTCCTGACTTTTTAGTTATATATATATATATATATATATATATATATATATATATAGTTTTGAGTTTAATCATTCTAATTCTAGATAAAATGAATATCTTGAACACACCAACTATAATCTATAGTGGACATGGCACTTTACATGGGTGGCAGTATAATGATAGAATAAGACAATCCATGTGAGTAAAAATCAATCTTTCCCACTACTCTTTGGAGCTTCCTTTTATACATTTATCACTTACAATTCCAATTGGCCAAAAAATCTCTCCCACTTCAAGAATGGATTGTTGCACCATGTCCTTAAAGTCCACACTCATATTGGCATCAATCTTGATGTTATTGGGCATATCAAAGTGTGATAACTCCAAGGATAAAGAAGAATGTGCAGAGTCATTGGTGGGATTAGCAACATGTCTACCTTATGTTGGAGGAAGTGCAAAATCCCCCACCCCAGATTGTTGCAGTGGTTTGAAACAAGTCCTCAAAGCCAATAAAAAGTGTCTTTGTGTGGTTATTAAGGATAGAAATGATCCTGATTTGGGCCTCAATATTAATCTCACTCTTGCTCTAACTCTTCCTGAAGTTTGTCATGCACCTGCTAATATTTCTCAATGCCCAGGTATATATATCTTCTTCCCCATCTGATCGTCTATGAGTCGAGTCGAGTCAAGTTGAGTTGATCTTGTGTTTGAGTTTTTATGAGTATAGAGAACTATATTAGTAACTAACTTTACTTGATTAATATTGCTAATTGAACAAGATTAATCAAATTAACTAAACACATGTGAGACTTGGATAATTTGGGTTTGATAAGGAAAAAAAAACTATTTAATTGATGGTGATTTTTAGATGGGAAAGTGTAAAAAGTGTGAAGTTTGGATGATAAAGTATAAGAACAACTTGTACTAGGTAATGTGCAAACTAGTCCATAGTTGGACAATAAGGTGTAATTAATCCATTATTTAAATAACATTTTACACATGACTAATAATTCCGCGATTGCAATCTTTATTTTATATCTATGTTTCATCTAAATGTAAATAAATAATGTTGTAATCACGAGTCTTATAATTCAAATTAAATGAGACAAAATTTGTGCTAATATTTATTACCTCTCATGTTAAAAAGAATAATGAATACTTGTACTTGATTAACTTGGTATTTCAATGGTGCAGTTCTTCTCAACTTGCCTCCAAATTCACCAGATGCTCAAATTTTTTACCAAATTGGGCAAAATTCGAGCCATGCTAGCAGCCCTATTGCAGGGGGTCCAAATGCCAATGGTATTAACCTCAATTTCTTGCATTAATTTATTTTTTCTTGTATGATGAACCCTTCTATTGGATTGCAGCTGCGATTCCTACCGGTTCCCCTACCGGAGCCGCCACTCTCGGCAGCGCTTCTCCACCACAAAGTGGTGGTTGTGGCCCACATAACTGCAATAGATGGTTGAGGATGGAGTTCGTCCTGATTGGACTAGTTTTAATACAGTTTCTGATAGCGTAAAGATTGAAATTTCTCATTTTAATTATTTGCACTGTAATAATAAAATTTCTCACTAAATAAATCAAAATAATTCAATAAAGATTTTACTTTTGTTGCATATCAGAATTCTGCATTCGTAATCATTAATATGACCAAAATTCTTAATGTCAATATACTAAATAAAGCTATTTAATTATGTGAGTTCTACTTATGTTTTATATATATATAACTATATTAGATGGCATAATATAATTATTAAACTGAATATATATTATCATACTAAGGCTTTGATTTGTATGTATTTTTATTGAATAATTTATTATTTTTAAATAATTTTAAAGTCACTAGCCACTTTAAATATGAATTTTGTTATAAAATGAGATTTTGTCGACCCCTTACTATTTTCAGTTATACTTGAATTTAAGGTTGTGTTTGAGTCGTAGGATTTAAGAAATAATTTTAAAGTTATTATAGTAAATTCACTTGTCATATTTTGTTGATATAAATTTATTCATCACTTTCATTTTAAATTAATTTTTGAACAATTTGGAAGAACAAACTTTAATTTGGGTGGATAAATTTGAAATGTACATTTTAAGTTATTCAATCCAAACACAACCTAAGATAATTTTTTTAATGATCATATTAATTATTTTATATTCAAATTACTTTAAAAAAAAGGTTTGCATGTACAAATTACAATATGAGTAGCGCTGGTATGAACAAGTTGCACGGATCTTAAGATCCGTGCAACACTATCCGACCCGGCCCAAACAGAAAACTATATATACCTTTTTTTTTTGGGTTAATTAATGCCCTAATCCCTTAGCTCACCGCGAGTAGCCGCGGATTCAGTTCTTTACTCTCTTCTTCTTATCTCTTTTCTCCTTCTTCTTCGATCTTCTTCTTCTTCGTATTTTGCCTTTCTTTCTCGAAGCACGACGTTCTCTACTTCTCTCATACCTCCTCTTCTCCATATCGCGATGCGAGACTATTATTTTAAAAGTTAAAAATCCATCTTTATCAGTTCGAAAAATATAAAATTGTATCTGATTTCGTGTTCTTAATGTTTTATGATAGATGATCATTCAAATACACATGAAATAGTTGAGTTATCTACTGATGAAGATGAATTTATTGATGCGTCTGATACAATTTTTGAAATATTGTATATATAACTGACTTATTTTAGTTCTGTTTATAAAGGTATTCTTAATAATACATAAAGGTCACCTTATTGTTTATAAAATGTATTCTTAATAACACATAAATGTCACCTTATTGTTTATAAAATGTATTCTTCATAATACATAAATGTCACCTTATTAAGACAGAAAGGTATACGTAACTTAACATAAAGGTCACCTTATTGTTTATAAAAGGTATTCTTCATAATACATAAAGGTCACCTTATTGAGACAGAATGTATAAGTAACTTAACATAAAGGTCGTCTTGGAATTTATACATAATATGCTTTAAATAGTTGACTTATAAAAGTATACTTAAAAATACATAATGGTCATCTTATGAACACATAAAGGTATATTTAACTAAATCTAAAAAAAATGCTAAGGTACGACTATATAAAAGGTATGTCTAACACTACTATAAGGTATAATTAACATAACATCAAATGTATATCTAACATAACTAAAAGGTATAACTAACACTATTAAAAAGTATAATTAACATAACATAAAAGGTACCTTTAACATAACTAAAATGTATGTCTAACACTATTAAAAGGTTTACTTAACATAACATAAAGGTCAGACACCTGGAAGCATATTTGGACGAATTTTGTCCGCGACCTAGGGGCACGTGGGGGCGCGTACAAACACGTGCGGGTCGCATCTATGGACCGGGTCGGAAGTGGTGCATGGATCACAGATCCATGCACAATGTGTATATAAGTTTTTGTCTTACAATATTCACTTAACAATCAATAAATTCAATTTAGTTTAAGCTTAATATCCGCATTAAAAGTACCCAATAACCACAACACTCCTAATCTATTTTTAACAACATAATTATTGATTTTGAACCTTTAGAAATTCGACCAACTTATCACTTACATATATAAACTTTGATCTTGACTAAATAATCCAAGAGGTGTCTGAAAATATTCCATCTTCTCATGTTTAGAAATATGTCGATCAATGTTTGTTTTCTTTTTTTACACCCAAATCTTAGAAAAAGAACAACGTAGAACTAATTATATTACTTCCCCAATTGTTGTAACCACATGATTATTGACTCCACGTATGATGAGTCATTGGGATGACAAAAAAATTCTCATAAATAAAATTGTCGTAAGTTATTAACGATAATCATTAAAACTGCAATTGTTATTATTCAGGCGTAAACGACAAAAAACCATTATCCTGATAATTCAAATACGCAATTGATCCTACTTCGTATTGGTCGGTCACACGAGCATTAAAGTGAGAGACACATTTTGTTTTTTTATAAATAAATAAGTACTTGATTTGTTTTTTTTTTTTTTTGGATTGTAAAACTATATTTTGCCCCTCAAGTAATTAAAATAGCAAGTTGAAGCAAGTTGTAGAGCTCAAATACTCATTTTGGTCCCTTTTATTATAAATGAAAAGGATAAAAAGGAGTCAAATAAAGAAGGATATAGCGCAAAGCTTGATACTATGTTTCTCTTTTCCATTTGAAAAAAAAAAAAAAATATCTCAATAACATCTAGACACAGTTAAATAAAAGAGAAAATACCCCCAAATACCCAATTTCATATAACATGTATACAATTCTACCCACTAAATTTTAATATTGTCCCCAAATACCCAAAAACACATTTGTTCAGAAATGGTGCAGATAGTTGTCGGTACGGTTTGGTAGGAAATGATATAAAAACAATAATATGATTCTTTCGTTAAACCCTAAAAATTAAGGGTTTAACGAAAATAAACCATAATTTTCGTTAAACCCTTCATTTTTAGGGTTTAACAAAAATTATGGTTTATTTTCGTTAAACCCTTAATTTTTATGGGTTTAACGACAATTAATTAATTTTATTTATATTATTAAATAATTTTCGTTAAATTGTCAAATAATTTTCGTTATATTATTAACTAATTTTCGTAATTATCAAATAATCAAATATGAACAGTTAAATTATTAAATAATTTTCGTTATATTATTAATGGAGTTTCGTTAAATTATCAAATACAATAATATGATCCTTTCCTTAAACCCTAAAAATTAAGGGTCTAACGAATAAACCATAATTTTCGTTAAACCCTTCATTTTTAGGGTTTAGCTTCTATTACGGTTTATTTTCGTTAACCCTTAATTTTCATGTGTTTAACGACAATTAATTAATTTTCGTTATATTACTAAATAATTTTCGTTAAATTATGAAATAATTTTCGTTAAGGGCATTATTTTTTTCGATATGTTAAGGGCATTATGAAATAATATTTTTTTCGTTAAGGGCATTTATAAGCCCTTATTACTATTTTGGTCAACGAATAAGGGCATTATTTTGCATATTTAACGAATAAGGGCATTAACGAATAAGGCCATATTTCTTAATATTTAATGTTGGTCAAATTAATTGTTATTTTCGTTAAGCCTACAATACAAGGGTTTAATGAACAATAGAATATTCTATTGTTCGTTAAACCCTTGTATTGTGGCTTAAAAAAATAACAATTACATTCAGAGTATCATGAGGTTAACGAACAATAGGGTATTGTTCGTTAAACCTTAATATTTCAAGGTTATTGTTCGTTAAACCCTTATTTTGTACGGTTCTAATATTTGAAGGTTTAACGAACAATACCGACAATACGTACACTATTGTTCGTTAAACCCTTATTTTATAGGGTTTAACGAACCATAGGCTATTGTTTATTAAGCCTTGATCAATTACCTATTGTTCGTTAAACCTTGTTAAATAATTAAAAATATTTGTGTATAATTAATTAAATTTTCATTCTTTTTTAATTAATTATTCTTTATTTTTTAATCAAGATGTAATTTAACAAAAATATTGTCATAATTTAACGAAAACTATTTGATACTTTAAAGAAAATAATTTGATAATTTAACGAATATTTTGTAATAATATAACGAAAATTATTTAATAGTATAACAAAAAATAATTAATTGTCGTTCAACACATAAAAACAAAGGTTTAACGAAACAAACCATAGTTTTCGTTAAATCCTAAAAATTAAGGGTTTAACGAAAATTATGGTTTATTTTCGTTAAACCATAGAGTTTAACGAAAATATAGTATTATTGCACTTGATAATTATTTAATTAATTTAATAATATAACGGGATTAAATTAATATTCGTTAAACCCAAAAAAAAAAGGGTTTAACAAAAATATACCATAATTTTCTTTAAACCCTAAAAAGTAAGGGTTTAACGAAAATTATGGTTTATTTTCGTTAAACCCTTAATTTTCAGGATTTAATGAAATTTTCAATATATTGTATATATTAAAGCCTGCTAATCCGTACCGACGCTTAACAGATTCTCTGCATCATTTCTGAAAAAATGTACTTTTAGATATTTGGGGATAATATTAAAGTTTAGTGGGTATATTTGTATAGGTGCTTTATGCTTTTGGGTATATTGGGCATGGACTCTAAATAAAATAGCAGATCGATCAATTTATTCATCTCTCTTCCCTCTCTTCCTCGGTTCCACCATCCTCTCTCTCTCTCTCTCGCTCGCTCGCTCTCGATATAGATACAATTTTATAGAATATTGTAATCCAAGCATTCAAGTGCCTCCAATTTTATCCTAGGGTTAATGAATATCATCCCTATTCACCTTTTTTGAATCATTTTTGGGCACAAGATTAGTGACGTCATATTAAAGAACGGCGGATCTGTGACAAACCAGAAATTAAAGCAAGATGAGCGCGGATCTGGTGGCTCCGAGCGCGCATGGGAATCTGGACGAAGAGATTTCCCAGCTTATGCAGTGCAAACCCTTGTCCGAGCCCGAGGTTTTGTTCGCTTCATATTTGTTATATGTTTCTTCGTTTTGGTATTTTTTGGTGATCTGTTTTCGTAGATCTGATAGATTCTTGTCTCAATGTTATGCATTTATGGTACCTTTTTGTGATTATTAGATGGCTCACAACTACGCATTCTTGGATTGCTTTTTGGGTTTTCTTATTTTTCCTTTTTTCTTTTGAAGCTTTTTCTGCGTAGTTCTGAGGCACGTTTGTGGAAAAAAATTATAAAAAACATACGAAACTTAGGGGATTGAGAGAAAAATTATGGATTTTCTTTGTATGTGGGTGCGAATTGGAAAATGTTTTCCAGTAAATTTGTTTAAAATGGGATGCAATTTTGGGGGGACAGAGGAGTGAGATTTGGCATTTTGTTAACCTATGAGGATTTGGTATTGATGACTATAGGTTGATGAGGGAATAAATAGACCACTTTGTAAACAAAGATAAAAAAACCAGTGAGAGAAACAGGAATCAAGGGGAAAACAACATTTCGAAACGTTTAAGTGTGCATATTTGTCTCAAAAAGGTTTAATTCCACTGGATACTTTTGAGCATTTAAGGCTTATCAGTTGAAAATATAATTTTGCTTGCTACTTGTGTTTGTGCATGCTGTCTATTATATTTGTGTTGATTGTTGGTGGCCCGAAGATCTCATCACCATAGATAGAGTCTAATAATATGACGTAAGCTGTGAGCAGAGCCATAATAAGAATTGTATTTTGAAGACAATTTGTTAGAAATCAAATTTTATATAATTTATAGTAGGGAAATACAAGAGGATTGAGTATCTTACAACATGGTTTAGGTATGATTTTCCTCCAATGATATTCGATATACATATCGTAATCTTTTTCAAGCTATAAAAATTGTATAGTCAATGCCAAATAAAGATAGTGTCGTCAGATACTGAATTTGATATGATTACGGGAATATATGAATGCTGAGTATAATGGTTTGAGATATTACAATTTGGATCAGGTGTAAATCTCCTTTATTGATTTTTATTGTACATGTTATATTCGTTCTCCAATATGTATGTAGGTGACTAATCTAATTGAAATTCATCAGAGTATATACCTTATATCTTTTTGGGCACTTATTTGTGGATTTAGGCCAAATGGCCATAGCTTGTACACTTTTTATCTTCTTTTCGCTTTATTTATTACAATAATCTAAAATTTAACATGGTGCCACATGATAAATTGTACCTGATTTATTTTGCTTCTGCTTTGTGAAGGCATGATATTTACTCCATACATATGAATTACATGGTGGTGATCATTACTTTCTCGACATCATTGTGAACATTGTAATGTTATCCCATATACTATCTGATCGTGGAATGCCAAGCTCATTAAAGCTTCTAGAATTTTCTTTAAAACCCTCACTAATTCACTTTCAGATATTGGCAGAATTTCAGAAATTGAGTTTAATATGTTGAAAATATTTATTTAAATTAAATTGTGAAAATGGAGTATGAGTATGTGATTTTGATATATTATGATTTTGTTGTGGAATAGATCGTGTTAATCTAGTTTTCTTCACCTGGCTTCATTTCTTTAACAGTTCTAGCTAGCAAGATGAAGTTTCCTATGTTCTAGGTGTGGTGAAAAAATCTTTTATGCATAAGAAGAACAGTATCAAAGAATGTTGTCTGTTTTAAATAACAATTCACAACTTGTTCTTTTCTCTAGATATGCTTTAACTAGTAAATACCATGAACTTCATGCTGATCTTTTTTTGGATGTGCAATAAGACTTGGTGGGGCAATTTGTTATAGTTGATGTCATGTTGCTGCCCTTTCTTATTTTATGAGCGTTGAACTTGATAATTATGTAGTGAGTCAGTGAATTAACAATGTTATAAACTATGCCTAGTATTAAAATTTTCTTTCGTTTTAGAACTTTACTTTCTTGAATATATATAAAAAAAAAAGGGCAAAGATTTAGAGTTTTCATTATTTTGAAAATGTAGGTGAGAACCTTATGTGAGAAGGCCAAGGAGATACTAATGGAGGAAAGTAATGTCCAGGTATGAATTCTAGTATACTTCCATTTATATTTACTAATATATGCCACCTGGCCTGAATTACAACATTGTGCTTTCTGTGTATCTGTACATCTTCTACCATCCAATAGATGAAAACACACACACACAAATATTATGTTTGTTGTTATTGTCGTTACTATTGCTATTTCATGCAACTATTTCTACTCGGAATGTGCCAATTTGAGTATTCCTGAAGACTTTACCTTAGGATTTAGGAGCTCAGGAGATGATTTTGCACTTAACAAAATATCTGTATTACGTCATGGATTGAATAGAGGAAAATATATGTATCTTGTTGAAAAGTGTTATGTCAATGACTTTTATGTGCTCAGTTCACCAATGAGGCTCACAAACAACATTTTTAATTGCAATTGAATTCAATGAGATGGCAGAGACCTGTTGTTTTGGTAGTTTCGTCCATGTGGCTTCTTTGAGATAAGCTTTTAGTTTACCGTTACCTGTTTTCTTCATTAGGAAAAGAAAAAAAAAAAAAAAATCCGTCACTGTCATTTATCTTGTATACGTTTGGAATCATATCTACTCCAACCTTAACTTATAGTTCTTTCTTGAGAAACTTGTCAGTTATTAGATTAAGTTTTGTTAGCTCTCAGTTTTTAGGATGTGTTTGTTACATGGAAAGTTAGAAATCATTATCTGAAGAACGTTGCTGGGATAATGTTGATATAATCCTAAAAATTTCCTTATTTTGAATCTTAACTCAGAGTAATGTCGTTGACGTCCCTTTATTTATGCCTGTGCATGGTGATTTAGTAATTCATTTAGTCAACACTCTGAGTTCCTATAAATTCTTTTTATCATATTTTCATCTCCCTTTTAGGTAATATGACAGAATTTGTTGCGTCTTAGATTCTATATTGATCTCTTTGTTACTGGATGCAGCCAGTAAAAAGTCCTGTGACAATTTGCGGTGATATTCATGGTCAATTTCATGACCTTGCTGAACTGTTCCGCATTGGAGGAAAGGTATTATTAGTGACTGACATCACATGCTTGTGTTTCTTTTTTTGTTGAGAGCGGTTGAAAGGATTGGACTTGAGGATGAACTTTGTCTTCTCATATTCACAGGTCAAAATTGAATAGGAATTTATTGTTATTGTAGTCCTGTAGTTGATATTATAGGTCACATGTTTTCTGTAGGAAAAAACTTGCTTACTTGTATTCTGCATGTTTCTCTTTCATACTGCTGGTTATCTTTCATGTACTAAGTAGGTGCTTAAGTTGCTTAATATGTTTCGTTCTGGCATGTCTGATCCACCATGCATGAAATTGCTATCTAAATATAGAGATGGCAAAATATAACGAGGATGCCTGCCTCCATCCCACCCTATTGCTGCTCCTATCAACATAGTTATTATTGTGCCATTTTGGTTTTGTCTGCTTATCAGCATCTAATACTCCCCCCCTCTTTGTTGGCAGTGCCCAGACACAAACTATCTATTCATGGGAGATTATGTTGATCGAGGTTACTATTCTGTTGAAACGGTTACTGTAAGTTCAATTGAACGATGATCTTTAATTACATTATAAATCTGTTTCAGATCATGATTCATGATAATTGGTGGGGGTGAGGGAAGTATGATAATGTGGTGTGCATGTCTAATAACATTGCGTTATTCAAACTGTTACTGAGAGATGCTTATTAACTTATTTCTTGCAGCTTTTAGTGGCTTTAAAAGTGCGGTATCCGCAACGTATCACAATTCTTAGAGGAAATCATGAAAGTAGGCAGGTATAATTACCGTCTCTTGATTTGACTTCACTGTGATGTTAAAAGCTGAGCTGGTCATGCATCATTGCTTTGGTATCTGATTAAAACCTGACCTTGAGGCTATTGCCTTTTTTTTTTTGTATTCTCTGGACTACAATAGCCACACTTGAATTGAACAAAAGACAGCTCTGATCCAGCAATTTGTCCTTTGTTCTTGTTCACTGCTCATTTGTTATGTAGCTCATTCTTGTTTTCTAAATATATTGATGTCTTCTCGTCATAAAATTTCTGCACTATTCCTTGTACTGAAAGATATCTTTCCCTTTTTTATTGCAGATAACACAAGTCTACGGATTTTATGATGAATGCCTCAGAAAGTGAGTTACTAGCCCATGCAATCTGTGAGATGGTTTTGTTAATCTGCATGTAAATTTTTCTTAAAACTTAAGCAGGAACATTGCATGTTAGAGAAGCAAGTAATGTTAAGTAGTTGTAAAGGCAATTTAGTTATGATTTTATATAGAAACTAACAATCACAATTCATAATGATGACTATCTGAAATTAGTGGCCACTAATTTAGGTGCAACCCTTGGTTGCTTCGAATAACTTAGAGTGTAGGTGTTTTTGGTTAACATGATAGTGTGTGTTCTATTCCATGATTTTAATTAATGAATTATTGGTTTATATATACAAGTTGAGAATTTCATCTTAAAGAATAATTTCGGTTTGTGATATTCTGTATTATAAGCATAAGTTTAGTTCAATCTCTGAGTTTTCATGTGTTGCTCTTTTCATCTGTTTCTAATACATTGAAATTCCCAAATTTATTGTAGGTATGGAAATGCTAATGTTTGGAAGATATTCACTGATCTGTTTGACTATTTCACGCTGACTGCTTTGGTTAGTATAACTTTCTTCCTTATTACATTGTTTAGTTTGTTGATCACAATTTTCATAAAATAGGTTCCATGCCCCTGTTTCAGAATAATTATAGGTTGGAAGATAATTGCCATTATGTTCTCTTTATGAGTTCATGTGCCAGCCTTAGTGTTACTGACAGTGGCCCTTCGAATTTTATGTGATAAATAAATATAGGAGATAACAATGACGGGATACAAATAGTTACTGTGTGTGTACAGCTACTTGTTTCCTTTTTAAGGCTTGAATTTTGAGACAATAGGATTTTTGTCGTGCAACCAATTTTGATATCTTGATCTTGGAGTAGGTTGAATCCGAAATCTTTTGTCTCCATGGTGGATTATCCCCGTCAGTTGAAACCCTTGATAATATAAGAAACTTTGATCGTGTTCAAGAAGTTCCTCATGAAGGTCCCATGTGTGATTTGTTGTGGTCTGATCCTGATGATCGCTGTGGTTGGGGCATATCCCCACGTGGTGCTGGATATACTTTCGGCCAGGTACTCTTATTTAGTGACTGAATGTTCTTGTTTCACATTCCTTGTCAAAAAAGGTTCATGTTTCACACTCTTTTCAGCTGGGCTAATTAGCTTTCGTCACAGGATATTTCGGAGCAATTCAACCAGACAAACAATTTAAAGCTAATTGCAAGAGCTCACCAGCTGGTTATGGAGGGATATAACTGGGCACATGTAATATCACAATCTTAGTATCTACAGAATTACCACACTCATGAGGGGAAAAAAAGGGACGTTTACATACGGTTGATGCGTGTTGCTAATCCTAGTATCTTCTAATTGCTATTCATTTCAGGTTCTTAGTATTCTGAAAAGAATAACCGATGAAGATTGTCAATTATTGGGTTTGAACCAAGAATCTCACACAGCGCCGCCATTCCACATTCCTCTATATGTTGTCGAGCCTCAGCCTGACGGCCCTGACTCAGATCATGATCAGGATCAGGATTCGGATCCGACACATAGCGAAGATGAGGATGAGGATGAGGATAGTATGACAAATGAGGACACGGCGGGACATGGGGATGACGACGATGACAGCAGTGAAACTTCTTCTTCAGGTTCATCGAGCTCAGAGCATGGGGATGACGACGATGACAGCAGTGAAACTTCTTCTTCAGGTTCATCGAGCTCAGAGTATGATATATACGATGAATCCCGTCGACGCAGAATTATTCTAGCCATCGGTCCTACAAGGGGAGCTCAGAAAATACCCAGGCTTTGTCAACTCCTAAACGCCCACGCGACTTTTAAAGTCATATTCTCGATTGAGGCCGAGCATCATGTCGACATCCCTGGATTAGTTCACAACGCTGACGCAAGGATTTTCCATGCGGATCAAGAACGACGCTCAACAATAGATAAACTAATCAATTGGGGGCAAGCTCTGCTGATTGTTCCTGCTGACTCACAAATAATGACAAAGGTATCTGTTGATCTTCCTTTTTATATTTTATCAAATTCTATTAATTAATTGATTTTTTTCCTCTAGATTTCTTTAGGTTTGGCGGACGATTTCATCACCAGGTTAGCCAAACGGTGGGATGCCGATGCCAATGGTTCACCCGGAATCATCGTCCCGGACGTCACCCCGGGAGAGTGGTATCACAAGACGACCGAGAGAACTATAGAGGCATTAGAGAGAGATGGATACCGTATCTTGAACAACCAAGTAGGGCGAATGATGAATTTAAGAGCGCTTGCAACTGAAGTTACTAGAATTGTACCTTCAAACTAGAATTGTACCTGAACTTGTAAAATTGTTACCTTTTAAATTTGATGTTTGAATCTATTGAGGTATAGTTGCTTTAAGTAGATGCCTTTGATTTTGTTTTGGTTATTCGAGACAATGCTAAAAAAAACCTACTATAACGATTTATATATATATATATATATATATATATATATATATATATATATATATTACAAAATGAATTGAACATATTCAATATTATTAATTGCAAAGTCCATGGTACTAAATATATTATTCTAAATGCAGTATAAAATACCATAGAAAATCCACATTTGAAAAATGAGCGAGATAGCTTATTTTTGGTGTTTTGTAAACTTTTTGTAATGTGTTTAATATACTAATTGATGATCCTCTTACTCACTCCATCTATGAAGGTTTTTAAAAAGGAAAAAAAATTGTTTTGGTAGTATATTATAGTAATTGGACTTTTCATTTTCTTTTTGTCCCTTTTTAATGGGCTGTTGGGAATTACTACATTAAATATGAACATATTTCTACAAGTTTTTTGTTAAGTATATAATCTGAACAGTAATATTATACAATTGCCTAGAACGATTTTTTCAAGTGTAGAATCTTTAAATTTACCTAAATTTAATGTGAACATTCACAATTTCAATGGGACAAATTAATGGATTTAAGATAATCTTTTGACCATTATAAAAATTATTAAGGCGAAACTAACCACATGGATTACAATTTACAATGGACCATTTTTAAACTCGACTCATGCCAAACTTTCTCTGAACCCAACCAAAATGAAAAGCAAGTTCTAAAAAAAGGGAGTAGGTTAAACAAATTATAGACATTTTATAACATGTAAACATATGTTATTAAACATTACAAATTGAATTTTAATTCATGCGATATAAACTATATATAACAGTCTTTATTACTCTACCCATCATGTAAATATTAATATATGTCAATAGCTAATGTGTTAGAGATCTAACATATTTATTAAATTCAAATTCCATAATTTAGATAGATAGATCATTACACATTAATAGCAATAATAATAAAATAAAAGAAAAGGAGTAGAAAGACTTACCAAACATCGAGAACATACAAGGTGAGGAGATGAAACTGTAAAAGTAAGAGACACATGATAACTCACTTCCTTTTACTACAATGATTTCAAATTTTAGATTTATTAAACTCTATTTTTCATTTAAGTGATTGTAACCCACTTTTTAACTCACTGTTATTTTAAATGGGATCAATGATGGGATCATCAAATTTTCAACTCTTTATTTATTATTTTTAATAAGGATAATTCTTATATATAATTTTAAATTCTACTTGATTTTTAGGATGGCGTTGCAAAACTATTATTTTAAAAGTTAAAAATCCATCTTTATCAGTTCGAAAAATATAAAATTGTATCTGGTTTCATGTTCTTAATATTATATGATAGATGATCATTTAAATACATGTGAAATAGTTGAGTTACCTACTAATTAAGATGAATTTATTGATGTGACTGATATAATTTCTAAAATAAATGAGGGTAAGAAATCTATATCATAAAGGTATCATACTTACAACATAAAAGTCATCATTATATAATTTAAAGGTATTATTGAATACACATAAAGGTAACATTTATAACATATAAATGTATTATATCATTTGCATAAAGGTAAGGTATGAACCACATAACATAAATGTATTAGTGCATTTACTTAAAGGTATTACTTTATTTTACTTAAAAAATAATTTTATTACTTTATTGAAATATATTAATTATATCACATAGATGTATATTTTTTATTGAATAAAGGTATGAATTGTTTCACATAAAGGTATTACTTCCTTTGCATAAAGGTATATGTATAATTTATATCACATAAATGTATTAATCATATAACATAAAAGTATTACTATATTTTCTTAAATGTTTTGTCTTATTTTAATAAAAAATGATTGTAGATATATTATCTTATTCCATTTTTTTTGGAATATATTTGTTGTATTACATAAACATATGAATAACATTACATAAAGATATTAGTTGTATCATATAAAAGTTTTACCTCATTTACTAAGATATAATATAAATGTAATATCACTATAACTAAAAGGTTTGATACGCATAACTAAAAGATCTGATACGCTTAACTAAAAGGTATGAATTGCATAACTAAAAAGATATGAAATTTTCACAGAAAGTCTAAATGTATAAAATTATAATATAAATGTATGAAAATTATAAAATAAAGGTATGAAAATTATAACTAAAAGATATACATATTTTCCAGAAAAATGCAAAAAATAGACTAAGTGTGTGGCGCCCCTTTACTGGCGTGTGGGGGCGCGTGGATGGCCATGCCAGCACTTGGAGGATCATACCAGGTCGGATTGACCCGAGTTACACGAATTTATGATTCATGCACCAGTGTTACAGAAGTTTTTGTCTTGCTAGAAAAGATTATAAATACTCAAAAGGCTATTTGCTACCGCTTATTAAATAGTGAAATTTATTTAGAGTTGGGTAGGTCCCAAGTCCTTGATACGAAAATCATTATTTGCCTTTTGGGCCTTCTTTTTCTTCCCATCATTATTTGCATGCTTTCAGTTTTGATTTGATGAAACTTTTGTTTTGGGCGTAATTTAAATTGATTAATGTGATATTATTGTAAGGATTTCTCACCGATTCATTATGCTGCAATAACATGATTATTATTAGAAAAATGTGATTTTTAAGTGTTTTCTCCAATACGACATTAGAAGCACTAATAGTGTGAAAAAAAAAAAATCATTTTCTTTTGTTTTTTGCAATTTTTTTTCCCTCTTTTATCATGGCCCAAAGTTTTACTTCTTGCATTTAACCTTTTTTTTTTCACTCATTTTTCATCGTATAAAAATGATGATATGGAATTTAACAAGATGAGGTGGATGTTATTCACCACATCAATTATGGATGCTTAAACTAAGTATGTAAGTAGTTATTCCATTATCCATTCTAATATTGTTTTTAATAAATTCAATTTTATTTAATAGATATGTAGAATTAGGGATACAAAAAGCACTTCAACCCAACCAAAGGAGATTACATAAAAACATTTCAACCCAACCAAAGGAGATTACATATTAATTCAGTTAAATATCTTGTTCAATTTGGTACTATGATGATGGTATTGTATTTTATAGTGGTTATCTCTCAGTTTTTTAAATAATCATTGTTTCAGAGAATAAAATTTGTTTCAATTTATCAGTGATTTTTTTATTAGAATAAGAGTTAATTTTTTTTTTCACCTTTGCCCGTATCTAATTTTTTGTACTCAACGTTTATTTAACATTATACATTAACTAGACCTATTAAATGTTGATCAATATATTCACTTTATACAAATAATTGCATCTCTTAATTTATTTTTCTTAATCTTTATGAAACAATCTCACCTAAATTTTTTGTGTTAATACTAACATATTGGTTAAATAGTCGAATAATTTGACAATAAATATCTATGCTGCTTGTTATTTGTTTAAATGCAGTTACTTGCATAACATCCCACTTTAGAAGAAGATTCAAATACAAGTAATAGAGGGTCATGTTATATAAGCTAGCACGATTACTCCACATTTTAGTTTAGTTCAGTTCATCTTTTATATTGTTTTAATTAAAAAAAAAAAAAATCGTAAATGTTGCCTAAGAAAAAAACAGAGCAATGGGCCGTGGTAAGATCAAATGCGTTGTCGCGTTTAGCCCAAAGTATCTAGACCAGGTCTTATTTGGGCTTTAGTCGATATTAGTCCAATTTGCAATTCGTTATTGGGCTACCATAGAGAATGAGCCGGTTGTTTTTTTTTTGTTTTGTTTTTTTTTAAAGGTTCAAAATGCCTTTTTAGTTTTTATAATTCTGCATGGTTCATCTTCTTATTAAAAAATATTTTGTTTGTATGTTGGTTATAAATATTTAAAACTTTACGTCTTTTCTCTTAAACCGTCTAACATCATGAAATTGATAAGTATATATGATGTCATACTTCTCTTTCATGAAGTCTATAAAGGTAATAAATCTAAATTCATAAATAGGCAGTTGAATAGCTTACTTGAAAGCTTTTTTTTTTTTTATTGTGTTTTATTACTCTTTAGCATGTTTACATGAAAAAAAAATGTTGTTATTTTATGAGTTAACATTAGTTATAGAAGCATGCAACAAAAATCACGAAAATTTTCACAATTGTAATTTTAATATGATTTTTGGTTATTAATAAATTTAACACAATTTACAAGATCTCGTACATCCGTAAGTAAGGGATATATTTCGGACATTTCAAAATTCCCAATTTCTTAAAATTATGAAGAAAACTTCAGTTGATGCTACTACATGTAATATACATATATTAATTGACCTATTAATATGAATTTATAAAGTTAAAAAATGTTCAAAATTTAGTTGTTGGTTATGAATGCACAAAACATCAAAAGTCTTATTAAATTTGCTAAATATAAAAAAATTATGTTAAAATTACAATTTTATAAAATATTGTGATTTTTTGCAGTAATAAACAAAGGGCTAGTTTGGATTGGAGGTTGGGTTTGTTTAGAGTGATTAGATTAGGTTACTTATAACTCTTTGATGTAATGGTTTTTTGTTTGGATTGAATGTTTTGTGTTGAGATATTTCTGATAGGTTTTGATGAAACAATGTAACTTTGGATAGGAAGTGAGAGTACCATTTTCTTCCCATGTTTTGTAAGTGGATTTTTATCCTTCTTTGAGTTGTATTTTGTAAAGATGTAAGTTTTTCAGAAGATAGAGGATTCTACGTATTAATAAAATTCGAAGACTATCTTTCAATTAGGAAAGACAGTAAGCTGAAGGAGAAAGCAGAATCAGCAAGCTGGATCAGTAAGCAATAAACAGAAATCAATAAGGAAATCAGGAAGCTAACTGTAGGTTTCAGGAATAAAAAGTTGTTCTGAAACAGTAAGTAGATGCAGAAATCAATAAGGAAATCAGGAAGCTATCGCAGATCAGGAAGCTAACTGTAGGTTTCAGGAATAGAAAGCTGGCGCAGAACAGTAAGCAACTACTGCAACCTGAGTAACAAGCTGTAAGTTATACTATTTCATTTATTACAGTACGAGGAATTTAGTGAATGCAGTACGAGGATTCAACCCTGTCAATGTATTCGATAGATAGTAGTTAGCACCCAGTCAATGAGGTGATGCCACCTGAACCGCGGACCTGCAAAAGCACTTTAGATGAGGAGTGGTGCCATTAATGCGATTCAGAGCAGAGCTTAGCTTGCCCTTATTCCCAGTTTTTCCACGCTCATTTATAGCGAAAGATTTTGAAGATCTTCTTGTTTTTCCACAAGGACAATCCCTCTCTTCAACGGGCATTTTCCCTACAGTATAAATAGAAGATTAGTGTGACCAAAGAGAGAACTGAACAACTGATTATATACGAAACCCTTATTCTCTTAAGCTATTCTCAAGCACTCTTTGGCAAGTTCAGTCACTCAACCTTGAGAAGCAATCGAGCCAAACATTCGAGCTATCAAAGTTCATAAGACTGACTTCGAGCTACACCAGTTGAAGAAACCTTATATACTTTTAACCATTTACTGTGTGCTAGGTTGTTTTAAGTTTGGTGTCCTTAGTTAGAAGGATTAAATCCTCGCTAAATGTTTAGTCTTGTGTAGACTATAAACTCTGTGTGAGTTTTGTACCCTGTGTAGGAAGTGACCTAGGAATCTTATTGATTCTAGTAGGATTAGCTCATTGAGAAGATGATTGTAAAGTGTATCTTGTAAATCGATCTGACTTAGTTGAATTCCTCTTGTGTGAAGGAGAAAAGTAGACGTAGAAGGATTATACCACCCTCAAACCACTATAAACCCTTGTGTGATTACTGCATTTGCTTACTTGCTGCATATCTCATCTATATATATATATATATATATCTATCTTGGTGCATTTATCATAAGTTTACTGCTAAAAGAATTTTGACAAAATCATAGTTGTGAAAAGAAAATTGTTTTCAAAAAAGTAAATCTATCCTTGTATTTCCACTGCACACTGTGATACCGAGACAGTAAGCTGAAACAACATTCTACCAGCTTACTGAATCGAGAGGTTGCTGCATTCTCTATATAATCAGTAATCTGATTACAGAAAAGTTTTTAAACACAAAATTTGATAGAGATTCATTCACCCCTTTTAAACCTCTAACCACTTGGGACCAACATTTTGTATAAGAATTAGTTTTAATTATTTGTTTGGATTGAAGGTTTGCAACCTTTTATGGAAGGTTTGTTTATTGATATTGTGTATGGTTCATATGTGCATTAACTCTGTTCAAAATACCAAATATGCCCTCACATTAAGACCCAATATTTAATGCAAATTTTGAGTGAAGTATTACTCATCCAGAAGACAGCGCAGTCAAGATGTGAAGATAAAGTCCTTTCTTCATCTTCCCCGAATTATAACCTAGGGTAAAATCAACGTCAATTTTTGATATTTTTATTCCAATTGCACAAAATATCTTTGATCAAATGAAGTTTTGAATCTTTCAGTGAAGAAAGCAGAATTTTTCAGCACGAGTATACTCTCTTGTAGAAGTGTTCGATCGAAAATGATTGATTTAAAGGGGTTCGACAATCGAGAGCAATGTCTACAAACTCAACCACTTCAAGGTAGTTCTCACCCATTTCTTTTCTTTGGTCAAAAATTTGTTTGATTTAATTTCCTACATAGAAGACTATTATACCGAAACATCTTTCTCCAAAGTTTTAGCATGTACTTTGAGCATTGTTTTGTTGATATAACAATAAAGTATTTGGTTACATTTTTGAATGAATTGACCCATGTGGAAGAACATATATTCCAAACAAGGTAGTTGAGTCCTTGATTGCTTTGAAATTTCGTTTGCTATGTGTGCAATGTTGGATTACAGATTCAATTTTGCAACTATTTTCCTAGTTTTTGTGATTTGCAAATTGTGATATACCCATGACAATGTGACATTATTCTTCCCATCCAAATCAATGTTATGACCAAATTTTGTTATTCTTTTCACTATTGTACAAGTTTAGCAATAATTGGCGTAGACGTAATGAATACCTGGAAAACCTTGGTGATACTCGTTTACCTTTTTTTAATTCAACTGTGTGTTATGGATGTGGTATTTTTCTTCAAGAAATGACTTCAACCACCAAAGCAAATCTCAGTCGTCGTTTTATGTCATGTCCGACAAGAGGGGTAAGTTAATATTTTGTTTCAAGTTATCTTATTTTCTTAATTATTATTATTATCTGAAACTATGAAATATTGTTGCATTGTAAATGCTAAACGTTCTTTGTTTCAGTCAAAAAAGTGTGGTTTCTTCATTTTGTTGGAACTACAACTCAGTGGGCGAGCTAGAGAAGTCGCACCTAACTCGGTGATAAGATTGAAAGGCTTCAAGTAGAGTTACGAGTGTTGCAAAGACAATCTCGACGACATTATTTGCTTCTTAAATTGGTTGTGGGGGAGATCATAACATTTCTTCTTTTGGTCATATCATCTTTTCTACTCGTCCGAGGACTTTCAAACGCTAACTCAATTGGAAAGTGTAACAAAGCTTTGTATTAAGTTATGAAATTTCAAACCCTCCCAACATCTAAGCGACACTAAGTGCACCAAGACAACCCTATATAAGTTTCAAGTAATTAGATGAACTCAACAACATTAGGCTGTCGTGAATAGCATTAGGAAAGCCTTCATAGACAAAGTCAATGCTTCGATGACAACCATCGTTGATTCATTTTCTACATGTTCTTCCATCTTTAGCAATAAAAAAAATGAAATCAAACCATCTATGTGTCACATAAACCTAATAAAATACTATTATATAGAATAACTCTGTTCACCACCAAAGCAAATACAAAGATATCCACGTTTCAACATGGTGATTATAATACAGTGCAACATCTCAACCCCATACACATTTGCAATTATGAACAACAAAATAAACTCAAATCATTCAGTGTCATCACTAGGACAATCCAGCATATCAACTAACAGAATTTTTAGAGAATTTTTATATTTAACCACTTGTCATTGTTTTTGCAACAGATTACATAACATTATGACCTCAACGGAACATCAATACAGCAAATAAACCCAAACTAAACTATTACATGTACTAAAGTATCTTCATCCCCAAAAAAACATGGAAGCAACTTGGGAAGTTTTCAACAACGTCATGATTTCTACCTAAGCAAAGAAATTCAAGCATGTACTACCATCCACCATATCAACCCAACTGAATTTTCAGAATAGTCCAAGATTTACAAAACAATATAGACTACATCACATTATCATAATTGCATATCAATCCAGCAAATAAACCCAAACTAAACTATAATCCAGCATATCAACCCAACTGATTTTTCAGAAAATTCCAAAATATACAAAACAATATCTAATTGGCAGCAAGTTTCACGACATAATAGAAATCTTTAAGTTTAAACAATAATATATACCTTGCAGTTTGTTGTTGTGTTTGGCTTCACATTCCGAAATATGTTCCATGTAAAGCATATAAAGTAAACATGTTAGAACATACAAGTTGAATAGTAATTAATAGATGTAGTGCTCTTATTCTCCACAATGTATGTTTTCTACAATGCAAAATGAATATTTATATTCGGGTTTAATGCATGGAACCCCCTTGTGATTAGGAAAATATGTGTCGCTCCCCCCTATGTTTTCGAAATGGCAAGGTTTATACTAGGGTTAACAAAAAATCTGCGCGTTTTCCCATATATCGTTAAACATAACAAAAGTGCGTTGCACGCACCTGTTGTGCGAAATTTCTTATGTTTTGATCACTTTTTCAGTGTAAAAAGACTAGAATACCCTTACCTTACCTTTTGCTCTATATATCACTTCCTAGGGTAAATTTCCTTTGTCAAAGTTCACTCAAAGCAACAGACACAACAAATCAAGGTAATTTTTTGCATTTCATTTTTTTATAGCTTGTAGAATTTTAATTAGCAGATAATTTTTTTTAATTTATTTATAATGTTATTTATTATTTAAATATTGAAATTACTACTTGTTTAATTACTCTTTTTTATATTGTAATTTTGTACCACCACATTTGGCATCATGTATATACTCCATTTATCAACCAATTTTTGTAGGAAAAATGTCGTCCATATTTAAGCCATCAATGTCGAAAAATGAAGAAACTTTAGATTTAATGTATAGTAACAAGAAGTGCTACTGTCGAAAAAATACCGAAATAAAAGTTGTCGGCCCGTCTAAAGCTACAGTGGGCAAACTGTATTGCACATGCCGATTCAATTCATGTGGGTATTTTTCTTGGCTCGAACCCTCATCAATTGGATGGAAAAATATAAAGAGTGAAATGCAAATGCCGGATTTGGAAGATGTGGACTCTTCTATTGTTGGAGTTGACAATAATTCGACATTGTTGATTTCCAAATGCAACGATCTTTCACTGAAGATTGAAAAACTCGACAAAAATCAAGCTACTATGAAATTCATCACTTTCATTGTTTTAGTTCTTCTTGTCATTGTAATCCTTAAGTAGTACCGGATCATGTTAAGTACTTGAACCTTTTAGTAAGTAGTTGCATTGACTTGCAACCATTTTGTGGTTATTTTCTATGTTATTTGTAGACATATGAATTTGAATATGTTATTTGTAGAGCTATGAATATGCAAACTTATTATGTTCATGTGGTTATTTTATTTTATCAAGTTTTGTGAATATGCAAAACAGTTACATGTGCAACTGTGGAATACCAAACAATACATCAATTTGGCAAAAAATGAAACACAAGTAACTAAATTAAGAAGGTCTTTGCAAAAATATCATTTCATATCAACCAATCACCCTAGCAAAAAACAAGAACTTACAAAGTAATCTGATTGAGCAACTAGTCAATTACCAAAGCCAAAACAGTAGCTGGACAGATCACTAACAAAACAAAAGCTGTGATGTTTGTATGACAAACACAAAATATATCCACCACTGGTGTAACTACACATCACATGCCCAAAATATCTACAACTAGGTTTGAACCTGTGCAATGCACGGGCTTCATTTAACAGTTATCTAATTTTTATTTTATAAGTAATATTATTTTATAAATGTTTGTTGATTTATTTTTATGTATAATATTTTTTTCTATATCTTTAAAATAATATTTCTCATTGTTTTTCTATTTTTTTCATATTACATCTGTTGTTGTAATTTTTTATTACAATTTCCCAATGGTCTAAGGGGGTGCTTGAATTGGATGTGCCCATCCGTATTTTGAATGGATAATATCATAATCATGTTATAATTAACTTGCATAATCCTATAACTCTAATGTATTTTTTCTACTTTATCCACTTTTTTTTATAATTCCCATTAAAAATATTTTGTTTTTTTAAATAAAATAATAGAACATCATCTATTTTTTCCACAATTCTCGATATGATCCACTTTCAAACTTGCAAATCTATATGCGTACCAATCTAAACATATCCTAAGTTTTTTTAGCACCTATTTTTTGTCAATGTCATTAGTTTTGCAAGAGTATTATTGTTTATTATTTTTTTTTCCAATTTGAAATGTTGGACAAAAACTATTATTCAAATTTGTAACCAAAGATTTCATATAGAAAAAGGCATACAACATTAGCAATCTCTTCCAAACATTTGTAACTTATATATTTATTTTTTTCAAAACACTTATTTTTTGTAGTAGTAAGTGTGTATTTAATTAATATTAATTTTTTAACATTTCATAATTAAAATGATTTCAAGGGAGGACACTTGCAATATTGTAGAGAACCAAACCACACTTTTATATATCTGTTTAAAATGTCTACTGATTAAAGTTTAAAGTTTATAAGAACAATAAATGTAAACCAGAAGAGACAAGATTGATGAACGCACAATCCAACTATTATCGACACCATCGAGGATGACAACAACCAACTTAGAACATACTTGATTCCATATTCTATAGTAATCAACCTTCATCTCATTTTCATTCTAAAAAATGAATGAATCATACAGAACAAAATAATCACCCTATTTAGCAATGATTTGATTTAAATCAACATAAGTTAATCAAACCAACTACAATCAGCAGACAAATGCACAACTCATAGTAGTCTATAAGCAAGCACATAAACTTTTAAATCAGTTATGCACAATTCAGTCAACTCAACCAGGTTGAATTTCATACTTGAATAGAAAAAAGTCGCAGAAAACTTTCAAAAAATGTCTTAAAACCCCGATATTTACAAATTACACAAATGCCACACACATAAATCTTGTGAAAATCATCTCAAAACATATATAAAACAATAACAATTTGTCGCAAATACCATGAAAAAGTTATATCTTTAATCAGGTAACTCAGATATAACAGTAACAAATGGGAAAAAATAAATTAATAAATCAAGTATTGTGAAATTCATCCAAAATCCACAATTGAATGAAAACTCTCCTCATTATAAACATCTTCTCAGGAACCATATTATCTGTGCAAAGAGCATCCTCTTTTCCCTTAGCAATGAAACTACACCTGTCTCAAATTTCGAATTAGATGCAACTAAACTTATGGAATTAGGAGAGAAAAAAATTAAAACCTATATAAAGGTAGTGTCAATAGAATCATATTTGTACACCTCTAAAAAATATATTTAAATCCATATAACATGAAAGTTAGATTTGAAAAATGCTGACATATCACCAATAATGAATTACACTACCTGGATTTTGGGCATTTACGTACATTCGACAATCCACGCTTGGCAAGTTCGACAGCCATACAAAAACATGACAAGGGTGTCCTAAGGATGAGATCAATCCATTTTGATTCTCTGTAAAATCATTCTTAAACATTCGACTGAAGAAGTGTCACCAATATTTACTTCCACAAACCATTCAATTTCCAGCCAATCTAAATTCTAAGGGAAAATGCAACTTGCCAAAAACAAAAGGAAACAAAGCTGAAAGAGATGCAACAGAATAATGTGGAAAAACAAAACGTTTGAGGCGTGGGAGAGAGAAGAGAAGAAACGTAGAACGGAAAGAAACGTTTGGGTGGGACATAGGAGACACATGTCGGCTGTGAAATCAGGGAGGGATAGACACGTGGCAGTTGTAGGTTTCTCTAAAATGCTGAGTTGGCGGAATTTGAGAGAGCCAAAGCATACTTTTATAGGTATAGATTTGTTGTTGTATTTAGATAGTAACAGTCAACAAAATAAGGATGGCTGCAACCTTTTCTTTCAAAATATGTACCAAAAAACACTTATACCCAAAATATCTACCCAAACAACCTTGCAAGTTCAAAATGATTTAGTTTTTCAACAGTCAACAAATATAAAGAATCTAGGTACCCCAAACAGCAACCATCAACTGTTAAAGCTCTCTTGTTGATCTTTGTTTGAGATTTTTCTGCTTCCTAGGTTTCTTTATGGTAGGACCTCCAGTTTCATGCACCTGTTAACATTATGATGAGCAATGGTAAAAGATTTGTTTGTGGTTTAAATATAAAACAAGTAAATTGTTGAGTAGAGCCCAACCTCCAACTTCAAATGTTGTTTCTTTTTACCTGATGTTGTTCACTACATGGTTGAGTAGGATTTGCAACGGTTGAGGCTTGAGTACACTGTTGGCTGAGATTAACAGGTGCCTATACACAAAACCAACTATATTAGATCATCAGTTTAAATGGAACCTAAACAAAGAGCTAATTGCATTTGTACCAGATCTTGATGTAGAGCCCAACCAAATTGTCCATTCAAGTTTATGTCAGTTGCATCTTGTGGATTTTGAGATGCCACCTGATATATATTCAAAAGCACCAGGTGATCAGGTAAATAATATGCAGAAAATGGTAAATGCATTATAAAAAATCAAATAGAATAAGTGCATTTAACCTCTTCTTGTGCAACATCTTGCATTTCAGGCCCTTTATTGGGATATCCTCTCTTGTTGTGGCCTAATTTGTGGCAAATTGAACAGGTATGTGTTAGGCCTTGTCTTGATGTTTTCCCACTGTTCCTTTGATCATTTCCATCAAGTCTTCTCTTTTTCTTTGGTCTGCCCCTTTTCATCCTCACATCCGAAGGTGCTATTGAACCCTTGCCAGACTCCTCAAAGTTATGCATACCGGGGACAGGATTGACCATATGACTATAGACTCTTAAATACACCTCTTTTTTAAAGGAATAATGCACATAATCCTCAACAGTCAATCTATGGAGACTGATGCAAGCCATTGCATGACAACAAGGAAACCCACACAGTTGATAGAAACCACATGTGCAGTGACCATCTTTTAAGTGTACTATATGATTTTCTAAAAAGTGCATCACCTCATACTTGTCATCCCCAGCCCAACTTGGAAAACAATTTCTACTCAACTTACTTTGCAGTTCAATCTTTTTAATGATATTTGGACAGATACTCTCACTGTAACCCAACATCCCTAACCTCTTCACTTGTATTCTAGTCATACACCTCCTTCTAATCCACTCGAACATATCAATCACAGACAAATCCCTAGAAGACAATATAAAACTATTGAAAGACTCTGAAATGTTGTTCACAATGACATCACATTTGACATCTATGGAAAAGAAACACGTAACCCAGTATTGTGTACTCACCCCTCTCAACCACTCATATGCAGTAGTTTCATCATTGACTTTGGGACACAACCGCTCAATCTCCCTCATGACCTTATGATGAGTGTTAACATTATAGGCACTAACAGCTTTCCAGAAAAGTTTTTTAAGGTCTAAACCCCTAAATTTCACTTTGAAGTTATTATACATATGCTTCAAGCAGAACCTAAGACAATAGTATGAAAAAACAAATAAGTAAACACTCAAAATAGATACCAGTTTCTAAAATTTTAGTAAAAAACAGAATATGTAAATTGCAATGCATCAATTACCTGTGTTCACAATTTGGAGCAACTCATTGATAGCCTCAATCAAGCCCTTTTGTCTGTCACTCACAAAGGTCCATCTCTTCTCCTCAGCTGAGCTAATGTCCTTCAACAGCAACTCTAAAAACTATTCCCAACTGTCTTGTTTCTCCACCTCCACATAAGCAACAACTAAGGGGTACATATTGTCATTCACATCCCTTGATAACAACTGACCACTATGCAACCCTTTCAAAAAGCACCCATCTAAACCTATGTTTGGTCTACATCCACTCAGAAAACCACTTTTGATTGGAGCCAAACAACAATACATTCTCTCAAATTTGGGTGGAGTTAAGTTTTTGTCAACTTTCAGAGCCAATGTAGAACCAGGGTTACATTTAACAACTGTAGAACAATAATCATACAATCTTCAGTATTGTTTAGCAATGTCAACTGTTAACAATGTTAATGCATGCTCTTTTGCCCTATAAACTTTATGCAGACTACATTCAATCCCACAATCCCTTTTGATCTTGTTTTTCAAACCCTCAACAGACACATTTGGATTATCTTTGACTGCCTCAAGTATCCTATTAGCTAGATACTTATAATCTGCTTGATTATTTTCAACTTTATAAGCACATGTGTATCTACCATTTAAGGTTTTTATTTGAAAATTTGTGGTTTTCTGAACTGAGGAGGCTTTCATTCTCCAATCACATCCGCTCTTACACTTGGCAGTTATCAATTTAGATTCATTTTGATGAATTGCAATTCATACCCCTTTCTTATAAACCAATCTTTCAACACATTTTTAAACAAATCTCTATTAGGGAACTTCATCCCAACAATCAACTCAAATTGGCTCATATCAGTATCTTCTGTCCACTCATCATTCTCCCCACCCCCTAAAGGATCTGCCTCAATCTCCCCCTTACTGTACCACTCCTCTCACCCCTACCCAAAACAGTATCTTCTTGTTCTAATCTCTCTGCCCTCTTTTTTTCTTTTGTTCCCTCAACAACCTTCTATACTTTTTGAATACATTCCTACCATGATTTGGAAACCTATCAACATCAGAATCAGCCCTGTATGATTCATTAGATGAATCATCATAATCAGTTTCTACCCCATCTCCATCTGTCCTATCCTCAGTACCTGCACAGCCCTCTGTTAAGCCCTCTCTCACACCATCTTGTCTACCCTCTCCAAATCCCTCAGTTAAACCATCCCTTCCCACTAAATCATCAGCATCACCAGTGCCCTCATTCCCCTGTCCTTCATCCTCTGGGTCTGCACTATCCACATTTCTCTGCCCATCATTACCCAATTTAGAATTATTTCTCTCAACCTCACTATCCACTGTTTTTTCATAACAAATAAAAGGGATTGATTCTTGTGTGGATATGACATTACCCTCACTATCCACACTAAGAAGAGGACCTGGATTGTCCTCAAAATATAAAGGAATGACTGACAATCCTTTATATTCCTTGAACAGATTCAACAAATCACTATCAGTGACACTTTCAAACCCATTTCAAGTTCAACCCCAGGAGAACAAGAATACACTTCTACATTACTGACTTTCCCATTAGATTTTTTATAAATTTCAAGCACATCATGAAAACAGAACTTATCAACATCTACTAGTGGTATATACACCCTCCACCCACCCACATATTTTAACTTGGGCATTTTCCAAAAATTACCTCCTACCCATGCATAAAAAATAAATGTGTCTGCAAAATCATCCATAATCTGGAAGAATAAAATAACAAAAAAACAAACATTCATTAAACTAATACCATTAACAACAACATTCATTAAACTACAAACAATTAACAAGGGAAAACATTTAACCACTTGATTTGACTGTTGGACAGAATAATAACATTCAAGTCATTCATTTCTCAAAACAATTATGTGTTGAGACAACACATACAGTCAAGAATGACATCAAATATGGACAAAATAAAAACATTTTGGTAATAGACATACTTTGTACAAAATAATAACATTAATACACAACCCATAACAAGTAGTTATGAAGTGGTAATCATTAACCAATCAGATCAGTTTTTTGAAATTTATGGTTCACAAAAATTAGTGGGAGGAAAAGCCCTAACATCCAAATCAAATATACAATAAACTCAGCAAATAGGGTTCATAACATCTAGATAAGAAATCAGCAAGGGTTACCAACAATGCAATTAGGGTTCCTAATTCTGCAATTACTCTAACATCAAATTCAAAGAACAACAAATCCCTTTTACATCTGCAATTAGGGTTCCTAATTCTGCAATTACCCTAACATCAAATTCAAAGAACAACAAATCCCTTTTACATCTGCAATTAGGGTTTACAACTGCTTATCGAACTCAAATATCATAAAATCTACAATTAGGGTTCATAAAATTGAAAAGGGAAGTCACTCTTACATAAAATTAAAATACAATTGAAGAATTCTCATTAAAATTTCCTCACAGAAGATTAAAAAAGATGACCAAATTTGCAGACTCTAAAATCGATTTTAGCGGGTTTTAAAAAAAATTACAAACTTACCTCTCTGCTCGTCTTTTTCGCTTCACATCAATTTCACAAACCATATGAGTTTTTCTCGCGCTTTCACATCAATTCTGGACTCGATTTTTTGAAATACTGGACCATTGGGCTCTCAATCGAACGAAATGGGAGTGGGGAGGTGAAACCTTAATTCTCCTCTCTCTGGCTCTCTCTTCATCCCAAACACTCTGTTTCTAACTGTGTAAGTGCAGTGGTTAATATTAAGGGTATAACGGGAAGTTCACAAAATTTTTTAACACCGTTAGCAACAGTTTTAAAATAGGGGACGTGAGCCGATTTTTTGTTAATCCAAGTGTAAATCTTGTCATTTCGAAAACATTGGGGGGGGAGTGATGCAAAATTTCCATAACACAGGGGGGTTTGGTACATTAAACCCTTTTCTTCAGATATAATGAAGGTACTGCGAGTCTGATTTTAAATCCCCTTCCTACATATGAGGTGCTAATCTAGATAGGGTCGTTTGGTTAGAGTGTAGCATCAATTTCTGTTTCCAGGCCCCATTGCATTAACTATTATCTGACAGATTATGTTTCTTAAAACACAAGAGTTATTTCAAAAAATTAAACGGATAAAGGGGCAGACTTTACAACATATTTTAATAGAACAAACATTAGGAATAGAAACTCCACATATTCTAACATTGGAAAAATCTTCATCATTAGATTAAACTGAACAATTAAAACCTTTTTCATTCAAAAAACAGAAAACTCGATTTCATCAAATACTGTAATAATGGAAGAAACAGAAAAGACAGAGTGTTGTAAAATAGTTTGATCGAACACATGTATATACATTAAACTTAGGTACTCATCCAGTCTGTTGAAGAGGGGAAAAATGAATGAAACCCTAACCCACCTTAAGAACCTAAACTGAAAAAATATAGGAAGAGGACTTTCAGAAATCATACATATAAGAAATTACCCAACCTTGTCCAGTAGATTACTCGATTTGATAGAGATAGTGGACTTACGTTTTGTATTCACAATCACGGTTCAAGAAAACTCTTCAAATGCGTAGACTAGGGCTCGACTCCGTCATCTCCATCATATAAATCATGGGTTCAAAATACTCTTCAAATGCGTAGACTAGGGATCCACTCCTCCATCTCCGTCAGGAAAATTGTGGGTTCAGTATGGTGGCTTTCCTGGGCGTTTTATTCCCCCATGGTGTCTGTTGAATGATGCAACTTCGTCGGGGATATAGATTATGGGCTCATCGTTTTTGAATTTGGAGGAGATATTTTATTTTCGCGGCTAGGGTTTGTTGGAGATGGAAGAGAAGTAGGGGCATATATTATTTATACCCTGCACATTTGTAAATAGGCCAAGCAACAAGGGTACTATAGTAATTAAAACATAGTATAACTGTTGGGCCACATGGGGAATATGAACCCACACTTATTGGTGGGTTGAGTAAACCATCCACCAAGAGAGCCTAATGACATATATTATCCCAACTTACAACCCGGGCCCTTAATCAAATTAATGACCCAACCCCCAATTCAAACTAAATATAAGGTAGGATGAAGGGTGTTTAGTTTCCCATCCCCTAATCCAAACTAGCCCTTATTATATTGATGGTTTGTTTTTAAATGATATCTCAACAATAGTAAGAACATTGTCTATCTTAGATTCGTTATTATTTCAACATGACCTAGTAATTAGAAATTAGAATAAAGATAACACTACAAAACATAACATTTTCCAATATAGAAACAACAAATACTACATTTGAATTTGTTGCTACAGAGTAGAATCAAAAAACAATATTTAACCAAAATTCATGATTTTAATATTAACGTGAACTATAAAAATTTGTCTGGTATATTAAAAAAAAATTGTTAAAAAAGAAGAAGTAAGAAAGGAAATGTCTATCCTACATCCATAGCCATAGGTAAAACTACCATTTAATTTGACTTAAAAAATATATATAAGAAAAATATTTTTTAGTCAATTTGAATGAAATTCTGGTTTTTTTGATGAAAAATGGGTAAATAACATCTTTTCTGATATGAAAATGAAATTAACAAATAATTCCCCAACATAAAATACCTTTTTAATGTTTATCAAATCAAATCAAATATAAAATGGAAATATTTTTCGAAAAAGAAAAAAAAGAAACACTTATTCCGGATCTGGATATACTCGTAACCAAACACACCTAATTCCGTGGAGATCAAATGTGAAGGCGGCCCTTTTCTTCTATAAATACCCCTCTATGCACTCATTTTTTGGTTTCGTTCACTAGCCTCCTCTTTCTGAAGGGGCGCAGCCAAAACACAAATTCCCTCAAAATTATTTCAACAAAATCAACTTTTAACAGAACTGAAAACCATTCAATTTAACCCAAAAGGTGGGAATTGAAGGAAATTCTTAGTTAGAAATCTTTGTTTCTTGAATCCAAAATCTCATAAGCCTAGAAACCCTAGATTTCGGTCGCGCCGGCCGCAATGGATCTACGGTTCCCCTTTTCTCCAGCGGAGGTCGCCAAAGTCCGCGTTGTCCAATTCGGCATACTCAGCCCCGATGAAATTGTAATTCTTGCTATTTCTTGTTCAGTTTAGTAATGATAGAGTTGTCAGTGGATTTTTCTTTGAATCAGTGAATAATGTCTGTGTGAATTTGTTTTTTGTAGAGACAAATGTCGGTTGTGCATATAGAGCACAGCGAGACGACGGAGAGAGGGAAGCCGAAGATTGGTGGTTTGAGCGACCCGCGGCTGGGGACAATTGACCGGAAGATGAAGTGCGAGACTTGTATGGCTAACATGGCTGATTGCCCCGGTCACTTTGGTCACCTTGAGCTCGCAAAACCGATGTTTCACATTGGATTCATGAAGACTGTGCTTAGTATTCTTCGTAGTGTTTGCTTCAATTGCTCCAAGATTTTGGCTGATGAGGTTTGTCTCGTATCTGAGTTAGTAAATTGAACATTATCGAATGATTATTGAGTGATTTTCACACTGAGCTCTCACACTGAGCTCCTTTAAAGAATGTTTTTCTTTACAAATCATGGTTCTTTATTATTGTTTGTTTGATGAGAACCTTTTCTGTGCAGCTTAATGACTTGTATATATGTATTTAGGGAAAGGAAAACTCTGGTCTTTTTGAATCTTAATTGCCAGGTGAAGTGCACTCATGAATGAACAGTAATTTTGATTGGTAATTGACTCAGTTTTGTTGCAAATGAAATTCAACTGCCTATGTCCATTAATGATTTGAAACAAATTATGTTGATCAATTGTATACTTGATCCGAGCTTTTTTTTTTTTTGTGACTTACGGTGTGTAAAGATATAGTCAACTGACACTTTTGATGGAATATTGTATGCATATATTTCATGTGGTCACCTTTTCTTTTTTATTAATAGTTGGAAACCAATTTTTGTTTCACAAACCTCAACATTAATATGCTCTTCTTAGCTTCTAATGTGATCACATTGGTTTCATTGTTTGGTGAAATTTTGTGTAGTTTTCAATTTTGAAAACCTCCCCATTCTGCATACTAAGAGTTTCTTAATGATAGGTGTTAAGAATAATACACACAACTGCAGATAAATTTACTGAGTTTAACGTTGAGAAGTGTTGTGAAGTATCTACCCCAATAAATGTTGCTACTTATAAGACTTTATAATCTTCTGTAGTAATTTAGTAGTTGGCTTGGTTTTAAAATCAAATTTCTTTTTGAGTTTTTCGTGGTATGGTACATCAAGATGTCATGTACAAATCAAAGTATAAATCTGATGAAAAGATTTCTACAAATATGTTTAAAGGAGAAACCTTTTAATTCATTGTTTTAGAGTGTCCATTTGGGCTGTGACTTGTTTCCATAACGCCATGAATATTGTGAAACTAAGACACTTGCAGCTTAAGCCCCAACTAATGATTGAATTTTGGAGTTAAGCCTACATAAGATGGATTTGCTTATATGGAATTGCATAATGATAAATTAGACACCGCTTGATGTGTTCTGTGATCTGGATTCATCTGTCTCTATGTCAGAGTGTCTTTCCTATAAAAGCCATTACTTTTTTTTTTGGTGCCCTGAAAGCATGAACTCTTCCTGAAATAAGGTACATGTATGAGGCAATTTCACCAGCAACAGTTCATTTTCTACGACTATTATTTATTAGGCGTTTTTTCATGTTTCATAGGATGAGCCAAAGTTCAAGCAAGCCATGAGAATAAGGAACCCTAAAAATAGACTAAAGAAGATATTAGATGCATGCAAAAACAAATCCAAATGTGAGGGAGGTGATGACATTGATGTGCATGGACACGATACTGATGAACCCGTGAAGAAAAGTAGGGGTGGATGTGGTGCTCAGCAACCGAAAATTTCTATTGATGGGATGAAGATGGTTGCTGAATACAAGATTCAAAAGAAGAAAAATGATGACCCTGAGCAAATGCCTGAACCTGTTGAAAGGAAACAACTTCTCTCTGCAGAGAAGGTATCATATACCTCACTCATGTGGGAAAAAAAGGGGCGTTTACATAGGTTGATGTGTGTTGCTAATCCTAGTATCTTCTAATTGCTATTCATTTCAGGTTCTTAGTATTCTGAAAAGAATAACCGATGAAGATTGTCAATTATTGGGTTTGAATCCTAAATATGCTCGCCCAGACTGGATGATTCTTCAAGTTCTTCCAATTCCTCCTCCTCCAGTCAGACCTTCTGTAATGATGGATACTTCATCCAGGAGTGAGGCATGCTTTTTCCACTTGATCTCTACAATTTTCACTGGCTTGTACTACCCTGAATTATTAGACTACGTTTGATATTTCTGTGGGTCAAATAAGTATGTCAGGTCTGTTCATACGAAAATTGATGAAGTTGTAGTGCCACTTTCAAGGTTCTGGTTTTTAAGTTGTGAAGAATCTGAATTTTGTACTCTTAATGCAGGATGATTTAACTCATCAACTGGCAATGATCATTAGGCATAATGAGAACTTGAAGAGACAGGAGCGAAATGGGGCTCCTGCTCACATCATCTCAGAGTTTGCACAACTTCTGCAGTTCCATGTGGCCACATACTTTGACAATGATTTGCCTGGACAACCAAGGGTATGGTCTTCTACTTATTGATTCTATGTATGATATTCTTTAGTACCATCTAACCAATGAAACTCTTTGGTATACTCTAGGCTACACAAAGATCTGGTAGGCCAATCAAATCAATATGTAGCAGGCTAAAGGCAAAAGAAGGTAGGATCCGGGGTAACCTGATGGGCAAGAGAGTAGATTTTTCAGCTCGGACTGTTATCACACCGGACCCAACCATCAATATAGATCAACTGGGTGTACCTTGGAGTATTGCCCTAAATCTCACATATCCAGAAACTGTGACTCCATATAACATTGAAAGGTATCACTTTTTGCTATGTTCTTTGATTTTTACCCTCCTGTACCTTTTTTAAAATTTTCTATTAAGCAGAAGTTTTCTTTAAAAAAAAAGGTTGAAGGAGCTTGTGGAAAATGGACCTCATCCTCCTCCTGGAAAAACTGGTGCAAAGTATATTATTAGGGATGATGGACAGAGGCTTGATCTCCGGTACTTGAAGAAAAGCAGTGATCAGCATCTAGAACTTGGATACAAAGTGAGAATCTATGCTCTATTATGCATAAGAATGTTCCAGCAATAGAGTGATTATTGTGTGCCTCATTTCTGTCGTTAATTATGCAGGTGGAGCGACACTTAAATGATGGAGACTTCGTCTTGTTTAATAGGCAACCGAGTCTTCATAAAATGTCCATAATGGGTCATCGAATCAAAATCATGCCTTACTCAACCTTCCGCTTGAACTTGTCTGTTACGTCACCCTACAATGCTGATTTTGATGGGGACGAAATGAACATGCACGTTCCCCAGTCATTTGAAACAAGAGCTGAAGTGCTGGAACTGATGATGGTCCCAAAATGCATTGTGTCACCCCAAGCAAATCGGCCTGTGATGGGAATTGTGCAGGATACACTTTTAGGATGTCGCAAAATTACCAAGAGGGATACATTTATTGAAAAAGTAAGTTCTGGTCTTCCCTTGTTTAAGTAGTATATCATCCACCTGTTTTATGAAATTGCTATCTTTGTCATATGCAGGATGTTTTTATGAACACTCTGATGTGGTGGGAGGATTTTGATGGCAAAGTACCTGCTCCAGCAATTCTGAAACCTAGGCCTCTTTGGACGGGAAAGCAAGTGTTTAATTTAATTATACCAAGACAGATAAATCTGCTAAGGTATTCAGCATGGCATCAAGAAACTGAAAAAGGATTTATTACTCCCGGGGATACTCAAGTACGAATAGAAAAAGGAGAGTTGCTTTCTGGCACTTTATGCAAGAAAACACTTGGGACATCCACTGGAAGTCTGATACACGTTATCTGGTTTGTTCTTTTCTAGTTCTTTTATCTAAATCAGTGGCTGCAATTTATTTGTTTAGAAAGTGTAACAATTAACGAAAATTACATAGATTTAATGGTTGCAAGTCCTATGTACCCCCTTACATACCAAATATTTTTTGCTGTTATTCTTGTGATGTCCCTAAATAAAGCTTAAAGTTGTAATATTTAATTGTTGTTTTGTGTTTATTTAATGGTTCCAGGGAAGAGGTGGGGCCAGATGCAGCTCGCAAATTTTTGGGACATACACAATGGCTCGTCAATTATTGGCTTTTACAGAATGCGTTTAGCATAGGAATTGGTGATACTATTGCTGATGATGCCACAATGAAGAAGATCACTGAAACCATTTCTAATGCAAAGAACCAGGTGAATGACCTTATTAGGGCTGCTCAAGAAAAGCAGTTGGAGGCTGAACCTGGCCGAACAATGATGGAATCCTTTGAAAACAGAGTGAATCAGGTTTGATTGAACATTTTCGTTTGCTTGTCCCAACAGCTTGATAGTGCCTGGTGGCTGATGTGTGTTTTGTGCCTTTAGGTGTTGAATAAGGCCCGTGATGATGCTGGAAGTAGTGCCCAGAAGAGCTTGTCAGAAAGTAATAACCTCAAGGCTATGGTTACTGCAGGATCTAAGGGAAGTTTTATTAACATTTCTCAGATGACTGCATGTGTGGGGCAGCAGAATGTTGAAGGCAAACGAATTCCTTTCGGATTTGTCGATCGTACTTTACCACACTTCACCAAAGATGATTATGGTCCAGAAAGTCGTGGGTTTGTGGAGAACTCATATCTTCGGGGACTGAGTCCTCAAGAGTTTTTCTTCCATGCCATGGGTGGTAGGGAAGGTCTTATTGATACTGCAGTGAAAACTTCTGAGACTGGATATATCCAGAGGCGATTGGTGAAGGCTATGGAAGATATAATGGTTAAGTATGATGGGACTGTTAGGAATTCCTTAGGCGATGTGATTCAGTTTCTCTATGGGGAAGATGGTATGGATGCAGTTTGGATTGAATCACAGCCGCTGGAGTCACTGAAGCTGAAGAAAGCGAATTTCAATGACATATATAAATATGAGATTGATAATCCGAATTGGAATCCTAACTACATGTTGCCTGAGGCTGTGGAAGATCTGAAAACTATTCGTGAAATTCGCAGTGTGTTTGATGCAGAGGTTCAGAAACTTGAAGCTGACAGGTATCAACTTGGGACAGAGATTGCAACCACGGGTGACAACTCTTGGCCCCTACCTGTTAATATCAAGAGGCTGGTCTTAAATGCACAAAAGACCTTTAAAGTTGATTTCCGAAGGCCTTCAGATATGCATCCAATGGAGATTGTGGAAGCTGTTGATAAGTTACAAGAAAGACTTAAGGTGGTCGTTGGTGATGATTATCTGAGTATGGAAGCCCAGAAGAATGCTACTCTTTTCTTCAATATATTGCTTCGCAGTGCTTTAGCAAGTAAAAGGGTTTTGAAGGAGTACAGACTTACCCGTGAAGCTTTTGAATGGGTTATCGGTGAGATAGAATCTCGTTTTCTGCAGTCACTTGTTGCAGCTGGAGAAATGATAGGATGCGTTGCTGCACAATCAATTGGTGAACCTGCTACGCAGATGACTCTTAACACGTTCCATTATGCTGGTGTGAGTGCCAAGAATGTTACCTTAGGTGTACCGAGGTTGAGGGAGATTATAAATGTTGCTAAGAAAATCAAAACACCCTCTCTCTCTGTATATTTGAAGCCTGATGTGAGTAAAACTAAGGAGAGGGCCAAAAATGTCCAGTGTGCTCTAGAATATACTACTTTACGGAGTGTGACACAAGCCACAGAGGTATGGTATGATCCAGATCCTATGAGCACTATTATTGAGGAGGATGTCGAATTTGTTAAATCCTACTATGAGATGCCAGACGAAGAGATTGATCCTGACAAGATCTCTCCTTGGTTGCTTCGCATAGAGTTGAACAGAGAAATGATGGTGGATAAGAAACTCAGCATGGCAGATATCGCAGAGAAGATAAATCTTGAATTTGATGATGATCTGACATGCATATTCAATGATGATAATGCTGAAAAGCTTATCCTTCGTATTCGTATCATGAATGATGAAGCCCCCAAGGGTGAATTGAATGATGAATCGGCTGAGGATGATGTGTTCCTAAAAAAGATTGAGAGTAACATGCTTACAGAAATGGCTCTTCGAGGAATACCAGATATTAACAAGGTGTTCATAAAGAACAGTAAGCTTAATAAGTTTGACGAGGATGATGGATTCAAGGCAGAGAACGAGTGGATGCTGGACACAGAAGGTGTTAATCTTTTAGCTGTTATATGTCATGAAGATGTGGATGAGAAGAGGACTACAAGCAATCACTTGATTGAGGTTATTGAAGTTCTTGGAATTGAGGCAGTTCGAAGATCTTTGCTCGATGAGTTGCGTGTCGTCATATCTTTTGATGGGTCTTATGTGAACTATCGACATTTGGCAATATTGTGTGATACCATGACATATCGTGGTCACTTGATGGCCATCACTCGTCATGGCATTAACCGCAATGATACTGGCCCCATGATGAGATGCTCATTTGAAGAAACAGTAGACATTCTACTTGATGCTGCTGTCTTTGCAGAAACAGATTACCTAAGGGGTGTCACTGAGAATATCATGTTGGGTCAACTTGCACCCATTGGTACAGGAGATTGCGCTTTGTATCTGAATGAAGAGATGCTTAAGCAAGCAATTGAGATCCCTTTACCCAGTTATATGGAAGGTTCACTGGATTTTGGCATGACTCCTGCCCGTTCACCACACATGGGAACGCCATACCATGACGGCATGATGTCACCAAGTTATTTGTTGAGCCCAAATGTTCGGTTATCACCTGTTTCAGATGCTCAATTTTCTCCTTACGTTCATGGGATGGCCTTTTCGCCTACATTATCTCCTGGATACAGCCCATCATCTCCAGGATACAGCCCATCATCTCCTGGATATAGTCCTACATCCCCCGGTTACAGCCCGACTTCCCCTGGTTACAGCCCGACTTCTCCAACGTACAGTCCTAGTTCTCCTGGGTATAGCCCTACCAGCCCTGCATATTCTCCCACAAGCCCATCCTATTCACCTACTTCCCCTACATACAGTCCAACATCTCCTAGCTATAGCCCAACATCTCCAAGTTACAGTCCTACATCTCCTAGCTATAGCCCAACCTCCCCAGCATATAGCCCTACCTCCCCTGCATATAGCCCCACATCTCCCGCTTACAGCCCCACTTCTCCCTCTTACAGTCCCACTTCTCCGTCATACAGTCCCACTTCTCCCTCTTACAGTCCTACTTCTCCGTCATACAGCCCAACCTCTCCATCATACAGCCCAACTTCACCTTCCTATAGCCCAACCTCACCTGCCTATAGTCCCACATCACCTGGTTACAGTCCCACATCACCAAGTTACAGTCCTACGTCACCAAGTTACAGTCCTACATCTCCCAGTTATAACCCTTCAGCTAGGTACAGCCCTTCTCTGGCATATTCACCTACAAGTCCGAAGATCACACCTTCAAGCCCATACAGTCCTTCATCTCCAAGTTACAGGTAATTTGGCAAAACATGGTTATAGTTTTTCCTGTACATGGTTGTTAACTATTACATTAAAGAATATAGACTTGGTCTAGTGCATGAATGTTACTTACACTTACACTGGATAGCGTAAGGATAGCTTAAGGTTCATTATACTGTTTGATTGATCAAGTTCACCCCTGCCTTTGATTCTCCTTTTTAATTCTATTTAGTCGATAAATTAGGAATAAGTGATTTTGACATTGCTCTCTTTCTAAATACTTTATTTTACTTTCTCCTTCTGCTATTCAACATGGGATTGACATATTACTGTTTCTGTTGTTTGCAGCCCAACATCACCTTCTTATTCACCAACATCTCCATCTTATTCTCCTTCGAGTCCAAGTTACAGTCCTAGCAGGTAAATTCATTATGGCATTGCTTTAGTTAAGGGCTTATAAAGAAAACAAACAGGGCTTACAATTACCTAATTAGTTTGAGCAAGTACTATATAGCTTTGGCTCTATAAAATAGAAAAGGTGCATTCAAGCTGCCAAAATAAATCACCAAGACGTAACTGATGTTTCATAAAAATATATCTATTTGTTGCTTTTCGTTGAACTGGTTTCGATCATTTTTGCCAAGCGTTCCTACTAATGTCACCTAAATTTTTTAATTTGGTGGGTGAGATTTCAGTGTGAAAAGAAGAGAGGTTGAGATTTTTACCATGTGGAATGGAGAATAGATTGCATGTTCATGTACTCAGCTTAAATAGAGTTCATTTTCTTCATCCATAAATATCCGAATCATTTTTAATGATTATGTTGATCTTTAGTTTGACTCAAGGAGAATGCTCCTATCATTTTTAATGATTATGTTGATCTTTAGTTTGACTCGCCTTCTTGGTAATATTTGATTGAAAGTAGTTCCATCACTATTCTCATTGAAAGGAGTTCCCATTTGTCAGTATCATTTTAATTCCTCATTGAAGTTCATTGTTAGTAGATGAAACAGAAAAAATAACTTTTTAGGCGGGTGAATTCATTTTAAATGTCGCGAGCATATGTTGATTATTTTTCAGACTATTAGCTCTGTAACTAGTGAAATTCAATTTTTCAGCCCGTATAACAATTCTGGAGTAAGCCCGGGATATAGTCCAAGCTCTCCACAGTACAGGTGAGTACATACATACTGTCTGAATACTAATGATGCAAGGACCTTAGTTTCCTTCATTTCATGCCTAAACTTCTTTTCTTGTTTTGCTGTCTACAGCCCGAGTGCTGGATATTCACCTAGCGTGCCAGGGTACTCTCCATCGTCGAACAGCCAATACTCGACCCAAATGAACGACAAAGACGATAAGAGTGTTAAGGATGACAAGAATGGCCCCTGAAGGGAATAAAGCCTTGCTGTTTCCATTTGTGGTTGAGGAAGATTAAACTGAATAAGTTTTTCTTCTGTGTAGATTTTGCTTGTGGACTGAGTGTTTTATTTATAATTTTATATAGTTGACAGTTGGTCGACATGTTAAGAACAATGTTTGTATGGAAATTTTTGGACTTAAAGCCCAAATTCATCCCACATTTGAATTCAATGTCCTGGACTAGTTATAGATCTATCTACATATTTAGAAAAATTGAGAATGTATTTACTTTTGTGAAAAAGAGATGACATTGTTGTTTTTAAACATAATGCCATTCGTCCTGGACTTAAAGCCATGTTTCTATGATTAAAAATAGTTTTGATTTTTTTTTTGGTTTTGTTTTTTGTGGGTGGGTGGTATGATAAAATTATGAGTGTAAAAATAATGATGATGATGCTATTCGATCAATTAATGTGAATTGGGAGATGAAGATCATTGAAAACTAATTAGTGAAAAGAGTTTCTGGTGATTTTTTCACAAAAAAAGAAGTTGCAGGTTTTATTTCCACTTATGGACAAACCCTATTATTAATTTTACACCGAATAACAAACATTATGACATTTTTCAAAGATTTTTCATTGAAAATCTGTAGTTTGAATTATTATGTAACTAACATATAAAATCTGTTTAAACTTTCTTTTAGCTTTTTTATATATCATTTCAGATTTATTTAAAAGAACATATAAAATTACATGGGTAAAATCCTTTTTTTCTCATAATCGCAGTGTCTTTCAATTTTGGTCACATAATTATCACAATTTTCAAAGTAGTCCTATAATTTAAGAATTTGTCTGATTTCAGTTCAATTTTGATGAATTTCGTTGATAAATGTTATGTGTCAAAATTTTATTGGTGGAATGCCAAAATCAAAATCCTAATAAGAATTTTGACACTCGACATTTACCAGCAAAATTTAAAAATTTTCAGGTAAAATAAAATTGAAGTCTGATTGATTTTTAAATTGAAAGATTAAATCAAAAATCGTGATAATAATAAAATCAAAATTAAACATCATAGATATAGTTATGAGATAAAAATGATTTCTAACCCAAAAGTACAAGATTACCCAATACATTATCAAGGCCCAACGATCATGGGCTTATTACCATATTCCAATATATGGCCCAAAAAAAATACATTGAGGCCCAAGCCTGCTATATGATGTGCAAATAAAACCTAATTTAATCAAATTTATAATATTATTAATTAATAAATTAAAAGGAAAAATCTAACAGTGCACGCACACGAGCTCCATGGACAAACGACAATAAATGTCCAAATTTCAGATTAACATTACACACACTCTCTCCCCCTTTCTCACTCCTCACTTTCTCTCTCTTTATACTCAGCATTGCGGCTAGGGTTCCACGAAACCCTACTTTCTCTCCTTTCTCTATACTCTCCACCGTTTCTAGATCTGTATGTCTCGTTTCCGGCTACAATGAGTGAAGAGCTTGATTGACGGTTTTACTTGAGAGTAATCTGAAAGCTAGGGGTTTTCCATTGGTGCTGTGGGGGGAGAAATGGCGACGGCGAATCCATTTGATTTGCTGGGAGACGATGACACGGAGGATCCGTTGCAGCTGATTGCTGCCCAGCAGCAGAAGGTTGAGCCGAAGAAAGCCGTAGCTCCGTCGGCTAAGTCGGCGGCGGCTGGAGATAAGCCGAATAATAAGACGGCGGCTCAGTCTAAGCTCCCTACCAAGCCTCTCCCCCCGGCTCAAGCTGGTGAGAGCTCTTATCTTCTTTTGTGAAATCATAATGAAGAAAACGATTCCTTTTTGTTTAATAACGGTTATTACATTGATAAATTGAGCATGGGGTGAGTGTTATTGATGTTATATGAAACATTTTAGTGAAGCAGAAAATGATTTTCCTAGTGTATGTATGGAGATAATTCTGTAGAGCTGAAATATGAAAATTTGGATTTTTTTTTTTCTAATGTTTGATGGCTTTTGTGGTTATTAGTGTTATTGAATCGAAGTTTCAGCCATTCCTTGCTAGGTCTTGTCTATGGATTAGAATAGGGAAATGCATAATAATATATTTGTTCATTTTTGTTTCAAGTCGTGTTAATTTTCAGTGTTCCCTCTACTTTTATTGACAGTGAACTCATATTTTAGCAAATGGTGTGAAGGTTATACTAAAATAGTGGCTGCATATAATGTCATTTTAATATACCATCTGATTGGGAAGTTTTTGTTTCTTGCTAATAACATGTGGATCAACACTAACGAATTTCTGTTATTTACAAGTATGTATTATTTTGTTTTATTTACCATTAATCAACAATTCAACATAATATGTCTATCGAAAAAGTTAGATTTTGGATTAGTTACTTTGGAAGTGATGGTTTTTGTAGAAATCTCATTTCAATAAAATTATATGGAGTTGTAACTGACTTTGTGTCTTTGTTTGGAGGAAGATAAAAATAGAACATTATTGGAGGTTTATGAGTCTTAAATTTTAAGGAGGTCAGCATAGTTGCACTGAGCATAGATTTGTCCTTTCAAGAAATGTCACATGTAATATATGCCTGCGTATTTTGTTTTGGGGCACTTCTGGATTTGACTTTTTATAACTTTTGAATTTATTGTAAAACAAAAGGTTCATTGATTATGTCTTTAACACGTGTCTTTGCTCTCATTGTTTAACATTCTAATGGAATGATGTCATGGCTTTAGATGTGTGCTATGTGCCTTTGCACTGAAGCGTCAGAATCTATATTTCTGATTTGCTTGATTTCGTTGAGAGCGTGTATAATCTTTTCACATTTGACGACTGGTTTTATGGAGGAATTATTTGCTTTTTTGATTCTATAAATCCGTCTATCGATTTATTATCAATTTGATTTGATTCTTAACCATGTTTTGCATGTTTTACTATTCATACATTCACCAACATTTTTGCTTGTACATTTGAGTAGTCAGAGAGTCAAAATCTGAGTCTGCCCGAGGTGGCCGTGGTGGAGGACACAGTTATGGTCGTGGCCGTGGTGCTGGTAGTGGGTCCTACAGAGACTCAACCCACAATGAATTTTCTCATGGAAACAGGGAAATATCTGCTGGTCAAGGCGCATCAGATGAGACTGATGCTGGAAAACCTTATGAAAGACGTGGCTATGGTGGTCGCCGAGGTGGTTTCAACAATGGAGAAGTAGGAGAAGGTGACCTTGACCGTCCTCGTAGGCAATATGATCGTCGCAGTGGAAGTGTTGGAGGGTACATATTTGTTTCTGCTGGTTTTGTTTCCATTTGGTTATTTTGTTTGGTTGTGGCATTGTTAGTGAGATAAATTATATCTCTGTGCAGACATGAGATAAAACGAGAAGGAGCTGGCCGAGGGAACTGGGGAACTCAAGCTGATGAGTTGGTTCAGTGAGTATTCCCTTGTTGTCTTTGCCATTAGACTCAATTATTAATATGGTGGCAATTACATTCATCTTTTCTGCTAGGCTACTGTTTTCTAAATACCTTCTTTCTATAGAGTGGCCGAGGGAGTTGGTGAAGGTGAGAAACTTCTGGATGCCGAAAGGCCCTCTGGCAAGGAGGGTGCTGCAGTAGATGGAGACAAGGATGCTGCAATTAATGAAGTTGAAGAGAAGGAACCTGAGGATAAAGTAACGAGCAAATTTATGATTACTTGTGTGATGTGCTTTTAAATTTGTGGCATGAATTCTTGAAACTGTTTCATTTCAAATTCATCAATCCAAATGCAACATGAATGAGTTTAAAATTTGGAAATTGAACCAATTTAAGCTAAATTTTGCTGAGGTAGCTAGCAAGTTGGTGTATATGTATGGATATATTGATTACTCTATTTTAAGCTAGTGTTGTATGTCATATTTTACGTACATATACAAATGCATATTATTATATATTATATATATGACTATCAAGTTTATAGTTAGTGGATCCCTTTCTCTTTTGGATATTCAGCTTAGGACTTAGATAAATTATGCAGTCCTTTTATGAATGATAATTGAATTCTTATATGGACCATGGATTAAGTTATGTCTGTTTTTGTTATAAAGAAATTAATGAGTTCATGGGATATGTTTTAAATTTTTGATCAAGGTTCATAGCAAGTTGTTTTTCTACTAGTCTATTGTATTCAATTGCTCATCCTAAAACCCCTTCCATTAATTTGGAGACATAATTTCATTTGGATGCCTTGTTGCCATTAATAATATGAGATTGCGCAACCTGGGTTTATAATGCTATGGTGTTAACCTTCAAATTTGTCTTAACTCTTTACAGCTTAATTTCATGCACTTGCTGATCAGTAGACTGATTTATAGAGCTTAAACCTGTTTTATCTTAGAATTGCGTCCTTAGCCACGACCCGACTTTTTAAAATATCTGTTTTATATCCATCTTTAGGAGATGACATTGGAAGAGTATGAGAAGATTCTGGAAGAGAAAAGGAAGGCTCTACAGGCCCTCAAAACTGAGAGCAACAGGAAGGTTGATGTGAAAGAGTTCGAGTCCATGCAACAACTCTCAAACAAGAAAACTAATGATGATATATTCATCAAGCTGGTAACTCCACTTGATACTTCCTACATATTGAATTCATAGTTGTCTCTCTTCTTAACGTTTATTTTAGGCTGTGCTTCTAGATGTTATAAGATATTGTAGCAAACCATTTAATGGTCCAATTATGTAGGGTTCCGAGAAGGATAAAAAGAAAGAGTTAGCCGAAAGAGAGGAAAAAGCCAAAAAGGTACAATTTGGCTTATACAATCTAAATGAAATCATGCATGAACCATCATCGATTCATCATTTAAAACAGTACATTTTTCTTTTGAATGGTATAGTCTGTGAGCATCAACGAGTTCTTGAAGCCTGTTGATGGTGAAAGATCCTACAACTCGGGCGGTCGGGGTCGGGGTCGTGGCCGTGGTTCTCGAGGAGGTTACAGTGGAGTCAGCGAAACGAGCAATGCCAAAGCAGCACCTGCAATCGAGGATCCGGGCCAGTTCCCTACCCTAGGTGGCAAGTGAGATGTTTTCTTGTCTCCTGTGAATCGAGATCTTTCCTATGTTGAGCAGGAGTTTAACTGGAATAATGTTCTCTGTATCAAAAGAGTTCATAAATTTTATGCTTTAAATGTATATCTAAGTCGTTTTCACTTGATTCTCATGTAATATTTTCTCTATTACTATGCTATGTTTTTCCTTCTTTTTTTGTTTTGTTTTTTTTTCTGTTTTTTTTTTTAATAGTTAGGGCTACTTTGGACCATTTGTGACTCCATGTTTGTTACTCAGTTTTGTTTTGAATATGGAAGATATTCTGTTTAGTTGATATTTTTCCAATAATATTGCATCAAGTCTTTGGGGAAAAATGTGTCACTATTTCTACTTGCAAATCAAAATGACATGGGTTAATTTTATAAAAGTTATAATTTGTTTTTAGAATATACTGAATTTTATTTGGCCTAATGAATGGAGAAGTCAACGATTAAAATTGTGGAAAGAAAGAAAATAAACTGAAGAAAGATTAAAACAATTGTGGAAAGAATGGAGAAGTCAACGATTAAAAATTGTGGAAAGAAAGATTAAAAAAAATTGTGGAAAGAAAGAAATTGTGGAAAGAAAGAAATTGTGGAAAGGAAGAAAATAAACGAAAAGGTAATAATTTTATGACAAAAAAAATTGAAATAGTCCTTCATCACTTAAAATAGTTATTATTATTTTTTTTTTGTAATTTATCAACTAAAATCCTGTTCTTATCCAAAATTTAATAGAATGATTTGAAAAAAGAATGCACTTTTAACTTATTTGAATTTCTATTTGATAAAAAACTGTTTGAAATCCAATGTTTAATTGAATGGATTGAGTTCAATCTCAATTTCAAGCTCGAGAATTTTATAAAACCTAACTCGAGTTAGATGATAAGTCATTTATGATCAAATTCGAGTCACTCATAATTTTTAATAAAATTAAAATCTAACTGAGCTTATTGTGAGCTTATTGTGCGAGTCACTCATAATTTTTAATAAAATTAAAATCTAACTGAGCTTATTATCACGAACTTGTTCTCTTAACACGTCTCGTGCGACACTTAACTCCTTTCCACCCCTCGCGGTAACTAAATCAGCCACTTAACTCCACTTAACTCCTTTCCACCCCTCGCGGTAACTAAATCAGCCACTTAACTCCTTTTTGCCCTCACGGTAACTAAGTCAGCCACGCTGAACTAAGTGTGTGCTAAGTAAAGAACGCACAAAGATAATGAGAAAACTAATGTATTCACTTAAATTCAAAGTCCTTAACTAAAAACTTCCTATTCTGGATGATTCTCTTTACAAGTGGACTAAGAAGATGGATTAAATACTTGGCCAATTTGTGGGCTACGCTTAGACTATATTTATCAGTGACACTCATCCAACTCAACCCACAAATAAAATATTAATTTCTTTCCCTTCCACTTACACAATCCACAACTCAACCAAATTCCAGCTTTTTATACTTTATTAGTGACACCAACTCAATCCAACCCAATACCTTTTTCTCATTATTTAATAATTGTATTTTATTTTGTGAACCTTTTATTTTATTTTTAAAAGATGTGAGGAATAGATGAAAAAATATTTGATATATTAATTCCGCATTATAATAAGAAAATTGTTTTACCATACACTTAAAATAATATACAAACAAAATAACTAAATCAAAATTACAATAATTGGAATACGAAGTCGAAAAGAAATAAAATCAAGTTACAAATAGATGCATAATTACAAATATAAAAGGTACAAATTATATAATTAATTATCAATGCCAAGTTTTTGCCAAAAATGTTCAATCAAGTTGTTTTTAAGAGCGTTATGAACTTCTCCATGTTAATATGATAATATTGGACTTTATTTGTAGAGAAAAAAATTATAAATTTTGATAATTTTTTTTTAATAAAAATTATTTTCAATATCAACAATTTAAATTATATCAAAATATATTTATCATCACCAATCAAATGATGACATGTGTCATTAATAAATAAAAAGAGAAGATTGTGACATTGGTCAATATCATGACATTCATGATATTTTTAAACTTTTTTTCTTTTATTTTATTTTGTTAAAGTTTTATTTTATATCGTAACAGCCTAATGGGTGACGCCAATAAAGATGGTCTTTGATGGAAAATATGCATGTTAGGCCCAAAGTGGTATTCTTAGTTATTAAAGTTTGATTGAGTTTGAAACCACAAAATAGTAAACAACCAATTCAGACCTTTTACTATTCGGCTCGATTTTGATCAATTTTTTTAGATTGCTAGAGTACTTTACACATCATATTTTATTGATTATCACAGTTTTTTTTTTAAATATATGTTGAAAATTTGATGGTGATTTTCACAAATTTGAAAAATCATTCTATAATTCGATTAAAGGCAGAAAGTGGAAAGTAAATGTAATTAACGGCAAAGTTGTTGAGCAGCAGTTCAACCAGAAGAAGAAAAAAAAGGGTAAAGAAGAGTCAATTCTACCCTAATCAATTATTACACATTTGCCCCAAATCTTTCACACACAGTACATGCGCATTTTATCACGCACAATTACAGCTATTCCTTGTGGGAAACGCACTTGTTGATTTATTATTGTGTTTCATATTTCTCCTGGTGTTCTTATTCAACAGATCGGAGTTTTACTCTGTTGATTTGTTCGATGGCTTCGAAAAGGATCTTGAAGGAATTGAAAGATTTGCAGAAAGACCCCCCTACTTCTTGCAGCGCTGGTACAGTTTATCCCTTATTTTATTTTTTGGCCCTTTAGTTTTCTTGGATGTTTCATTTTTGTAGAATGTGGGTTTGTGGATATTTTTTGTTTTAGCCATTTGTTGCATATTAGAGAAGTTATTTTTCATTGTATATTATGTGGTTCTGCGATGTTTTTACTGAAGAAGAAGAAACGTTTTTGTCTTGGTATTGGTTTTGTGTCTTTTTTTTTTTTTTGGGTAAGGGGGTTTTGTATCTGTGTTTTTATCTGTGAATTGTTGGTTAGTTGTATCATCTTGGAAATGTTTTTCAAGTTAAAAAGTGTTTATGGAAATATTAAGCTTGAGAAATTCGGATTAGGTGAAACAATTTTTCTGAAGTGTGGTTTTCATGAAAATTCAGTTGTTTCTTTTATATGTTCTTGAAATGGTAGTATGTGTGAATTCTGAACTAACATCCATGAAAAAGATGGTTCTAATCTGAATTTGTCCATTTTAACTCCATGACGCTTAGTAAACTTACATCGATTAGGTCTTTTTCCTATAAGGCATTGCCTTCAGTATATATCAAAGGTATTTCACAATCCGTAGATGAATACTAAAATCAGTAGGTTCATTATTCAGCTTTGCTATTTCTTTATTGCCTCATGATCTTGGAGAATCAATCAAATAACATGATGTTCTTGTCAGTTACTACAATGACTTAATTTCGCTTGTTTGATTCAATTTCCAATTGTTGATGGATAGTCACAAGTGTGAGTACTAGATGGAGATATGAATGGTTTTCATTGTCGTTGACACAGGACCTGTTGGTGAGGATATGTTTCACTGGCAAGCTACTATAATGGGACCTCAAGATAGTCCATATGCCGGGGGAGTTTTTCTAGTCACTATTCATTTTCCCCCTGATTACCCATTTAAACCTCCAAAGGTACGTCAACATATTCTCAGATTATCAACCACATCGCTTTTAGACAGTTTGTTGTGATTCTGTCTTACTGTCATTTTCTTTGTTTAGGTTTTTGTTATTAAACATTCTGTTGAATTGATACTCTATCATTCATTTTATTCTGTTGAATATATTTTGTATCAGAGCCTAGCACTTTTGATCTCTATTTATTGATGGAGTTAGATCTTCCTTGGTGATGATTTTCTTCTAGTTTTCATAGGTTTTATAATATCATCATGTCTTTACAGGATGAATTCTAGCATTCAGTATTTTATAATTTTATAACTTGAACAAGAAAGCTCGAAATTTTACACTCTCACCGGTTTGACATATATATAGAGCTATTTTAATTCTGATACCCGTGTTACGCAATTTATGTCTAGATATAGTGTACGATCTTAATATTGTGAAAAGTAAAAGTGGATCTGATGAGTGATCGAACATTAATACAATCATGTGAGATGGTTGATAGTTGATTAACAATTGTTAGATCAACAAGCCAATAATACACCAACCATTTCTTTTCAGGTTTGCTAATAAGCCACCTTTTAATCTGTGGTTGATTCTTGCAGGTTGCATTCAGGACCAAGGTTTTTCATCCAAACATAAACAGCAATGGTAGTATTTGCCTTGATATCTTGAAGGAACAGTGGAGCCCTGCCTTGACTATTTCAAAGGTTAATTCTTTTTGCCTCTGAAAGTTTCCTCTTATCTGGTGTAATACTGATTAAACCTCTTACCAATCACCAAAAAGCCACGTGCTTGCGAATTCTTTGACCAACGTATATGTTTCTCAATTGGGGTTTGCATATTTTTAGATTGACTTGTATTATTAGATCCTGAACCGGACTTAGCATCTGTGATATTTGCATCAATATGTGAGAACCATTTGTGGAAATTAATCTAACCATATAGCATAGCCTACTCAATGATTTTTGACCCAGAACTAAGTACAAATAAATCTATTGATAATGACAGTCTACACATTCATGATATTCACTCAGGTTTGGGTTTACATTGGCTTTGCAGACTCTAAGGTTGTGTTTGGATTGAAGAATTTGAAATGAATGGATTTCAACTCCACTCAAATCAGAGTGGTTTCAAAATCCACCCATATTGCTATAAACTTAGTTCAAAATGAAAGTGATTGATTTCAAATTCATATCAATCCTACACTAGCAATGAATTTACTACCTTGAATTTCAAATCCCTCCATCCAAGCACAAGTTAAGAGAATTAGACTTAGCAATACTTATCCAGTGTCTCTACAAGTGAATTACTCTTTCAAAGATGTTTATAACTATCAAAGTTTTAGAACTATCAAGCTCTGGGAAATAATTCTCTGTAAAACATTCATTTTGCATATAACCTTGTAATTACTTGTGCACATTTTTCAGGTGTTGCTCTCAATCTGTTCTCTTTTAACGGATCCAAACCCCGATGATCCACTGGTGCCTGAAATTGCTCACATGTACAAGACGGACAAGGCCAAATACGAGCAGACTGCAAGGAGCTGGACCCAGAAGTACGCTATGGGTTAGTTTTATCGACTAACAGGTCCTCAACCATGTAAAATGATGTGCCTGTTATAACTCTTGTGCTTGAATTGAACACACCTAAATTAGTTTGCCCTCTTGGGGGTAAAAGTGGTGGTTTTAATTGTTGATATGGAGTCATTATTCGGAACCATTAAATGTCGCTTATTTCCAGTTTCAATGTATGAGCTAGTTTACGTTCTTCTTGCTCGATTCAATTCTGATTTTTTGTCGAGATTATGACATGAACTTAGAAGTTGTTTTAGAATCTAATGAGTTTAATGATGGAATCAAGAACCTTGTGTTTGGTTGCTTGGTTTAATATACCTAGTGAGTGTGTCTAGGGTGTTGTTACTTGTTGGTGTGTCACTTTAAATTTCATAATAAGACCCAATTTATAGTTTAATTCTCAATTCTAGATCCAATTTTTAAAGTTTCTTAATAAGGGGGCTCAATTTAACTTTTTTTCTCAATTTAAGCTTTGAAATTTAGATTGAGTTCTCAATTCAAGACAAAATTTCATTTTCTTTTTTTTTCTTTTATTTATATTCATAGATTCATTAATATTTTCAATATGTATTTATATTTATAATAAATTATAACAAGTTAGTGAAATTTTGATACGATTTCCATCCGACTTATATTAATTTATATATATAATTAATGCAATTCATAAAATTAAGATTCTTTTTATTTTCTTAATTTTATAAATAAAAGTACAGAAATCAAATTTTAATATTAATCAATTTAATATAAATTATATTTTATGAATTGAATTATATATATATATATATATATATATTGTATATATAAATTGATACAAGTCGTGGATGAAGATCGTTACAAAATTACTCTAATTTGTTTTAATTTATCTAAAATATAAATATATATTAATAAATAAATAATTTTATAAATATAATTCAAAAGAAAATGGAGTTTTGTCTTAAATTGAGAACTCAATCTAAATTTCAAGCTTTAAATTGAGAAAAAAGATTAAATTAAACCTCTTATTGAGAAACTTTAAAAATTGGGTCTACAATTGAGAACTAAACTATAAATTGGGTCTTGTTATGAAATTTATCCATTACCAATTTACTAAATTTTATCAAAGATTAAAATTTAATTTTTATTATAATTTGTATAGGATTCTTTGACGAATACACGATTTAGAATTAAAGAATCCTAAAATTATGAATTGAAATGGAAAAGAAATAAAATTTCGACTCGCAATGGGCTTGGGCTGTTAGATGATAGAGACAGGGCCGGGCCCACCACAATACCTAAGTAATTATAAGGACTCGGTCCACATAAAGTTTGGCCGGCCCAGGCCCAGGCCCATGCACCTTCACTCGACAATTTCTTGGCAAACATGACTTTAATTTTCAAATACGGAATTAATAATTTGTCTATCTTTTATTCCTTTAATCAATAAAACTCAGAAAATATACTATCAATGTGGAATTTATAACTTTGTTATTTATTTTATAAAAGACAAAAACTTTTGTGCACCTACATCCGTGCATTCGGGTTGACCTAGCCCGCCACGCCCAAACATGCTCCCAGGTGCCAGACTTTTATATTATGTTAATTATACATTTTAGTAGTGTTAGTCATACTCTTTAGTTATGCTAGTCATATATTTTTATAAGACTAGATGTACCTTAATATTTTTTTTTTGACAAAAATATTAATCTTTCATTCTTTTTAGTTATAACAGTCATTTTTTAGACAGATATATTAATCTTTCATTCTTTTTAGTTATAACAGTTATACCTATTAGTTATGTTAGATATATCTTTTAGTTATGTTAGTTCTACCTTCATATATTACATAAAGGTATGACTATATTAATATAAAAATATAAGTAATATCATATAAAGGTATGCATATTATTACATAAAGGTAAACATGGCGAATTGTGGCAAAATTAAGGTTTTTTAGAGTTAAAAATATTAAATAAATGTATGATATCTGGACATAAAAATATGACTAATATAACATAAATATGACTAATATAACATAGAGATCAGAGCAAAAAAATAATAAAATAAAAGTGTGCGGATCCGGATCAACCCCACCTAAATCCGACCTGATGCATGTATGCATTAGGTGCACAGAAGTGCTACTTTTTATAAAATTAGGCAAGACCAAAAAAAAAAAAAAAAAAAAAAAACGTAGTTAATCTAAAAGGAGTTATTAATGGGCCATATAATGGGGTGGCACATGAAAGACCTAGACTACACATGCCTCATCTTTACCTAAAAATGAAATCTTTTTTCCTTTTTGGTGATTTTGCTTTTGGGATTTTCTAACTACTTTCTTTTGAGTACAATATAAAAATTATTGTTTATTATATACAATCAACATATTTTTTTATGAGTGTGTAAAATCAACAATAAATTTTTACATTAAATATCCTATGTAGTATGCAATACACCATAACATAAAAATATATTAAAGTTAGTCTAAATAAATCCGTGTGATGCATGGATTTTTTATTTTTTATTTTTTAAGTTTGACTAATTTGATTACGTATGGTAAAGTCTTTTGTAGTTAAATAACCTATATATTTTATATTTTTTAGAGGAAAAAAATTGCTTTTTTTATATTTAAAATATAAATAAGACTTATTTTTGTGAGTAGCACATGACGAATGGTCCACACTTGCCAACATCCCATGTAACAAAATTGCCTTTTTTTTTCCTTGGTGAGAGCGTTTGATATCATATGTTAATTAAAAAAAATTTATATGAAAAGTCTCTCATAACTATTTATTATTCGTAATTCAAAAAACCATTTTCATAATTTTTTTTATGAATTAAAATATTATATAAAATTAGATGTTTAAATTGGTTTCGTAATGATAATATATGTTAATTAATATTACATTTTCATTGTACTGCCTAAATAACATTATTATTATTATTATTACATATCTAATCTAATGTATATTAAAATAATGAGATGTGAAATGAAACATAATTTTGTACTATAATGTTCAATGTCTGACAGAAAAACAAAATCAAAGAGGTAAACAACTATTTAATCCTATTCTCAAAAAAACTATTTAATCCTATTTTACTACATGGTTTGATTATAATATTTTTATTATCAATGGACAAATCAATCACACAGTTGTTAATATTTTTTTTATATTCAATTTTATTGGTTGATCTGTCAACTCTATTTATTTTTGTCACGAAGATAAGCTCATTACTTGGAAAATAATAGAAAATACTTAAAGTTTTAATTAATAGTTGATCTGATTAAGGTTGTTTTATTCTATCATATATTAATGAAAATAAAATAAAAATAAATAATATTAAAAACTTATTAAATGAAAAAATAAAAAAAAATCCAGGTCGACATCGATCAAAAAAGATCGCGCAACTGTCTGTCTGTCTCTTTCTCTCTCTAGAAATAGACGAGCAGGCCACCCAAACTCAACAGAAGTGCATCAGCAGAAACTTAACATTCATTTTTAGAGAGAGAAAGAGAGAGAGAAAGAGAAAGAGAAAGAGAGAGAAACTACCACTCTCCCACTACTAATTATATATATACATATATATAGAGAGAAAGATGATAACCAATATTCACGTTCATATATACACTTGTAATCCCTTGATTCTTCGATATACAATAATGAACACGCGCACTTGAGCCGCTAGAAGAGAGAGAATCATGTTTTCTCAGTAATATGTGGCGGATCTTGAAACCATGACGATGAAATCTACCGTTTCTTGATGAGAAACGGCGGCGTTCGCTCCGATTGATTCCACATTTCGCTTCATTTTATCGAGATGAGGATTTGATTCCCAAATTCGGCGGCGGAAATCGATTCGGAAAACGATTCAGCGCGTTTTTCCGCTCGGGATTGAAATTCGAAATTAAACAGAAAAGAAATTTAATCGGTTGTATACGGAATAGTAGCAATTAGGGTATGGATGATAGAGGAGGAGGAGGAGGCGCCGGAGAATCTTTTGTGGCGGTGAAGCGAATGTCGCACGGGCTCGATCGTGGAAGTGCTTACCATTCTAGCTCTGGTATATTCCTTTTCTATTTTTTTATCCGTATTTTTTGGCTTTCTCTCTATATATGATATAATCATTGGTCACCTAACTTTATTAGCGTTGTTTTCATCTGCCTTTCTCCTCTTTGTGCGAGTGTGCTTATCCATGGATGTATATAGTTCTATATGCTAGTATGCGGTGATTGTTATGAAGATTCCGGATCTGTGAATTGAAAATAATTACGTCAAGTGATGCTTACTTGTGTTGAGGTTTTTGGTTAGTTTTCGGTTTTCCTGTTTTTTATTGGCTTTCTATTTGCTATTACCGAATTCATGTTCACTACTGCATATGGAAAATTTGCAATTTTACTTGTGTGAGTTAATCAATCAATTTTGGGCATCATCTATGAATGATGACTATGCTCCTATCATGTCTCTGTTTCAGTAAAATCTTATAAACTGTGTTTGAAATTTACTCAATTTTAATGTCTTTAATAACTGTCACAATCGTTATAAGAAATAGAAAAACTTGCAATTTTGTTGGTGAAAATGGGACTGGGGAAGCCCTGTGGATTGGGTGGACAACTAGGGGTAGGAGTGGGGGTTTGTTTGGGTGGGGATGAAGAGGAGAAAAATGAAAAACAGTTATCATGAATGTGTATTTAGTTCTTAGATGAAAACATACTGTTGATTTTTATAAGCATGTGGTTTTTAACTATTTAGTTTTTAGTTAGTGTCATGATTTTAATGTCAAATGCATTACCCGGAATTTTAAGTACGACTCTAAATTTTTCACGAGTATTGCTTAACAAAAAATAAATAATTAACATTCTGATGAGTATGAGTGCAGTAGTGATGTTTCATTGTGCAATCAACATAATGAGTATCAAAAGCTATTTTTCTTAATAACTATATTTTACCATTTTCTCTTTATGGTGATGTACTCTAGTCATATTTTTTGGAAGTTCTGGGTTGACAGATATCTCTTATGTTTCACTGTCTAATTGTATCGCAGTTCTTTTCGTATAAGTGGATTTATCTCCTGTTTCTGATTAATGAGCTTTGAGGTGATATATTATTATTATGTAAGACTATCATGTATTTTTCTGTACATGAACACTTTAATAGAATTCATACTTTATAAAACTTTTTTCTAGACTTGCATTTCATATTTGGTTATTTGCTAAAAGGTAACTGTATGCTTCACTTCATAATGTTCATTTATGGCACTTTTATGTAAACAATCGTGTTCTAATTACTGATATTAATAGATTTCCAATTTTGTTTTGGTGCATGTTGTTCATATTTTTGTGTTTGAGAGTTATATGATCATATTTTTTGCTGTTTGAAATTTGAATCTATTTAGTTATTTTAGCAGTGATAAGCTGGTATACAATTTCCAATCAATCATGCATAACCATGGTTGTCATTCTCATAGGTTTTAAAGGAAAAAGGACTGTACATGGTTGGTGCTTAAAATTACCTGAAATATTTTGAGTAGAGATATGGAAAAGCGTAGACAAGATAATGTGGCTGTTTACTCTCAAAATAGTACAACATTATCCATTTTTACAAATAATTTTCTTTTGTTATAGTGGAGGTTGTCGCGGGATCAGCTGCATGGCTTGGAAAAGGACTTTCATGCGTTTGTGCACATGGGAGAAGAGATAGTGATGCTCGGCCATCATTTGATTTGACAACTGCACAGGTAATATTGTGCTGGGTAATTTTTGAATTTTTTGTTCTCATTGGCTAGTTAATTGCAGCTCTCATCTCTTGGACTGACATTGTTTACCCTCTTTCCTGCCTAAACTACATCCAGTTCCATTTCTTGACCTTCACTTTTTAATAGATCATGCTCAAATTGAAGCCTAATACAAATGCGAAAGAAGCATTTTGTTTAAGGCACTGCACTGAAATTATTCAAGTTGAGTAATGAATTAGGCCGAATTACCTGTATGAAAATGAAGCGGAGAGAAGTCGTCTTCTATGCCTTGTAAAATTTTCAATTACATTTCTGTACTCTGTTTCAAATTTAATTGAAAATGAATTTTTGAGTTTGATTTATATGCTATAATAATATGGACATTGAGATGTGACAGCACATTTTTGTTGCATTCTACCTAGGTGAGATAAATATTCAGATAATCAACTAAAAAATATTGACAAATCTTGGTTAAAATTTTAAATTTAGTTTTAATTAAAGAAAAATCAAATTTGATTTTAATCCACACAGGATCTCTATGCTTTTTATGTTAAAACATGTCTGGCAGTTAAGGTGACTTTTCATTGTATGATGTAGTCTCAGCTCCTGAAAGTCCAAATCTCCTCTTTACAGTTTACTTGTTGTTTCCTGCATGCATACCTGATGTTTAAACTACATATTGTGTCAGGAAGAATGTTTAGAGAAGCTACAAATTCGGTTAGATGTTGCCTACGATAGCTCTATTCCCGAACATCAGGTATAGTCCATGAAGCTACTCAACATATATCACCAGTATTTAACTGCAAGCTTTCTTTGATTAAGACTAAAATGCACTCTGAATCTCAGTACCCTTCTCATTATTTTGTTCACTCTGCATTTGATAGGAAGCTTTGTGGGCGTTGTGGCATGCTGCCTTTCCTGGAAAGAAACTTGATAGTTTAATATCCGAGCAGTGGAAGGAAATGGGTTGGCAGGGGAAAGATCCGTCAACTGATTTTCGGTATGGCATTCTTATCACTTTTCTCGATCTTTTTGGGATATTTGACTTGACTTTTGTCACATATAATTAACATACGGCATATTGTCACAGGGGTGGAGGTTTTATATCACTGGAAAACTTGTTGTACTTTGCGAGGAACTTTCCGGTATGATCACTCTCTAGCCTCCATCTCTTTGTTTCCTCTGTGAGTACTCGTGCGTGCATACTTAGATGCATGTTTGTAATGTATATGGTGCATGCACACATTTTTGTGTTTGAGGTTCAACCACCATCCGTCAGTGTCAAAATTGGTATATGTTCACTAGTATTACTTGTTATATCTTTTGGTTCTTGCTTTTGAACTATGTTCTTGTGACAGAATCTGTTATTATACCTTGACCCATCAACTCTTCATGTGCAATATGGTTCATCATGCCCGAAAGACGATTGATTTCGTTTCCATATAACTCATTTGTTTTTTAAACTAATTGTTTTTTGTTTTTAATTGTTTCAATTGACCTTGTTTACAGCTCCCTCAATATTCAATTACAGACTGGTTACATAAAATTGAAAAATTCAAATGGTGCACTTGAACTTGCTCGAATATGATTTTTGTTTCTATCTCTTGGATTGTTTCCAACTGAAAGTGGTCTCAGGTTTTAATTATAGATTTTATCATTGAAGGAAGTCTTTTATGATGAAAGTAAATATAACTTCATGTCTTATTCTGTTCTCTGTACCAATCAGTGAAATATTTTCTTCCCCTTGGATACATATTGAGGAACAAAGAATGTCATAAATGTATATTATATATACATTAGAATGATTCTTTCTCATCTCACTAATGTCGTTGGTGCTTTTAGTGGTATTGTGCAGTGCATCATCTCCAATAGTATGGTTGTCCTTAGTTGGACTCACTTGACATTTACTTGTTGATTTGTGCGCATCTGATTTCTGTCTAGAGTTTGTCTAGTATGCTTGCTCATCCAATGTTTACCTTTGTTATCCATAGAAGGATATACAAGGAAAAATATGACCCTTATAACTTACCAAGTGCTATACTGTAGAAATCTTTCCAGGATCTTCTCCGCAAGCAGGAAGGTGATCGGGCGTTGTGGGAGTACCCATTTGCTGTAGCTGGAGTGAACATCACATTTATGCTCATTCAGATGCTTGATCTTGAAGCAGGTGACTGTTCAACGTTATGAGATGAAAGTGTCAACATTCATACTTAAATAATTCGTTGTTTCTTTCTAAAATAGATCTAGCCCTCCAATTAGTTCTGAGAAATAATCTGTGCAAGCAAAACTAGCTGCAATCTCCATTCTGCAGTTTCATCCGATGTTTTTCTATTTCTATTAGAGCCAAAATCGTTATAAAAAATCAACAATATTAATCAGGTTTAGTTGAAAACAAACTTGTGTGTTTAATCGTCAGTTATTGAGTCAAGTCAGGTTAAGTTATGTCTTGCTTGGTCCGGAAGTTGTGCTGTTAGAAATGCTTTTCGTGTGTTCAGTCTCGATGCTTATAATGTTTGAATGAAGTTTTTCATTTATTGACTGTGATCACTTGGCAACAAGTTGCAGTAGTATGCTGATCTTTGCATGCTCCAAATATTGGTTGAGTATGCCAGCCAACCTTTTCATCTGCCTCGGTTGATACTTATCAGCAATGTGGATGAGTAAATGCTAGAGTACTTGTTTTCGCTCTGTTGTCCACACAACTATTGTTTATGCTGTGAAATAAATTTTTTCTGCTGTTTACTCACCAGCTATTCTTTTTCAGTGAAGCCACGAACGCTCGTAGGAGCAACCTTCTTGAAATTTCTTGCAGGTAATGCCTTATCCTCCTCCACTCTCATCTTTCTGTTTTTATTGGTCATTTGTGTTTGGTCTGATTATTGGCATTGTATATTTATTGGTTTCGATGGACAGAAAATGAATCGGCATTTGACCTTCTATATTGTATCGCGTTCAAGCTGATGGACCATCAATGGCTTGCCATGCGTGCTTCGTACATGGATTTCAATGTAAGTTTTTCTTCTTCACCAAGTAGAAATAGTGTTTACACACACACACTCAGGGTTTTCTTTGAGCTTTACAAAGTTTGGTTATGTACATGTAGAGTGTGATGAAAGCTACTCGTCGTGAGCTTGAGAACGAGCTTCTCCAAGACGACATCACATGCCTTGAAGACTTGCCCTCATATAAGCTTCTCACTCGTTAGTCGAATGAATAGGTAGGGGTAGACAAGAGTCAAGACATTGCTTCACTGCCAACTCTCTCTAATCATCCTCGTTTTTGTGTTTTCATCCTCACTCATCAACTAGTATTGTATTCTACATTTGTATATTCTAAAGCTTTGCCCTATATGATTTTTTTACCATCTCTGCCAACTCATTTCTCTTACCCTTTATTTGCTTCCATACTTTTGGTTAATTTGCAATCGAGCTAAATGTAAATGTATTCTTTTTCCATAGATGCTTTTGAAATCTTCGAAATGCACTTGGCCATTTGAAATACACATATGTGTTTACACTTCTCCATCCAGGTGTTCAATCTGACTCAGCAAGATGAAATAAAAAACATTATAAATGTAAATATGACATAAATGCATCATAACTTTGGCGAATTTTTTTAAAAAAAATCATTAATGTTGAGAATGTAACTCGAACAGCCATGCCCTATCGAATCAGAACCTTAATCTAGCACCTTAGACCACCTCAACTGTATGTCATAATTTGTTTCTAATACATACTTTTTAAGGAGTGTTCTTAACTAAAATACTTTTTTGTTACTTATTATGTGCATGTTTTAAGGAGTGTGTTTATAAGGTACTTTCATGAAAAACACCCCGTGTGTGTAAGAGAGTGAAAGAGGGGAGAGGGAGAGAGTCTCAGAGAGAAAATATATTATTTTGATGTTAAATGATATGGGTGAATGGTTTTAAATAGGTGATGTTTTTAGATCGGAAAGGTGGTATGTGGGTGCCCTTATATATAAATATTGCAAGTTTCCTTTTTCAATATATAGATCTTTCCAACTTACATAGTCTAGTGATGTAATCGAACTGAATATCAAGAGTATAGCGCTTGAATAGTATGATTTTTATAAAGCTCAAGGATTCGATTTAATTTTATTAAATTCACAAGCAGTTTAAGCTTGATAGATATATAACTGGTTTGACATGTTAAATAAGTAACTTAAACTTGTTAAACATGTACTTGAGTTTGAACTTATGAACATACGCTTGTGAAAATATTATATATATATATATATATATATATATATATATATATATGGGGAAAGTATGCATTCTACCATAAAAAATATAATGTGTATGCCAAATTACCATGATATATAATAGTAGGTCTCTTTATACCACAAAATATAGTTGTATGACACTTTCTACCACTTTTTTTTTCAAAGTCAACTAAGAATAGTGGATGAAATGACAATTAATATTATTTTATTTTTGTGTTCATTGGATTTGGATTACGTGTATTAATTGTTGGCCATGCAACTATTAATTTGGCCATGCAAAGATGAGTTACTATTACACCAAATTTAATAATACCCCTTTAATAATTAAAACAACATAATTTAATAATCCCCATTTAATATAAATATACAAATAATAATATATAGATAATAATATAAGTATAATTTTCAATTATATAAATAATTTTTTATGCGGAAAAAATATTTAAGTATAAATACTATTGCAATAATTAAATATGTAATAGGGTTAAACGGTGATTAAATGGGGATTATTAAATTATGTTGTTTTAATTATTAAACATGGATTATTATAGGGGGTTATTAAAATTATTAAACGGGGATTATTAACATATGTTGCATTAATTATTAAACGGGGATTATTAAATGGGGAATATTAAAATTATTAAACGCATTTGTACGAAATTATGTTGTCTTAATTATTAAACGGGGATGATTAAAATTATTAAAGGGGGATTATTAAAATTAATAAACGGGGATTACACGTGGATTATTAAATTACGTTGTTTTAAATATTAAATGGGGATTATTAAAAATGTTAACCAGGGATTACAAAATTATGTTGTTTTAATTATTAAATGAGGATTATTAAAGGTGGATTATTATAATTATTAAACGGGGATTATTAACATATGTTGCTTTAATTATTAATGGGGATTATTAAAATTATATAAGGGAGATTATTAACATTAGTAAACGAGGATTAAATGGGGATTATTAAATTATTTTGTTTTAATTATTAAACGGGGATTATTAAAATTATTAAAGGGAGATTATTAAAATTAGTAAATGGTGATTAAACGTGGATTATTAAATTACGTTGTTTTAATTATTAAATGGAGATTATTAAAATTATTAAACGGGGATTAGGAAATTATGTTGTTTTAGTTATTAAACGGGGAATATTAAAGGGGGATTATTATAATTATTAAACGGGGATTATTAACATATGTTATTTTAATTATTAAATGAGGATTATTAAAATTATTAAAGGGGGTTATTAAAATTAGTAAACGAGGATTAAACGGGATTATTAAATTATGTGTTTTAATTATTAAACGGGGATTATTAAAGCGATTATTAAAATTATTAACCCTAAATTTCGAAACAAAATATGTCCATAGAAAATTTATTTATTTATTTATTGGGTTAATTTATTTTGTTATAGGGTTGATTTTATTTTATTTTTTAACCCTAAAATTTGAAAAAATAAAGTTTTTTTTTAATAAGGTTAAACGTGAATTAAAAAAATTATTGGGGTTAAACGTGAATTACTTGAAAAATCACGTTTAACCCTATAATTATAGTGTTAAACTTGATTTTTCGAAAAATCGCGCGCGATGGGTGTCGGGGGTGCGCGCGACGGATGTCGGGGCGCGCGCGACGGATTATTTTTCTTTATAATCGTAGATTAACAAAATAATAAATAATTAATAGTGGATTTTTCTTATTAACAAAATAAATAAATTAACCCTATAACAAAATAAATTAACCCAATAAATAAATTTTCCTTATTAACATAATAAATAAATTATTAAAGGGGGATTATTAAAATTATAAACGGGGATTATTAAACGTTTATTATTAAACGAAAATTATTAAATTATAATATTTTAATTATTAAAGGGGGATTATTAAAATTATGAAAGGGGATTAAACGAGGATTATTAAATTATGTTGTTCTAATTATTAAATGGAGATTTTTAAACGAGGATTAAACGAGAATTATTAAATTATGTTGTTTTAATTATTAAATATTAAACGGGGATTATTAAACAGGGATTAAACGTGGAATATGAGGTGAATTTTTTATTTTTTTGTTCGAAAATGTTACTGTGAGTTCGCCCATAATTTTTTGTTTTTTTTGTCAGTATTTAATGTGAACTATTGTGAATTCACATGTAATTTTCCTGTTTATTCAATCAACACACACACACACACACACACACATATATATATATATATATATATATAAGGTTGATAATTTCAGTACGAAATTATCATACAACATTTTGAGGAACAAATTCTCTCTAAAAATTTTAATAATTATTTCCTAATCCTCCGTTTAATAATTGTAATAATTTTAATAATCTCCGTTTAATAATCCCCATTTAATAATTAAAACAACATAATTTAATAATCCACGGTCAATCCCCGTTTAATATTTTTAATAATCCCCATTTAATAATTTTAATAATCCCCCTTTATAATTCCCCTTTAATAATTAAAACAATATAATTTAATAATTCCCATTTAATAATCACTGTTTAATAATCCCCGTTTAAAATTATTAAATGGGGATTATTAAATTATATTGTTTTAATTATTAAAGGGGATTATTAAAGGGAATTAATAAAACTATGTAGTTTTAATTATTAAAGGGGAATTAATAAAAATATTTAACGGGGATTAACCGTGGATTATTAAATTACGTTGTTTTAATTATTAAATGACGGGGCACAACGGGTGATTATTAAATGACGGGACGCAACGTCATAATCCACATTTAACCCTATAATTCGACAAAAAAAAATTAGTGTTAAACGTGAGAACAAAGATGAATAAAATTTAAAATTAATTGTGAGTGTGAGAGAGAATATCACGTGTGGGATGAGAGGTGAAGGTGAGAAAAATATAGGTGAGAAAAATATTCCTTCTCTGACAGATTTGATTGGAGGTTGTTAGAGTTTGTTATGGGGCAATTAATGCCCCAATCAAAGTCAACAAAATTTGTGGTATTTTTTGCCCTACAATTATATTTCATGGTATAAAGTATCATACTTTTATTTTTTATGGTATAAAAATCTCAATTTTATTTTTTGTGGTATTTTTTTATCATACTTTATATTTTTTGTGGTAAATTGGGTTGCTATCCCTATATATATATATATTTATTTATTTATTTATTTATTTATTTTTATTACACTATATAAGTATGAATGTTTCGTTCATTTTTCATAATGTCAATTTTAACCCTCCTACATAATTAAATCAAATCAAATTAAATTAGAGTTCTAATGAAAGAAAACTTTTTATTAGAGATAGTGACGTAATATAATTTTTTTTTTCTATTTGATTACGTGGGACAGATCAATTTATAACCTACATTTCACAATTCACATATAAATGAGTGAAAATGAGTTTGGTTTGTAGATAAAAAAGATATGTCTTACAAATACTATCCGTAAAACCGTCTCACACAAGTTTTTGTGTTAACCTTTTGATTGATTTAAGGGATGACAATTTCTCAAATAAGTGTTGAAGAAAAGAATCTTACGAAAATATTTAGCAATTTTTGTATCACAAAAACTTCTGTGCACCAGTTGCACAGAAGTGAAATTCGTGCAATCCATATATTTATGTTATAAATGTAGTACCTTTATGTACAAATATTCGTACCTTTTAGAATCAACATGCATGAAGGTATTACATTTATAACATAAATGTACAAATATCCATACCTTTTAAAATGAACATGCATAAAGGTATTATATTTATAACATAAAAGTACTACATTTATAACATAAATGTATGAATTGCACAAATTTCACTTCTGTGCAACTGGTGCACATAAGTGTTACTCTTTTTGTATATGTGATAGTATTTCAATCTAGGCAAAAACTTCTGTGCACTAGTTGCACCGTGCAATCCACACCTTTATGTTATAAATGTAGTATCTTTATGTTATAAATGTAACACCTTTATGCATGTTCATTTTAAAAGGTACGGATATTTGTACATAAAGGTACAACATTTACACATAAAGGTCTTCCGTGCAACTCTGTACACCAGTTGCACAGACGTGTTACTCTTCAATCTAAAGACTTAGATGGAAAGCAAAACAATTTAAGACACAATTCTAGATTGTGATATACAGAACAATAAGAAAAGTATGACTAAAAAAAAAAGGCAAAAACTTGTGTGTCCCGAGTTAGATCCGTGTCCCCAACCCGCCCCGAGGACCCACGCGCTCATGTGCGTGCACCTGATAGGTATTCCATATTTATTCTAAAGGTATCCCTCATATATTCTTCAGGTATCAGATACCTTTAGTTCATATTTGTAATACCTATAAGACAAACCTGTAAAACCTCACCAACCGCGCGCTCATACACCCACACCGTGCGCCCATGCACCCACGCCGCGCGCGCACACCGCGCGTCCACAGGTATCCCATGCATACCTTGAAGGTATCCATGAAATATTTTCAAGGTATCCACATGTATACCTTCATGTATCCAGCCATGGATACCTTGAAGGTATACATGTGGATACCTTGAAGATATCCATGTGATACCTGCGTGCACCTTGGTCACCAAGTCGCTCGTGCCCATGCTCCTACGCCGCGCGCACACCGCACGCCCATGCGCAGCGCGCGCCCACAAGTATCCCATGCATACCTTGAAGGTATCCATGAAATATCTTCAAGGTATCCACATGTATACCTTCATGTATCCAGCCATGGATACCTTGAAGATATCCATGTGATACCTGCGCGTACCTTGGTCACCAAGCCGCTCGCGCCCATGCTCCCAGGCCGCGCGCGCCCATACACCCACACTGCACGCCCCCACACCATGGAAACCTTGAAGGTATATATGTGGATACCTTCAATATATACATTGAAAAAAAATAAAAAAAATTGAGCGAACTTTTTTTTTTAAATTTATGTGGGATCCGCAGGTTGGGGACACGGATTAGATCCGTGTCCCCGGGACACAGGAGACCTCCTAAAAAAAAAGAGTGGACTCCGATTCTATCTTAAATAATAAAGGAAAAGAAAAAAAAGGAAAGAGAAATTAAAAAAAGACAACAAATCAAACGAAGACTTTAGAATCCAAATTTTGGATAATATTTTTGGAGAACTGTTTCTAGGGTTGTGCATCGGTTGGTTCGGTACCCGAATCGAATTGAACTGAAAAAATCTAAAATCGAATTATATTTTTTAAGGAAACCGAATTAATCAAATTTTTTTTCAAATTAATTTTTTTTTATAACCTATTTACTTCAATTTAAAACTAAAACATACTAGGGTTTAGACTTTGGAGAATGAGAATCGGGAATTTGAGAGAAATGAGAATTGGAGGCTTGGGGCCTTATGTGAGAAATGGTCTCAATCTCTAATCTAAAGATTTATTGGGTTTGAAGTTGGGCAACTAATTTTATCTAAATTAAACCTCATATCATTATGTACAATACATATACAAGTTAAGGCCCACAACATTAATACAAATATGAAATATATAATTAATTTTTTTTCTTTTTTAATTCGGTCGGTTTGGTTATTCTCAAAATCGAACCAAATCGAAATAACTGAAATTTATAGAATTCAAAACCGAAATTGAACCGAACTTTTTAAAATTAAACTGAATTGTATTTTTCGGTTTGATTTGGTTCGGTTTTTCGGTTTTAACTGAAAAATGCTCACCCTAACTGTTTCCAAAGATAAGCGTTGTGCAGATTTATATAGCCCAACACGATTGAGCCCACTATTCAGATTTCAGCCCATCAGATTACTTTGCAAGACTCTGAGCCCCATTGTCTTTAGAATCTGAGTCCAATTCCAAAGCCATCAATTATCATTTGATCTTAACGGCCCAACAAAAACGCTCAATTTAACCTAGATCAAACTCTCTCTCTCTCAATTTAACCTAGATCAACAAAAACGCTCATAACTCACATCTATATATCACATACCGTTCCTCTCTCTCTCTCAATTTAACCTAGATCAACAAAAACGCTCATAACTCACATCTATATATCACATACCGTTCCTCTCTCTCTCAATTTAACCTAGATCAACAAAAACGCTCATAACTCACATCTATATATTATATACCGTTCCTCTCTCTCTCTCTCTCTCAATTTAACCTATTGGAGGATCACTATCTTCTCTTTTAAGGTCAGTTCTGTATGAATCTTTATGTTTATCTTAATCTATTTCACTATCGCTTTCGTTTATGGTTCTCAATTTTCTTTGTATGCATAATTTTAGTGGTTTTATTGTGGATTTTTTTGGGGTTTTGATTGGTAATTTGTTGTTGATGTATTTCGTGGAGCATCTGAAATTTGTTTATTACTTTCGATTTTGCCAGAAGTTGTCAATTATTTGTTTTAATTTCGCTAGTATATTTTAGGATGTATCATATCTAAATCTCAGATTAGATAAGCTTTAAAAATTATTAATATAATTATGTTAATTTAGTGTGATTATTGATTATGCTGTGCAGCTTATTGTTATTGTAATGGAGTATTTGGGTTTGGATATCTGGATGGAAATCCTATCAAGAGTTGGTGTGAAAGACTTGATCCGATTAAAATCCGTTTCCAAAACCTTTCTGGACCTCATTTCCAGCCTTATTTCCAAGGATGATTTCATTCGTCTCCATCTCGACAAGTCGAGTTTCAGGGCCATCCGTCACAACAGATGTATGTTCATTTGTCTTAAACAGCATGGAGAAGAAGTCCAGTCGAGTTTTAGGACCATCAATATCAATGGCGTTATCTACCGTGATTATTTTAAGCAGTATGGAGGAGAAGAAGTAGACGGGATGGGGACAATGTGTTGTGTAGAATCATATGGAAGCAGTAATGGTTTGGTATGTCTATGGCCTCAAGACCAGAACAAGTATGGAGGTGGTGTTTTGTTGTGGAATCCAGCTTTGTGTGAGGCAGAATTTATACCTATAAAAAGACCCCAACAACCCGTCTATGCCTCTTGGTTTGGGTATGATAATGATGGATACAAGCTCATTTTATGGACTGCTGATTCTCACATCCACCTCATCAGGTTATATATTGACACCAATTCTTGGAAATCATCATACAACATCAACAACAAAAACTATGACCATGGTGATAGCATGGGGACCCTTGTCCATCGTACCGTGCATTGGCCCGCATATTATGTTCATGATGATGGGGATGAGGAGCCTACAATTATATCATATGATATAAGGAGTGAGACGGCTGGAACAATTGCAACACCTGATGGAATAACTAATTCTAAGCCATACACACTGGGACAAGTAGATGGATGTCTTGCGACAGTATTTTGTAAAGATTCCAACTTGGAACTATGGGTAATGAAAGAATATGGTGTACAAGAATCATGGACAAAATTGATGAATTTCCCTTTAGGGATTCGAAAAACTTATCGCAACTCAAAACTACATTCTGTTGTTGAGTTTGATGATCCTGCACAGCTCAACTCTCCAATTTATGGTAAAGACTTTTATGTCGAGAGTTTGATATCCCCGAAATCAATAAAAACCAAGATGTGTTGATTGGTTTATTATTATTATTTTTCCTCTGTAATTCTGACATTAATTATTTATCATATACATTATTATTATTTCCTGAATTGGGATGAGAATTTGTAGCTTTACTAGTTGTGTTCATTTTGTCTTGCGTGTTGAGGAGAATTATTGGTGGGTTTTTTTTGGTTGTGTTAGAAGAAGTGTGTTTTCGATCTTAAGGGCTCGGTTTGGATGTTGGGTTAATTAAATATAATTGTGTTGCTAAAATATATATATATATATATATATATATATATATATATAATATAATTGTGTTTTGTGGTAGATTAATAATGTTCACAAAAGGTGATTCAATATTATTTCACAAAAACTCCTGTGGTGCATGGATCTAAAATCCATGCAATCCGGGTCGATCCGACCCGGATCCACGAATTTGTGTAGGGTGTGACCTTTATGTATAAATGTGTGACTTTTATGTATAAACATCCGTATCTTTATGTCTGTAACTTAGAAAAAAAAATGAAGATTTTCAACACAATTTGTGTATATATCTGTAACTTAGAAAAAAAAATGAAGAAATCTTTATGTCTGTAACTTAGAAAAAAAAATGAAGATTTTCAACACAATTTGTGTATATCTTTATGTGATATCAATGTGACCTCTATGTTATATTGTCACATTTATGTACAAATATTCTGACCTTTATGTAATATATAAAAGTGCATAAAGGTCAAAATATTTGTACATAAATGTGACGTGATATAATATAAAGGTAATATTGATGTCACATAAAAATATACAGTTCAAATTATGTTGAAAATCTTCATTTTTTTTTAAGTTATAGTACATAAAGGTCATTGTACATAAATGTCAAACATTTATAAAATAAAAGTCACACTAATACAACATAAAGATAACAACCTGAAAAAAAAATAAAAACTAAATTAAAAAACACGCGGATCCGGGTTAAAATTTGATCAACCCAAATTGCATGTACACCAAGTGCACACAAGACCAACTCATATTATTTTTATGTTTGATTTGAATGTTGGGTGTTAGGTTTGTGGTAAATTTATCTTTAATTTGAATGATTATTAATTTAAATATATGTTAAACTAAGCAAACTTATGTTTAGTTAATGTGTTAATTTCAGATGAGGTTTGAGATTAATCTTATAACCTTTTACATTTTAAAACAATTGAATTTGGAAAATTGCATAATTCTTAAACGAAAAATGTTTAAAAAAAAAAAGCATGAGAATAGAAAGGGGATTACTATTGTTCAGTCACCACAGTATTTCATGTTATTATCCGACCAACATATTTCAAATATATTTTTGTTTCGTAATTGGTGGAAACATTTGGACCGGCATGATGTCTTCGGAATTTATATGTTATATTATTACAATAAAAAAATTAGATGGAAAGCAAAACAATTTAAGACACAATCATAAATTTTGATACAAAGAAAAATAAGAAAATATATGTAAATAAAATGATAAAAAAGAGTGGACTGCTGTTATGTCTTAAAAACAAAATTGAAAGGAAAGAGAAATTAATGTTGAGAATGTAACTCGAACAGCCATGCCCTTCCGAATCAGAACCTTAATCTAGCACCTCAGACCACCCCAAGTGTATGTCATAATTTGTTTCTAATACATACTTTTTAAGGAGTGTTCTTAACTAAAATACTTTTTTTTATTACTTATTATGTGCATGTTTTAAGCAGTGTGTTTATAAGTTACTTTCATGAAAAACACCACGTGTGTGTAAGAGAGTGAAAGAGGGGAGAGGGAGAGAGTCGAAGAGAGAAAATATATTATTTTTGATGTTAAATGATATGGGTGAATGATTTTAAATAGGTGATGTTTTTAGATCGGAAATGTGGTATGTGGGTGCCCTTATATATAAATATTGCAAGTTTCCTTTTTCTATATATAGATCTTTCCAACTTACATAGCCTAGTGATGTAATCGAACTGAATATCAAGAGTATAGCGCTTGAATAGTATGATTTTTATAAAACTCAAGGATTCGATTTAATTTTATTAAATTCACAAGCAGTTTAAACTTGATAGATATATAATTGGTTTGACATGTTAAATAAGTAACTTAAACTTGTTAAACATGTACTTGAGTTTGAACTTATGAACATACGCTTGTGAAAATATTATATATATATGTATATTTATTTATTTACACTATATAAATATGAATGTTTCGTCCATTTTTTATAATGTCAATTTTAACCCTCCTACATAATAAAATCAAATCAGAGTCCTAATGAAAGAAAACTCTTTATTAGAGATAGTGACGTAATTTAATATTTATTTTATTTTTCTATTTTATTATAAAAAAATGAGTCCTTTTGTATTTCAAACTATTTTAAAAAAAAATTTACATGTTTTGATTTTTTTTTTTGTAATCTTGAACATTTTGAATCTTAAACTAAAATTAGTCTTATATTAATATATATTTAAAGAGCTTTTCAATAATATATTATAAGCATATTTTTGAATAATATTAATTTATTCAAAAATTAATATACATCCAATTCTTTAAAATTCAATGACAAATTTAATTTGATTTGATTTAATATCAACGTGATATCAATAATTGAAAGGATTTAGTTGAGAATTGACATATTGACCTCTACTTATTTATCAAATCTTAATTAGTTGACCTAACTCGATTAAAATAATACTTTACATATAAAATCAATCAATAAATGACAAATTTAAATGAGAAGTCTAATTTAGGGTCATGTGACAATAGCCAAAATACCCACACGAGTCAAACTATACAAAATAAAAGTAAATTTATAATTCTTCGTTGATAATCTGAAACTTTACTAATTAACCTTCTTTGCGTCATGTGTGATGCAGAAAATAATAGTTAAAAGAAAATATTTTTTAGGCCAAAATCAATCAATCTAATTTAATTAAAAGTTTATTAGTATTCTAATTTAAAGTCCTAATGAAAGAAAACTCTTTATATTTAATTTCATTAGAAGTTTATTAGGATTCTAATTTAATATGAACACATTGTGTGTATATATATATCATTGGCAATAGTGGTTTGTCTTCAAATCTGTTTAATGTTTTTGTGATCAGGATCATTGAGTATGATAATGAAGAAGATTCTATACAACGACTCATCAATACTATTTTCCCAAACTTACAGGAAAATGCAGAATCAGCAAAATACATGACAGAGCGAGCCATATTATGTGCAAAAAATGAGCAAGTTGATAAGTTGAATGATAAGCTGATATTCATATTCCCAGGAGATCCAAAAACTTTTAATAGTTCTGATGAAACAACTGATGAAACAGATAAACATTATGTAGATGAACTTTTAAATTCTTTGACTCCAAATGGTTTACCTCATAAATTGGTGTTGAAGAGAAATTGCCCAATAATTCTCTTAAGAAATTTGGATCCTTCAAATGGTTTATGTAATGACACAAGAATGGTTTACAGAAATTTTAGAAATAATGTAATTGATGCTGAAATCATTTTTGGACAACATACTGGAAAACATGTGTTGATTCTCAGAATACCCCTATCACCTGCAGAAAGTGAAGGATATCCATTCCAATTTAGGCGTAAACAATTCCCTATTAGGCTATGTTTCGCGATGACAATCAACAAAGCTTAAGGACAAACAATTCCTAATATTGGTAAGTGTTGATAAATCCAAAAATGGAGAAAAAAAGGGAAAATACAAGAACCAAAAACGTTGTTTACAAACAAATCTTCAGAGCAGATACACAAAAAATCTCTTTTTATACTTTAGTATTTTTCTTTTTATTTAAGTAAAAGTCTAAAATATTTTTATTGTTATAAAAGGCTAATATTTCACTTTTGAAATTAGGAAAAGACAAACTTATAAAATTATCAGAAAGCTCTTCAGAAATTTTCATCCTTCTACCTACATGTAATGAGTTTGAAACTGAGAGTGAAGATGAAGAATCCAAATAAAAAGGTATGATATAATAATTACATTTTTATGGATTTAACAAATAAAAAAATCTACAAATATGAATTTTTAGCAATGGGTATTAAAATTCTTATACGGACATTGTTTTATAAAATTTATGGATTATTTTGTTTTAGGAACCTAATTTTCCGCTGGTGATCCTTGAGTCTCATTAGGCCTTCTCTGTTTTGTGATGTATTAAAGGTGAATTGTGCATGCATCTCTGTGTGCATTGATACAATGTTCTAATGTTAAATACTAAAACTTGTTCTTCGATAGCTTGAGTTTACTAGATTTTATTTGTCAAATCTAAGCTTTATTTATCGAATTTATTTATAAATCATGAGCTTACTCGAGTGTAATTGAGTAAATCAATTGTAGTTTCTGGAAAGCATTGATGTTTTTGTTGCATCAGTTTTTACTTGAATGTTCTTTTAACTTTTAAGGCCTATAAATATGAGTTGATCAGATAATGCATTAGAAACTGATAGGGATATTGGAAAGACATATAATGAATTAAGTTTTGTCCTAGTATTTTAACTCATAATTTTGTTTCTTTGTTGATCTTAATGCTCAACTTAATAGGTGGAACTATAATAATAAAAAGAGTAATTTATCAGATTTGAACTGCTTTTTAGTGCAATGGGAGGTTTCTCAGACCTATTATTCCCTTTTTTTTTTTTGCATAAATAAATAACATATAGATGTATTAGATTCATCATTATTAAACAAAACAAAAAGAAAAGAATTATGTTGAAAATATCCACGGCCTAATAAGTGCCTAACAAAATATATACTAAAACATCCCATATTAAAAAAGTATAAAAAAAAAGGTGTGTTTAGACTTTTAGTATACTAAAACATCCCATATTCAAAAAGTATAAAAAACGAGGTGTGTTTAGACTTTTAGTATTGCCATGGATACAGGATACACCCACTTGTATATTTTACTCGAATTAGAAGTGTGTGCCTCACATACACAATTTTATATGCATTTCTATTTGTTGATTCTTTTTCTTTATTTCTATTTTATTTCCATTAATTCTTGCATATGTTGCAAAGCCTCGCCTAATAAATGAGAAGGTATTTCTTTTCATGTGCTCTTGTATGCGTGTGAATAATGTGTGTTTTACATGTATACCATTTTTTTTTTATGGAGTTAAAAAAGCACTTGTTAAAAAGGAAAAGAAAATCACTCATTAATAATGCCAAATATGCTTTAAAAAAAAGTGAAAAAAAGAAGAAGCGATTATTGAAATCGAAGATGAAGCTTTGTCATTCTTGTCCCTCCTCTACTCATCCGAAAGTCCTACCTTCTCCCTATACCAAGGATGATTATATTTGATGAATTTTTCGTTCAATTTTCCTCAAATGATTTTTTTGTTAGTTCCCAAATTATCTTGGGGCATGAAATAATTTTGAGGAGATGACTAATTTGGTGGTTTATGATTTTGGTCAACGTTTGACTAGAATCTAATTTGATGGGAAATAGTGTTGTCGGATCATCCTATTATTCGAAAAATATTTGATAATATTGGTATTATGTATTACTTAATTTTGGTGGAATCCTAACATACCCTCTCTTTTTTTTTTTTTTTTTTTTAGCATAATGGTTTATTAACTAATCTAATATCAAAATAAATAAAAATAATTATGAAAGATAACATATCCACAAAAAATAGTTGTTTAGAATATATTATAATGCCATTCACAATATGAATAAATAACTGTTATTATTCATATTTGTATAAAAAATTCAAAACAATTTTTTTTTGGACAACTAGGCATTACTGCGCTTTCATGTCTCTCATTATACATATTTGGTATAATTTACTAATATTCGAATATGATTAAAATTTAGAATAGTAAAATTCCAAGTGCATTAAAGGAATGAATGATCCAAACAACTAAAAAAATTGTTCCATCCAACCCCAATATCAAATAATATGCTATTATTCACATGAAGTTTTATTTTTTCTCGCTTCTTTTTTCGCATGTTTTATTAAAATGGATGGGGTTTTTCTTTTAAGAATTTCATAAAGACAAACTTTTGTGCACAAGGTGTACGGATCCAAATCTGTGCACAACAATACTATTATATTATATGAACTGTTATATTATATGAGTGATACTGTTATATTATATATAGTTTTAACAGTATTACTCATATAATATAACAATATTACTTCATATAATATAACAGTATTGTTGTGCACAAATCTGGATTTGTACACCTTGTGCACAGGAGTGTCACTCTTTCAAAAAAACCTCCCCAATGGATGGGGGTTTCCCCCCCATAATCGAACCCTAATTTGATTCGATGTTTGCACAGTTCAATTGATTCAATTGTCTAGAATCCGAGTTTAGCAGCAATGCATTTGTCAGAGAGTTTTGGCGGGAATCTCGTTAATTTATAAGCATATTCAAAAGGAATTTTTATATGAATGGGTAAGTGACAACAATAAAAATAGCCCCTAAAAATAACAACAATAGAAGTAGTAGTTAATCATAACAATAATTTGGCTCATATCAAATGCAGTGTAACACAATTAAATGTTTCGTCCATTTTTCATAATGTCAATTTTAACTCTCCCACATAATTAAATCAAAGTAAATTAAATTAGAGTCCTAATCAATGAAAACTCTTTATTAAGGATAGTAACGTAATTCAATATTTATTTTATTTTTTTATTTGATTATAAAAGGCAAGAGTCTTTTACATTTCAAACTCTTCTTGAAAAAATTACATGTTTTGATTAATTTGCTTTTATAATGTAGAACACTTCGAATCTTAGACTAAAATTAGTCTTATATTAATATATATTTAAGAGTTTTTCAATGATATTTTATAAGCAAATATTAAAAAAAATTATAAATTTGATAAACATTTTGATTTGATGTCATGAAGGTATCCAATGAAAGCTATACATTTAAGCTATATATGATATATCACTATTGTCTTCTGTTTATTCATAGCAGTTGTGTGAACATGTTGCGATTTTGATCGAATTTTATTTCTCTTTTACAATTTTTTTTTATATTTTAGGTCAGTTGCAACAAGCCGACATAATACTTCTTTTAGATCTTTATAATGTAATATGTGTTCTGGTTTCTATATTTCAATGCTTACATGAAATATTTTTTATTTTTTATTTTACGTTGTGAATCTTCTCTACGGTGTGGATTCTTACAATTGCCAACAGTCCATCTGTCTCTTTTATACTGACTTTAATAATAACTTTTTTTAGATGTAAATGTATGTATATAATACTACTTCACACATAATAAAAAATTACTAATGCTGAACTTTTGTCATTGTTACATGAAGATGCAGTTTTAGTTTATTTTTTTAATTAGTAATTTTTTTATTTTATCTTCATTTATTATTGTTCAACTTTTTTTGATTTTAATTGTAGATCGAACATGTTTTGGTTACTTTTAGTTAGTTGCGTTTCATATTATATTTAATTCTTTTTTGAATTGTTGAGTTTTTGAATAGCGAACACCAAATATAAATTGCGACAAAGGAAACTTGTTGGACAAAAAAGAAAATATGCAAATCTGAAATTGATACCGATCCTAGCATTGATACCGATCCTGAAATTTGTGACGAGCTTAAGCCCTATTTTCATTCTTTGTTTATATTGAATTTGTTTAATTTTTTATTTTATCTTCATTTATTATTGTTTAACTTTCTTTGATTTTAATTGTAGATCAAACATGTTTTGGTTACTTTTAGTTAGTTAGAATTATAATCTTTCGTTTCAGAAATTCGATACTTATTATTTTTTTAAATATTTTAATTTATAGGAATAGAGGAATTAGAATTTATAATCGAATACAATAATATTTTTTAACATTTTTTTGATGACTCCCAAAACAATATTTTCGGTATATGTGGATTTCACATTGAATTATACTCATACTTAACCACACACAATTTTGAGGATCCCATGATATTTTTCTTAATAAATTATCGTTGCTATGATACCTATTTTAAATTGAAAAAAATATTAACTTATAATAATCAAATGTTAAGTAATTTGTATACACTTCAACAAAATAATAAAGAACAAGTGAAGGGAAAAAAAAAACCACAAATTCAACCACCAAATAATAGGTCTCAAAAGTTTATCTCTCCACGTGCAGCACACGTATTCTCAACTAGTATATATATATAAACGAGTCTTGAGCTTAAATCGTAAACAAACTCGTGAATATATAAATGATCCATGCTTGAGCTAAAGTTCAGGAAAAGATCCGTGAATATATTAAAGAACACTAACAAACCAAATACTATCAAACTCGAACTTGGCCTGATAAAGATCCCAATTCAACTTGAAATTGAGCTCGAGCTCGGCTACTACTGTGGTGATAACTTTGTGGGAGGATTTAGGGGAAATAGAAGGCCATGTTTTGGAACAAAGCTTGGAAAGAAAACCAGTTATATGAATTACAAAGGTCCTTGCAAAAAAATACACAAGTAAGTTTAAAATCTAAATAAATAGAAGACCAAGAATGTGTAAAATGGTAAGTACAACTTAACTAAAAAATATTTTAATAAGATCCTATCGGTATATAGTACTAAATTAAAATCCTAGATGCTGAGAAGGACCATGAAAGCATTTTCCCTTTTTTTTTTTTTTGGCAATCCGTAAATAAAATAGGCAAAAAATCATATACCCCAGGGGCACGGATCTTAGATCCGTGCCCCCAACCCGACCCGGCGCGTGGGGCGCTCCCACGCGCCCCCCACGCGCGCCCACACCTTAGTTGGTGTACGCCGCGCGCGCACACCTGATTTATTTTTCAGGTATTACACATATACTCTTCGGTATCACACATATACTCTTCAGGTATCACCTGGTTTGTAATACCTATAGAACAAATGTGTGATACCTCAAATCCGCGCGCCCATGCACCCATGTTGTGCGCCCACGCCGCGCGCCCATGCACCCACACTCGCGCGCGCACCTCACAAGTCTTCAGGTATCACACATATACTCTTCAGGTATCACATATATGTAATACCTATAGAACAAATATGTGATACCTCAAAACCGCATGCGCCCATGTTGCGCTCCCACACCGCGCGCTCACACCCGCCGCGCGCACCCCACAAATCTAAAGGTATCACACATACACTCTTCAGGTATCAAATACTTTTAGTTCATGTTTGTAATACCTATAGAACAAATTTGTAATATCTCAACAATATATGCGCGAAAAAAAAAAAAAAATATATATATATATATATATATAAGAGCGGGTTGGAGCGGGGCGGGTCGGGTTGGGGGCACGGATCCTAGGATCCGTGCCCCAGGGGCACACAAGTGTCACTCAATAAAATATGCCTGTTTGCCTACATACTAATGTCAAGATGGCAAAAAACACTATTATATCATATGCAGTGTTCTTGAGGAGACATGTGGTCATTCTTCCCTTATCAAGTAATTATAATTTCTTATGTGAAGTACACTATTAATTAAAAAAGTTCAAAAATTTTATCTCCAAAATAAACATTTAAAATATATTATTAGAAACTAATCATAAGATAAAAAAATTGTGAATATAGCAATCAGGGACAATAGTTGAAAACATTTCATCAATATTGTGTGAATCATGTTTTAAAAGAGAGATGAAAATTATAGAACTCATGAGCAAAACAAAGAAAAGAACAAACACCTCAAGCAAGAACAACAAAACATGTCAAACAACAAAGGCACAAAGTATTAATATATGTTCAAAACTAGTAAAATGAAAAAGAGCACACATGATCCATCTCAAACATATCCAAATTTCAAACCATCTCAGACATCTCCAATTTTCAAACCCAAATTCCAAATCATCAAGAAACAGCACATGATCCGATCATCCATACTACAGGAGCTCTTTTAGGCGAGCTAAAATAGCATCAACTTCCATCATCTTGCCATCTGTTGGAGCCAAGATCGTATGCCCGTCATGGATCATCTGTGCAATATGCCTGCCAGTTGAAGGATGCCTCCACATATTCAGTGTCATATCAGGCGCAATGAAAGATCTCTTCTCATGGAGATTCCAGCTTCTCACTGTCTTGGACAAGAGATCATCGCAGCAACCTGTTGCGATCTGCAATTGAAAATGCTAAGCTTTAAAAACTAAACATCTCCAGAATACACTCATTAAAAAGAAAAATCAAGTGATATAAATAGAATCAAAGTTAGCATGTGATAAAGGATGCACAAGCAATTTGCTAGCATGGCATCATGATCACAATCACAGTGGTCTCATAGATGTGCATGAGGACAAAATGAAGGACAAGGACATGATACACTTTGGATCAATTCCATAGCTATAGGTTGATTGTATAAGATGTTGACACTTGTCTTGATATTATTACTACTTGTATTTTATTGTCTTTAGTGCAACAAATCATTGATCAGCATACTAGCTTTATCCTTCTATAAATAGAGATTAGGAATTAGAATGTAAAACAGAGAACATCATCAATGAAAAACTGCTGCCATGGCCTTACTGTTGCATTGTTTTTAAGCTTATATATTCTTCATGTTTAAGAGCTTTTCAGCTCATTTTCTATCAGCATGAATTCAGTTGAACCAACACAGGGTGTTATTATGGACCATAACGCTGCACTTATCATCCCATTTACACACTATAGCTTTCTTCCCTTTAGGCAAAGTAGTTAACTCCCAGGTGTTATTTTTTTTCAAAGCCATGAGTTCAACTCTCATGGCTTCAACCCACTCATGCTTTGAAGTTGCTTCAGCAAAGGTAGTAGGTTCTTTGACATTGGACACCTGGTTTATGTATGACTTATATGCAAAATCAAAGAGCGCATGCTTATGCAAATATGGGTGTGAAATGTCTGTATCAGTGTATGTGTGGTTTAGAACATAATCATGGTGCCAAGAGGGTTGTCTTTTTGATCTTGTTGGTCTGGTAGGTTGAGTAGGTGATTTGTCTGTTGGTAGTGTGTTTTCTGATGGAACATTTTGTGAGGTTTGAATGGGAACTGGACCATGTAAAAGATTATCCAAGCTAGAAGTTTCTTAAACAACAGGAAGCATGATGAAATTGCTACACATTTCCGGAATATTCTAGGCATTATTGGAAAGCTTAATTATTAGAGTTTCTAGAATTACGTAGAAATATGTAATAATCTAGAGAAGTATAAATCATTCTAAAGTATTCTAAAATAGGATAGATTATTCTAGACTAATTAAGTTCTAGAATAATCTTATGCCATCTGTTAATGTTGACTTTGTCAACTTAGTATTTTTCCTTTTTTTTATTAATTAAAATCAATTATTTAACTTAGCTTGTTTGTAGGGGTTTGTTAATAGCTCACGTGTGCAGATTTGCTAGTGAAGAAGAGAAGATTTTTCCAATAACTAAAGTCCTATATTTTGGGATTTAGTTATAGTTCATTTCTTATCTATTTTCTCACATGATCTTTTAGATTTGACTTAGTCTATTCATATCCTAACCATATGTTATATTGTGGGATTGAATATATCTTACTTATTTTTGTGAGAAACGTGTTTTCTTATTTCACAATCTCAAGGATAGAGATCGTGGGCTACTGCAAACAAGAAAGCTGGAACGTGAGAGATGAAGAACATGATTAGCAAGGGAGAAACAAGATCATGGATTACACTTGAAGTTCATGGATGATCATGGAGCATGAAAGAAGATAATGGATTAAGAAGTGGAGATCATGCATGATGGAGAAGTGCTCAACCCTGATGAAGGAGGACGTCTATAAATAGAGATGAACTGAAGATGGTTGATATACACTTCAAGCTTTCAATACACAAGAGATCAAGATCTTAGCATACATATCGAGTCATCTTCTTGTGTAGAGTATCGACCTTTTTACTTCCATCCTTTATCTTTCCTATTTTATTTATAGAGCTATTTCCAATAGTTCCATAACAAGATAGGATTGTTATTTGGTCGATAGGTTTTTGTTTAAACGTCCACAAGTTCTTTCATAGTGGACGTGTCTAGTGTCTCTTTAGAGGATTTCACAAAGTCCTTGTGTTTTGTTGTGTATAGCAAAGATAAATCTAATAAGACACTTTTTGCCCTGTAGGCATTCCACGAGTATCATTATATACTCGTGGATAAATTTCTCGTCTTGTTTAATTTTATCTCTGCATTTACCGCTGCATGTTGTCTCTGATATTGACCACATTTTACACAACATTTGGTTTATGTTGTTTGTTATCTTGCATAGGAGCACTCGGACACTTTCACCATCTATAAATATGGCATCAACACAACTCACTACTTGTACCAAGAACTACAACTTCCAATAAGAATTGATCCTAAAACCTTTGTCTCCCACTATTACTACTCTTTCACCATCTATAAATATGGCATCAACACAACTCACTACTTGTACCAAGAACTACAACTTCCAATAAGAATTGATCCTAAAACCTTTGTCTCCCACTATTACTACTCTTGCTCCATTTTCATTACAATTATATACTCTGCTCAGTCTCGATCATTCAATTATAATTCTCCAAAATATTTTGCTACCATATTCCATATCTCAAATACTAATCGATTATTCAATTATAATTCTCTTGCTCCATTTTCATTACATTCTCTTGCTCCATTTTCATTACAATTATATACTCTGCTCAAGTCTCGATCATTCAATTATAATTCTCCAAAATATTTTGTTACCATATTCCATATCTCAAATACTAATCGATCATTCAATTATAATTCTCCGATCATTCAATTATAATTCTCCAAAATATTTTGCTACCATATTCCATATCTCAAATACTAACAGTGGTATCAGAGCCCGGTTGGATTTCTAACTGGGTGAAACTAGCTTTCGCTATACTATCTCCATATATCCAACATATTGTCCTATCCTCATACATCAACTAAATTATCCTATAATACAATTTCTAAACTTCTACTATGGCCACTTCACTAAATAACCACCAAATTCCAATCCCTATTTTTTCTGGAGAAAACTATAACTATTGGGCTATCAAAATGAGGACATATTTTATGTCCCAAGGCCTATGGGATATCATCGATAAGGGATACACTATCCCTGAAGATACATCCACTTTGTCTGCAACGGACAAAGAAAAACTAGACAAAAATATGGAGAATGACAACTTCGCTCTCTACACACTACAAATAGCTATGGCGGAGTCTTTGTTTCCAAGAATCAGTGGAGCTAAAACATCGAAGGAGGCTTGGGATACTTTGAAGGAGGAATATCAAGGAAGTGATAAGGTACGCCATCTCAAATTACAAACTCTTAGAAGAGATTTGGAAAAATCGAAGGAGGCTTGGGATACTCTGAAGGAGGAATATCAAGGAAGTGATAAGGTACGTCATCTCAAATTACAAACTCTTAGAAGAGATTTGGAAAATATGAAGATGAAAGAATCTGAGACCGTAAAAGATTTTTACACTCGACTACGTGAAATAGTTAATCAAATAAAAGTATATGATGAAAATATCACTGACAAGAGGGTGGTAGAAAAAATATTAATTTCTCTCCCTGCTAAATATGATCCAATCGTCACAACAACAGAAGAAACTAAAGATTTAGATAAGTTGTACAGAATTAATAGGCTCACTTGAAGCCTATGAGAAAAGACTGAGTATGCGAGAAAATGAGTCTGTGGAAAATGCATTCCAGTCTAAAACTAATATACGATCTCAGAATTCTAGAAATAGGGGAGAAGAAATGGAGAAAAATTTAAAAATAGATATCATGGTGGAAATAATAATAAAAATCAAAGAATTGGAAACTATCCACCATGTGTATCTGCAAAAAGACTAACCATCTTGAAAAAGATTGTTGGAACCGAGATAAACCACAATGTAAAAGTTGTGGGAGGTTTGGTCATGTGGAGAAAGATTGTCGCTCTAGGCAAAAGCATCAGACAAATTTCTCAGAAGAAAATGAGAAAGAATTCAAAGAAGACAACCTATTCTAAGCTTGTCATGTTGCATCAGAAGTGAAGAATGACACATGGTTTCTAGACAGCGGCTGCAGTAATCACATGACTGGAAATGAGAAGATTTTTAAAGCAATTGACAGATCAATCAAATCCCAAGTCAGACTCGGAAACGGAGATCTCGTGGAAGTCAAAGGTAAAGGCACCATTGCAGTCAACACTAAAAAAAGTACGCGGCTCATCCACAATGTACTGCTAGTTCCTAAACTCGACACCAATCTTCTAAGTGTCGGACAAATGATGGAGAAGGGATATGAGTTGGTGTTCAAAGGAAACACTTGCACAATATATGATAATAAAAATAAAAATGTCGTGATAGCTGTAGTAAAAATGCAACAACAGAGAAATTTCCCACTCCACTGACAGTATATTGAAGCAGCACTAAAAGCCCAAGAAGACCAATCGTGGCTATGACATCGGAGGTTTGGACACTTGAACTTCCACGGACTAAAGAAACTTCATCAGAAAAATATGATGAGAGATCTTCCAGCAATTCAAATGGACGATGAAGTGTGTGAGAGATGCATGGAAGACAAACAACACAGGAAGCCGTTTCCATCAGACAAACATGGAGAGCTAAACAAATCCTGGAGCTGGTACATACAGACGTATGTGGGCCTATGAGGACTCCAACATTCGAGAAAAACAGGTACTTTATCCTCTTTATTGATGACTATACAAGAATGACTTGGGTCTATTTTATGAAAGAAAGATTGGAAGTCTTCAATATCTTCAAGATATTCAAGAGCCTAGTAGAGAACCAAAGTGGATGAAGAATCAAGGTCTTGCGGAGCGATAGAGGAACCGAATACACTTCCAAAGAGTTCAACAAATTCTGCGAGGATGAAGGAATTAACCATCAACTAACTGTCGACTATGCTCCAGAACAAAATGGTGTATCAGAAAGGAAAAACAGGACGGTGATTGAGATGGCCAGGACCATGCTAGCTGAGAAAGTATGCCAAAGGAGTTTTGGGCTGAAGCAGTATACACCGCAGTATATTTACTCAACAGATGTCCAACAATAGCCGTGCAAAATAAAACACCAATAGAAGCATGGAGTGGACGAAAACCATCAACACAACATCTGAGAGTTTTTGGGAGTATCTGCTATGTACACATCCTGAAAGAGAAAATACACAAACTGGAGGAAAAGACAGAGAAATGAATATTCCTCGGCTACAGAAAGGATACAAAATTTACAACCTTAAAACCAGGAAACTAGTCATCAGCCGAGATGTCGAGTTCGACGAAAATGCAACATGGACTGGGAAGAAGAAAAGGTGGAAAAACAAAATATCATGGTACCACATCTACGAAGTTCTAGAGAGCCTCCAGAAGAAGCACAACCTTCAAGCCCAAGGACACCATCATCATCATCATCTTCAAATGATGAACAATCATCTCCAGATTCACCACCAAGAAAAGTAAGGTCACTCAGAGAGATCTACGAGACATGCAACTTCGTCACTATGGAGCCCAAAAGCTTTGAAGTTGCCATCAAACAAAAGAAATGGGTAAAAGCCATGGAAGAAGAAATCAAGATGATCGAGAAAAATCAAACATGGGAGTTGGTAGATCTACCCAACAACAAAGAGGCTATTGGAGTTAGGTGGGTCTATAAGACAAAACTTAACCCAGATGGCTCAGTTCAAAAATACAAAGCATGACTGGTTGCTAAAGGGTACTCGTAATTACCGGGAATCGACTATAACTAGACATTTTCTCCAGTCGCTCGCTTGGACACTATACGGGCTCTTATCGCACTAGCCGCTCAGAAGAGATGGAAAATCTATCAATTAGATGTCAAGTCAGCTTTTCTCAATGGCTATCTTGAAGAAGAGATATATGTCGAGCAACCTCAAGGGTTCGTGATAGAAGGACAAGAAAACAAAGTTCTAAGGCTGAAAAAGGCGTTCTACGGATTGAAGCAAGCTCCACAAGCCTGGTATAGTCGAATCGAAGACTACTTCATAAGCTAAGGATTCAGGAGAAGCGAAAGCGAGCCGATACTTTACATTAAGACCCAAGGTACTAATGACAGACTTATTGTTTCTCTATATGTCGATGATCTTATCTACACAGGGAACAATGAAGAGAAGATCAAGAAGTTCAAAGAGGATATGATGAAGACCTTCGAGATGACTAACCTTGGGTTGATGCACTACTTCTTCGGCATTGAGGTACATCAAGAAAAAAATGGGATATTTATCTCACAAAAGAAGTATACAGAGAATCTAATGAAAAAGTTCAAAATGGAAGGATGCAAACCAGTAGCTACTCCTTTAGCTACAAATGAAAAATTCAGCAAAGAAGATGGGACACCGAAAGCAGATGCATCTACATACAGAAGTCTCATCGGGAGTCTACTATATCTTATAGCTACAAGACCAGATATCATGTTCGTAACAAGTCTACTATCAAGGTTCATGCAAGATCCAAGCCAAGTCCAATATGGAGCTGCAAAGAGAATATTGAGGTATTTGCAAGGCACCAAAAATTACGGAATATCATACGAGCCTGCAGACGAATCAAGACTGATTGGCTACACTGATAGTGATTGGGCCGGATCAACAGACGATATGAAAAGCACATCTGGCTACACATTCTCACTAGGATCAGGCATATTCTCATGGTCATCCAAGAAGCAAGACTGTGTAGCACAATCTTCAGCAGAAGCCGAGTACGTCGCCGCAGCATTAACAACAAGTCAAGCTATCTGGTTAAGACGCATTCTTGGATACATGGGAGAAGACCAAGAAAATCCTACGGAGATTTACTGCGATAATAAGTCTGCAATAGCTATGGAAAAAAAAATCTCGTTCATCACAGCAGGACTAAGCATATTGCTATCAAGTATCATTTTCTATGGGAGGCAGCCAATGACAAACAAATAGAGCTCAAGTATATCGGGACAGAAGACCAATTGGCAGACATCTTCACCAAGGCGTTACCAAGACCAAGATTCGAGACCTTGCGAGAAAAGCTTGGGATTATCCAAATGAGTAGCAAGGGGGAGTGATGAAATTGCTACACATTTCCGGAATATTCTAGGCATTATTGGAAAACTTAATTATTATAGAGTTTCTAGAATTATGTAGAAATATGTAATAATCTAGAGAAGTATAAATCATTCTAAAATATTTTAAAATAGGATAGATTATTCTACACTAATTAAGTTCTAGAATAATCTTATGCCATCTATAAATATGGCATCAACACAACTCACTACTTGTACCAAAAACTACAACTTCCAATAAGTATTTGTAATGGTGTCTTCTTTGCAGGGCCCCACACATCAACCTGGACAAGAAAAAAGATCTCAGTAGAATGAATACAAGACCTTTGAAAACTAGATCTATGAAATTTTCCCTTAACACAAGACTCACAGGCTTTTATTTCATCAATAGAATTGGTATTACAAAGATCTTTCCTAGAAGACCTAAAGAGGCATGTCCTAATGACTGATGCCAAGAGTACAATGTAGAGGAATTACAATGAGGAATTTCAAATCCTAACTCTAGATACCATGTTAAATTCTAGAAACCTCCATTAGAGAGCATGAAGAAGATCTAAGAGAGATATTTTTATTTCCCATAGCAAATGAAAAATACAGACTACGACTTATATAGACGAAGAAGAAGAGAAAAAAACGTAAACAACATTCCTGACCAATGATATGCCGCCACATAGGATACAACATGTTACATGTGAGCAGCAAACTATAGAGAAAAAAATGTTAACATAAGACCAGTGTTTTTATAAGTGAAGAAACGCTTTCAACACAAAGCAACACTAAGAAACATATGACACAAAGCGCATGCACGACTTTTCCTTCCTTTGAACAGCTGAGCAAGAACACCAATCATGCACGTGAAGAAACGCTTTCAACACAAAGCAACACTAAGAAACATATGACACAAAGCGCATGCACGACTTTTCCTTCCTTTGAACAGCTGAGCAAGAACACCAATCATGCACCTCAACTTCATCACCATGCACGCATAACACCAACTCCACAAACACCATCAACCAACCATATTTAACAGTGTCAATGTTATGAATTATTTGTTACTCAAGCAAGCTACATCTCTCTTGTTTACTGTTTAATAAAAGAGGAATCGGTGAAAAAGAGCAAGTAGGCTTAATAAAAGGCACAATTTATTCATTCTTCTACTCCTGTTTCTTGATATTTAACAATCAGGCCTTACATAAAATGCACTCATTTTAGTATTAATTGTTCCTGATTTCTGTTAAGCTAAGAATTCCTTTTCGAGCGAGCTCCTAGAAAGAGTAATGCAATGTATTTTTTGACGAAACCGAAAACTTTTCTCCCATTTAAATACACATGAACAGGAATCATACCACTCGTAATGTCCACTACCAGAAACTAAGGCATAACCACTACCCCTAAATACTAGGAAACAAATAAATGAAAGAAGACTCGTCTACTCCAAGAGGTTACTGCTACAAATAACATACAGAAATGTAACTATCGTACGTTTCAGTTGATCAATTTCTTCGTTTATTAAATTTTTTCCAATTCCAGCTATTTTCACGTTGATATTACTAATTCAGATGAGATTTAGTACTTCTATCGAATGATTAGTTAAATATTTTAAAAAATTTCGATAAATCCTTACCTTAGCAATCAGATTTGCCGAAGCGGGAGCGAAAACTAAGACGTTGGCCCGATCAGTCTCATTCCCCACCGTGTAAACCTTTTCATCTTCGCCGAGGTATATTGCGAAGCTTTTTGAAAGCACTGGTTTGTTAAACTACTTAGCCGCTCCTGTACCGCAGAAAACCACCACCGACGATGAAAAATCTCTCAAACCTTCACATAATTCCTTCGTACGAGATGCTGCAGCAGTGCCATCAACTGCGAGAAGAACCGCCAATCTCGCCGCCGGCTGCAATCACGTCTTCACCGTTTTCCATGGAGGTTTCAGTTGGCAACGATTAGAGGGGGAAAAATCTATCTAACAGAGATTTTGTAGATAAAAACGGTTCGGTATCTCTGCATACTAGTTTTGCATATTAGAATTTTCTATTAATAATAATTTTGAAATGATACGAAATTAACCGCTTCATCTATATTGTATATTAAACAAATTAATTACTCCATCCGTCCCGCTCAAATTTGCACGTAGGGACGGGCACGGAGGTTAAGAAAAAACTGCTTTTGGGCACGGAGCTCAAGAAAAAGCTGTTTTTGTAGTGTTAAAGTTGAATAGTAAAGGGCAATTTTGTAAATTTTATTTGCCATTTTTTGAGTGTGCAAATCTGAATGGAACGGACGAAAACGGAAAGTGTGCAAATCTAAGCGGGACGGAGGGAGTAATTTTTTTGCCTACTTATTTCACCAACTATAAACTTTATCTAAAACATATAAAACCTATTTTATTAAAAATCACTATTCCTGAATTAAACATAAAAATTAACTGAAAATAATAATTATATTTATAGTTATATTTATTATATGAGTCTCTTAGAAAAAACATATAATAAATATAATATATTTTAATATGTATTATAAAAATTTCAATTTTTTTAATGGCCCGGCTATCCGCACCCCAATATTTTCTAAACACACTCCATTTTTTTTATATTTGATTTAAAAAATTCAAAAAATGATAAAATTCTAATTTTACCCTTATGAATTAAAAAAAAATTGAAAAATCAGTTCATCTTTCCCAACCCGTCTGCTTGCTTCTCTATCTCTTTTTTTTTTTTCAAACCTCAAACCTTGAATTTGTAAGGGGATAACGTATGAAAAATCATTTTATGAGTTAACAAACTATATAATAATCGTGTGAAATCATGTAAAAAGAATAAAAAAAAATAACAACAAATCTGGGATCTGTTCGACCATAGTTGGTCGAACATAAAGAGGTGTGTTCGACCACCTCTACCAATCAGTCAAACACACAGAGGTGTGTTCGACCACCAGACATCGAACACAAAGAGGTGTGTTCGATGCCTGGTGGTCGAACACACCTCTTTGTGTTCGACCACCAGGTCGAACGGTCCCAAATTTGTTGTTATTTTTTCGTTTTTTTTACACGATTTCACACGATTATTATATATTTTGTTAAAGTTTGAGGAATGAAATGAAAGAGAGAGAGAGAGAGAGAGAGAGAGAGAGAAGAAGGGAGAAGCAAGCAAACGATTGGGGAAGAAATCTGGGAAGAAGGGAGAAGCAAGCAAACGATTGGGGAAGAAATCTGGAAAAAATTTTAGTTTGTTTTTTAATTCATAAAGGTAAAATTGGAATTTTATTATTTTTTGAATTTTTTAAATTATTTTTTTTAAAAATAAGGTGTGTTTAGAAGATTTGGGGTATGGATACTCTTTTCTTTTTTAATTAGAAATTTACTGTTCATTTCCAACAAATAGCATTCGAAGCATTGTTTACAGAGTTATTCTCATTTTAATTTCTCTGATTAATTCACTCCGAAAAAAAGATGTATATGCTTAAGTTGTTTTAGTTTTTTTTTAAAAAATAAAAAATAAAAAAAAATCATTATTTCTCTAATTTATTGACAAAAACTATTGTTTCAGTGTGGATAACATAATTTTTTCACATATTATCATATTTCATATTGAGTTAGCTAAGCTAAGTGGACTTTTTGAAATGAAAATTACATTTGATTTCACTTTACTCATTTTTCTATATATGAAGCTGTAATATTTTTATAATTCTAAAAATATTATGTAATTCTTCCAAATCAATATAAATATACTGTATAGTTTAAATTTATATTTATCGATGATAAATTAATAAAAAATACTAACATACATCTAACACAGTCTAAAAATAATGTCATTACCGACTTTATTTCCTCTTAAATTAACCTCTTTGATGAGTTGAAATAATCGACATGGGAGTGGTTATTCATATTTTGTTTATAAAATATTCCACAAGATTATACGGTGTCCACATAGAATCTATTAAATAGTTCACAAGATTATACGGTGCCACGTTGTAAAAGAATTTTGAAAAGAACATCGTAGAAAATTTGACCATTTGAAGCGTGAGAAGTGAGTATTACTTCAATAGGTAATTCGCAAATCTTCTTGTACAAGATTAATTTACCGTATAAAACATACATTATAATAGGTCCTATGAAAAAATTTCTGATTTAATCAGATTTATTTGTCATATAAAATAATTATAATTGGTCAATCAAATATAACTGCATCAGAAATTTTATCTTTTTTAATTTTTCTTGCAGCTTTATAAAGCCCAACGCGATTGAGCCCACTATTCGGATTTCAGCCCACTATATTTCTTTGCATTGTCTTTAGAATCTGAGCCCAATCCCAAAGCCATCAATTATCATTTGATCTTGGACAAAGTTGATGAATTTTCCTTTAGGGATTCTTTCTACTTATCGTCACTCAATACTGCATTCTGTTGTTGAACTAGATGATCTTGCACAGCTCAGTTCTCCAATTTATGATAAAAACTTTTATGTCGAGGGTTTGATTTCCCCGAGATCAATAAAAACCAAGATGTGTTGATTGGTTTTTTTTTTCTCTGTAATTTTGACATTAATTGTTTATCATATATGTTATTCTTTTTTCCTGAATTGAGATGATAATTTGTAGCTTTACTAGTTGTGCTCATTTTGTCTTGCGTGTTTGCATGCTGCTGAGGAGAATTGTTGGTTGGGGTTTTTTTTTTTTTTTGTTGTGTTAGAAGAAGTGTGTTTTCGGGCTCGTTTGGTTTGGATGTTGGGTTAATTAATCTATTTATGTTGCTAAAAAAAATTGATATAATTGTGTTTTATGATGGATCAGTACTGTTTACAAAAAGGTGATTCGATATTATTTATTTGTTTGGTTTGAATGTTGGATGTTAGATTTGTGGTAAATTTATGTTTAATTTGAATGATTATTAATTTAAATATATGTTAAACTAAGCAAACTCATGTTTAGTTGATGTGTTAATTTTAGATGAGGTTTGAAATTACTCTTATAACCTTTTACATTTTAAAACAATTGAATTTGGAAATATTGCATAATTCTTAAAAGAAAAATGTTTAAAAAAAAATAAAAAAAAGCATGAGAATGGAAAGGGGATTCCAACTGTTCAGTCACCACAGTATTTGATGTCGACTAACATATTTCAAATATATTTTTGTTTCGTAATTGGTGGAAACATTTGGACCGGCATGATGTCACCGGAATTTATATGTTATATTATTACAATAAAAAAATTAGATGGAAAGCAAAACAATTTAAGACACAATCATAAATTATGATACAAAGAACAATAAGAAAATATATGTACGTAAAATAAAATGATTTCAATCTGTTTATCATTTAAACATTGTAGTGAAGAATTTTGCTTGCAGCAATATTCTCTTTGAGAAAAAAACAAAAAAAAATAAAAACCTGTAAAAAATGAAGTAATGTGAAGATTTAGGTAATTAGGTTGACTTTGCTTGGTAGATGTAAAAAGGGGTAGTTTTTAACTCACTTATTGATCTTGTTGTTTTAGGCTTCTCGAATTCTTCTTGCACCCAATTTTTATTTATCTTTTATGATAGATATTTTCTTAGAATTAATATTTAGAAGATTGATTCACTCTTGAGAATCTTCACATCTAAACAGAAGGTATAGTGCATCTTGTAGTTTCTTCTTAGATTATTCATGAATTATTTATATGTTATCTTAGTTGTACGTGTGATGAGTGTTGTGTGTCATGATTAAACAAGAGTTGTTTTGTTGGTTTAAGTTTAACATCAATCCAAGATGGCAGAAGGTGCAGTGTCATTCCTTCTGAACCATCTCTCTGTTTTGCTCGATGAGGAACGACACCTACTCGGAGGACTCGAACGAGAAGTTGTGTACATCCAAGACGAAATGCTGCAAATGAGGGAGTTTCTCAGAGTTGCTGATGCCAATGAAGAAAGCAATGGCAACCTCAAAGAATGGATTAGACAACTCCGAGAAATCTCGTTCGATGTTGAAGATGTTTTGGACAAATACATGCTTCGATTTGGAAGACATCGTGGATACATGGGAAGTTTTTATGCTTCAATTAGGAATTTGAAAGCTAGACATCATATTGCATCTGAAATCCAAGCTATCAAGTATAGATTAAAAAATGTTTCCAAAAGTCAGCAGAGATATAGAGAAATGTTTGATGTTGTGGATCGTGGTTCTAGGTCGAAAAACGAGTGGTTTGATGGCAGAGGCAATGCCCTGTTTCTGGAAGAAGCTGATGTTGTAGGGATTGAAGAGCCGAAGGAACGGCTTATTGAGTGGATTGGATCGATGGATGATGGAGTCGAAGTGATTTCAGTGGTGGGAATGGGAGGTTTGGGTAAACTCTCGTTAAAAAAGTGTATGATGATGAGTCGGTGAAGAGGCGTTTTGATCAACATGTTTGGGTCGTTGCTTCGGACTACTCGGATGTCAAACATCTCCTTGCAAACCTTGTTAAGAAACTTGTTGAAGAAATGAAGAAGCCACCACCTCAAGGGCTCGAAGAAATGAGTGTTGATGAAATGAGAAATTTTGTTTACGAGTTTATTAAGGATAAGAAGTACATAATTGTTCTTGATGATGTGTGGAATCTATCTATATGGGAAGCTATCCGATTTGCACTTCCGAAAAGAGCTGTCCATGGTTGCGTCATTGTCACCACACGCTTTAACCATATAGGCAATGTTGTATGCACTGAGACGAACCATGTCTACAATTTGCAGCCTTTACCTTTGCAAGAATTGGAGGCGTTGTTCTACAGAAAAGCGTTTCCGAAGAAACCATGCCCTCCTTATCTGAGAATATTCGCGGAGAGTATTTTAAGGAGATGCCAAGGTTTGCCACTAGCAGTTGTTGTAATTGGTGGCCTCTTAGCGACAAAAGAGTATAATGTCGAAGAATGGGAAGTGTTTAATCGGAGTCTTGGTCATGAGTTAGAAGATGGGAGCCTACAAGTATTAGGGAAAATACTCTCGTTAAGTTACAATGACTTGCCTTACTATCTCAAGTATTGCTATTTGTACTTGAGCATCTTTCCGGAAGATGATTTGTTGGAGAAGGAAAAAATCATTCGATTATGGATAGCCGAAGGGTTTGTTCAGTCAAAGCAACACAAGACCATGGAAGAAGTGGCGATTGACTATCTGAACGAGCTTTTTAGCAGAAGTCTGATTCAAGTGGCGGAGAGAAATACCGATGGAAGAGCAAGAGCATTTCGTATCCATGATCTGCTAAGAGATTATATCATTTCAAAGTCGAGAGAACATAACATTGTGACTATATGCAATGGAGGGGAGACCCAATGGCCTGGTAGAATTCGGCGCTTTGCAATTCAGAAATCCTTCAGCTTCTCTCAAGAAACGTACAACTTTGAGGGTCTTCGTTCTTTAATATTGATGTGCTCTGAAAATACGGACCTTGGGACAATCAACAAGTTGGTGAGCAAATGTAGGCTTCTGAAGGTGTTGGACTTGAGAGGGGCTCGACTAGAAACTATACCGGATGGAGTTTTCAAATTATATCATCTCAAGTATCTATGTTTGAGGAGCACAATGGTGAGATTCATCCCAAAGTCCATTGGATCTCTTGGGAATTTAGAGACGCTAGATCTCAAGAATTGCAACGTGACCGAATTGCCTAAGGAAATCCTAAAGCTCAAGAAACTTCGGTATCTGTTGGTGTACAAATACACGCATAGGATTGGCACCTCGTTTTACTTTACACAAGGTTGTAAGGCTCCAAGCAACATTGGTAGTTGTTTGCCATTGCTAGTAAAACTTTGTTGTATAGATGCAAAAGAAAGTGATGGCGTTAAAATGGTGAGAGAGATATGGAAGCTAACACATCTTCGGAGATTAGTGATCGTAAAGTTGAGAAGTGAAGATGGAAAGGAGCTTTGCTCTTCCATTGCTAAGCTGTCCGAGCTTCGCTCGTTGAGAATTGATTCCGTCCAAGAAGGTGAAAAACTAGACGTAGACTATCCAATCAGGTTGCCACTTTTAAGAAGACTAGATCTGATGGGGTGGTTAGAGAGAGTTCCTCAGTGGATACCGTCTTTGGAAGGCCTTACGAATTTAAATCTATATTGGAGCAGATTGAGGGAGGATCCACTGGACTGTCTTCAGAATTTGCCTAATCTGTCGTACCTAAGCATCCATGGCGCCTATGTTGAGGGATTGAGTTTCATAGCTCGAGGATTTCAGAAGCTCAAAGAATTGTGGTTAGGAGAGTTGAAATTCATGAAATGGATGATAGTGGAGAAAGGTTGTATGCCAATTCTTGAAGAGTTGAATGCGCGGGATTGCCCTATGCTGATGCAGCTTCCTCAAGGACTTGAGCATTTGATCAGTCTTCGATACGTAGATTTTGGAAATATGAGGAATGAATTTGTGGAAAATGTTGTTGAAGCGCAACGAAATGAAGGAGTGAATTGGAGGCTTGCTTTTGCAAGGGTTCGTTTCTTCAATGTGATAGATGATGGTGAATGGAGGTTTCATTTCGCATTATAGTTGAATAAATAGAAAGAAAGGCAGCATATATGAAAATCTGGTTCATTATAATGATGAAATTAGGAAGATTTTTTCAATGACTGATGGAGAAGGCATTGCTTGTTGCATGGAATTCACCATTAAATATTGCAGTTAGGTCCCTCTGTTTCCTTCTATTGTTAATCTATAAATATATTAGCATCTTCTTGTTGTTTTTTGACATAGGCATCAATGTAAGTTTTTATCACAGGTTTTTCTTGCACTTGTGTTCTTGCATCTTACACTAAATATCACCATTTTTTTAGGTTCGAATTCTGGTCAATATAATCTGCACATTTATATAGGTGGACAACATTTAAGCTACAAGGTTTGTGGTACTGTTTCTGCCATCTTAGATGTGTTACAATTGGTGCTTCTCTGTTTCCTGTAAGAAGAGTAGACGTTGTTTCTTCAAGAAACCACAATTACACTCGAGCAAGAACTTGAGCAAGATCGAACCAAACTTTCGAACTCAAAACTAAAACAACAAGAACAAAGAAGAACACAATCGATGTAGGTGGTTCGGCATAAAATGCATACGTGGGGGATCTTTTATTCAACAAGCACAAAAGTTTCTGCAAACAGAACTCTCAAGACTGTCTAACCAGCTCTCTTCTCACTGATTGCCTTCTCTCTCTAGAATGCGAAACTCTAAGGTAATGAATACCCTTTACAGATTTACACTTATATAATAACCTGCAAAAGAAATGATCACAAAAGATCAACTAATGAAATCGCAATAGCAACTGAAAGTAGCTAACTTGAACTCAGCAAAACCGTCTAAAAACGTGCTTCTCAAACGACTTTATAAGTGAAAAGGTAACTCTTACTCAGCAAAATTCTGAAATTGAAAACTCTTTTTCACAATAGTCATATTGCCAAACCCCTTTTCTATGCTTTTCATTGTTTTCGATGTCGGTTTTTCAGCTTAACGATTTAATATTCAGATTTTGTCCTACAACCATAATCGTTTTTTTTTTTTTTTAGCACACACTTGTTGCCTTCTCAAATAGTTTGAGATTGTGAATCATAAGTTCATCATATACAAAATGCTTTAATAAATTGATTTGGTTATTGGTTATCATGAAAAAGTTGTATTTATTACATGTTACATTAGTTGTATTGATTGATTTTATGTAAGAGTATAACTCCTTTGACCTCGGGCAAAAATTAACTAACAAAATTTAATAAACTCCACTTGCGCTCCTATGTAGCTGTAATGCTGAACTAGGTCCATGTTATACAAATTAGAAAGACACCTAACATTTAAATATATGATTTTAAGAAAATATAAACATCATATTCATTTGCCAAGGTTCAAGCACAATATATGTAATATATTTATTATATAAAAAAGCAACTTTTATAATTGTATCTTATTCATAAGATAAGATAATTCACAAATTCTTATAAGTAGTCAATATTTCGAGATTTCTTTTTCCAATACATTTTCATAACGTACTAAAATTACTCTTGCAGCACTAATAATGACCCTTCTAATTAAATGAAATATACACACACACACCAAAAAAAAAAAAAAAAAAAAAAAACAAGAACATATAACAATAGATAACAATTAACAATACTCAATTGTATTTCTTACAAATAACCAAAGAGGCAAAACACATATTATGAGTTTACTTAATATCTTTCACAAAAAAAATCATTAACATATCAGGAACAATCAATCAATCTGATACTCAGATAAAACTTATAGAAACTAGTCCAAAAATTACTACAAGAACATCATGTATTCAGCTGTCTGGAAGTCTCATTTCAACGATTTCAGAAGGTGGTCGTAACGTACAAACCATCTCTTTCGTCTTCCCAAAATAGACCTGAAAATGATACATATTTCACTTAGTTTCTGATCATCATAAAAATAAACGAAAGAACATCACAAAGTGTGATGACAATGCATACCTGATCCAAAGAGTTTCTCAGCTTGCTCTCCATTTCTTCTATCATCTTTCCCATATTACATAAATGACCATCTGCAACTGCAAGCTCCATATTCATCTGTATAGAAAAAGGAATAAAATAAGATCAGTGAAGTGGGATATTTGCTCATCTGTAAATATATATTATGGAAGTTGAAATACCTGTCTTCTAATTGATCCTGACAAATTGAAGGTGCCTGAGGACTCATCATTCGTGGTCAAAGAAAGCATCACAGAGCTAGTCAAACAATATCGAGCATTTTCTTCCATGTCAGGTCCAACCTATATGTACGAAAAGAAATGGTCATCACTATGGAGGATGGTAAGAGGAAAGGTTCATTTAGCGAGCCGAATAATGTACCTCGATAACATGTATTGCTTCCCAAGACCCTTCTTGTAGATAGCCTCTTTTACCATCTGCAGTCCTGGAGCCATCTTCAATGGCGAATACCATCGCACGATTAGATGAAGAAAACAATATTAACCATGAACTTGGGGAAAAGTTATCACCTTTCTTGATTAAGAAACAACCTATAAATCCTTCATCTTCAGTCTCCCACATATAAACAGACGAAATGCCACCTTCATAGTACCTACCAATTGATTGGTTAACTTAAGCTGGAAGAAGCTTTTAGGAAACAAGATAGAAGAAAATTACAAATGACCACACTAAATACCATGTATTGAAATGCAGTAAAAGATTTCACATTAGCATAAAGCTCAAATATGGTTACAGAAAGTACGAGGTAAGTAAAGGACCTCACTGGTCACGATAGATAGCAAATACATCGTTTGCTTCAATCTCAAGTTTCCTCAACTCCATAGATGGATAAAGTCCGTCATCTAATGGGGGATGGTATTTATTTGACAACGGAGACCTTCAGGTGGAAAACAAGAAACAGACATCATCATTTATACCAATAAAGATAAAAAAAAAAAAAAAGGAAACTTTGATTTTTAAATGCTTGCAACAAAAGACCAAGTGCACACGTAAACCCTCAAAGGAATTTGATCAATGACAAACTCAGCATGACTTCGATGATATTTTTATTTCAATGGAAAGGTCCATTCATATCATGAATGGATTCCTTTGCCATTCACGATATCCTTTGACATGGATTTATAAAGATGAACAGTATAACACATACCTATAAGAATCTGCATCTCTGTTATACTCACATAATAAGAACTCCTTTCCACAATCAACATCACATAAAACCTGAGGAACAACATTATATTCAGCATAACCGAATTCATCAGCTAAAGATGGAAACAATAAGTGCCATGGACAAGACAGTTAGAAATTATATGGTGAAGTCCCATGTTATGCGGATATTATTAAAACTGTAAGTTGTCATAAATACAGAAATCAGACACTTTCCTCGTTAACTAAGCACCAACTCCCCAAAGCTAAAGACTCGTAACATTGACATATTAAAACAAACGAGAACAGGAAATCACATAGTAAGTCAAGAAAGATCAAATATTGTGATCCCAAACGCCTACAATAGCTACCAGTTAAGTATCTAGCTAGCATAAGCATTCCCTCGCCTACTTTCCAGCTCAAGTGTGTTAACATCCTTCTCAAACCAAACATCTAATAACCATCTCAACATTAGATGTCAGCTAAATACCCCCACATTACGATCTCGAATTCAAGCTATATATGACAGATACCAACACAAGCACCACAAAAATTCTACAAGAATATGGAAAGCAAATCATCAACACAAATAGAAAACCAAAACCCAGATCAGAACTCAAACATATCTAAACCAAAACTCAAGTAATTAACAATTCAAAAGCCCTGAAATTTTGCAAATCCTCCCACATTACAGAGTACTCCTTTCTTCCAACAACTTCATCATTTCTATAACTTCCAAACCCAATCAAATCCCATTATAACTATACCCAACATATACATACAAACATATTCACATAAATGAATCAGCAATAATTTCACCTGAAGAGGCTGATCAACTTGAGAGAGAAGATCAGAGGAATGTTGCGGTAAAAGGCTTAAGAGTGCAGATAAAGCCGCTTCGGAATGCTTCGGTGGAATTCTTCGCATCAATCCCATTGCCGCATCCATTTTTTTGCCCGAGAAAATCTGAACCAAATGCAGCCTAATTTTATGGTATAGTTAAGCAACCTGAATCAATGATTTCAAAACCATTATACCATTGAAGAAACAAAATGTAGTCGCCGGAAATTGAACAAGAAACACAGACATTGAAAGAAGAACAGTAACAATGAATCGCACCTTCTTCAATTAAATTGGGGGATTTTTCCCCTAATTTTGTGTTTTAATTGAATGGACTACAACTTTGGGCTAGGCCCATATATAAATAAAAACGGCCCATGGGATTAAAGCTCTGCTCCGTTAAGAATATAATCTTAAATTAATATAAAATTCGTTTCATGATTCTTATTAATGAGAGTAGGGGTGTAAACGAGCCGAGCTTGAATGTACGAGAGTTGTTCGTATTCGTTTGTTTATCTTATGAGAATGTTCGTGTTCGTTTGTTTAATATCGAACATGTTCACGAATGTTAACGAGCGGTTCACGAATATGTTTATTAATTTATTTTTATAAAGAAAAAATTGAAAATGTTCATATAAATATTAAAAATGCAAGTTGATGAACTATAATCGAAAATAAATGAATAATATGATAAATTTAAATGCAAATGAATTAAGAAGACATTTAAACCAAAATAAATATAAATAAACATTAAATAATAAGTAGATAAATGTTTAATTAATAAATAATGAATGAATAATCAACAAAAATTAATCAAACACTAAATAAACATGTTTGCGTACATGTTCATGAACATAAGTGAACAAGTTTTTTTGTTCGTTTATGTTTGTTAAAACTAATAAACGAAGATAAACAAACACTTACCGAACTTGATCACAAATAATTTGTCGAACGCTCTGTTCATTTATAGCCCTAATGAGAAGTGTTACAACTTACACCTCATACATAAAATGTTTGACTAACTTTTAGTTACATGGTTATTTTTACTTTTAATTTTTTTTTTTTTTTTGTACTTTTACACATGTATTTTTTTTCTCTAGCTTTTTTGCCTGTGGCATTTGAGCATTTCTGTGTTTTCTAAAATTGCCCTCTATATATTAGTTTTTCAAGCTGTCTCATACTTTTAGTTGGACACTTACGTCTCTTGAACTTTTACATATTATATCTAATTCAATATAATACCTTTTTCTTGGAGAAGTGTTAATTTAGTCATAGATTTTATTATAACACCACAACTCGCATGATATATATATATATATATATATAAAACTGTTAGTTGGAAAAAAAACAAAACTACCTTGTGTGTGTGTGTGTGTTTTTTATTTTTTTCACCAAAATTAAATAGTGTGGTTAGAAACCGTTTTATGTACTTCTAAAAAGAATTCATTTAGCATTAAAATATTTCAATGCTTCAGCTAGCTATTAATGATTGTTGGCAAAACATATTAATATGTTGACTTGATTTGACTTAATTATAAATGAGTCAATCTTAAGACAGCTAGTTCAACTCGTCCTTAAAAATGTCTTTGCGTTAGGAATTAATAACAATTAATAACAAAATCTTGAATGTTAAAATAAAATGGATCAATTTGATCCGGATCAATTGCATTTAATACCATTCACATTATTATAAAAAGACTTTTATATCCTCTTGTATTTTATTATTCCAAAAGACTATATTAATTAATATCATATTTAGGGAATACAAGTTTTACCAAATACAATAATTATATATTTATTAAAGCAAAATAATTTGGATAGTTTGGCCAAGTTACTACACATTACATACTAATCCATTATATTTGGTACATAATAATCAATCAACATTGACTTTCTTTTGTTTTGTTTTTCTTTTCGTTTTTTTTTTCTTTTTCGTTTTTTTTTACTTGCTCTTTTTTTTTTTTTCATCTTTTCATTATATCTTTTTTCTTTTTCTTTGTCACGTGAGATTCACTATATCAAGTGAATTTTTCATATTTATCTGAGTGTATATTATAATATCATATATTAATAATAAAAATCTAGAAATTAAAGTAGTAGAATGAGAATATGGAAAAAATATAATACATCAAAATAAAATTAAATTTAGAATTAAAAAAGGGTAAAAGTGCAAATATACACACAATATTTATGGTGGAGTGCAAATACAATCCTAATCTTTTTGTGGGAGCAAATACACTTTTAAGGTTTAAGTTATGGTGCAAATACATCTCTAGTGTTCATATTAGTTATGCAATTTTGTCATAATCTTCTGTTCATGGAATTTTTTTTTTACATTCTTCCAACATAAGTTTTTTTCATTTTATTAAATAATTATTTTTTATTAATTTTTTTTAATCCTAAATCAATTAAGAATCCTAAATCAACATAAGTTCGACCTTGATTTTATTTTATTTTATTAACTATACATATAAATACATATACAAATACAAATATATAAGTTAATTCAAATATATATATATATATATATATATATTGTGTTGTTTCATTTGACATTAAAATATTTAATGTAAACAAACAAACTTGTTGAGGCATATAATTTTTTCTTTAAAACAATTCTGATTTATTCGCTAATTAGAAATTTAGAGAAGTATTGGAAAAAAAAATACATGATGTTCAAACTTAAATTGTGAACATTGAAAGTAACATTAAGTAAAGTGAATTTAATTAAGAGAGTGGAAGAAAAGAAGATGATTCAAACTATAAATTTTCTTTAAATAAATCTTTAATGAAGAGATGAATTTTCAATCCATAATTAATGAAGAGAGATGAATCTTCAATCTTAAATTTTAAAGAAAGGATATATTTGACAAATTACATATTAACTTTTATTAATATTACAAAGTTACCCTAATTGATCCGGATCAATTTGATCCAGAGAGATTTGTCCAAATAAAATTAAACACAGAAACCAGTTTCAAAATTCATTACAATTTCCAAAAGCTAGCATTGATACAAACGAATATCCATCCATCCAGTCATTTGTTTCCTATGTGTATTTACAATTACAGATTGCTAACAATCAATCCTCATAAACCAGAATTGCAATTAACGAGCATAATCAATAAACTACATTTGAAATCCCTACTAAACAAACATCATCTGCAAATATTTCCAGCCTGTTTGCTTCAGATCCACAAATTTGGGGTTTCTCTGAAAATCTACCAAAATAAAATGTTATTTACACTTCATAAAATACATCTCATATACAAATTTATTCTTCTTTTATATAAGTTTTTATATAATGTTAAGTATAATAATTCACGTGGCACAAACACGTATAAAATATAAAACAATAAAATCTTGTGAAAATTCAAACGTTCATGATTGAGCCTATAAATCACCCAAGTGAGCAAGCTTTGGTGGGAACACATACATAAATGCACCATCAATAAAGTTTTCTTATCATAAATATGGCATATCATTTTAGAGGTCTTAGAGTATGGTATTACTGTTGTATGGTAAAATATTGATATTGCCTCACATAAAAAGGGTAATAGTATTTTTAAAATTTTAATTTTTTTTTTCAATTTCGCTCCTTTTATATATATATATATATATACTAAGTAGCACGTGCATATAAAAAGACGATACACACATTAGCATTTTTCTTTTCAAGTTTTGATTTGAAATAATAAAAAAGTCAAAATTTGTGGTATGAGTAGAACTTTTATGAAACCATCTCAAAAATGTAATTTTGTAAAATAAATCAAATTATAATCCAAAAAAAAAATATACATCTTATTCTCTATTTCAAAATAATTATCGTTTTAGTAAAAGAAATTTATCCCAAAATAAATGTTGTTTTAGGATTTGAAAACATATCAATAATCAACCAAAATACCCTTATTTACTTCTACAAAATCAAAGATGGTTATTAAGAGAAAAGAGAAAAAAAAAACTCTCACAGTAATTATATTTAAATATAAATAAATCAATTTTTATATTATCTATCTTAATCTATATTAAAACATCTAAAAAGATATTTATTTTAAGACGGAATATAACTTAATGTAGATTTTTGCGTCGTAATATTTGTATGATAAATATTATAAAAATTTCATAGATTTCCAGAATGTCCCATAAGTGGGATGCAGGATAAAAAGCCTGCCTCAAACCAAGCAACCACGTTCTATCTGGCAAACAAGTAAAATATTTTTAAATATTTTTTAATACAATTAAATCCCCAAATTTCTTAAATTAGATACCTTTAGTCCAAAATATTCGGAAATTTGGGGTAATTAATGCATTTTTTTTTCCTCTTAACTTTAGGAGATGTTGGTCTGAAATTTGGGTTTGAATTTTAGATTAGCTCAGTCTGAAATATGTTTGGACTGAGATTTATACAAGTTAATTAATATTTATTTATAAATTTTGATTCGTAAATTTTTTTATAAGAAAATGTTGAAATGTCCACGTGGATAATTCTTAATATGCACATTGATGTTGTGTAATGATCTCTTCAAATGCGAAATTAATAGATATTAAATATCTAACACATCAATTATAAGCACATATTAACATATCCACGATGAGTAAGATAATAAAATCGTTGATCCATATGGATTAAATCTGAAAAATGATGTTATAAATCAAAATCCCATTAATTGGGATGACAAATAGAATTTGGACATGCAAGTATGTATTGTGCATTTCGTTGGAAAAAGAAATTTAGGTTGCATTAATTTTGAAAAACTTCTATACTTCAAATTGCGCCCAATTGAATAAAAATTAAAAGTTTGCATTGCAAATTGAAAAATAACAATGCTTGATCAAATTGATTTTTAGATAATTTGAGGTGTATGTTTAACACATCCAATTACAATTCCATTCAACCCTAATGCTACTAGTATTTCAAGTAGATGAGATTCTCAAACACCTCAAACGTGAAACCCAATTTTCATATTGTCAAGAGATGGCGTCATTGTCTTTCCATTCTTGATCATCATATATGATGTTGCAATATGAATTTCGCTTTACAATTAAATGATGTTATATATCCAATTTTAATGACATTATTTTTTGTTATGTATATATAATACGAATTGATAATATGAAATACGATACCATATATATATATATATATATATATATATATATATATATAAGAGTTTAACATTTAATCCTCTATATGAAAAACACCTTTTCATAATAAAAATCTGTGACTTACTATATCTAATGTTATTCCAACAAGTATAATTGTATTTTCTAAATAAGATAAAAGAGATCATTTCAATTTTGGTCCTATATGTAAGACACTTTCCATTTTTTGACAATCAAATATTCGTTTTTCAATTTTGGTTCTCTTCATTTTAATTTTTCCAATTTCACTCCATTTTGGTCGGAATTTCCAAAATTGTTGATGTGGTCACCGAAAAATCCGACGTGACAACCACATCAGCAATTAATTTGAAAATTCTGATAAAAATTAAAATATAAAGAGGACCAAATTTGAAAAATAGAGATTTTATTATTGAAAAATTGAAAATATCTTGTATACAAGACCAAAACTAAAATCTACTCTAAAATAAAATACTATTTGAAATAAAAATTCTAATATCCATGCATTTACATTTACATATAATGGGAGTCAAACATTGGTTGCAAAGTTTCAAATATTTGAGACAATTAGCTTTAGGACAAAACCACATATATAGTCTGCAGAATCACTGTACAAATATTCCCCATTTTCAGAGTTTATCTGTTGACCATACAAGAGCAGCACTCCTTGGTCCATTGAAAGAACAAGCCTTCACATGATATTTTATCTTAGAATTTTTATTTTTTATTTTATATTTTTCTACTTTATTAGATGTAATAAGTTAAATAAAATTTTTAAGTTATAAAATAGTTTTTTTCTTTAAATACCATCCATTTCATAGCATAAAATTGACCATCTTTTAAGACTGTCTAAATTATCATTGGTTTTAACAGATACGATCATGTTGTGCCTCTGTAGTCTGTCCCAATACATGTGTTGTATTAAGAAAAAAAGAGTCCATTTTACAGTATCTTATAAGTACAAAAATGATAAAATCTTGTGTTTTTATTAATTAAGTCATCATTATCAATAATTAATGACACAAGTATATAAATGGAGATTTATGTATTTTCCCTCTATTCAATACCACATGTATCAATTTTCTCTTAGAATCAAAATCTTCAATTCATAACCACAATCACAAAATGAAATTTAACAAAAAAATAATTTCATGTCACAACCTTTCTTTCTTTTTTTTTTTTCTCACACCTAGGGTTTATAATTGTAGTTACCAAGTACTTTTCATGAAATATACATTTAATAAAAAAAGGTATATATCTATATCAATATGTATATCTATATATATTGTGTCGATTAGCCCCACATAGTTATCCTGAACATGCAATAATATCCCACATCCACTTTGGAAGATCAGAAAAGGAGAAGAATAGCAGAAGCATGAATACAATTTCTTCATATTCATCATCATCTTTTTTTATTTAATTAAATTAAATTCAAAATATTAATTATGGTAGGTGAAAGAGGGGAGGTGCCACCCATATACGATCATCTTCAAATCTCTTTTTCTGCTCCCCACAATGAAATGGGCTTTGTCCACTTCCACGATCATAATAACGACGTTTTAAGCTTCTTAGCCACCGCACCGCCGCCGCCGGGCCGGTCTCAGTCTCAGCCACTTGACGGCGGCGCCGCCACCGGCGTTAAGCCAACCACCGTGGCTAATAATGATTCCTTAGGGTTTAATCATAATGAACTGCTTGTAAATAGACCCTCATGGAATAACGACCAGCAGGTAGTTGAGTTTTAAAATATTATTTTCTTGAATTCTTTTTTAGTATTATGTATTTAATTGCTTCGTGTTTAAGATCTTTCTTTTAAGTATTTATTTATTTTTGAGATTAAGAAATGGAGAAATTTTATGTGTATTCAGGTTACAGAGCCACTGGATCCAAAGAGTAGTGTTAATGGTGAAAATGGGAGTGGTAATAACAACGAGGGAGGCCATTCATGGTATGTATGCATCATTCTTCTTCTTTTATTTTTAATTTTGAATCTATTTTTATTAATTTTGTCCTTTTGCTTTCTGAATCAAACATTTCCTATACTTTTTAACAAAATGATGACTACTTATTAAACCCTAAAGATCTTTCTTCACTTTTCACTCAGAATTACAAATGGGATATCATCATATTGGGAAGATTTCCAAGGAAATGGGAATGCAATTTGTTTAATTAAACTTTTAATAAATTTCTGAATTTTTTTAGATTAGTTATTGATTATTTAATCTCATATTTCATAGACAATGTACAGTAAATGCACATTTCATTTTTTTAATTAATTATACATATACATATATATATATATATATATATATATACACACACACATACATATGAGTTAAAAGTAAAAATCAAGTTAAAGGATTGATTTTTTTTTTTTTTTTTTAACTTCGAAATCCAAACTTTTTTTTTATTCGATTGCAACCTTGAAGTTTTGGAGTTTATAAAAATGTAACGTAAATCACCTTTTTTGGTACATGATTTAACATTTTTACTTTGCAACCCAAACTTTGTTTATTTTTTATTTTTAAATTCAAATGCAATATCTAATTTATGATACATTTTGATAAATTTCAAAATTTGAGGTTGCAACGGGATTAAAAAAAACAAAGTTTAGGTTGTAAAGTGAAAAAATTGAATCATGTGCAAGACATGTGATCTCCACTTTGTCAGAAAAATGATTTAGGTTGCATTATGATAAACCCTATAACTTCTAATTAAGTTGCAATAAAAAAAAAAAGTTTAAAAAGTGGAAAAAAATTCATTTTTTTAGGTTAATTTTTGCATTTAACCCTAAATTCTTTATTCTTTTCGGAACATTTTCTTAAATTGGAACAAAAGATTAAAAGTGCTTATATATGAAAATACTTTTCTACCCACCATGACCATAGTTTAATGTGCTCATTGCTACAAAGGAGTCAATTCTAGATGATTCATGGAAAAACTAGTCAATTCTAGATGATTCTTGAAAAAACTGCACTTCAGTTCACAACATTATAAGCAATGAAGATATTATATATGTGTTTATATGTATGTCTACATGAGATTTAAATTGTATCTCAATTTCATGTTTCAGTCACAACACATCATGTAACTGTGAATGTAGTATGAATTGATAAATTAGTGAAACACTGATAAAAATAGGAAATAGATGATTCAATAATAAAGAATTTATGACAACGACATTGCAGGTAAGGAGAATTAATAAGCTGATATATACGTATTATAAATTGAATAGAATTCTCAGAAAATGTTTCTTGTTTCTTGTTTGTTGGTGCATGCCCATGCTTGCTAGTCTAATGAGCTAGTGAATTCTGATAAGGGCTAGCTAGCTATAGTGCTGTTTCCACTACATATTTATCACTGCAACTAATTCCACTATATATATATATATATATATATATATATATATATATATATATATATATATATATACACACGCACACACACTCTACTCATTATATATTTATATATAGAAGGCTAAATGCAAAAAATCAATCTAAATAATAGACTTTTTACATTTTAATTTGCACCTTAAACCTGTTCTTTTATTAGATTGCAACCTTAGAAATTGTGGAGTTTATTTGAATGCAACATAAATCACTTATCCGACCATTTTTCCAGTAAAATGGAGATCACGCGACTCTCACGTGATTTTATTTTTTCACTTTGAAACCTAATCTTTTTTTTTTTTCCAAATGCAACATCAAGTTCTAAAATTCATGAAAATGTATCATAAATCAAAGGTTGCAATTAGATTTAAAAAAAAAAGTGTAGGTTGCAAAGTAAAAACATTAAATCATTTGTTGGAGAAAAGGTCGGCAATATGATTTATGTTGCATTCTGATAAACTCCAGTACTTTAAGGTTGCACTGATCAGATTAAAAAATGTTTAGGTTGCAAAGTGAAAAAAATCAATATTTTTGGTTGATTTTTGCATTTAACCCATCTCTATTCAGATTTCAAAAATCTTTTTTCCATGATCATTTCATTTTCTTAATTCTGATTATCGTACGTTGGTAATTACACAAGAAAATAAACCATAATGAATTAATAAATGTTTGAAGGTGGAGGAATTCTTCATTGGATAAAAACAAGGTTAAGGTAAGGAGAAAGCTGAGAGAGCCAAGATTTTGTTTTCAGACAAGGAGTGATATTGATGTACTTGATGATGGTTACAAATGGAGGAAATATGGACAGAAAGTTGTCAAGAATAGCCTTCATCCAAGGTCAGTACTCAATTCTTAACTTATTGTTTAAATTACGAGATGAACATAATCATCATACAATATATGACAATTAATGATACGAATTAGGGGATCTTGTGTGCTAAAATTGTGTGTTATTAAACACTAGCCAATTCCAATTCTACGATCTCTTATTAATTTCAGTTTTCTGTATTGCATTTTGTCTCTTATTATATAGGGATTTTTTTTTTTTTTCCGTCCTATATATAACTCAGCCCTATTTTGATTTAACCTATATTTGTCGTGTTTTTAAATTAGCATTACAAGTTCGAGAATTTTGGAATTTTGATCTTGTGATTGTTATAATATTAGGTAAAAAATGATTGTTAATTGTAGATGTCACATTGTTGCTACATTAGCAACGATAAATCGATAAGTTTACTTGTTACAAACTTACAATCAGTTAGATGGATTAAAAATGTGATTCTGTAGAAGTTGCAGGACATATAATTAATTTGGAATATTGGGTGAAATTACATGATTAAAAAAACCAGAAATTTCCCTGTATATACACACTACACATATATATAAAGCTCAGAGAAATAGGAGAATGAATAGTGGTCATTTTGGCTTTTTACTGTGATATCTGAACCTAAACAGTTGGTGTGTGTGTATATATATATTGTGAAGATGCATCTTATATTTTATTAATATTTAAACCAATACCAATATGTGGTAGGAATATTTATTTGTGGAGTAGAACTCTTATGAGATCGTTTCACAGATGTTTTTTTATGAGATGTTTTTTTATGAGATGTGTCAACTCACACAATCCACAATTAATAATACACATGAGTTTGTAAAAATTAATTTAATTTATTAATGGATAATGAGGTCCCGTCTCAGATATTATATCCATAAAACCTCATATAATTTTTTATTTTTTTTGGTTATTTTTGGTATGACTTACTGAATGACATATGAAATTGAAACATAATAAAAAAAAAAGAAAAAAGAGTTGGTTTGAAAGATAACATACATTAGTATATACTAAGATAAATAGATTTTTTTCTACAAATATATTGTAGGGGATTAGTGTTCCAAGGAGACATTTTGTTATTTAATAGCTATTTATGATCTAATTGTGTGATAATTAATGCGGCCAAATACTATATGTTAGTCACTTAATAATTTTTTTTTTGTTTAAAGCACTATTTATTTTTAGCGATCCCCTTTTTTGTTTAGATATTAATTTTGGGTTTAGCTAATAAAGAATGTTACATCTTAAATTCTTATTTATTTATTATTTTATTCCTCACGAGGATTTCCACTTTTCACTAGTTGCATGTTTTCTTTTTCATTTTTTTATTAGGCTAAGTTGCTGCATTTGTTGACTTTGAAACATCCATTTTGTAAATAAATGTGAAATGAACTCACATAAATTTTTATAATTATTAAATTCATGGTAATTATTTGTTAGCAGAAGTTACTATAAATGTACCCAGAGCAATTGTAGAGTGAAGAAAAGGGTAGAGAGGTTGTCGGAAGATTGCAGGATGGTAATAACAACCTATGAAGGTCGACATAACCATTCTCCTAATTCAGATGATTCCAACTCATCCGTACAAGATTTTGCCTCTTTTTAAAACCTAGGATTTGATCTAGCTCTCACACAACATATATATGTATATGCTACATATATAGTATATATGATTGTTCGTTTATGGATAGCTAGAGATTTTGTTCATCTTTCGATTTAGTATGCTTGTAGTTATGTATCGTGAATTTTAGTGATTCAGATATGGTATTTGGGTCGAATGACAAAAATGTTCAATAACACGACTTGCTTACTCGTAGGAGTATGCGATATGATCTTAATTAGATTGTATTTGGATGAAAGTATATGAAGGTAAATTTGAAATTTATAATAATAAGCCTATCAGATCAATGTTATTTAAATTGATGTATTCAATTAGAAATCGTTCACCCTCATTTTGAATTTTTAGCCTTTTTAATATCTCCCGTGAGATAGTTGATCAGAAAAATGTTTTTGTTAAGTTTCAATTTGAGAAGTCCTTTTTATTTTATAAATGTAGACATACAAGATTTTATAAGCAATAATAGCTTACATAAAACACAGTCACTCGATTTCTTCATATAATTGGAATATAATATTTTTTTGAATATATTGGGTGGGGGGGGGGGGGGGGGTTGGAGGAAATAAATTAGAAAAAATATCCAAAAAAAAAAAATAGAAATGAACAAAAAAAAACAAATAAACAATTGAATTCAAACCTACTTGTTGGACTCTTATAATGAGAGGTTCTGGACCAAGCGATTATTGTTGGAATTGACCAAATTTAATGATACGTTTGAATGTTATTTTAATTTATATGCACCGTCAAAAGTGTTCCATAGCTTTCTAAGCTATGTGGTTAAAAAGGAATAATCTAGTTATTTTGTAATTTTTGATTAATTTTTATGTGGATCAACTAGTATAAATATGCTGTGTATTGCATGTAAAAAACACAAATAAACACAAATAATCTTTGTAATTATATTCTCTATTATCATTGTATCATTACATTTCTCCCAATAATCATTACGCTAGCCACCCGATTGGCTATGTTGATGACGTGTGTTCGATGAGCGGATTTTTATGACATGTAAATATATGATTGCCGATGATACAAAATAAACGACGCGTGTTGATGGTTATATGTTACTGATGTGGTGGAGACATATCAGTGACTGGATATTGTGTTGGCAACCACATACACGCTATGAGAAGCTGATGTGGCGACCACTGAATATGCCCGATGCTGATGTGGCAGAAACTTATTGGTGAGTGGTGAGTGTAGTATGTATATGTGAGCAAGAAATGAAAGAAGTGGAACAATGTTAGGTGTTGAGACAGAAATTTCACCCACTAATGAAAGAGCATGTGTTTAATTAGAATATATACTGTTGGGACCATCAAACGCTTACCGCTACACCAAAAATATATTCAGTGGACATATGCCGCAACTTTAATGCCTTATACTTATGTAGCTTTGCGCTCACGGATTCGTACCTGGCAGAGCCGCGCCCCCACCAATTTAAGCTCCAACTCAAGGCAGGATGTTGGGAAAATTCCCAACATATACATGTGAGAGATTTTGAAGATCTTGGCTAAAATGGCACCTCTTGTCTTATTCTTGCATCTCCCAACATTTTCTTGTTGGGTGATTCCATGTTATCTCATTGCTCGTTTATAAATATCTATGAATGTATAAATCTAAAATAATTTAAAGGAAATTTTCAAATTTAATCCAGTAATTTAGGCATTGTTCATTTTTTTTATCAAATTTTTTTCGTTTTAATTTTACTTAGATTTTATTCGAATTGTCAATTTCTGTCTATGTAGACGTCAAGATTGAAATATCTACGTCATCAATTGCAACGTCCACATAAACTAATATGAAATTCAGAACAAAAACAGATGAAAATTGAAAAAAGAAATAGTTATATGATTCAAATTGAAATATATAATATTGGTGATAAAACGATGGACAAAACCTAAATTACAAAACGAAAATTAATTTAATAATTAATTTTTTTTAAATTGAAAAATATCACAAACTCATCGATGTATAAACAAATTCAGAATAATTTTATTAGACTCGAGACATGTTAGGCATGCTAATTAATAACTATTATTATTATTATAAAAAAGTGATGGGAAAGTGGTGGGACATGAGAAGAGGCTCACATGGAGACCACATGAAATTGGAGTTGAGGAATGAATGCTTCAATATCATAACTTGGTGAATTTCCCCTCTTTGCTTCTGGAGGTGTGTGGGCCCGAGTGGGTTAAATAATGTTGGCAAGAACACAAGATTTTAAATTTCATGAACTACTATATATTTAATTATTTATATAGATTGTATCAATATTACAGAAATAGAAGATCGATATCATTTGTAATAGAGGAATCCATGATCCATTAAATATTAAAATAAGATATGTAAGTTTTTACTAAAACTTAAAATGTTGTGCTTCCTTTTAAATGATATATATCATTTACCATTCACTTGACTAAGAATATATCATTGCCATTTTTTGGAATATTTTTCCCAACATGAAATATAAGTACTACCTAGTAGATATGCTTTGTTCTTGTTTCAATAGTCCAACCAAAACATGTTTTCACCCTCTTCTATCTTGTCCCTCTCTCACATACAAGAACAATGAATAAGGCCAACAAATCTCCATAAAGAGATTTGAATGTGGTTATGCTCACTACCAAGAAACCATGCATATGGAGATAAAAGAGTTTCTTTTGAGTTTTCCACAAATGGGAAATATAAATAACTATATCCAAATTGGATTATATACCTAGAAAAGTTGAAATTCACATAATCAGGTTCTGTTGGATGGACATATTTAAGAAGAGAGATTTGAAATTCCTAATAGTAAATCCATTAATGATGTTTGGTAGGTATGAATTTGAAATCCATTAGTATTACTTTCATTGTGAACTATTTTTTAACAATATATATGAGTGGATTTTGAATCCACTTCAATTTGAGTGAACTCAAAATCCATTAATCTTAAATCCTATATTTCAAATCTCTCTACCCAAATAAATTCAAAAAATTTATTCATCTCTTATTTGATATATAAGAAAATAAACTTTCCATGTTGAGAGTTATAATTATTATTCCTTTTTATTTATACTTTCTCCCATTAAAAGAGTCACAATTCAACCAAAAAAAAAAGGGGGTCCAAAAATGAGTAATTAATGTCTCAATAGTCAGTTTCTAGAATTAGGTATAACTAATTTTTGATTAGTTATACCTTAAAACAATTTTTAAATGACTTACTCAATGAATATATTAATGGGTATAAATAATATTTCATACCTTAAAAAGGTTATACATTATTCAAAATAAAAATTTATACTTCGATGAAATAAATAACTCTTCTTTTAAAGGGAAGGAGCATCAGTACTTTGATATATTTTGGATCTCAAACTTTACCTACAATTTCCGCCCCCTAGTTTTGTGATTTGAATATGGGAATTTATGGGGCATAAATCCTATAACAAGACATGTGATAAATCAATTCTCCTAACTATTTCAATATTTTAATTTTGTAAAATTGTCATCTATGAATTTATAATCCATGTGATAGACGCAATTGAATCCAACTAGAACTTTTATTAAAAAAGTTGAAAAATAAAACTTTGTAAAATTTTCTTATGGATCTACTTATACGAAATAACTCGACATAAATGAATAGAACTATATTTTACGAACTTATATATATATATATATATATATATATATATATGTGTGTGTGTGTGTGTGTGTGTGTAAAAAGAAATTTAAAAAAAAATTAAAGAATATATCATGGTACAAATTAAACTTGCAATACTCATAGTGCCCACCTTTTGTGTTAGCAGAAAAGGATACAATTAATGCAAAAAAAAAAAAAAAACAAAAAAGGATAACGAAGCTTTAGTACTAGAAATGATGATTAGTTTCACTAATTAATGTAAATTTATTTTAAGTAGTACATAAGACATGCTGCTGCAAAACAGTGTTTTGCCAGCATGTTATTAGTCATAATTATCAAGTAATTTCATTTATATTTTATTTTATAAATTAGTTAAGTTAATTGACTACTGCCTGGAAGGTTATTTTTTTATTCTACTTTTGAACTAGTGAATCTGGTTGCATTTTACCGTTATGCCCCTTAAGAGGCTTAAATCAATAGTTACAATGATCGAGTCCAATGAGTTTAAATAGAATAGGTAATAGGGTGAGTTTGATTGCAGTATACAGTTATGAATTTCAAATCTATTTTTATTATCTTCATGCACTCAGAATTCAAAGTAGTAATAGAGTTTTCTTAAAAATAATAATTCTAAATACAATCCCGTGAAAATGGGATAATCGCGTGGGAAATCCTGATTCATTTTAAGTGGACATGAGACGGAGATTATATTCATACCCTCACTCAATCTTTGTCTTTGCCGCAATTAAGCAAAATAGGAATTCCAAATCCCCGATTTCTTAACTTTTGTTAATAATTTTATTTTGTTATAATATATGTAAAATATCTATTTTAAAAACCTAACTTTTTTTTTTTAAAATTAATTTTTGCCTTACTATTATAGTGTATGATAAATCAAACACTCACTATGTTGAAATTTATCATTCTTGTCACAATGTTTTATATTTTGCTTTTTTATTAGTTAGATGATGAATATATGTTGCAACTTGAAAATATCATTTTATTGTAGCTGTAACTTTGATTTGTATACTTGATATTATCTTGAAGTTTTGTCACTTTAGGAAGTTGAGTTTTAAAAAAGACTTTGATATAGTATAGAGATGATTCCAATCCCCACCATTGCCATTCCTAAATTTAAAATGATACATTGAAATATATATACAAGAAATAAATCCAAAATCAATGTCTACCATTTGGGATTAATTAATGATAAGCAAAAGATCTCAATTCACTGATCCAAGAAACATCATTAATACACAACTTAATAAATGTGAAGTTTATTATGGACAAGAAAAGCAGCAAAAAGGTACATATGTATCAATTATCATGCTGTGTTGGTGGAAAACAAATCCTAATTATAAAATGAGAACAAATTAATTGTGCTTAGAATCATGCATGACACATGAGAGAGGATTAATACTCAAATGAGATATTGAGTCTATTACTCACACTCACCATTAACTCCAACATGCAATCACATGATCATTACTGCATTTTCTATATTTAATGTAGTCACTAATTAGTGGTCATTAGCAATTAATCCCAGCTGTCTATTTTATAATTTTTAAGTTTCAATCTCACATTTCATTTTATCAATTTATATCATGTAAAAATAATATGGTGTCATCATATTATATATATATATATGTGTGTGTGTGTGTGTAATTGTTGATAAAGATGAGATATACAATATTAAAATACGAAAAAAAATAGAGAATGTTATGTAAATAATGAAGATATGGGGTGAAGTGGAATAAATATGTTTTTCTCTTAATGAATTTAGTTAGGAAATAAGTAGTGTTTAGCTTATAATAGTCAACCTTTCTCTCGTACTCAAATTAAATTTGAATTAAAGAATCCCACGAACTAGTGGGCAAAACATTTGAGCCACTAAGTATGAAAAGGTATCATCAACATCAATAATTAATGAGAGAGAGAGAGAGAGAGAGAGAGAGAGAGAGAGAGAGAGAGAGAGATTCCATCTGTGATTTTAATTATGGATGATAATTGGTTGGACTTGAGGCTGATTAATGAATCTAGACCCCAACTCTCACTATACATGGGACACACACATTTGTTAGATCTAATCTAAAATATCATGCATTATTAATTTTTGAAATTGTTTCTCCATAACTTTTCAAATAAAAAAATTAAGATTACTATAGTTTTAAAAATATTGGCAATTAAGGACCATTATCATTACTCCTAAAAACACAAAAACTAAAGTATACATAATAATTTCAAACTCATTTTTACAAATCAATCTTTTATTTTATAAATTATAAATTAACCCATCTTACAACACTAAATATATGAAACAATCCTACAAAAATCAAACCCCAAATACGTAAATCAAATATGATATTCTATTCCACATTAATGTTTCACCTGATATTTTAAAATAACTATCATATACCAAATGTATAGATGGAATCATTAATTTACACATGATCTGAATTAAAAACAATGAAATACAAAACGAAATACCAGTCGGAACAGATTTGCACTAAAATATATATTGGCCATACCAAATTCCGAAGGGCATATTAGTAAAATACTCTCACATGCCAAACCAAAACCAGCCTACATAATCATTAGATTAGAATCACAAAGTGAATAGAGAGACCACAACAGAGCACCCTTTACACACACAAACAAATTTCAAACAGAGCAGAGAAAAAATGGCAGAAGATGAGAGCACAAACATGATGCCAAAGTTCATCAACTTCCTTTCTTCACTCCTCCAACGGGTTGCGGAGACGAACGATCTTAGCGTCGGAATCGAAGCCCAGAAAATCTCAGTGTTCCATGGGCTAAGCAGGCCAACCATCTCAATTCAGACATATCTTGAAAGAATTTTCAAGTATGCAAATTGTAGCCAATCATGCTACATTGTTGCATATGTCTATCTTGATCGATTCACTCAACAACATCCATCTTTACCAATCAATTCTTTCAACCTTCACAGGCTTCTCATCACTAGTGTCATGGTTTCTGCTAAATTCATGGATGACATGTGAGTTTTTTTTCCCTTCTTTTTGGGTGTCAAGAATCAATCATGTTTGATTTTGTTATGAGTTTAATTTGTCTTGCATTGCTATTTTACCGAGTTGTATTGTGAGATTATCTCAAGAATCTGATTTGCTAAGATAAGTTGACTCATGGCTCATAATTTAGAAAAAAAATGATTAATTTGTGAAAATGAGTCCTGATCATGTAAACACACAAATTCAACATATATAGTTCTGACATTTTTTGAGTTGGTAATATTTTTCAAGGTTGTATGGAAATTCAAGATTCATGAAACATTTTTTGTAAGAAAATTTGGTTCTAAACTTAGGTCTGAATGGAGATCTCATCTCATGTATTATTATTAATGTTATTATTATTATTAGAGTAGAATTCTTGTCAAACTGTTCTATAAACCTAATTTTGCAAGACAAATCAACTTAGGGGTGGAGCCTCCTTCCATCATATAAGGGGCTTTTGCCCCAAAGAAGAGAAATTAAAAAAAAAAAAAAAAAACCTATATAAATTGTATTGGATATTTTTCTATTATTTTAGTGTTGACATACTGTTTTCATAGTAATTTAACCCGCAAAATCAACGAGCCCTTCAATATTAGTTGTCTAGCTCCGTCTCTGGATCAACCACAATTCATATATAAGTTAGTGAAAATGAGTTTAGTCAGTAGATAATCGGACCATCTTACAGATTTATATCTGTGAGATTGTTGTACAATTTTAGGCGATCATTTGTGCATCAACAAAGTAAGGTCCAGCTACAAATCCAGCTTTCCATAAACAAAAAATGTGTGGTTTTGATTAGGAGATACCCACTGATATAGCCTGGAGAAAGCTGTACATTGAGTCTCAATCTGGCATTCATAATTGACAGCTACATTTCAACAAAACACTTACATTAACTTCATGCAAAATCAAGTAACCCTTTATTCCTAATTATTTGTAATAAATAAATAAATGATTTATGTGCAGGTACTACAATAATGCATACTATGCTAAAGTGGGAGGAATCAGCACAAGAGAGATGAACTTTCTTGAAGTGGATTTTCTATTTGGATTGGGATTCCATTTGAATGTGACTCCTTCAACTTTTCAGACATATTGTTCCTATCTTCAAAGAGAAATGATGATGCAACATTCTTACCTCAGCATTTCAGAAGAACCCTCTTTACATACTTCATCTAAACTTTATTTATATTTTAGTGAAGAAGATTCGACACATCAACAACAGCAGCAACAACAACAACTTGCTGTTTAAGCCGGTGAAATTCTTTTTCACCGGCTTACTTAGATTAGAGAGAATTTTTTTTCTGTAATTTTATTTTAATTCACCAGTAATTTTATATGTTTGAATTTAGTTCATGGGCATGTAAAGTTGGTGGTTTGTGACATACAAATTGTGTGTAAAATTTAGTAATATTTTTGGGAGGTTGATTTGATTTCTTACTGTTAATTCATTGCAAAGATTCAAGCAAATTAGCGACAAAACTTGTTTCGTCACTAAAACATCTGCGCGATGAATTTCTATAATATTCACCACGATTTATTATTATTATTATTGTTGTTATTGTTATTATTATTTCCTGAATTCTTGTAGTGATATAGGTATCTTAGTAATATTCTCTCACATGGTACTATGAGTGTTTAATTTATGTAAAAAAAGCAAGCTGTTTAAGTGCTTGATTTATGAGGAGAATCTGTAAAAGTTCATAGAGCAGGCCAAGTTGATAGTGATCCCCAATTTGGAAAGCAAGCAATTTCCATATCATATTATAAAATAATATTTATCTCATATTTTATTTTATTATCGTTCATTGGTGGCATTGTAATTGTACACAATCCTAATTTTATACAACAATTTTACAATAAAAGATTGAGATTTAACTATCAAAGATTCAAAGTGTTCTTGTAAGAAGTGGTGTGGTTTTTTTTTTTTTTTCAAAAGAGAAGACAATTTATGCAGCTTGACAGTTGTATGTGATTCTAGGAAGGGAACATGGTACATGTGCAATCATGTACAAAACACGCACACAAATATACTCAAGTTATTATATAAATAATATATATATATATATATATATATATATATATATATAATTTGAGTGTAAGTATTATATTCTTGTGCATGTGACAACTTTAAGAGGGAAGAAAAGAGAGATTAAGACAAGAGGAAACAAAGTCTTCTCCCCTCTTGATGTAACATCTTATCCACTAAAATAGTGAGAGAGAGAGATAAAGTAAAGTGTTACCTAAAAATAAAAAGTTTCCAATTAAAAGAAAAGTGCGAAATTTCATGTTTGTAAGATACTACACAAAAATCCACTAAAAACGTATATAATATTAATACTACTACACAAATGTTTTAGACGTACTAAAGTGCTTTCATATGTGATATTGTTTCTTAGAGCATCTCTAACACTATTATAAAAAAAAATCAGATTTAATGTTTTCTTCTTTTCTAGTAGTATTTAATATTTTTCTTTTCTTGAAAAACATCAAAGTATTCTCAACTATTTAAAATTTGTGGTAAATATTATTTACAATAATAAAAAATATTATGAAAAAGAATTTAATACATAAAATATTATAGATTGTTGTAGATGAATAACAATGTTTATATTAAAATAGTGCCAAATTTATGGTAAACTACTATGTTGGAGATGTCCTAGTAGTTTTAAATAAAAACTAATATCTGATTTTGTTTATGAAATCAAAACACAAAATGACTGTGGTTGATAGTTGAATGATAGTCGGCAAACATTTAAAATAAGTTCAATATTCTTTTTATGGCATTTATATATTTTCTTTTTTGGGTGGATTTTGACATATATGTCGGTCATACACAATTTCCTTTTGGAGGAATATTGGTGCAATTTTAAGAGTCTAATTCAGTCTAAAAGCAAGAAAATGTTGTTTCTCCCTCTCAAAAAATAAAATAAATTCATAGTTCATTTTTTAGGAAATTATTGATATTTGTGGTTGTGATGAGTGGTGGGCTGTGCCAGCTATTTATTGAAAGTGAGATTTTGAAAAAAGGCCCAAAAATAAGCCCAAATTGGCGGAAAGAGAACTTGGGGGCCCAGTTTGTACATTGATAGGCTCATACGCTAGATTTTTTTTTTGTTTAATTTCATCACACAAAATAATCACTCAAGACATAATGTATGATACAAGATTATAATAACTTTGAGAATAAGCTAAATTAATTCAATAGCAATTCCATTTCTTTGTTTCTACTATAGGTTTAGATCTAGCATATACAAAATGTGTATATATTTTTGATCCCTAAATCAATAACCTAGTAAATTTCCATTTATTTCGAGCACCTAAAAAAAAAAAAAGTTTGCTTCAATGAATGCATGTTTGATGAACACCATTAAGTCATGAATATCCATATCACACTCGTTGATTAAATAAAATACTTAATTGAAAACATAAAAAAACTCAATACACAATCAACCTTAATATGTCTCAACGAACTCGTATAGAAAACCCTACGTGACTAAGTACATGCAAATTATTCATGTAATCAATTAAATCGGTATGTTCTTAGTTCTAACAAACATCATTGAATCATAACCTATAGCAACAAATAATACACCTAAATCTAAATTTGAATTAAAAAAAAATCAAACAAACTCTTTAATAAAATTAAGAATAGCAGTGGCCCTTCTGTTGTCAATGAGATCAATGTTATGAAATCCGACGTCGTCAAAGCGCGCCTCCACTTGCACCCCTCTCTCCACCAGCATCTTCACGAACTCCTGCTGCCGGTCCACCAATGGGTCGCCCCCGAACCCGATCACCAAGCATTTCCCCAAATTCCTCACCTTCTCCTTCAGAGCCGGGTCCACTAGCGGGTTGCAGAACCGGTGGTCTCGGTCTGTCCCGACCGGCAGTGCTAGCTCCCACAACAAATCCTGAACCGGCAGCGGAAAGTACGGATCCGTCGCTAGCTTCAGCTCGCTCTTCGTCCGCTTCTTCCCCCCGAAAAACGGCTGGTTCAGTATCGTTCCGGCGATCCTCAGCGGTTGCGGCTTCATCTCCGGCAACTTCAACGCCGTGTTGTACACAATGTTCGACCCACAACTAACACCATAAAGATAGCACCTGTTCATAGTGATGGGTGCAGGAATTATAAACAGGATATGCAGCGTTATAAGACATTCTAAACAAAAATATATCATACAATTTAAAATGGAAAACAAGTCTTATAAAAGAAGCATCGTAAACAAAATGTAGACATTCTGGAATTTGAAAACATATAATAGTAAGAATTACAAACAATTCTTAATTTAGTGAATAATTATACTTGTTCTCGACGAGTTTTCATACTTTGAAATGATTCAGAATGTCATCATGACTTTTATTTTTAAAAACACATATCTCTCAATATAAGTAACTAAATAATCATTCAGAAATTGATCTTTGATGCTAATTTGCAGCTTGTTCTTCACATAAAGCATTGCTGACGGTGGATCCAAAAATTTTAAACAAATTTGATACAATTGTAAAACTGATATATGAAATAAAATAAAAATATTAACAAATTGTAAAATATAAGCACATCATAAAGATCATGTGCAAATTTTAAAGTTTTGAAAATCAAGTCTTATTTTAATTAACTCCACGTAATAAAACATATCTTAAAAAAGAAAAAAAAAAATTGTTATGCACTTGCATGTCCACCTAACAATGTGGCACCATCCGCCACTGCCTGTTCATCATAACTACGTCGTTTCAGAGCACAATTAGGGATTTGATTTGAATTGATTCCTAATTGAAATTACCGGTTGAGATCGGCGTAGTCTCGGATCCACTGATCGCCGCCGCGATTTAGGGCTTGGTTCTGGACCCAGGCGACGGCGTCCATGGCATCCTCGTACTGGGCGGGGAGGCGGTGCTCGGGGGCGTGGCGGAACTCGACGGCGACGAGGATGGAGGGGACGTCGGCGGAGATGCGGTTGTTTTGCTCGTGGAGGATGGTCTCGGCAATGCTCATCTGAATCCATCCGCCGGGGTGGAAGTAGAGGATGACGGGGAGGCGGGTGGCGGAGGGGACCCTGGAGGGGCGGTAGATTCGCATCCATGTCTTCTTGTCGGCGTTGAGAATGACGTCTTTGCTGAGAACGGCTTGGCCGGAGTCGCTGGGGTTGGCGGCGGAGGTCGGAAGCTTCATGTACCGGGTCAGTGACCCGTTTTCGTTCAGAGACACGTTCAGGTGATCGTAAGGATCGAATTTTGACATTTTATTTTAATTTTTGTTTTATTTATCTGCTAAATTGAATTTTCAGTGCATTCTAGTTTAAATCATTTGGAAGGATTTGTCTAGAGAGAGGAATAATTTTCACCTCAAGAGTAGGATTTGAAAAAAGGGTTCTCCTTGAATTTCGTAGCTGGAAACTAAGATGAAACACTAAAATGATGATTAAATCGAGTTTTAATCACATTTTCTTTTGTTTAGTAATCATATCTTATACCATTTAAAGGTAGTGAAATTTGATCCGTTAAAATCCAAAACAACCAAAAGGGTTGAATGGAAAAGATCATCTTTTTTTTTTTAATTTTTTTTTTTTTTTTACTGATAATAAAGTTTTTTTATGAGAGAAATGACAAACTCATATTTCAATCTAATGTTTTATTTCATTAATGTAATAAAATTTAAATATTATAGAAAGTGAATTAAAAAAGTGGATAACAAAGTACTCAAAATCTAAGAAAACAAATTTAGTAGACGAAAAAAACATTATTTTCCTCAAATTTCTACAATTACCATGACTTAACAAAAATGCTAACCATTATCTGCGCCACATAATTTCCTACATTTTCAATTAATAGAGAATCCAAATAATATTTTGATCGATGGTTGTCACCACATGAGTAGTTGGTTTTGAAAGAAAAAAAATGTGATAGCCTTATCACTTGATTATATAGCTACTCTCAACATCAAATAAATTTATTAGTATTCAAAGTTTGAACAAGAATTGGTTGATATAATGATACCCACTATTGTATTTATTAGTTATATATTTCAGTCAACTTGTACGAGAAAAGTGTTTTTTTATTGTCTTTATATTTGTTATGTTTTTAACGATATTGGCCAATTATCTTATTTTTTGAATTGGACAACAAATGACTACTTCCAATCCAAATTCTCGGTTATCTTTCTACAGTAATAGACAAAGGTTATGTTAAAAACCGTTGTTAAAAAGCATATATTCATATAACACTAAAAATTCCCTCAAACATCTTCACACATTCTATTCTACATCACGTGTACAATACAAAATACATATCCTTACAGAAAATTTCATCGACATTCCTTTTTAAAATCTCTAACCAGCCTGGTTAATACAGGCATCAGTGATGGCATCACAATGGACACCACCATAAACAACACAGATATTAATCCATTTGGTGAAATTGCTATCATGCATGTATCATAAGTTGCTATGAGTGCAGTAAGTGCCACTCTCAGCTCAAACTGCAGAGGAAGTCCAGTTGTAAGAAAATTCATCATGTGCAGAGACATGAAGAAGCCAATGGAGTTGAATACCAAGAATAGCCCATACGACACCTTATTGTGACTCTGCATCACTGATTGTCCGGCTGTGTGGCGCGGTGGCTGTTTGTCTGAAGAACTGTTTTTAGTAGAATCAGGCCAAAAGTCGTCCTGCCATACGCCGCCAGGTGGGCTGAGCACCGCCTGGTACGTGGCGGTGGCGATTAGTACTGCTATCACGAGTAATGTGTTTCTTGCTTGACTTGGAGACTCTTTGACTTTGTCGTACTTGAAATAGTCCTGCAATTTTCTGGAGGCGGATTTGGGACGAGCCCTCGTTCGTTCTTGTTCTTGTTCGTGTTGGTTGTTTGGTGGATCTTGTGTCATGATTGACATGGTTTGTGATCCTGATCTTGTAGCTCCAGATTGAGTTAAAATTTCCTCTATTTCAGAATCACCACCTTCTGATAATAACACATCTAGTGGAGTTTGGCCTTTTTTGTTCAACGAATTTAACTCCAATTTGTCCTTGTAATCAAACCTCTTGTTCAACAACAAATCAATAACCTGATCACAAGTATTTTTGCCAATCAAGAAACTCGAAAAATACAATCTACCACTAAACATCAGCCAAAATTGCACGAGTCATATGCCAAAATGACCCCTTTGAAGCTAAAGTATCATCTCAAGTCAATTTCATGATTTCTGTTCTATTCGAGCTCGCTACGAACAAATTATTCAAACCTATGACTTCAAAAGATGGTCATTTTGACACGACTCATACATTTTGTCTAATGTTTGAAGGTGGATTCTATTTTTTAGTTTTCTGGCAACTGATTAGGCTAAACAAACGTGTCAAAACGGTTTAGACACCAAATGGAAAGAAAAAAAAAGTGCTAACCCAACCATTAATTCATACTAGTACATATATGATATATATACTCACCTCATATTGTTTTGTGAAAGATGCAAGGTGCAAAAGGGAGTTTCCTTGTTGGTCCATCTTCTTCAAAACATCCCATTTCCTAAACGAGACGATATGCTCTAAGAGGATCTTAAAGGACTCAAACTGGTGATTTTTCACAGCAAGATGGAGGCAAGATTGTCCTCTTGCAGTTACTTGTGTGATTGAATCTTCACAAACTTGAAGCAATTCTTTTATAACTTGTATTCTCCCTTTAACAACTGCATAGTGAAGAGCAATTCTCTCTTCTTTTCCTTTGACCAACCAAACATGGCTCCCCACTTTCACTATCTCTTTCACAATCTCAATATTCCCTTTGCCTGAAGCAATGTGCAATGGGCTCAAACCATCTTCATTCAATTCTTCCACAAATCCAGGGCATAGATTCAACACTTCTTTCACAAAACTAACATGGCCTCCCATGCAAGCCATATGCAACAGATTCTGTCCGTTGGATAGAGCAACGGATGATAACACGAAAGGATCATCGTTGATCAGATTATGCAGTTCGTCAACGTCTCCTTTCTTAGCAGCCTCCATCAGCTTTCTGGTCATATGTTGTGAGATTTTTTGAGTCTTTGATCGAGTGAACGACCAATTCTTATTTTCTTGTGTAAATCACTTGAAGATAATGTTCTTTAGAGGGCCAGAATTCAACTCTAAAAAGAATTAAAATGTGTGATAATTTATATATAGAAGTTGTTCGTTACAAGTTATTGACTTACTGTTCTGTTAATTAAATTATTAATAGTGTTTGTGTTAGTCAATGGTTTTATGAGCAGGGAAGGTAAAACAATTATTTTGGCACGACACGTTTCACTAATTACATCAGAAATAATTAATTAAATATTACTATGAATACTAATTTATTTTGTGCTCCAAGATATACTCTTAAAATATTAATACATTTTCCTTTTAACATCCTACTTTTGGTCAACCATAATGTATTGAAACTTGTTCAAACTTTTATTCAACAACAGCTGATCCACGAGGACCACGAGGACTGATAGAACTATTCTCTTTTTCTCCTTTTTTTTTTAAACTACTTTTTTTTTTTCTCCCAAAGAGTATATTGTATCATAACAAGAGTATAATCAAATCAGTTTATAAGCATTGTGGAGCTATGTCATCGAAGGTTTTGAACGAATTTTGTTCAATTTGTGATAGAATCAAGTATGAATCATAAAAATGATTTAGGGGTAATAATTCAATTTTAAAAGAGAATTATTTTGATATATAACTTATATTTTTTTGTCTGATGCTTGGAGGTGGCATTTTCAAGTTTTTTGAAGGTTGTTTTCAACCAGAAATGTATAGTATTTGAGTTTGGGTAGTAACATGAAAAAATTGTAAGAGGTATGGGTATCAATTTGAATTATTATTATTATTAGACTAAAAAACATTTTCTCCTCAAATTTCTACATTGACCATGACTTCATAGATTAAAAAACATGCTACCATTATCTTCCCCACATAATTTCCTACACATTTTCAATTAATAGAGAATGCAAATTATATTGTGATCCATGGTTGTCACCACATGAGTAGTTGGTCTTGAAAGAAAAAAATGTGACAGTCTTATCACTTGATTATATATTTAAGCTAGCTACTCTCAACATCAAATAAATTAATTGGTGTTCAAAGTTTGAACAAGAATTGGTTTGATATAATGATACCCACTATTGTATTACTTATATATATTTACCTGTAAACTCCTATTCCAGTCAACTTGTATGAAATAATATTCTGTTGTCTTTTACAGTAATAGACAACGGTTATGTTAAAAACCGTTGTTAAAAACTATATATTCTTATAGCACTAAAGATTCCCTCAAACATCTTCACACATTCTATTCTACATCTCCATACAACAAATTTCATCGACATTCCTTTTTAAAATCTCTAACCAGCCTGGTTAATACGGGCATCACTAATGGCATCACAATGGACACCACTATAAACAACACAGATATTAATCCATTTGGTGAAATTGCTATCATGCATGTATCATAAGTTGCTATGAGTGCAGAAAGTGCTACTCTCAGCTCAAACTGCAGAGGAAGTCCAGTTGTAAGAAAATTCATCATGTGCAGAGACATGAAGAAGCCAATGGAGTTGAATAACAAGAATAGCCCATACGACACCTTATTGTGACTCTGCATCACTGATTGTCCGGCTGTGTGAATCGGTGGCTGTTTGTCTGAAGAACTGTTTTTAGTAGAATCGGGCCAAAAGTCGTCCTGCCATACGCCGCCAGGTGGGCTGAGCACCGCCTGGTACGTGGCGGTGGCGATTAGTACTGCTATCACGAGTAATGTGTTTCTTGCTTGGCTTGGAGACTCTTTGACTTTGTCGTACTTGAAATAGTCCTGCATCTTTCGTGAGGCGGATTTGGGACGAGCCCTTGTTTGTTCTTGCTCTTGTTCGTTGTTTGGTGGATCTTCTGTGATGATTGACATGTTTTGTGATCCTCTTTTAGCTCCGAATAGAGTGAAAATTTCTTCTATTTCAGAATCACCACCTTCTGATATTAACACATCTAGTGGAGTTTGGCCTTTTTTGTTCAACGAATTGAATTCCAATTTGTCCTTGTAATCAAAGCTCTTGTTCAGCAACAAATCAACAACCTGATGATGAATTGATGATCATAAGTTCTTCTATATTTCATTTAAAAGCAAATAAGAAGACGAAATCATGAATTAGTATATATATAAACTACTCACTTCATACTGCTTTGTGAAAGATGCAAGGTGCAAAAGGGAGTTTCCTTGTTGGTCCTTCTTCTTCAAAACATCCCATTTCCTAAACGAAATAACATGCTCTAAGAGGATCTTAAAAGACTCAAACTGGTGATTTTTAACAGCTAGATGAAGGCAAGATTGTCCTCTAGCACTTAATTTTGTGATTGAATTTTCACAAACTTTGAGCAATTCTTTGATAACTTCAATTCTTCCTTTAACAACTGCATAGTGAAGAGCAATTCTCTCTTCTTTTCCTTTGACCAAGCTAACAGGGCTCCCCAATTTCAATATCTCTTTCACAATCTCAATATCCCCTCTGCATGAAGCAATGTGCAATGGGCTTAAACCATCCTCATTCAGTTCTTCAACAAATTCTGGGCATAGATTCAACACTTCTTTCACGAAACGAACATGGCCTCCCAGGCAAGCCATATGCAACGGATTCTGACCATTAGATAGAGCCATGGATGATAACAAGAAAGGATCATCGTTGATCAGATTATGCAGTTCATCAACGTCTCCTTGCATAGCAGCTTCAATCACCTTTCTGTGCATGTTTACTGAGATTTTTTTGAGTCTTTGATCGAGTGAACAACAAAGTTTTTTTCTTTGTGTAAATCACTTCATCATATAGTTCTTTAGAGGGAGAATTAAAAATGTGCTAATTATAAGTTGCTGGTTATAAGTTATTTCCTTCAAAGTCCAGCAAATTAAGGATATCATTTATTATTGTTCTGTTAATTTAGTAGTCTTGTGTTTGTCGTCATATGATATGACCAAAATGGTTGAAAACAATTTTTTCTGCATAAATATCTCACCAGAGACTCATTCTTTAGGTCAACCATAATGTTTTAAAACTGGTCGTTCAAACTTCTATTCAAGACATACTCCTCTGAGCTATAATATAAGCTTCAGCAGTTGAATAATAATAGAGTGCTTATAAAGAGATAACTTATAAGAAAAATGTATTGTCCGAAAAATCACAACTTTTATTCGAATAGTTATTTTAACCAAACTTTTCATTATTGGTCACAGTAACAAATCCTAAACTCTGAATTTTTTTTTTTCTGACGCATCCATCTACCCCAAGATATCAGCTACCACATCCATGTTAAAAAAATACTGCATATATAAAACTATGTTATTTTGACCAATAATAAAAGATTTGATTTAATTTACAATCTAAGTAAATGTTGTGATCCTTCTGACAATTAACCCTAAGAAAAAATATGTTATTTTTTGGGCATCAATTGACCTGAGTACCATAGACGAACACAACTAAGAAAAATGGGAAAAAACCTTGCAACTTCTAATCACACATTTTTAATTCTGAAGAGCTGACTTTATAGCCTCTTGCATAACAAATACTCTTGAAATAATTTAGCTTTACAACCAAAAAAGGAAAATTTCTTATGTGGGTTAGCTAAGAACGAGTGTTTCCATACATACAAAACAATAACGATATATATTTTGATCAAAAGAGTTTTCTAATATGGATAGAAGGCTAATAGAGGCTTCAAACACAGGAGATGTTGAAAACTGCAGAATTTGATCAAAGAAAATCCTCTCCTATTGAGGACTCTGAACTTAGCCATTAATGGAGACAATCCATTACATGTTGCTTGCATTGGAGGCCACCTTAATATCGTGAAAGAGGTGTTGAATCTACGGCCCGAACTTGCCAATGGGCTGAACGGAGATGGCTTGAGCCCGCTACACATTGCTTCAGCAAATGGAGATGCAGTGATTGTGCAAGAGATGCTGAAAGTAGGTAGCCATCTTTGCTTAATGAAGGGGAGAGAAAAGAGGGTCCCACTTCATTATGCAGTTGCTAAAGGCAGAATAGATGTCATAGCAGAATTACTTTCAGCCTGTTTGGAATCCATCACAAAAGTGAGTGCTAGAGGAGAAACTTGCTTTCATCTGGCTCTCAAACACAACCAGTTTAAAGCTTTTAAGGTTTTGTGTAAGCATGCTGTTAGGTTTGAGAAAGAGGATGTTTTGAAGAACAAGGATGAACAAGGGAACACCATTTTGCACCTTGCAGCTTCAAAGAAACAATATGAGGTGGTTTGATCTTCTCTTAGGTAGTTTTTTTACCCAAATCTTTTTTCAAATATCGTAAATACCCTTTTAGCTAGCTCTGTGATCTTGTTTATCTTGGTGATCTGACCTAAATTGTCTATTTCACCTTCATGATCTAACTTGGGTTGTCTATTTTACCTTCGTGATCTAACCATCCTGATTTATTTGAGCTCAGTGATTCAACCACTGTGATATATATGTGGTATGAACAAAAGGACTAATTTAAGTTTAAGGGTAGTTATGTAATTTGATATCAAATTTGGATTAGATGACGTGTTTTAACTGAGTGGGTATTTTTCATTTTCTGTTATGTATAATGAGTAGAAACACCACCCCGTGTCTGTTTTGGGTCATATGTGACATTATAACTCTAAATCAAAGACTTTATATTATAATTCATATGTGACAATTAACCTATAACATGTTTGGATGTAAAACTTGTCATGCTCAGGTTGTTGATTTATTGCTGAACAAGAATGTTGGTTTGAAGGGGGCAGTAGAGGTGAATGTTGTAAACAAAAAGGGCTTCACCCCACTTGATGTATTGTTACTAGAAGGAGGTGATTGTGAGATAGAAGAAATGCTCACTCTTCCAAAAATTGAAAGACTTATTCAAGTATAATCGAATCAAAGAATGTCCGAGTGAGGCTCGTAGCACGTTGCTTGTGATGGCCGTGTTGATGATTTTGTATTGATTCTTTACTATTTTGAATATGTAGGAGATAGCATTCTTTTTATTTAAAATTACGGTTCCATCCTTTCGTCCTTACGTACCAAAAAAAAAAAAAAAAGAGAGAAAAATTCACATACAATCTTAGTTGGAAATTAACTTAAAACATTACAAAGGGTTCTTTTTAAGATTATACTCTCATTTCAAAATAAGCGTAGTGTTGTTTTAGACTTTAGTTTTATTTTCAAATTATTCCTATTAATATTTCTTAATCAAAATTTAAGAATTTAATATGATACACATTCTTTATAAAATAAATTTGACTCTCTTCCAATTTTTAATTCTATATAAATTTCTTGATAAGTAAAAATTCTAAAACTGACACTTATTCTGAGACGGATGAAGTAATATTCAATGTCTATCTAATAGCTAATTGATTAAGTGGTACTTACATCTTTATAAATATGCAAATTGGATTGGTTAGGATTTGATTATGGATCTCCCAAATTTTCTAATCTTTATTATCTTCATTTTCCTAAGTTGCCTAGCTCATTAAAAAATAAAAAATAAAAACGACAATATGGATTAATATTTAAAGATTTTTCTTAAACCCAGTTACAAATAAAATTTTATTTAATGTATATATATTCAACCTTATTATCCTTTGCATTACAAAGGAAATCTAGCTTTTACAGAATTTTGTTTTATAGATATATTTTGGATCTAGAGATTTCAGTTGATACAACATTTTATTTGGTTCTAATTTATTGTCCAATAAAAACTGAAGCTCCTGAATTTTGAGTTATTAATTATCGATATCAAATGGAATATCATATATTTATTTTAATATCCGCAACAATCTTCAAAGCTCATTGAAGGGGAACAAAAAGGGTTAATTATTTTTCAAATAAAATTAGCAGATGCAAAAATAAATAATTTTATTGCAATAACAAATGGGTTGATCATGGTTATTGCATTGATCAATTATTACAATCGCAAATGCAAGTACATTGTTTAAAGCCCGTTGGAGCACTGCCCAGGCACTCTCCAATTCCCTTGTAAGAATTTAAACATCTATTTTAACTTGATTTCTCATTTCTCTGTATTCATATATTTCGGTATTTGATTCTTTCCATACATAATCTTTAATCATCATATTTATTCAAAAAGAAAGTCGCATTTATATCCTTTATCTTGAGTTTCAATTGTTGTTAGCATTAATTTTGCAAATTATCTGTTTGGGAGATTAATCTAACTACTCCATTTATGAAAACAAAAAGCATGTATTGTAAATTAAGATACTAAAATACATAGTTTAATATATAATACAATTTTAACAAAATTTTTGGATAATTGAAAAACAAATATGACATTAGATATATTATGCAATTTTAATTATCGGGAAGATTTTTACTTATCATTGTTGATATGTTTGGGCAACTCGACACGTCAGCTTCCAACATAGAAATAAATCATCGTATTTATATTGGCTCATGAATTGTAAAAAAAAAAAAAATCCACGACCTTAAGTTTTCTTTGCTTCTAATTTGTTGTACAATAAAATAACAATAATTTGTTCATAGAATTATTCTAATATCCCAGACAATCTTTGTAGCTCATTTAAGATTAAAAAGTAAAAATAAATAATTTTATTGCAATAAATGGGTTGATGAAGAATCAATTATTACAATTGTAGAAGCAAAAACATTGATATGAGGTCATTGATGCATTAGGGATGCACTCTCCATTTCCCTGGTAAGATTTATAACATTGCTCTTTGCAAGCTGAAAGTAAACAGCTGTTTTGGTTCAATATTATCTGGCATCTTTTGCCACTCACTTCACCAATATTCATTGTCAATATAACTGCAACAAAATTAATATATTCTCATTGTTAGAATATATATTAAAAAATATATAAATCTAATTATATGAAAACATTAACCTGCAAGAAGGAGAGAAAGAACCCAGAAAAACTTGGCCATCTTCAGAGCTACTTCTTTTTAATTTTTTTCTATGGAAAATGATATTGTTGTGTGAGTAGAGGGGTACTTATATAGTAGGGAAAATCCTCAATGTTTTGGTTTGAAAGCGTTTTATATTTTGTATTTGGTAACAATTTTATTTATCTTAATGATTTTGTATCGATTACTTACTCTTTTGAAGATTCAATATGCAGTAGGAAATATTCAATATATTGGAAATATTATGATATGATTTTGTTATTTAGGAAACAACCTTCATAATTAAGGCTATTTTAATTTGGTTTCTCATTTCTCAATAATCATATATTTCTGAATTTGATTCTTCCCAATACATAATCTTTAATCATCATATTTATTTCAATTGAAAAAATGACAACACTACAAACAACCCAGATGTTAATCCACTTGGTGAAATTGCAATCATGCATGTAACATAAGTTGCCATGAGTGCAGAAAGCGCTACTCTCAGCTCAAACTGTAGAGGAAGTCCAGCTGTCAAAAGATTCATCATGTGCAGAGACATGTAGAAGCCAAAGGAGTTGAATATATAGCAGGAATAGACCATACGACACCGTATTGTGAGTCTGCATCACTGATTGTCCGGCTGTGTGGCGCGGTGGCTCTTTGTCTGAAGAACTGTTATTAGCAGAATCGGGCAAAGAGTCATCCTGTCATACGCCGCCAGGTGGGCTGAGCACCGCCTGGTACGTGGCAGTGGCGATTAGTACTGCTATCACGAGCAATGTGTTTCTTGCTTGGCTTGGAGACTCTTTGATTTTGTCGTACTTTTTGGGAGGCGGATTTGGGACGAGCCCTTGTTCGTTCTCGTTCTCGTTCTTGTTCGTTGTTTGGTGGAATTTGTGTGACGATTAACATGTTTTCTGATCCTCTTGTAGCTCCATAGAGAGTTAAAATTTCCTCTATTTCAGAATCACCACCTTCTGATATTAAGACATCTAGTGGAGTTTGGCCTTTTTTGTTCAACGAGTTTAAATCCAATGTGTCTTTGCAATCAAACCTCTTGTTGTTCAACAAATCAATGACCTGATCACAAGTACTCTTGCATTTTAATCACAAGCAGATAAGACCATCAAACTATTAAGGATTAATATCAAAGTTGCAACCTATATACTATACGAATTTTTCCAATTGCTGCCCGAACACAATCTTTTAACTTAAGGTTATAATATGACTTTGAAAGATTGTCATTTTGACACATTACTCGTGCATTTTGTCTGATGTTTGAAGATAGATTCCTTTTTTTAAGATTTCTGGCAGCTGATTAGGCTAAAAAATATATCAAAAATATAACAAATGGAAAAAAAGTGTTAACCCAACCATTAATTCATGCTAGTACATATATATACTCACCTCATACTGTTTTGTGAAAGATGCAGGGTGCAAAAGGGAGTTTCCTTGTTGGTCCATCTTCTTCAAAACATCCCATTTCCCAAACAAGACAATATGCACTAAGAGGATCTTAAAGGACTCAAACTGGTGATTTTTAACAGCTAGATGAAAGCAAGATTGTTCTCTAGCACTTACTTTTCTCATTGAATCTTCACAAACTTTGAGCAATTCTTTTATAACTTCAATTCTCCCTTTAACAACTGCATAGTGAAGAGGAATTCTCTCTTCTTTTCCTTTGACAAAGCAAACATGTCTTCCCACTTTCAATATCTCTTTCACAATCTCTATTTCCCCTCTTCCTGAAGCAATGTGAAATGGCTTAAACCATCTTCATTCAGTTCTTCAACAAATTCTGGGCTTAGATTCAACACTTCTTTCAAAAAACAAACATGGCCTCCCATGCAAGCCATATGTAATGGATTCTGACCGTTGGATAGCGCCATGGATGACAACACGAAAGGATCATCGTTGATCAGATTATGCAGTTCGCCAACGTCTCCTTTCTTGGCAGCCTCCATCAGCTTTCTGTTCATATTTTGTGAGATTTTTTGAGTCTTTGATCTACTGAACGACGAATTCTTGTTTTCTTGTGTAAATCACATGGAAGATATAGTTCTTTAGAGAGCCTGAATTCAACTCTAAAAAGAATTAAAATGTGTTGTATAAACTTGTTAGTTACAAGTTATTGTTCTGTTAATTAATAGTGTTTTATGTTAGTCAATGGTTTATGAGCAGTGAGGTAAAAACAAATTTTTTTTGGCACGACACATTCCATTAATTAAATTTTATGCTCCAAGACATACTATTAGAACAATACATTTTCTAATTCCATTTTAACATCCTGCCTTTGGTCAACCATAATGTGTTAAAACTTGTTCAAATTTTTATTCAACAACAAATGATGAAAATTTCGGTTACTATGAAAATATCAGTATCTTAAATTTATGAAAATATCGATATCGGTGGAAATATCAGTACTGATATTTATCGATATTTCACCAAATTTCTTATAATTTGTACCATATAGCCACCAACATCATAATTGTTGGAAAGTGGGATCTGGTTTAAAATAAAAGTAAGTGAACAGTGGCAGATGATACCCAAGATGTTGCCACAACACTTGATACAACACTTACTTTAAAAAAAGTTTGCAGCGGAAATAAAAGATACTCAGAGATATAACTTTTCAAGATATATAAAAATATATCTTGAGGTGTCTTAGACAAAATATTATTCACAAGAAAAATGAATACAAGTGAATTCCAAAAAATAGGAAAAACCTACAAAACTAGAACTCACAAAAGATCAAAAAAGATCAAAAGAAAACTCTCCGAGTATACAAAAGCACTCAGCTCACACAGATCACTCTTGGAAGGATTCTTGGATACTTAAGATTTATCAGACTTGTTGGGATTCCAAGGATGAGTTACAAGACAAAGTAACTCCCCTATTTATAGACTCCTTCCAGGATAACTAACTAAACTACTTTCCTAAAAAGTAGCCTCAACAAAAACGTGGATCCTTGCTCAGCAAGGTCTTGAAAAATGCACGAGCACTTTTCTCCAAGTTGTTACTTCAATGTTCCAGCTTGGTTGACTTGGTCCACTCACACAACCCTTGAGACTTGCTTGGTTGACTTGGTCTACTCACACAACCCTTGAGACTTTATCTCTAGTTAGTTGCTAGGTTGTTGCTTGTTCTCTTGACTCAATCCATACTCTTTGTTTACTTAGTCTATAACCTACAAAATGAAATACAAATGCAAAACACGTGGAGAATTGTGAAGGAAGACAAAAACAGTTAAGAATGTTGTTACAGATATTGGGCTAACATTCTAACCAACATTTGGTTTCTGGACAACAATATAATTAACCAAATTGTTAATTAAAAATGTTGACTATTTAGCCAACTAAAGTCCATCTAACAATCTCCCCCTTTTTGTCTTTCTTCACAAAACCTATGAATATCAGCATTTACACATCAAAGAGTATACTTAAGCACAAATGAGTTAAAAAAATGGACTAAGATAAAAATACTCCCCCTGCAAATTTGCAAATCTGAAATCAAATGCCAAAGAGATTATCAAATATAAAAAAAAAAGTCAAACAAATATCCAACAAAGCTTGAGATCAACACCAAAAGTTTGACATAAAGATAATCTAGTTTGAAAGTAGCAAAAGATTCAGAAGAAACAACAAATCAGAAGATAAACAGTAGCAACAACAAATCAGTCTTCTTCACCATCAAGCCTGGATCCAGATGTGCTTGCAGCATTTTTCCTCAACTCTCCCCCTAAAAAGATGCAACAAAAAAACAAACACAAATAAAATACAGACTCAAATAAATATAACACGTTGCAGATATGATGAAATCTATAATATTCAGCCAATTTATACAATATATTAATTATAAGCTCTTATAATGAAAAATAGCACACGAACAATTCCTAAAAAAAAACTTATTAGAGACAGGTACAGACACAACTGAACACAACATGGTTGCAAGCTCTGTGTGTTCCAGCTTTCCCATCCTTAATTAAAAAGTATAGATAGATACAGCACACCTGAATACAACATGGTTGTGAGCCTTGTGTACCCCATCTTCTCTATCTTTAATCATGAGAAATTCTTTCAGGATGAGTACAGTCACAACTGAATACAATGTGGTAACGAACCCATGTACCCCAACTTTCTCATCTTATCTCTTTAAGCAAATACAGACGAGTCAGACACAACTAAGTGTATCGTGGTAGCGAACCCCGTACACCTCAGCTTTCCCGTCTTTAAATAAAAAGAGGAATAAAAGTGGCTTTTGAAAGATAAAGAGCTGTCTAATTAACTTATAGTATAATATGGTTGAAGGAGATAACATCACTATAGCATGTGTAAAAGCAAGAGAGAAAAGAAGAACAGAAAAAAAATGCAAAAAGAATGAATGCAAACGCAGATGTTGCCCAGAATGTGACAACATCCCCAAAAACACAACTACATGATGCATAGGCCGAGGGATTTTTTAAGACTGAAAAATCTCTCATTAATTACCGACTTCCATGTACGATAATCAATTAATTTGATGTGTGCACGCAAGCGGATTTTTCAAAAAGCATAGTTTGAACCATCAAGAACGGGAAGTCTCCCAAGATTAGGATTTGCAGGATCCATAATCAAGCTGACCGGACCCAACCACTCAGTGTATCGAGTGTTGGCTTTGATACCACTTGTTGGAAAGTGGGATCTGGTTTAAAATAAAAGTAAGTGAATAGTGGCAGATGATACCCAAGATGTTGCCACAACACTTGATACAACACTTACTTTAAAAAGAGTTTGCAGCGGAAATAAAAGATACTCAAAGATATAACTTTTCAAGATATATAAAAATATATCATGAGGTGCCTTAGACAAAATATTATTCACAAGAAAAGTGAATACAAGTGAATTCCAAAAAATAGGAAAAACCTACAAAACTAAAACTCACAAAAAATCAAAAAAGATCAAAAGAAAACTCTCCGAGTATACAAAAGCACTCAGCTCACACAGATCACTCTTGGAAGGATTCTTGGATACTTAAGATTTATCAGACTTGTTGGGATTCCAAGGATGAGTTACAAGACAAAGTAACTCCCCTATTTATAGACTCCTTTCAAGATAACTAACTAAACTACTTTCCTAAAAAGTAGCCTCAACAAAAACGTGGATCCTTGCTCAGCAAGGTCTTGAAAAATGCACGAGCGCTTTTCTCCAAGTTGTTACTTCAATGTTCCAGCTTGGTTGACTTGGTCCACTCACACAACCCTTGAGACTTTATCTCTAGTTAGTTGCTAGGTTGTTGCTTGTTCTCTTGACTCAATCCACGCTCTTTGTTTACTTAGTCTATAACCTGCAAAATGAAATACAAATGCAAAACACGTGGAGAATTGTGAAGGAAGACAAAAACAGTTAAGAATGTTGTCACAGATATTGGCTAACATTCTAACCAACATTTGGTTTCTGGACAACAATATAATTAACCAAATTGTTAATTAAAAATGTTGACTATTTAGCCAACTAAAGTCCATCTAACAATAATTGTTACTTATAATTATCGATATTTAACAGATATTTAGATGAAATTTCTCGTTTCTGTACCGGTTATGTGAACAAATGAAAATATCAGAGAATTATCATTACAAACAGTTTTTGTATCGATCACGTGAAAAAATGGAAATATGAGAAAAATATCAACGATATTTCAGAATATTTTCTTCCATGATAACAGATAGAACCATTGTTTTTCTTTTTTAAAAATACTTTTTCATTTTTTCTACAACGAATATATTAAATCATAACAGAGTATTAACCAAGTCAGTTTATAAGCTTTGTGGAGCTCTGTCATCGAAGTTTTTTGAACAATTTTGTTCGAATTGTGTTTGACACGAGTATGAATCATAAAATTGATTAAAGGTTTATGATTTGATTTTAAAAGTCAGTTATTTTGGTATATGAATTTTTTTTTTTTTTTTTGGCTAATATTTAAAGGTGACAATTTCAAGTTTTTTGAAGACTATTTTTGGCCGAAAATGAGTTTAGGTAACAATTTGAACAAATTATAAAAGGTATGAGTATAAATTTGAATTATTATTATTTATTTAAACACCAAATAAAAAGAATGTTAAAATACAGATTACATTTTGATTTGACTAATTTTTAGTTGCATCTCCATGTGAGGGAAGAAAAGTTCATCCATTAAAATGGAAAGGAAAAAACAAAAAGGGATAATAAAAGATTTGTACGAATAATACAGTTGTTCCAGAGCATATGCGACTTATTTATAAAAATCAACTATCAATTTTCTTTACTGTTTTAAAACGTATCACACATTAGGATTAGGGTAAAACCCGTCTTCAATAAAAAAGTCTCACGAATCATTTTATATGAGATGTATTAATTCATATTTCACAATTTACATATAAATTTGTAAATATGAATTTGATTTGTGGATAAAAATGATTTATATAATAAATTAAACAACAAACTGGAAAATTTATATTTGGAAGGAAGGACTTAGTTAGTGAGAAGTGATCCATGAACAATAAAGATTTTGAAAGACTTATTTATATACAATGACATTTCAAATCTAACAACATTTTGATTACAAAATAATCTAAAATCTTTACCTTTAAAATTAATAATAACACTAATTCTAGAAATCAAGTATTTGAAGTTAACAAGAAAATTAAAATAAAAATATTATAGAAGTAAATATAAAACATAATAAAAGGAAAAAAGTATATTATAACAAAGGGAAAAGTATTATACATATCTTAAACCAGCATATAAAATTTAAAATTTTTTTAATAAATAATAATAATAATAATAATAATAATAATAATAATTATTATTATTATTATTATTATTACTATTATAATTGTGGAAAGTATGTTCGAAATTCTAAAACTAAAAATAAAATAGAAAATACTATTTAATAACTATTAAACTATACTAAATCGAACTGTTTCTTTTAAACAAATCAGAATATCATATTAAAATATCTTAAAACCAAAAACTAAAATATAAAAATATCTACCAATAAAATAAATAATGATAATGATGATAGTTATGAAAATTATGTACAAATACTTTATTGTTTGTAACTTATAACTCTTACAAGTTAAAAAGTGAATTATTGTAATAATTTTTTTTTTTTATGTATTTTTATGATAATTTTTTATGCAATTTTTTTTCAGATATATTTGCTAATTTTTTTTGAAGTTATTCCATACTTCAGGTTATACCTGAAATATATAGCTTCGGAATTAATTTTCAGATTTTTTGAAAAATCTTAAAGTAATATTTAGATTTTATAAAGCAATTAACTGAATTTTTGAAAATAAATTTATATTTGTCAAACAATTTTCAAATTAACTATATCTTCCTTTTTATTTCGACTAAATTTTTTTTATTGTTAAACATTTTTACATATTTATATGTTGATTTATATATATATATATAAAATATTTTATGGACATATTTAATTTAATTTTAAAATTATTTTTGCAGATTTTACATCTGTAAACTTAACCTTCTGATCTTATTATCATAATTTTTTTTTTTTTTTTTTGGTTATACTTGTGAGTTTATTTTTATTATTATTTTTTATTTCTTGATCTATGTTTTTTTTATACCTTTTCAAAATTTTATGTAAAAAGGATAATCATCTCAGTACTTAAAAGAAAAGACCAATTCAAAGAACCTACTTTAAGACCCAATTTGATTAGGTTAACCCATTAACTCTCTCTGAAAAAATTATAGCGGGCCAATCCACTTCGCTCACTGGCCAGCCCACCAAAAGACTCGTTCCTTTTAAATGATTAGTCTAACCTTAAAAAATATGTGTTTTTCTTTCTTTACATTTTTTTTATATTTTTGTAAAATAGAACAATTTCGATGGGAAAACGACAATTTTATAAAATATATCGATTAGCTTGTTTCATGGATGATCAACAAACATTAAAAATATAATATTCATTCACAATTCGAAGGCCGGCAAATAGTATATTTAAGAAAAAATAGAAACAATTATTTGAAAATCTAATTCAATAATCGAATTCCCGAGTATAACTTTGCAAATTAGATTTCCTTTAATTGGCTAATTCAATTGTCCATATCGAATCCATCTCAGAAGAAAAGGAGTGGTGATTTTGATCTGACTAGTTTAAGGTTAATGCATATATAGTTGGACATATTAATAGACTAATCTAAGGTTAAAAATGAAAATATGTATTAATCAACAAATTTAAAAAATAAATATACATGTACCCATATTTATAAATAAAATGGACACAGGCATCACACCTAGTATGCATCATCAACAAGATTGTCCACTCCAAGAGTCCAACAACATTAGAACCTACAATGGTGTGTACGAAGTTGTTTTTACCGATTAAGTAATATTATTGTCTATGTCATGTAATATTTTAATATTATAATGTGTATTAGATAATATTTTTATCATGTACTGATGGAAAATTACGCCGGTACATGTCTCGCTCGATTTACTTACGTATATTTTATTTCCGAACATTGTTCCAATAACACATTTTGAGTTTCATTTATAATCTTATATGAAGATCACACATCCACCAACAAAAATAATCAACAAAAATCAAGAAATGTTATAAATACTAATAACTTGTAATTACACGTTTTAAACCGATCAAAGACTTAAAAACTGTCACAAAAAACATGAACAGAAAACTGATAGAGGCCGCTAAGAGTGGAGACGTTGATGAGCTGCATAATCTGATCAACGATGATCCTTTCGTGTTATTATCGGTGGCTATATCCAACGGACAGAATCCGCTGCATATGGCTTGCATGGGAGGCCATGTTCGTTTTGTTGAAGAAGTGTTGAAACTGTGCCCTGAATTTGTGGAAGAACTGAATGAGGATGGTTTAAGCCCATTGCACATTGCCTCAGCCAGAGGTAATATAGAGATTGTGAAAGAGATATTGAAAGTGGGAAGCCATGTTTGTTTGGTCAAAGGAATAGAAGAGAGAATTGCTCTTCACTATGCAGTTGTTAAGGGGAGAATACAAGTTATGAGAGAATTGCTCAAAGCTTGTGAAGATTCAATCACAAAAGTAAGTGGTAGAGGACAATCTTGCTTTCATCTGGCGGTGAAAAACCACCAGTTTGAGGCCTTTCGGGTCGTCTTAGAGCATGTCGTCTCGTTGGGGAAATGGGATGTTTTGAACATGATGGACGAGCAAGGAAACTCTGTTTTGCACCTTGCATCATTCACAAAGAAGTACGAGGTGAGTATACATCACAATCTGTGGGATACCACTTGAGTTACAAGGCTCATCATTGGTATTCATTAATGGTTCGATGTTCTTATTTGCTTGTGATCAGGTCGTTGATTTATTGCTGAACAAGAGGTTTGATTGCAAGGACAAATTGGAGTTAAATTCGTTGAACAAAAAAGGTCAAACTCCACTTGATGTGCTGATATCAGAAGGTGGGGATTCTGAAATAGAGAAAATTCTGGCTCTATCGGGAGCTACAAGATCGGGATCAGAAAACGTGGAAATCGTGACAGAAGATCCATCAAACAACGAGCAAGAACAAGCAAGGCCTCGTCTCAAATCCCCCTACCAAAGATTTCTCGAGTACTATCTCAAGAAACAAAGTAAGTCTCTAAGCCAAGCAAGAAACATGTTGCTGGTGGTAGCCGTACTAATCGCCACGGGCACGTACCAGGCGTTGCTCAGCCCACCTGGTGGGCTATGGCAGGACGACTATTCGCACGATTCTGCAGACCAACAGCCACCAAGCCACACAACAGGAAAATCAGTGTTGCAGACTCACGATCCCGCCTCGTATGGTCTATTCCTGGCATTCAACTCCGTGGGTTTCATGATGTCCTTGAGCATAATGATTGCTCTCACACATGGACTTCCTCTACATTTGGAGCTGAAGATTGCACTTTCTGCACTCATGGGAACTTACTCTACTTCCATAATAGCAATTTCATCAACTCTATTCATGGCTGTGTTTCCTATCTTTGTGTCCTCGCTAATCACAACGCTGATCTTTTTTTGCAGCAAGCGGGTTAGATATCTTAAAAACAAACAATGAGTTTAGGCACTGCAAAATTTGACAAGTTTTATTGAATGATCAAGAACCATCATCACTCTGTGTGAGTGTTCTAGATCCTCCATTTCCTAATAACTATGCTTCAATCTCTTTTTTTCACCAGTGTATTATGCATGGTATTATAATTTCATGAATACGCACAAAAGAACTCAAATGTGAGACTGTCCATATACCAACCGCAAAGTGTCATTTTGTAGTTGGATTTTAATTATTTAACCAAAAGTTTGTTTATAAATTTCTTCTCAAATAAGCTTAAAATTTATTAAAAAAGAAAATATTATTAATTTACTAATTTGTAATTTTATTTAATGTTATTTTATTTTGTATTTGCTAATTTTTAAAGTATAAATTTTACTTACAACATGTATTTTTTAAACTCAAATATTTTATTTTACTATATAGTCAAAACTACTACAAATCAATATTAAAAAAACTAAAATGCATCAAATTTTAAAAAATTTAGTTTTCATATTTAGTTTTTATATATATTATAAATAACATATTGAAAATCATAATAATGATAAATTTCATATATCATACAATTAACAATTTTAAATGAAAAAATATCGAATTTAAGATTGTAAATGTAGGACATTATTTTTAAGCCATTAAATGACGTGGGGATGATGTGACATTATAGGTAGAAAAATAATACAAAAAGAAATGTCACATGTAAAAAAATGCCACATAAGCGCCAACTGTCGTAATCAATCATGAAATTGAGGGCGAGTGTGTGCCACTCGCCGAAAATTGATTGAAAAATACAAATTCCAACAAAAAAAAGATTGAAATTGGACATATTTTTCAATTGCATAATTAAAATTGGTGATCGAAAAATAACAGGACCAAAATCAGACAACATCTGTAGGGCATGATAAAAATGAATTTTTCTCTCTCTTTTTTTTTTTTTTTTTGTGTGTATAAGATACAAAGTTTGTGAGAACACATGACAAAATCGTATCTTATTTTCAATTAATAGAGAATACAAATTATATTTTGACCAATTTCATTATTGGTTGATTTATAGTTGTTACTTCAACTTGATTAATTGATTAATGATATTTATGTGGCTTTCATTTTGTGATAAAAAATAAAGTTCTTTGATTTTGTTGATCACATTCCAGGAAGATCATGTGTGGAATATTTATTCAGGGAAATTGTAAATTTAGAACATTATTTTTAGGTCATTTATTAATAAAAGATACTAACTTTTCGAGTCTCAATTGAAACACTATCTTTACAATTTTGGCGATTTTATAATAAACATCGAAAATCACGAATTTTAGATCCAATTGTATGAAAGATTTGAGATTTTTGCTGATGTGAATTGGCCTAAAATTTATGTGATTTGGCTCCAAATTCATAATTTTAAGTTTTTTTTTTTTTTTTTTTGTCTTAAAATCATCCAAATTGTGTCTCAAAATCGTCCATATTGTAAAGTTAGTATCCAAATGTCGGGTCCTTAAAGTTTTGTGTCCTTCATTGATAAATGACCTAAGAATAGTGTCCTACATTTACAATTTTTCATATTTCTTCTCACACAAAATCTTCTATTTCAATGTGCTTCATATGATAATCGCCATTGATTGTTCTTAGCTAACCTCCTAACCCAAATAAGAAAAATTCTCTCTATTTTTTTTTCTCTTTTCTATACTAAATTATTTCAAGACTTGCTTGAGCAAGAAGCTATAAAGTCAAGTACTCTTCAAATAATACAAAATAGAGTTAGGCTATTATGTTACCATCTTACATAAAATTTTACGTTAGACGAATCTATTTGACTCGTGTCACTTAGAAAAGCATATGAGTTGACGCACAATCTTGAGCTTGAGATATGGTTCAATAGTACATAACATAACTCTCTCTCTCTTTGTCGCACAATTGTGTCCTAAAACATGGTTGTCGAATCCAGACCTACAGTAAAGCAAATGAGTTGATCGATCCAGATCCGAAAATTTTATAAATTTTAGGAACCTTAAATATTTTAGATACTTGTATATATTTATATGCAGCTCGAATGGTTCTCAAAGTCATTTACTTGATGTGGCCATATGCTGTGTGCTCCTTTTTACTTATCATACAGCCAGGGTTCTAATTTCCGTGGCTACAATCACCAAATAATATTTTGCCTTAGGCTAGATTCCTAAATCTTAGGCCCCTTTTAAAATATATATTTGTGGTGGTGGGTGTATTTCATGGTTTTAGGGTTTTTTTTTTTTTTGAAAAAAAAAATTCTATGCCCCAGATCCGTGCCCCCAACCCGACCCGGCGCGTGGGCCACTCCCACGCGTGCCCATGCGCCCTTGCTGTGCGTCCACGCGCGCGCACATATTGGTGTCACACATTTGTTTTAAAGGTATCACATATATAATCTTTAGGTATCACATATGTGTAATACCTATAAAACAAATGTGTGATACCTCAAAACTGCGCGCCCATGTTGCGCGCCCGCACCCCCCACCCGCTGCGCGTAGGGAACACCATTTTGCACCTTGCACCTTCAAAGAAACAATATGAGGTGGTTTGATCTTGTCTTAGGAAGTTTTTTTACCCAAATCTTTTTCAAATATTGTAAATACCCTTTTAGCTAGCTCTGTGATCTATGTTTATCTTGGGGGGAAAATTCAATTTTAGTCTATTTAAAACGCTACTGTCCAATTTTAGTCCATTATGAAAATATTTTTCAATTTTAGTCCACTTAATCAAAAAATCGTCACTATTTGATCCTTTTTTTTCCCAATTTTAGCACTTTCTCCGGCGATTGTAATACAATCGCCCCCAATTCTCACGATGACACATGGTTTGCTATCTGTTATCGGAGAGAGAGGGTCGAGAGAGAGCGAATTGTTATCGGCCGATTGCCGGCGATCAGCACGCCGATCGGTGATCCAAGCCCGGATTCATGACGGGCTCGGCGAGGGCTTCGATTTGGGTATAAGATCGGCTCCGATCGGTGGCTGGATGAAGAGATTGGAGGAGAGAGAAAATGGGGGAGAGGTGAGAGAAAGAGCGAACTGTTATCGGCCGATTGCCGGTGATCGGTACGGTCAATCGGCGATCCGAGCCCTGATTCGTGACGGGCTCGGCGAGGGCTTCGATTTGGGTATAAGATCGGCTCCGATCGGTGGCTGGATGAAGAGATTGGAGGAGAGAGAAAATGGGGGAGAGGTGAGAGAAAGAGCGAACTGTTATCGGCCGATTGCCGGTGATCGGTACGGTCAATCGGCGATCCGAGCCCTGATTCGTGACGGGCTCGGCGAGGGCTTCGATTTGGGTATAAGATCGGCTCCGATCGGTGGCCGGATGAAGAGATTGGAGGAGAGAGAAAATGAGGGAGAGGTGAGAGAATGAGCGAACTGTTATCGGCCGATTGCCGGTGATCGGCACGGCCAATCGGCGATCCGAGCCTGGATTCGTGACGGGCTCGGCGAGGGCTTCGATTTGGGTATAAGATCGGCTCCAATCGGTGGCCGGATGAAGAGATTGGAGGAGAGAGAAAATGGGGGAGGAGAAAGGTGGCTCTAGCAGCGGCGCCACCGCCGGAATGAATATTAAGCGCCACATAAGTTGTGCCACATAAGCGCGAGTGGGGAAAAATTAAAATTGGGGGCGATTGTAATACAATCGTCGGAGAATGGACTAAAATTGGGAAAAAAAGACCAAATAGTGACGATTTTTTGATTAAGTGGACTAAAATTGAAAAATGTTTTCATAGTGAACTAAAATTGGACAGTAGCGTTCTAAATGAACTAAAATTGAATTTTTCCCTTTATCTTGGTGATCTGACCTAAATTGTCCATTTCACCTTCGTGATCTAACTTGGGTTGTCTATTTTACCTTTGTGATCTAACCATACTGATCTATTTGAGCTCAGTGATCCAACCACTGTGATTTATATGTGGTATGAACAAAAAAGACTAATTTAAGTTTTTAAGGGTAGTTATGTAATTTGATATCAAATTTAGATAGAAGCCATGTGTTTTAACTGAGTGGGTATTTTTCATTTTCTATTATGTATAATGAGTAGAAACACCACCCCGTGTCTGTTTTGGGTCATATGTGACATTATAACTCTAAATCAAAGACTTTATATTATAATTCATATGTGACAATTAACCTATAACAATGTTGGGATGTAAAACTTGTCATGCTCAGGTTGTTGATTTTTTGCTGAACAAGAATGTCGGTTTGAAGGGGGTGTTAGAGGTGAATGTTGTGAACAAAAAGGGCTTCACCCCACTTGATGTATTGTTACTTGAAGGAGGTGATTGTGAGATAGAAGAAATGCTCACTCTAGCTGCACATAACCAAACACAATTACAAGAACCTGAGCGAGGCCCTCCCAAATCCACCTACCAAAAATTACAATGTAGTAGAAAACTTAAAACCTTACCAAGGGTTGTTACTCATATAATTTTTTCCTACACAACTAAGATATTGTATGAGATTTTTCAGTCACATAAATTGGAGATCGATCACCATTTTCAACATGACTATAAATAGAGACCTAGTTTTTTTTTTAATTTATTTATTTTAATGTATACGCGATGAAACATGATATATATATATATATATATATATATATATATATATATATATATATTATGTACTTTAATATGCATCTCCATGAGCCTGAAAAAATACTTAATAAAATTTGTATACGTAACCTAACCAATTTAGTTGTTATAAGATGGACATTAAATTTTAATGAAATTCTCATAGTCATCATTTAAAAAAAATTATTCCGGAATTTCACAATTAAGTTTTGATCAGTACTACTCAGTAGGTCTAATAGAGAAACATTAGAGTAATTTTTTTTGTGAGTATTTCTATATTTAAGTAATTCTACAAGCTGTCTCTTTATGAGAATATTTGCTTGTACTCCATTTATTTAGATCTTAATTAAGAAGGATATTTTAATTTAGTTTCCTTAACTCACATATTTATATAAAAAAAAAAACACTTACATTTATACCCTTTAACCTGACATTCAATTTTTTTTTTTTTTTTGCCAACCATTAAATTTAACTTAAGCTTAACACTCAAAATAAAACTGTTAGTTTGAGATTAGTCTTAACACTCCAGTTATGAAACTATAATTGATAACATAACTAATATTTCAAGAATTTTTTTTACAAAGGAAATATGGCTGATGCGAATTTTTGTTTTAGATTTATTTTTGGATAATCTGGAGATTACAGTTGATACAACATTTTCTTTGCTTCTAATTTGTTGTACAATAAAATAAAAACTGAAGCTCCAGAACTTCGATACCAAGAGGGATATATATCATACAATTATTCTAATATCCCAGACAATCTTTGTAGCTCATTCAAGATTAAAAAGAAAAAAAGGGTTAATTTTAAAATTAAATAATTTTATTGCAATAAATGGGTTGATGAAGAATCAATTATTACAATTGTAGAAGCAAAAACATTGATATGAGGTCATTGATGCATTAGGGATGCACTCTCCATTTCCCTGGTAAGATTTATAACATTGCTCTTTGCAAGCTGAAAGTAAACAGCTGCTTTGGTTCAATATTATCTGGGATCTTTTGCCACTCACTTCACCAATATTCATTGTCAATATAACTGCAACAAAATTAATATATTCTCATTGTTAGAATATATATTCAAAAATATATAAATTTAATTATATGAAAACATTAACCTGCAAGAAGGAGAGAAAGAACCCAGAAAAACTTGGCCATCTTGAGAGCTACTTCTTTTTAATTTTTTTCTATGGAAAATGATATTGTTGTGTGAGTAGAGGGGTACTTATATAGTAGGGAAAATCCTCAATGTTTTGGTTTGAAAGCGTTTTATATTTTGTATTTGGTAACAATTTTATTTATCGTAATGATTTTGTATCGATTACTTACTATTTTGAAGATTCAATATGCAGTAGGAAATATTCAATATGTTGGAAATATTATGATAAGATTTTGTTATTTAGGAAACAACCTTCATAATTAAGGCTATTTTAATTTGGTTTCTCATTTCTCAATAATCATATATTTCTGAATTTGATTCTTCCCAATACATAATCTTTAATCATCATATTTATTTCAATTGAAAAAATGACAACATACAAACAACCCAGATGTTAATCCACTTGGTGAAATTGCAATCATGCATGTAACATAAGTTGCCATGAGTGCAGAAAGAGCTACTCTCAGCTCAAACTGTAGAGGAAGTCCAGCTGTCAAAAAATTCATCATGTGCAGAGACATGTAGAAGCCAAAGGAGTTGAATATATAGCAGGAATAGACCATACGACACCGTATTGTGAGTCTGCATCACTGATTGTCCGGCTGTGTGGCGCCGTGGCTCTTTGTCTGAAGAACTGTTTTTAGCAGAGTCATCCTGCCATATGCTGCCGGGTGGGCTGAGCACCGCCTGGTACATGGCGGTGGCGATTAGTACTGCGATCACGAGCAATGTGTTTCTTGCTTGGCTTGGAGACTATGATTTTGTCGTACTTGAAATAGTCCTGCAATTTTTGGGAGGCGGATTTGGGACGAGCCCTTGTTCGTTATTTGGTGGAATTTGTGTGACGATTAACATGTTTTCTGAACCTCTTGTAGCTCCATAGAGAGTTAAAATTCCTCTATTTCAGAATCACCACCTTCTGATATTAAGACATCTAGTGGAGTTTGGCCTTTTTTGTTCAACGAGTTTAAATCCAATATGTCCTTGTAATCAAACCTCTTGTTCAACAACAAATCAATGACCTGATCACAAGTACTTTTGCATTTTAATCACAAGCAGATAAGACCATCAAACTATTAAGGATTAATATCAAAGTTGCAACCTATATACTATACGGCCTCGTTTGGTTTGGGGTTTAGGTTGGTTTCGGATTATTAACCAACCTAAACCCCCGTTTGGTTCGAGGGTTTTCTTCTTGTTTTATTATTTGGGTCCGGTGTTTTGAGTGGGATAAGCCCGGATAAAAGGAAGGTTAATAAACCTTCAATCATCAACAGTAACAACACAATTAAAAGACCCATTTGCACTTACTGTTCAAAATAAAATGACAAATAACCCCTAAAGTTCATCATAATAATAACCAATGCCATCGTCATTTTGAATGAAAATGACTTGCAGATATCCAAATTGTATATATATTAAATTATCTTTTAATCTTTTAAATTACTAAATTATTACTTTTGGGATATTAAATTATATATGTTAAATTATTTTTTAATCTTTTAATATATTAAATTATTAAATTTTCGAAAATTAAATTATATATATATTAATTATTTTTAATCTTTTAAATTACTAAATTATTAACTTTTGGGATATTAAATTATATATATTAAATTATTAAATTTTCGGATATTAAATTATATATATATTAAATTATTTTTTAATCTTTTAAATTACTATATTATTAAATTTTCGGATATTAATTATATATATTAAATTCTTTTTTTATCATTTAAATTATTAAATTATTAAATTTTCGAATATTAAATTGTTTTTTAATCTTTTAAATTACTAAATTATTAAATTTTCGGATATTAATTATATATATTAAATTATTTTTTTATCATTTAAATTATTAAATTATTAAATTTTCGAATATTAAATTGTTTTTTAATCTTTTAAATCACTAAATTATTAAATTTTCAGATATTAATTATATATATTAAATTATTTTTTTATCTTTTAAATTATTAAATTATTTTTTAATCTTTTAAATTACTAAATTATTAACTTTTGGGATATTAAATTATATATATTATATTATTTTTTAATCTTTTAATATATTAAATTATTAAATTTTGGGATATTAAATTATATATATATTAAATTATTTTTTTATCTTTTAAATTATTAAATTTTCGAATATTAAATTATATATATTAAATTATTTTTTAATCTTTTAATATATATATATATATATATAATTAAATTTTGGGATATTAAATTATATAATTTTGCCATTAAAGAAATTAATATTAAAACTAGTCTTGTTGCATAATTCATTTAATAAGGGGTATTTTGGGCACTTCACATTTTTTTCTTAACTAACCTACAAACCAAACAAAAGATTATAAGCTAACCCAATTTAAAAAATATATAACCATTCAAACCAAACACAAAATTTATAAATAACCTAACCTAAATCAACATACCAAACACCTAAAAAAAGTGTTATTTTGTCTTTGATGAACAGTAAATTATCACATTTTTAGCCAATATGCTATAAACCCATCCTCCAAACCAAACGAGCCCTACGAATTTTTCCAATTGCGGCCCCAACACAATCTTTTAACTTAAGGTTATTATATGACTTTGAAAGATTGTTATTTTGACACATTACTGTGCATTTTGTCTGATGTTTGAAGATAGATTCCTTTTTTTAAGTTTTCTGGCAGTTGATTAGGCTAAAAAATCTATCAAAAATATACCGAATATGGAAAAAAAGTGTTAACCCAACCATTAATTTATACTAGTACATATATATACTCACCTCATACTGTTTTGTGAAAGATGCAGGGTGCAAAAGGGAGTTTCCTTGTTGGTCCATCTTCTTCAAAACATCCCATTTCCCAAACAAGACAATATGCACTAAGAGGATCTTAAAGGACTCAAACTGGTGATTTTTAACAGCTAGATGAAAGCAAGATTGTTCTCTAGCACTTACTTTTCTCATTGAATCTTCACAAGCTTTGAGCAATTCTTTTATAACTTCAATTCTCCCTTTAACAACTGCATAGTGAAGAGGAATTCTCTCTTCTTTTCCTTTGACAAAGCAAACATGGCTCCCCACTTTCACTATCTCTTTCACAATCTCTATTTCCCCTCTTCCTGAAGCAATGTGCAATGGCTCAAACCATCTTCATTCAGTTCTTCAACAAATTCTGGGCTTAGATTCAACACTTCTTTCAAAAAACAAACATGGCCTTCCATGCAAGCCATATGTGATTGATAAGTAGGGAATAGGTGTATTCTTTTGAGGGTTTATTTGTGATTTTATAATCTTTTTGATGATTGAATACACCGTTTTTATACTTAAATATGCTTTCGATCTCCAAATACTTTATATATTATTTTCTTGATTATTTTAGGAGTTTTGGAGTCGAAGAAGATGACCATGGGACGAGGAGAAGTCAATTGGGCCTGTTTTAATTCTTAAAGCCCAATTTGAAGAGGAAGAAGCCCAATATCATCCATTTGGACTTAATAAATTGAAGAGAAGGAAAGAAAATGACCCATGGGCCATGACTTAAGAAGAATTAGAGAAGGAGCATTACAGGCCCATCGAAGACATGCCCTATTTTCATTAACTTTTCCCCCAAGCTAAGGATATAAGAATTTACGTAGCAGATCAGGAGAGTTCTGGAGAAGAGGGATTGAAGAGGGAAGTTAGAGAGAAACAAAGAATTGGGTTTTTATTCTTTATTTTGGAATTTGATTATGGAGTTTTCAATTGCTTTTGTGGATTCGACTTTGAAGATGCTCGACTAAGTTCTTAATTCCGATTAGCAGGGATGTTTGAACCCGTATATTTATTATTTTCTAATTAATCTTGTATTTTCCCTCTCGATATTTGATTGAAATTTATTATGCTATCTGTGTTTAATGTTCTCGATTATTGATGCTTGATTTAGCCTGATCACCTAGGTTAAGTGTTTGATAATTGACTGCTAGAATCTTAATTCCGTCGTTGTAGTTTAACTTTCATAAAGTGGTAAACTAGAGGTCGTGCATCTCTAGGGTAACATAATCCTAGAATTATCAAATCACGCGCGTAGGTTTGGGGTCTAGTTCATCGTATCGTCTTGGTGATTAATGCATTTGAATGAATTAAATCTAGCGAGCGTATCCTAGGTTGTTCAATTAAATAGGGTTAATTAGCGAACATATCCTAATTTAACTAATCTTAAGAGACGATTCGGTTTAACGGCGCGTAGTTGTTAAACTATGGATGATAATTCCATGATAATTTGAGAGATGAGTAATACATTGATTAGGGAATAATTAATATTGGGGGATAATTGAATTGTTAACTGGAATACCTGCATATCTTGAATCCTTGTTTAATTTGCTTTTTGGATTATTAGTATTTTAGTGATAGTTAATTAATCTCAAAAACCTCCCATAATCTGTTATTTCATTTGAATTGAATATAGGTGACATAGTTAATTATCACTCCTTGTGGGATCGACTTTTACTTGTCTTAGCTACTAGTTGGTTAGGATAGGGAAGATATTAATTAATTTTAGCGCGTTTTATCGCGTAACGACGCGCGGTCAGTGATGGATTCTGACCACTGGATAGCACCATGGACGACAACACGAAAGGATCATCGTTGATCAGATTATGCAGTTCGCCAACGTCTCCTTTCTTAGCAGCCTCCATCAGCTTTCTGTTCATATTTTGTGAGATTTTTTGAGTCTTTGATCTATTGAACGACAAATTCTTGTTTTCTTGTGTAAATCACATGGAAGATATAGTTCTTTAGAGAGCTAGAATTCAACTCTAAAAAGAATTAAAATGTATTATATAAAGAAGTTTTTAGTTACAAGTTATTGTTCTGTTAATTAATAGTGTTTTATGTTAGTCAATGGTTTATGACTAATTATTTTTCTGTTAATTATTTTTATAATTTTGATAAATAATATTATGCAATACTTTAATGTGTATTGGATAATATTTTTACATGTATCATGTAATACTTGTGGAATTATGTACCGACAGAAATTACGTTGATACATGTCTCGCTCGATTACTTACGTTTCTTGAGGTATTTTATTTCCAAACATTGTTCTAATAGCATATTTTGAGTTCACAAAAAATCATGTGAGACGGTCTCACGGATAGTTTCCGTGAGACAGAGCCCCATCACCATAAGTAACATGTGAATTGTAGGGTTTTGGTGGTGGGTAATTGGGTTGTGGGTTGATCCATCTCACGCAATGTATTAAAATTTCGTGAGACGGTCTCATAAAAAACTTACTCTTTTGAGTTTCATTTACAATCTTATATGAAGATATAACATGTGGGCGCGACTGGGCGCGAGAAACCATTGGAGTATGGGGGCGCGTCAGAAGTGATCTCGAGTCGGATCAACTTGAATTGCATGTATCCTAGATTCATACATCAATTCATATGAACATTTGTGTTTTCTTATAGTCTTAACCTGATGTAATCTGTCTAATGAAATTTGATTCATGAGACTTAATTACACAAGAATTTGTCAAACTTCTTCATCGAAAAAGAAAAGGAAACTTATATAAAACCTCCTTCGCATATATAATAATCATTATTCTTTGACTTATTAATATATAGTAAGAGAAGAAATGGTTGCACGACATATTTTATATTATCAAAAACATCTAGTGAAGTTAGGTAGAAACTTACTAATTCGTTTTGTAACAACCAAACAGTACGTATTTTATTATTTCTTCTAATGTTGACAATTCTTGTAATATAATTAATGTCACTTGCCAAAATAAAAAAAACAATTATTTTGGCTATCTTTAGCGATCACACATCCACCAACACAATTAATTAACAAAACATCAAGAAATGTTATAAGTACTAAAACTAGTAATTACAAGTTTAAACCGATCAAAGACTTGAAAACTCTCACAAAAACATGAACAGAAAACTGATAGAGGCCGCTAAGAAAGGAGACGTTGATGAGCTGCATAATCTGATCAACAATGATCCTTTCGTGTTATTATCCGCGGCTATATGCAACGGACAGAATCCACTGCATATGGCTTGCATGGGAGGCCATGTTCGTTTTGTCGAAGAAGTGTTGAAACTGTGCCCTGAATTTGTGGAAGAATTGAATGAGGATGGTTTAAGCCCATTGCACATTGCCTCAGCCAGAGGTAATAGTGAGATTGTGAAAGAGATATTGAAAGTGGGAAGCCATGTTTGTTTGGTCAAAGGAATAGAAGAGAGAATTGCTCTTCACTATGCAGTTGTTAAAGGGAGAACTGAAGTGATGAGAGAATTGCTCAAAGCTTGTGAAGATTCAATGACAAAAGTAAGTGGTAGAGGACAATCTTGCTTTCATTTGGCTGTGAAAAACCACCAGTTTGAGGCCTTGCAAGTCCTCTTAGAGCATGTCGTCTCGTTGGGGAAATGGGATGTTTTGAACAAGATGGACGAGCAAGGAAACTCCGTTTTGCACCTTGCATCATTCACAAAGAAGTACGAGGTGAGTATATATATATATATATATATATATATGTATGATAATTTTTTATTTTTTTTAATGAGCTAGATGGGGTGGAAGAGATGAAATAAAGACTAGAAAACTTGCGTCATACAAGTTCAAATCATAATCATCACAATCTGCACCTTTATAAAGGTAGGATACCACTTGAGTTACAAGGCTATGATATATACTTAATAAGTATGTGCACTGGTATTCATTAATGGTTTGATGTTCTTATTTGCTTGTGATTGAAATGCAAAAAACTTGTGATCAGGTCGTTGATTTATTGCTGAACAAGAACAAGAGGTTTGATTGCAAGGGCAAATTGGAGTTAAATTCGTTGAACAAAAAAGGTCAAACTCCACTTGATGTGCTGATATCAGAAGGTGGTGATTCTGAAATAGAGGAAATTCTGGCTCTATCGGGAGCTACAAGATCAGCATCAGAAAACGTGGAAATCGTAACAGAAGATACACCAAACAACGACGAAGAACAAGAGCAAGAGCAAGAACAAGCAAGGCGTCGTCTCAAATCCCCCTACCAAAGATTACTGGAGTACTATTTCAAGAACGAAAGTACAGAGTCTCTAAGCCAAGCAAGAAACACATTGCTGGTGGTAGCTGTACTAATCGCCACCGGCACATACCAGGCGTTGCTCAGCCCACCTGGTGGGCTATGGCAGGATGACTATTGGCCCGAATCCTCTAAAAACAATTCTTCAGACAAACAGCCACCGCACCACACAACAGGAAAATCAGTGTTGCAGACTCACGATCCGATGTCGTATGGTATATTCCTGATATCCAACTCGGTCGGTTTCTTCATGTCTCTGATCATAATGATTCTTCTCACATATGGACTTCCTCTGCATTTTGAGCTGCTGATAGCACTTTCTGCACTCATGGCAACTTATTCTAATTCCATGGTAGCAATATCATCAACTCGATTCATGGCTATGTTTCCTACATATGTATCGATTCTAATCACATTTTTTATCCTTTTATTCAAGAAGCTCTGGTGGAAGAGTTCTTCATCTAGGAGGAGGTTTAGGTACTGCAACATTTGAGAACTTTTATTGCTGATAAAATCAAAATATATTGATCAAGAACCATCATCACTCTGGGTGAGTGTTCAAGATCATCTCCATTTCCTAATATATATACTTCAATCTCTTATCTTTTCTCCACGTGTATTATTTATGTATGGGTATTTATAATCTCTTATTAGGGCCAGAAAGCCCCAAATTGGGGGTGTACGTGTGATTTCGATCCAATTGAACAAATCGAATTGAAATTGGATAAAATTTGTGAAAACCGAAAAATTAAAGTCCTAAATTGACGGCTCGAAAACTTAAAGTTCGAAATTGTCAGATTCCTTAATTTATTGGACAAAAAAGAAATTCTAAGGGTTAAATGTATAAAACAACCCTAAGTACAGATTTTTTTTAAATTGCAACTTAATCTATTTTTTTTCCCAATTGCAACCTAATGATTTAAAATTTATCCAGTTACAAATTTTCCGGTAAAGTGGAGATCACGTGGCTCGCACGTGATTTACTTTTTTCAATTTGCAACCTAAACTTTTTTTTTTTTTTAATCTAATTGCAACTCAAGTTCTAAAATTTATCAAAATATATCCTAAATCAAAGGTTGCAATTAGAAAAAAAAAAAAAAAAAAAAAAACTAAAGTCTGGGTTGCAAAATGAAAAAAATTAAATCATGTGCTGGAAAAATGATCGGAAAAGTGATTTAAATTGCAATCGGATAAGCTCTAAAATTTTAAGGTGGGAATCAGATAAGAAAAAAAAATTAAGTTGAAAAATGAAAAAAAAAAACCAATACTTCAGGTTAATTTTTGTATTTAACCCAAACTCTAATAATAAATTTGATATCTAATACAATTAAACAAATTTAAATAAAAAAAATATTAAATTTATGATTATCATATATATATATATATATATATATAAAATCCTACAACACCCCAAGATTATATTTATCAAGCCAATCCAATCCAATCCAATTCAACTTAAATTCTTTATATTTTATTAATGACATCAATCCAACCTTTAAAATAAATTTTTCCTTGTATTTATTAATTCCATATGTACACATAATAAATGTACAAATGAGTTTTGTATAAGATACGAGTTTGTCATGTGTTCATGACAAACTCGTGTCTTATTTTCAACTAATAGAGAATACAAATTATATTTTGACCAAAATTGGTAGATCTATAATTGTTACGACATGAGTAGTTGGTTTTGAAAGAAAAAAGAAACGTGACAGCATCATCACTTGATTATATATTTAAGCTAACTACTCTCAACATGAATAAATTAATTAGAGTTCAAAGTCTGTCACCACTTCATTATATATTTAAGCTAACTACTCTCAACATGAATAAATTAATTAGAGTTCAAAGTTGGAACAGGAATTGGTCGATATAATTAGTGATACCAACTATTGTATTACTTACATATATTTAGCTGGAAACTCCTACTTCAGTCAACTTAAACGAGAAAGAATATATTTTGTCAGTCAGTTTCGATTTTAACCTAATTATTCTGTATTTACTGTCCATTTTTCATTTCTAACATTAGCCTATGTTCTATGTGCTACACTTCCAATTAGATGCAGCAATTGTTCATGAGCAATTAAAATAATCATGTGCTTGCAGAATGAGGAATGAGGAATGAAGACTTGAAAGACAAAAAATCATATGTCCCAAGGGCACGGATATTAGATCCGTGCCCCAATCCGATCCGGTGCGTGGGGTGCTCCCACGCGCCCCCCACGCGCACACACACCTGATTTATTCTCAGGTATTACGCATATACTCTTCAGATATCACACATATACTCTTCATGTATCACCTGATTTGTAATACCTATAGAACAAATGTATGATACCTCAAATCCGCGCACCCACACCCGCGCGCGCACCTCACAAGTCTAAAGGTATCACGCATATACTCTTCAGGTATCACATATGTGTAATACCTATAGAACAAATGTGTGATACCTTAAAAGCGAACACACCCATGTTGCGCTCCCACACCGCGAGCTCACGCCGCGCGTCCATGCGCCCACACCCGCCGCGCGCGCACCTCACAAATATAAAGATATCACACATTTACTCTTCAGGTATCAAATACCTGTAGTTCATATTTATAATACCTATAGAACAAATATGTAATACTTCAACAGTATATGCGCGAAATATATATATATATATATATATATATATATATATATATATATATATATATATATGTGTGTGTGTATGCGGGTCGGGGCGGGGCGGAGGATCCGTGCCCCAGGGGCACACAAGTGTCACTCGACTTGAAATAGGACGAAAATTGGGGATGAGAAATAAAACCAAACAGAATCTTGAAAATTCAATTCACTTTTAAATATCTTTAAAAAAAAGCATGATTCATATGCCAAAAATACCCTTATTTGAAGCCATACACTTCAAAACAATTCTCATTCGATCCAATCACGAATCAAACAAAACTAATTCTAGGATTTTGAACGATTTTGTTCGATTCAAGTTTAAATCGAATGAGAATCGTTAAATTGACTAAGAATTATAATTTGACTTTAAAAGGGAGTCATTTCGGTGTATGACTCATGCATTTTGGTCGATGTTTGAAGGTAAATTGCATTTTTAAGTTTTTCGATGACTGCCACAAAATGTGTTAAAAATTGAGTTTATGTAGCAACCGAAAAATTTCAAAGAGAATGACTAGGAATCAGAAAGTTTCTTGAATTTAGACAACCACTAAAACTTGAGATAGCAAATTGATATTATTAACCCTTAAATATATGGCGTACAGAATACAATTCTAAAGTACTACATATATAATTGTGTCTCTGAAAACAGCAAGAGCATAATACATATATTCACACCCCCACCCTTGTACTTGGTAATGAAGCAGAGCATTGTCCTTTCTTATAATGTCTAAGCACAATGGTTACAGCTGGTATAGTCATTGGTATCAATGTCAATACCAGCACTAATATAAATAGTATGCCAGATGGTGTAATTGCTATCAAACAAGCTGTATATGCTGCACCTAATGCATACACTGCTATCCTAAGCTCAAACCCCAGAGGAAGTCCAAGCCTGCTGAGGAGAAGCATCATTTGCAGAGATATAAAGAGACCAATCGAGTTGAATAACAAGAACACACAATAACAAACCGGAGAGCGAGTCGCCATCATTGCCTTTCCAGCACACGAGTCGTGTTCCCATAGACCACCCGGTGGGCTAAGCACGGCTGAATATGTCACGGTTGCAATCAACACGGCCATCATGAGCAACGTGCTACGAGCCTCACTTGGACATTCTTTGATTCGATCGTACTTGAATAAGTCTTGCAATTTTTGGTAGGTGGATTTGGGACGGCCCTGTTGAGGTTCTTGTAATTGTGTTTGGTTGTGTGATGAAGATACAGATCCTGTTGTAACCCCAGCTGCTAGAGTGAGCATTTCTTCTATCTCACAATCACCTCCTTCAAGTAACAATACATCAAGTGGGGTGAAGCCCTTTTTGTTCACAACATTCACCTCTAACACCCCCTTCAAACCGACATTCTTGTTCAGCAAAAAATCAACAACCTGAGCACAAGTTTTACATCCAAACATGTTAGGATTAATTGTCAAATAATGTCACATATGAGTTATAATATAAAGTCTTTAATTTAGACCTATAATGTCACATATGACCCAAAACAAACACGGGGTGGTGTTTCTACTCATTATACATAACATAAAATGAAAAATACCCGCTTAGTAAAAACACATGGCTTCTACCCAAATTTGATATCAAATTACGTAACTACCCTTAAACTTAAGTTAGTCTTTTTGTTCATGCCCAGACATAGATCACGATGGTTGGATCACTAAACTCAAATAGATTATGATGGTTAGATCACGAAGGTAAAATAGACAATTTAGGTCAGATCAAGGAGGTGAAGTAGACAATTTAGGTTAGATCACCAAGATAAACATAGATCACAGAGCTAAAAGGGTATTTACGATATTTGAAAAAGATTTGGGTAAAAAAAACTTCCAAGAGAAGATCAAACTACCTCATATTGTTTCTTTGAAGCTGCAATGTGCAAAATGGTGTTCCCTTGTTCATCCTTGTTCTTCAAAACATCCTCTTTCTCAAACCTAACAACATTCTTACACAAAACCTTAAAAGCTTTAAACTGGTTATGTTTGAGAGCCAGATGAAAGCAAGTTTCTCCTCTAGCACTCACTTTTGTGATGGATTCCAAACAGGCTGAAAGCAATTCTGTAATGACATCTATTCTGCCTTTAGCAGCTGCATAATGAAGTGGGACCCTCTTCTCTCTCCCCTTCACCAAGCAAAGATGGCTACCTACTTTCAGTAGCTCTTTCACAATCTCTGCATCTCCATTTGCTGAAGCAATGTGTAGAGGGCTCAAGCCATCTCCATTCAGCCCGTTGGCGAATTCGGGCCGTAGATTCAACACCTCTTTCACAATATTAACATGGCCTCCAATACAAGCAACATGTAATGGATTGTCTCCATTAGTGGCTAAGTTCAGAGTCCTCAATAGGAGAGGATTTTCTTTGATCAAATTCTGCAGTTTCTCAACATCTCCTGTGTTGGCAGCCTCTATTAGCCTTCTATCCATATTACAAAACTCTTTTGATCAAAATATATTTTGTTTTGTATGTATGGAAACACTCGTTCTTAGCTAACCTATATAAGAAAAGTTTTTTTTTTTTTTTTTGGTGTCTTTTCTATACTGAATTATTTCAAGACTTGGTAGTACAAGAGTCTATGAAGTCAACTACAAAGACTTAAAAGCGTGTAAGAAGTTGCAAGGCTTTTTCCTATTTTGCTTGCTTGTGTTCGTTGGAGCAGTGACAGCAGATACAGAAATTATAAATAGGATGTTTATAATGATAGAAAATATTAAAAAAAGAAAATTATACAATTCAAAATGGAAAACAATTAAACAACTCTTAAAACAAAAAAACAAAAAAACAAAAAAATGATAAAGGAGTAGCATAAACAATGGGGGAAATTGCAAAATCAAGAAATAAAACAAGAAAAAAAAGAGTTTTCATACTTTTTAAGATACTTCTTAATTGCATGAAATTTGAAAAACGGATATTTCATCAAATAAATAAATAAAAATTTAATCAAAAACCACCTCAAAGATGGGGATTAGGCGGATCCCCAACCTATATATAAATCACATTCATAGAAAAAATACAAAACAAACATTCAAGGCATCTCCACCTATTATAAATAAATTAATATTACTATATTAATATTAATAGTTCATTTTTGTTTTACAAAACAGGATTTTATTATTTCTTCTGATCTTAATAGCTCTTGTAAAATAATTAATGGCGAGATAAAGCTATTATCTTTTGAAACATCTCCTCCAAAAATCAACGAAAAAGTGCTTTGAGTAATTTCGGTGTTCCCACATGCATTGACTAATCAACAACAAGAAGAAAGTCTATCCTTCTAATAACTTCTTACACGTTTTAAATCAATCTAAGACTCCAAACATCACACAAAAACATGAACAGGAAACTGATGGATGCTGCTAAGAAAGGAGACGTTGATGAACTGCGTAATCTGATCAACGATGATCCTTTCATGTTATCATCCGTGGCTCTATCCAACGGACAGAATCCGTTGCATATGGCTTGCATGGGAGGCCATGTTCATTTCGTGAAAGAAGTGTTGAATCTAAGCCCGGAATTTGTTGAAGAACTGAATGAAGATGGTTTAAGTTCATTGCACATTGCTTCAGGCAAAGGGGATATAGAGATTGTGAAAGAGATATTGAAAGTGGGGAGCAATGTTTGGTTGGTCAAAGGAAAAGAAGAGAGAATCCCTCTTCACTATGCAGTTGTTAAAGGGAGAATACAAGTTATAAAAGAATTGCTTCAAGTTTGTGAAGATTCAATCACACAAGTAACTGCAAGAGGACAATCTTGCCTTCATCTTGCTGTGAAAAAACACCAGTTTGAGTCCTTCAAGATCCTCTTAGAGCATATCGTCTCGTTTAGGAAATGGGATGTTTTGAAGAAGAAGGACCAACAAGGAAACTCCATTTTGCACCTTGCATCTTTCACCAAACAATATGAGGTGAGTATATATATAGATACTAATGAATTGATCTTTTTATTTCGGAGTTAAAATCATTTTTTTTTGTCTCATAATTATTGTGTCTTTCGATTTTGATCTCATAATTGTCACAATTTTCAATTTAGTCAAATAATTTAAGAATCTATCCGATTTTAATCCAATTTATTCGAATTGAGGCTTTCTGATTACCTTTAATGATTGTGGCGACACATGTCAAATTCTTATTTATTGACACGTGTCGTCATATCACTTTTAAGTCACCGAAAAACCATTTTTAGGTGAAATTTGAATTTTCAAGCTAAAATTGAATGGATTCTTAAATTGTGGGGCAAAATTGAAAATCGTGATACATATGAGACCAAAATTAGAAGACACAATAGATATAGGACGAAAAATGATTTTAATCCTCTTATTTGCTTTTGATCAAATTGTCTAAAAACTTATGATCATCATCAGGTTGTTGATTTGTTGCTGAACAAGAGGTTTGATTGCAAGGACAAATTGGAGTTAAATTCCTTGAACAAAAAAGGCCAAACTCCACTAGATGTGTTAATATCAGAAGGTGGTGATTCTGAAATAGAGGAAATTTTAACTCTAGCTGGAGCCACAAGAAGATCACAAAACATGTCAATCCTCACACAAGATCCACCAAACAACGAACAAGAACAAACAAGGGTTCGTCCCAAATCCACCTTCCAAAAATTGCAGGACTATTACAAGTACGACAAACTTAAAGAGTCTCCAAGCCAAGCAAGAAACACATTGCTTGTGATAGCCATACTAATCGCCACTGCCACGTACCAGGCGGTGCTCAGCCCACCAGGCGGAGTATGGCAGGACGACTATTGGCCCGACTCTACTAAAAACAGCTCTTCCGACAAACAGCCACCGGGCCATACAGCTGGACATTCAGTGATGCACACTCACAGTCCGGAGTTTTATCGTCTATTCAAGCTATTCAACTCAATTGGTTTCTTCATGTCTCTGCACATGATGAATTTTCTGATAGTTGGACTTCCTCTGCAGTTTGAGCTGAGAATAGCAATTTTTGCACTCGTAGCAACTTATAATACTTGCATGGTAGCACTTTCACCTACTGAATTGATATCTGTGTTGTTTATCAGTTTGTCGATTTTGATGGTGATTGTGATGCCTGCATTAACCAAGCTGGTTAGAGATTGTAAAGGGGGACGTCCATGGAGTTTGTTGAATCGTTTTTGTGCTTGAGAAATGATAAAGTAGAGGATTGCATTGGAATGGAGTTGTTTGATACTAATATATATTAATGATGATAAAGTGAAGAACATAGGAATCATTATATTGTCCAATTCTGTTTATGACCACATGATTTCTTCTATTTCTAAAAATGTTCATCTGATTTTAACATTTGAACAATCTTGTATGATAATGTCCAAAATATCTAGTGGTGTTATTAGGCCCTTCTCATTTGGATATTCAAGTACCATCATCTAGATCCTCTATAATTAATCTCGTAGTTTTTCATGGTCAACATATATAGTATATTATAACTAAGAAAATTAAAACAAAATTCCTAATAATGGATTGTAGAAACCAATCAATACAACAGTTACATGCATCATGCATGTTTGTGGTTTTTATGGTGTAGCCAATTCAACAAAGAGATTCCCAAATGAGTTTGATAGAATATAGAATAAGGATTAAAACGAAAATGAATCAGACCAAAAAAAATAGTTCTATAAATTGGATTCAATAATACTATTTGTTGGATTCCCAAATCGAAAATTTTATTCTTAGTCATAACTTAACATTCATCTTTTACAATGAAATTTAGACCGTACCATTGTATATCATACAATTGAATCGAATTGCACCACTGTGTCATCTAAATTCAGGTTGTACCATATCTCATACCAATAAAATCTAGATGTTCAATTTTTATTAATTTGTACCACCTAAACTTAAATCATAACATCAGATATCAATAATATACTGGAGCAAAATAATAAAAAAATGAAACAAAAATTATAAAGTCAATAGGAAAAACTTATGTTATAAATTTATAATTGTCGACTATGGATGGAAAACAAACACAACTACAGAAGAAACTCGAGCTTCTAATTTTTCTTACATCACCATATATATAAATTGGATTCAAAAGTAATACTACTGTCAAACTTCCTGATACAAGACTTAATCAAAGAAATATCAAAACATGATTTTTATTTTTTTTTTATTTTTATGAATATCGATGTTTGCCTTTTTCAATTTACTAAAATTTGTGACATCAATATTGATATCGATATTCACCTGACATTGTTGATATTTTACCAAAATTCTGGCAAAATTTCATGAGAGTCCTTTCGATATCGGAACTTCAAAAGTTACCAAAATTCCATTCTTGGTCACAACTTTAACATTCATTTATTTATAGTGAAATTTGGACATTTTTATTTTATTTTTGTTTTTGCAGTCTATTCTATTACGTATTATCAAAGTTTAAATCGTACTATTGTATATCTTACAATAAAATCGAGTTGTATCACTGTATCATCTAAATTCAAGTTGTACTATATCTCGTACCAATAAAATCTAGTTATTCAATTTTTATTAATTTGTACCGCCTATATTTAAAATCATAGCATCATATCTCATATCAATAATACAATCGAACAAAAAAAAAAAAGAAAGAAAGAAAGAAAAGGAACAGAAGTTAAAAAGTCAAAAGGAAAGTAAAACTTATGTTATAGTCACTAAGGATCGATGGAAATTTGAACGTAGGTAAACAGGCTTGAGACAGGAATACAAACACAAGTGCAGAAGGAACTCGAGCTTCTAGATTTTCTTACATCTACTATAAATATATATTATAAATAGTTAATTAATTTCCATTAATAGGCAATCGATGGTTTCTGGTGGCCCTTCTTTTGTCGAGATTCCAAGCAGCTTTCAACAATGGCGGGAGCCATCTCATGGACCATACCACCACAAAGGTATTGGAGAGAATAGAATATGCCAAAGGCTTCACGTTTTGTTGCACATTTGGGCCTCTAATGAGAACAATGAATGAACCACTATAAGTCCAGCTCATCGAAATCAAGGATGCATAGAGTTCCCTGTAAAATGGAAACCCCCAAGTGAGATAGTATATTATGCTGATCGCCGCACTGAATCCTACAGTGTTGAAAAACAAGAACACGTAGTCAATGATAAAGGCGGAGGGCCTTAGTGGTTGAGTACTTGTGGAGTTGACTGCGTGAGACGATGATTGATCGAAGAGGCCAGATGGAGGGTTCAGAGCAGCTTGGAAGGTGATTCCAACGATCAGTGCAGCTACTACTAACATGGCATTACGTGTGTCACTTGGTGAATCTCTGCTCATCTTGAATCTGAAGTATTCAATAAAGTTTCTTGGTTCTGATAAGTCAACATGATTATTCATTTCTTCAATCTGGATTGGTTGTTGGGATATTGTCTGATTAGTAGAACGTGTTGCACCCACGTTTTGCAATGCTTGTCTTATCTTGTCATCGTAACAATCTTGAATGACGATGTCCGAAACATCAAGTGCTGTCAGGCCCTTGTTGTTTCGGACATTTACTTCTATTCCTCTCTCTAGAAGTAGGTGTAGGCACTGCAAAATTTGAACGAGTTAGAATTTTAAATTTTAAGGAACAAGATTACAAAAACATCTTGAAACCCTTTCCACAACACATATTGTAAGTGCACAAATATAATAACAATGAAGCTATATATTATGCAACAATTTCAGAATATGAAAAATAGAATATAAATGATATATTACTGTTAAAATTATTCATTTTTTGCTAATATATTGACTTTGTCTAATTAAATTGTTACTAATTTACGACATTATTTTTAAAATTGTTGTGAATTATTTAGTTTATGAAAGTGAACCCTCAATAAAAATTATGTGTCGGACATTGTTTCTACTCATCCTTTTCATTAGGATGTCTAACCCTAGCTACTTCAGATAGATTGTAGGTAATTAACATAAATTATAACCTCAAGTGATATATATCTATTACCATATGTTATAAGAAACATCCACTTTTATATAGGTAATATATATAGGTACCGTATACTGTTTTGTAGAAACAACAAGATGCAAGAGAGTGTTTCCATCTCCATCCTGAACATTGATGATTGATTCCATCTTCTCCAATCTCTCCGCCCATTTCACCAACTCAGTAAAAGCTTCCAACTGGTAATTCTTTACAGCAAGATGAAGAGCTGTCTCTCCATGAACAGTCACATCTTCAATGCCATCTGGACATTGAGACATCAATTCATGTATGATCTCAACTCTCCCCTTAACAACAGCATAATGAAAACAACTTCTGTTGTCTCTGCCCTTAAGTCGGCCCAACTCAGGATCAAAGCTTAACATGATCTTCACAATCTCCACCTTTCCCAAGATCACGGCTATGTCCAGAGGCCGAAACCCGTCTTTGTTGAGCTCACGAGCCATGTCCGGATCCATTTTCATGAGCTCGTGCACGAAACTCAGCTGCCCCGATTTCGTTGCAACGTGCAGAATTGATTCAGAAAGGGATATTAGTTTGATATTGTTAGGAAATTACACCAAATCACCTAACCTATGAAGAACACCACAAACAACAAAGAAACTCAAGTAAAGAAACTCAAAGTAAAACTGAAATTCAAGAGCACACCAAGGGTTACGTGGTTCGGCTTTCAATGCCTACATCCACGGGATAAACGGGGAGGGGATTATCTCATTAACCAAAGAAACCAAGAACACAATCGTTCTGCAAATCTGCAGATTACAATCACTCAAATGTGATTAACTAGCTCTCTTCCTCGCACAATTTCTCTCTGTATGCGAAATGTCAATTCATAAAGAAAACAACCCTTAAAAGCCCTATATATAAGCTACAAAATACAGCAAGAATCAAGTAAAACGGATCTCAAACGAATCCAGGAGAAGATCTTGAAAACTGCTCGATCAAGGCTCTGTTTTCTGGACTTCATCTCTTCCAACCGTTTACCCGTTTACTTGCCACGCGTCGAGCTCAGATTGGCCGCCTGGAGTTGCACTTATAAGCCAAAGGACAAACGCGCTTCTATTAGTGAAAGTGCGACTCTTCCTGGGTGAGAAAACCCCGACTTCCATTCATCCGAAAAACGCGACTTTTTAAGTGTAAATGCGATTTCTTTAATACACAACAGCGGGCCTTTGACAACGCTTTCCAAAACCGTTGTTGTTTCTCTTTTATCAAAAAACTTAACTTTTGAACATGCATTTCTACTGCATGTTATCTTGCATGGATTCCAGCCATATTTTACAATCTCCACCTTGACTGGACATCCTATGCAACCTCCAGCTAGCCTGCTAAGTGAGCTTGGTTCCACCTTTCCTTCTCACACCAATCAGATCCAAACAAAGATCAAACTTAGATGTAGGAAGAGCTTTGGTGAACATGTCTGCAGGATTTTCTTCTGAGGCTATTTTGCTGACTCTTACTTCTCCTTGCTCCACCTTGTCCCTGATGAAGTAGAGCTTCACATCTATGTGCTTGGTTCTTTCATGGTAGCTTTGATGCTTAGTAAGATGGATTGCACTATTGTTATCACAATGCACTGTCACACTTCTTTGATAAACACCAAACTCTTTCATGATACCTTTCAGCCAAGTTGCCTCCTTAATTGCTTCTGTGATAGCCACAAATTCTGATTCAGTAGTAGACAAAGCCACAACTGATTGATGCATTGATTTCCAAGAGATGGCAGTCCCAAACAAAGTGAAGACATATCCTGAAAGAGACTTCCTTGTGTCCAAGTTTGCAGCAAAGTCAGCATCTACATATCCTATAATTGGTGATGCCATTTGTGAACCCTTTCTGAAACTTAAACCATAATCCACTGATCCATTCAAGTACTTCATCACCCCTTTCACTGCTTCCCAATGCTCAATGCCAGGATTTGCCATATATCTACTCACCACACTCATTGAGTGAGCTAAATCTGGTCTGCAGCAGACCATGGCATACATAAGACTGCCTACTGCACTTGAGTAAGGTACCTTGATCATCCTATCCACTTCCTCCTGGTTCTTTGGCTCTTGATCCTTTGAAAGCTTCACACTTGTACTCAAAGGAACACTCACTGATCTAGACTGATTCATTTGGTACTTTATCAGCACCTTCTTCAGATAATCTCCTAAATCAAGGAACACTTCACCAGTTGCTTCAGTCCTCATGATATCCATTCCCAGCATCCTTTTGGCCTTTCCCAAATCCTTCATTTCAAACTCCTTCTTCAGCAATGACTTCACTTCATCAAGAGCTGAATCTGTTGTACTCGCAATCAACATGTCATCAACATATAACAATAGAAAAATATGTGAATTATGAGCATGCTTAATATATACACAATGATCAAACTTACTCCTTTTAAAACCTGATTTAAGCATGAAATAATCAAACCTTAAGTACCACTGTCTAGGAGATTGCTTGAGTCCGTAAAGTGATCTCTTAAGTAAGCATGCCTTGTTGTCTCTGTCCTTCACATGTAAACCCTCAGGAACAGCCATATAGATTCTCTCCTTCAGTTGTCCATGTAGAAAAGCAGTGGTTACATCCATTTGGTGTAGATGTAGATCAAACTGAGCCACCAATGCAAGTAGTATCCTAATAGAGCAATGCTTCACCACTGGAGAAAAGATCTCTGCATAATCTATGCCCTCCTTTTGAGTGAAGCCCTTTGCAACCAACCTTGCCTTGAACCTTATCTTATTACCTTTGGTTACTTCTGTTTTCCTTCTGAAAATCCATTTACATCCAACTAGCTTTTGGTGTGTTGGCTTCTCTACTATCTCCCATGTCTGATTCTTCTCAAGAGAGTTGAGCTCCTCTTGAATAGCAACAAGCCACTGCTCCTTTTGATCACCTGATATTGCTTCCTTATAACTGGCAGGATCAGCACTTTCCACTTCAAGAGCAGTGAACAATGCAAAGGACACTGTATCTGCATGTCCAAATCTAGTAGGTGGCTTGATTTGTCTCCTTGATCTATCCCTTACCAGTTGATAATTATCCAGCTGATCTGTAGCTTCTTCATGATCTGATTTCTCTTCATTATCTGAGCTGCCATCATCTTCTTCTGGAGGTTGAATCAAAGAAACAGGCTCCACCTCAACCTGAGCACTATCTACTTCTCTGGAATTGGTCGAGCTCTCTTGGTCATTTTTCTTCAGTGGCATGTTATTCTCATCAAATACCACATCTCTACATATCATACACTTTTGAAAATCCTTCTCAAAACACCACAACTTATACCCTTTAACACCCTTTGGATATCCTAGGAATACACACTTCAATGCTCTAGGCTGCAGCTTGTCCTGAGTGATGTGAGCATATGCCATGCAACCAAAAACCTTCAATCCACTGTAATTAGCTGGTTGACCACACCACCTCTCCTCTGGAGTTTTAAAGTCAATTGCAGATGAAGGGCTCCTGTTGATTAGATGAACTGCAGTAGCAGCAGCTTCTCCCCAAAAATTGCTTGGAAGGCCTGAACTGATTAGCATACACCTCACCTTATTGAGTATTGTTTGGTTCATTCTCTCTGCTACCCCATTCTGCTGAGGTGTTCCAGGTACAGTCTTATGCCTCCCTATGCCTTTAGCTTTACAAAACTCATTAAATTCAGTGGAAGTAAATTCTAAACCATTGTCAGTCCTAAGATACCTTAACCTCTTACCAGAAACATTTTCAATCTCAGTTAACCATGCTTTAAAAGTATCAAAGGCTTCATCTTTAGATTTCAGAATATAAATCCATACCTTCCTAGTATAATCATCAATCAAGGACATGAAATACTTACCTCCACTCCTTGTTTGAGTTCTTGCAGGCCCCCACAAGTCTGAATGAACATACTCCAGTGGCTCCTTGGATAGATGAACTCCAGTCTTGAAAGGTTGCCTCCTATTCTTGCCAAGAACACAGCAATCACAGAATTCCAGCTTGCTGATTTTGTCCCTTCCAAAGACCTTTTGTTTAGCTAATTCAATTAGGCCCTTTTCACTCATGTGGCCAAGCCTTTTGTGCCACAGTTGAGTCCTATCCATTTCTTGAGCAGAATTCACATCACCTTGACATGTTTCACCTTCCAGAAAGTAGAGCTCCCTTCTCTTGATTCCCTGCATGACTGATCTTCCACCCTTTGAGACTGAGAGGATTCCACCTTCTGAGGTAAATCTGTATCCTTGTGAGTCTAGCATCCCAAGAGAGATAAGATTTCTCTTCAAGTCAGGGACAAATCTGACTTGAGTTAGTATCCTTATCACCCCATCAAACATCCTTAGTGCCACCGAACCTGTGCCTTCCACTTTGCAGCTGTGATCATTGCCAAGCATTACAACTCCACCATCTGCTTGCTTAAGATCTTGAAACCACTCTTTGATAGGTGTCATATGGAAAGAACAACCTGAGTCAAGAATCCATTCAGTGGTTATCTTTGCAGTTGTAATGGCCAAGACCTCAGCTGGTTCAAAACCATTGGTGTTGTTGTTTGGTTCAGCAGTTTGATTCACTTGATTTCCTTGTGGATTTGCTTTTGATCTGAGGAATTGCTTGTATTTGAGGCAATCTTTCTTATGATGTCCTGGTTTGTGACAATGGAAGCACCTGTTTTGTTCCACATCTTCATTAGATAGCTGATTTGCATCTGCCTTCTTGTCACTTGCTCGCTTGGGGCCTTTCTTCTGGAATTTCTTCTTGTTTCCTCCTTGCTTTATGGCTAGTCCCTCAGCCATTGCCTTAGGCTTAGCATTTGAAGCCTTTGATAGTTCCTTAGTCTTGAGAGCAGAAACCACATCTTCTAATGTCAAGTCATGTTGTCTCCCATACAGCAAAGTGTCAGAAAAATGTTCATATTGCTTGGGAAGAATGCTTAGCAACAGTAAGGCTTTGTCCTCATCCATTAACTTGACTTCAACATCTTCCAAATCATCAAGAAACTTATGGAACTCCTCCAGTTGATCCAGAATAGGTTTGTCCTCCATCATTTTGTAATTGTACATCTTTTTCTTCATGTACAGCCTGTTGGCAATTGTCTTCACCATGTAAAGACTCTCTAGTTTGTTCCAAACCGCCATTGCTGTAGTTTCCTTGGATACTTCTCTAAGAACCTTATCCCCCAAACTCAAGATGATAGTGCTGTGTGCCTTTGCAAGAATCTGCTTCTTGTCTTCTGCTTTCATTCCTTCTGGAAATGCTTCAGGTCCAAGAATTGCCATATCCAATCCTTGCTGCACCAGTAATGCATTCATCTTGATTCTCCATAGCCCAAAATCGCCCTTGCCATTGAATCTCTCAATATCAAACCGAGTAGTGGCCATTCTTCACCTTCTTCTTCCCATAGACGGCGCCAAATTGTTAGGAAATTACACCAAATCACCTAACCTATGAAGAACACCACAAACAACAAAGAAACTCAAGTAAAGAAACTCAAAGTAAAACTGAAATTCAAGAGCACACCAAGGGTTACGTGGTTCGGCTTTCAATGCCTACATCCACGGGATAAATGGGGAGGGGATTATCTCATTAACCAAAGAAACCAAGAACACAATCGTTCTGCAAATCTGCAGATTACAATCACTCAAATGTGATTAACTAGCTCTCTTCCTCGCACAATTTCTCTCTGTATGCGAAATGTCAATTCGTAAAGAAAACAACCCTTAAAAGCCCTATATATAAGCTACAAAATACAGCAAGAATCAAGTAAAACGGATCTCAAACGAATCCAGGAGAAGATCTTGAAAACTGCTCGATCAAGGCTCTGTTTTCTGGACTTCATCTCTTCCAACCGTTTACCCGTTTACTTGCCACGCGTCGAGCTCAGATTGGCCGCCTGGAGTTGCACTTATAAGCCAAAGGACAAACGCGCTTCTATTAGTGAAAGTGCGACTCTTCCTGGGTGAGAAAACCCCGACTTCCATTCATCCGAAAAACGCGACTTTTTAAGTGTAAATGCGATTTCTTTAATACACAACAGCGGGCCTTTGACAACGCTTTCCAAAACCGTTGTTGTTTCTCTTTTATCAAAAAACTTAACTTTTGAACATGCATTTCTACTGCATGTTATCTTGCATGGATTCCAGCCATATTTTACAGATATCAGCAAGAATTGATGGGTTTTCTTGGAAAACCCTAGAAAGAACCTCCAGGTTTCCCTCACGAGCAGCTTCGAACAGCTTACTGTTATCCATTAATATTAAGTTTAGGCAGAAAATCAGTTGAAGAATGATTGGTGGTATTCAGAAGTGATAAGGTTTGTTAATTTGGTGAAAGGATTGACTCCAAAGTCAAGAGTTATATAGAGTGAAAATAATGACATTCATGAATCATGCAGCTTTCATTGTGTGGGCAGCAGGGCACCCTGCCCCAACATTATCCATACCTTTTCTTTTTTCTTTTTCTTTTTTCTCGTTGTGACCTCCTTTCTTGTCATTTTTTTTTTCTTTCCTTTTATTGAGCTGTTTTTCTTTTTCTTCTTTCATTTTTCTCTTTTTTCTCAAATTTTTCATATAATTGCTACAAAGTGATACCTAAAGAATACAAGTAATATTTTTTATTGAATGAACAACTAATACATTAAAAGTAAATATGTAATACTTTATACTATAAACATTAATACATTAAAGGTAAATATGAATACTTTAAAGGTGCATATCTAATACTTTATACTATAAGTATTAATACCTTAAAGGTAAGCATGTAATACCTTAAAAGGTGCATATGTAATACCTTATACTATAAACATTAATACCTTAAAGGTAATATGTAATATTTAAGAGTATACAATTGATATCTTAAGAGTATACAACTGATATCTTAAAAACATACAATTGATACCTTAAGAGTTGTCTTATACTATAAGCACTAATACCTTAAAAGTAAATATATAAATAAGAATAATAACAAGAAGAAGAAGAAGAAGAAGAAGAAGAAGAAGAAGAATGTACAAAATAAATAAGAAGAATAACAAATCTATAAAAAAATAGATTAAGAAGGAGAGAAAAGAAAGGAAACAGAAGAAAGCAGTATTATTTCTGCACTAATACCTTAAAAATAAATGTGTAATACCTTAAAAGTAAACAACTGATACCGTAAGAGCATATAACTAATACCTTCACTGAAAATCTTAAGATTTCAAATGTTTCATCATCTTCTTCCTCAAAATTTTTGCAAATCACGATTTCATCATATTTTTCGTCAAATTTTCTACAAATCATGATTTCATATTGTTTGAAATAATTTATTTTCAATGTTTCAAAATTACTCATAAATAAGAAGGGAAAAAAACCTTATAAATGATTTTATAATATCAAATTAGTATCAAATATTAAGACCTGAAAATTTAGTGTGCTTTATTGATGAATAACTTTAAAATAATATTCTAAGTTTATACTTTTCTCTATTTCTTCTTACACAAAACCTTTTATTTCAATGTGTTTCATCAAATAATCCTGATTGATTATTCTTACCTTACCCACATAAGAAAATTCTCTCTCTTTTTTTTTTCTTTTTCTTTTCTACAGTGAATTATTTCAAGACTTGCATGTGCAAGAGGCTATAAATACAAAATGTTAAAGAAGTTGCAAAGCTCTTTCCTATAAATGATAGGGTAATTCTACTATACACCGTTGTATTAATACACCGGTTCTTTTTACTGTGGTAACTTCTATGTAAGATAATTTTTTGTTTTGGGCTGGGCTGGGCATGACTGTTGGACCTTCCCACACTCATTTTGCATCCTAAGTTGCAATAGGCCCTTTTTTGCTTGCATTTGATTTTGCTTGCATTTAATCATTGTAAATCAATTATGCTAAAGGATGCGTTTGCTTGTCCATTTTGGATTAAGCCTGAATATTTCCATTCGGGCTCATATGCCCATTTTCGGAAGGATATGAGATCCCACACACCCCATGAGTTGTAGTGGACAGGGCTTGAAGTATTATTAACCAGGCTTAACTTTAATAATGGCCGTAAAAAATGGAAGCAAACAAGTTATTCGCATGGATTTTGTGTGTTATCATGCCTATTACCCCTAAGCAAACGCACTCTGTATGTATAATTAGATAATAAATGTAAATGAATTATCACAATAATTTTTGTTCATTCTAAATTTATTAATCGTAATATTACATGCATTTTGTTGAGATATATTGTTGCATCCAAATCTAAACTATACATTGTTGGGATACAACTATCCATTGAAATCAATATTCAAAATTTGAATTATGATTTAACAGATTGAATGAATTTAATTAATTCACGTTGCATACTATATTTATTGTAAGTCATACTCTATTTGCATCCATTCAGGTTGCATCATATTCCTATTTCATCGGATATTGGTTGCAACGCTATGCAATGCTATGCAACCATATGCAATTGCAATGGTATGCAATAGTATGCAATGATATTCGTATAGTATGCAATGCTATGCAAAGGTATGCAATGCTCTACAATGGATGCAATGCATGTATCCATGAATTAATAATAATACATTAACCAATTAACAACACACCGTCTAAGTGAATGCAATGTAAATGGATGCAAATACGATTGCCAACAGTGAACTTGAATGCATGTATCAATGAATTAATAACAAAATATTAATAATTTTGTTGAACCGTCCGTATTATTCATATTATTTAATTAATTATATTTAAAAGTCGGCCTTAACACAAACCTTGATATCTTGTGAAATAAATATAATTTAAAGAAGCGATTTTAAAATATTATTAAATCGTAATGTAAAAAAAATATTTGTGGTTCGTCAACGACCAATTTTTTGGAATACATAAATAAATTGTTTATTTTTAGGTAACGTAATTTTGCCAAAAATTATAAAACTCCTTTGGAAATGTATTTACTTTATTTTTGTATCATTTCATTAAATAAAATTGGTGTTGTCATTGGTATTTTTGGTGTGTATATATATATATATATTGTAAATATAAGGATTTTCGATCACGCATATCCAATCCAAATGTGAAAATAACTTAAGATACCAAAATCCATCCTAATCTAATCCATATATTCTCGAGATATGAAAATCTATTCTAATCAAATCTGGGTCTAAACATGACGTTGACATACCCACATGCCTATCAAGATTGTGTAGATCATAAATTATATGCAATCCGCATAATAGATGAAATAAATCAAAAGCAATCTGATAAAATAGGATGCAACCACGTAATAGATGAAATAGTATTGCAATGCTATGCAATGCAACCATATGCAATTGCAATGCTATGCAATAGATGCAAATACGATTTCCACCAATGAACTTCAATGCATGTATTCGTGATTGAATATCAATACATTAACCAATTAACAACACAACGTCCAAGTGAATGCAATGTAAATGGATGCAAATACGATTTTCAACGGTGAACTTGAATGCATGTATCAATGAACTGTATTAGGTTATATTAGATGTTAACAATATCATTTTATATTATATGTTGTTTTCTTGATTTGTAATATTAATACAATGAAATTTTTGAAATACAAAGTTTTGAAAGTGGAATGATTGTGATGATGGAATATTAAATAAGACATAAGAAAAAACGTTAAGCTTAATTATGAAATCCAATATGTATTCAATAGATTTAATAATCTATTATATATATATATATTTTTTTTTTCTTTTCTTTTTTGTCAATATAAGGTCGATACGCATAGTCTTAGAATCGAAATCTAAAAATATCTTAACATGCCAAAATCCATTCTAATCGAATACATATATCATCGAGATATGAAAATCCATTCTAATGAAATTAGGATCTAAAGATGATGGTGAGATACCAAATCGAATACATATTGTATTGTCGAGATATGAAAATCCGTTCTAATTTACCGGATCTAAACATGACCTGCGTATCAAGATTGTGTAGATCATAAATCATATATAAAATAGGATGCAACCGATGAATTAGATGAATTAATATGCAACCAATATCCGATAAGATAGGATGCAACATTAGTTGATGCAGCAGTACAGAAGCAGGTTATCTAAAATTTTAATGACGAGATTTCATAACAAATATCCAAACATATTGAATATGGATCTCAAATGATTCGTGATAACGAGATGCATAATACAAACATATTCGATTGCGGTTTTATGGTTGCAGATTAATGTTATATACAATTAATGAAGAAGGTAGATTTAAACTACATTGCCCAGACTCTTTTGGTTGTTGAGGGGAATTCTTAGTTTTTACTGCAGTAATTTCTTAAGACAGGTAAAAAAGGTAAAAAGTAAATGAAGGGTCAGGATGCAATCATTCAAAATCTGATGGCTGAACACACTAGTGTATTAATACAACGGTGTACTATAGAAGGACCCTAAATGATATTCTTGACTTTAAATATTCTGCTTTATTTTGTCTTCGTGAAAGATGAAAAATGGAAATTGGAAAATTTTGAAGCCACACTTCTAGGTAATCAAATTCACATTAAGACACACAACCAACATACTGGATCAGAGACGGAGTTGGGGGGACTGAGGGTGGCCCCCCCCCCCCCCAATTCTGAAAAAATTGCATATATATATATATATATATATATATATATATATAATATAATATATAAATAGATTAATGTGTGGTTGTGCCCATATGGACCATATGTGAATATTAAAGTCAATCCAACTTAGATTTGAGAGCTTATGATGGGCTGTCCCCAAGTGAATAAAAAAAGAAATGATGGGCCCGGTCCACTAACAACTTACTACAACCAAGAAATTATTTAGTTATATTTTATTTGTTTTTATATATTTTCAAATAAACCAGTAAAGCATCGAAGAGCAGCAGCAAAGCAGAGCTTCATTTTCTTCATTTTTTTATCATTCAAAATTCACCTTTCTTGATGAATATAAGGTAATATACTAACATTAATGCTCTTATTTTTATAGTTTACTTTAATCTTATTATGCTTTGCTATTTTAATTTTTGAGTTATTTGTTTTAAACCCTAATAAGATTTCTTATGTAATCATGTATTTTCTTAACTTTATTTCAAAATTTTAGTGGTATTTTTGAATCTTAACCTTAAATGTCTTAGTATATTAGTACCTATTTAAATTATTTTTAATTTCTTAGTCATTTGAAAACACAATGATATTTTTTGAAATGGGAAATTACTTGTTGTTGTACTTATATAATCTTGTATTTTTATATACATATGTAGGTAGATTGACTATGAAGTATAAGACACTTGATTCGTTTTTCTCTAAGAAACGGAATTTTCAAGAGAGTTCAAGTTCTTATATTTTAGAAACTTTAAGGCTTGATGTGGATAATGTTGAAATAACCGATCTTTCAACAAATGGTGTTGATGAGTCTTCTTCAAGAGTCATACAAAAGCTTGACCATGATTCTAATGATTTTCGTATTGAACGAGATCCTGGATTGCGTATGTCTATATGGAGCTACCAGTAAATAAAAGAGATGAGATTAGACGTGCTTATTTAATTGCCGGTCCATATCAGGGAGTTCCCATAAATTCCTCTCAATTTGTGGATAAGCACCGTAGAAAGTTTTTACCAGCTTGGTATAAAAAAAATTCTGATTGGTTGGAATATTCACCTACAAAAAATGCTGCATATTGTCTTCCGTGTTTTCTTTTTATCAAGCCATCCGCGCATCCATGGGCTAATGCATTTAATGTGGATGGATTTCAAGCTTGGAAGAAAGTAACGGCAAAAATTGCTCCTTTTTTATTCATGAAGGCAAATGTCCAAATTCATCGCACAAGATAGCTATGAAACAGTCTCATGATCTAATGAATTCACTGCAACATATTGAGAGGATCATAGACAAACAATCCTCTGAGATGGTTGAGAAAAATCGTTTGAGACTTAAAGTTTCTATTGATGTTGTAAAATTATGTGCATTTCAAGGTATAGTTTTTAGAGCTCGTGATGAATGTCCAAATTCAAATAATCATGGAAATTTCTTAGAAATTATAAGTCATACAGCTTCTTATAATGATGAGGTGAGCTCAATTGTCTTGGAAAAAGCTCCTGGAAATGCTTCTTATACTTCTCCTCGAATTCAAAAAGAGATTTTATCACTTTATGCGCGTAAAATTCAAAGATACATCAGAGAAGAAATTGGTGATGCTAAGTATTGCATCATTGTGGATGAATCTCGATATGAGTCAAAAAGGGAGCAAATGGCTATTGTGTAAAAATTTGTGGATAAAGATGGTTTTATTCGTGAGAGATTTCTTGACATAGTTCATGTGGAAGATACCAAAGCTACTACTTTAAAAAGAGACATTTCTGCAGTTCTTTCTCACAATAATCTTATCATACAGAATATGAGGGGACAAGGTTATGATGGTGCTAGTACTATGCGAGGAGAGTGGAATGGTTTGCAAGCTCACTTTTTGAAAGAGTGTCCACATGCATACTATGTACATTGTTTTGCTCATCGACTACAGTTGGTCTCAGTAGCAGTTGCTAAAAGTGTTATACCGGTTGAGCATTTCTTTTCACATGTGACTGTTATTGTGAATTTGGTGGATTCTTCTTCCAAACGCCATGATCAACTACAAAGTGCTCAGTCCATCCAAATTACAGAATTAACTTCCACAAATGAACTTGACACTGGGAAAGGAAAAAATCAAATTGGAAGCATGCAACGTCCAGGGGATACACGATGGGGCTCTCATCTAAGGTCTATTCACAGTGTACGCAATATGTTCAAGTCCATTCTTCTTGTTTTAAAAGTGATCGTCAATGAGAAAAATAATTTGTCTTTTCGAGCCACAGTTGATGGAGCATATGACACAATGACATCATTTGAATTTGTGTTTATCTTGCATTTCATGATTGAGCTACTTGAAATGACAAATGATCTTTGTGGGATTTTACAATGCAAAAATCAAGATATTGTCAATGCAATGGATGCGGTTCTTATCACAAAAAGAACTTCTTCAGAGATACAAAGACAATAAATATGATCAGTTGCTTGATGAAGTGAAGAGTTTCTGTGAGAAGTATGAGATAATTATCCCAGAAATGAATGCTCAACGTTGTTCAGGTAGAGGTCGGGTTCTTAAAGGTTGTCCAGTTACTTTGAGGCATCATTATCGATTTGATATATTCATGGAAACACTAGATTCTATACTTTTGGAGATGATAATCGATTTAATGATGACACAATTGAACTACTTAGGCTCAGCTCAGCTTTGGATCCGAGAGATGGATACAAATCTTTGAATATTGATAATATTTGTGAACTAATAGAGAAGTTCTATCCTGATGATTTTAGTAACCAAGAGAAATTTCATATGAAGTATCAATTGGAACATTTTGAAATTGATATCAGACGCAATGAGCTTTTCCAAAAGGTATCAACACTTTCAGAGTTGTGTCAATTGTTGTTTAAGACTGGTAAGACAATGAATTACTACCTTGTTGATAGACTAGTTAGACTTATTTTGACTCTTTCGGTTTCTACTGCAACAACGGAACGTAACGTGCATTCTCATCAATGAAGATTGTCAAGACAAGATTGCGAAATAAAATGGAAGATGACTTTTTATCTAACTCATTACTAATGTACATCGAAAAAAAAATTGCTGAAAATTTTGATGTTGATTCGATTGTTGATGAGTTTGATGGTATGAAGAAACGACGAGTACAACTTAAAAAGCATAATGTTAATAAGGTTAGTGAATGTTATCTTTTATATTACTCTAATTTTTTAATTTTTTTTAACATTTTATAATTATCTCATGGTAAATTTACAAATATGAGATAGTAATATTTTTCCTTTGATTTTGCAGAGTTGATTCTATTGTAATGACATGCCATTTAGAGTTGTAGATTTTGATATGGATTGTTCTCGATGTAAGGTAACATATCTTTAAATATTTTAAATCGTTTATTGTGTATTTTGAGTATAATAGGTATGTAATATGATAAAAATATGCATTGGTGTTAAATATCTATATTTGATTTTCATAATTCGGGTTTTAAGAAAGTTCGCCCCCCAAAGCATAAATCCTGGCTCCGTCCCTGATACTGGTCTATTTCAAACATCACTATATAATAGAATGTCACTCCTTTCAATTCTCTGAAATTGGTCACATTTTATATTTCACATTGATTAAAAAACATAATTAATTTACTTGAAAAAATAAATTTATTCGACAAACTTACTTTTATACATTTATATCTAAACATTAATGACTAACTAAAAAGACACCAATACTTATATACCATTAGACAAGTTTCAAACATTAATTAAGAATATTTTAATAAAACCATAATCCACAAATACATAAATGAGTTTATTAACCGAATTGCCCAATAACTCATTATATGAATTTTTTTAGTGAGTTTATGATCGACAAATACATTTGTATATTTTTCTTTTTTTATCCGTCCATAAATTGTAGTTCATTTTCCTTGTTAAAATTATATTAAATGTCTATTTTCGTAATACTCTTATTAAAAAATTTATAGAGTTTATTACTTTTTTCGCCCATTAAGTAGGAGGTTTGACAATTTAGGACAAAAATATTTTGGTCTGACAATTTAGGACTTTTTGTTTTCAAATTTAGCAATTACTGTTCAATTTCAGCCCGAATTGCTTATTTGGACTGAAATTGTTGAGGTGGCAGAATATTTAGCGAGGTGGATTTTCAAACTTATATTTTGGATTGTCATGTGTATTATTAAGTGGGTCCCACCTGTGACACGTCACATAAATTTTAAAAAAAATGGATATATTGCTTTGGGGGACAGAATCATCCCCAAATCACGACCCCCAATTTGAAGAACCCTAAGGGTATGTTTGGAAAGGATTTCAATAGTCAGGATTTAGGATTTCAAAATTCCTGAAATATATTTGTTTTGAGACTTCAATTTAGATTACAAAATCTCAATACAATCATACCCTATTATTACCACCTATATTTACATAATAAAATATTACATTATTTCACATTTTCCAGCATTGATTTGACATCTACAGTATAATCCTACCCTATAAAATCCTCAAACAAACATATATTTTTACTACTCACATTTACTACAAAATCCAGGATTTCAAAGTCAGGATTTTCTCAATCTCACATAATTCCTAAACAAACATAATTCCCACATAATTTCCCCAAATTAAAGAACACCCAATTCCCGAACAATTTCGCCAAATCTCCCGAACAAGGTCCGGCTATTCTGATGATGATGTCTATTCTTAGGAATTAGCACCTCAAACAAAACCGACCCAAACCTAGAAACTAACTGAGACCTAATAGTACTAACAATGAATTAAAAACATCGTTTACACATTGATAATGTGTTAAAAATGGAAAATTATCCATATTATCACCGTTTATTAAAAAAATTATTAATGTGTTAAAAATGGAAAATTATCCATATTATCACCGTTTATTAAAAAAATTATTAAAAAGAAGAGAGAGAGAGAGAGAGTGAGAGAGAGAAGGGGAATAGTTACTAATTAGGCTTCCAAGTTCTAAACTAGAAAAGGGGCTTCCTGGATTGCAGTGACTTTATCCATGGCGGCTTCTCTGCAATTCAACTGCAAGCCATTCAATTCTCGATTAATTGACTCCAAATACCTCTTCAATCGCGCCCCCAAATTCTCTAGTATCCGCTGCTCAGCCGCTTCGCCGTCGAAGAGCTACAACATCACCCTCCTCCCCGGCGACGACATTGGTCCCGAAGTCATCTCAGTCGCGAAGCATGCCCTCCAATTGGTCTCTTCCCTCGAAGTCATCAAATTGTTCGGGAATTGAGTGTTCTTCAATTTGGGGAAATTAGGGTTCTTCAAATTGGGGGTCGCGATTTGGGGATGATTTCCCCCAAAGTAATATATCCTTTTTTTTTAAATTTGTGTGGCGTGTCATAGGTGGGGCTCATTTAATAATACACATGGCAGTCCAAAAAATAAGTCTAAAAATACACTTCGCTAAATATCCTGCCACCTCAGCAAATTCAATCCAATTAGGGGTGTCACGTGCAAAAAATGTGTAATTTCAGTTCAAATAAGCAATTCGGGGTGAAATTTGGCAGCAATTGCTAAATTTGGAAACAAAAAGTTCTAAATTAACAGCCCGAAATATTTTTTTTCTAAATTGTCAACCCCTTACTTAATGGGCGAAAAAAATAATAAATTTATATTTATATTTAAATGAAGGTATAATAGGTATGATAGTATATTATATGATAGTATATTAGTATAGACCCCGTTGCGGTACACGAGAATAAAATTTGATTTTTCTTATAGTTGAGTTAATTATTTTGATAAAATTTGATAGTTGAGTTAATTATTTTGTTCGTTGCGTTTGTTACAAATCAAGATTTTCAAGTTTTTTCTGTCTGTAATTTTATAAACAATATATAGTTGATCATGGCAAAAAAAATTTGACTTCTTCAAAAGAAGAAAAACATTGGATGCCACACAATTCTCGATATAATAAATTTGATTTCTTGTATTTCTAACAATGTTCATCTGATTTTAACAATCTTGTATCTTAACAATCTTGTATGATAATGTCCAAAGTATCCAGTGGCGTACTAGTTAGGCCCTTCTCATTTGGGATATTCAGTTCTATTGTTCCTACGATGGAAGAGTTTTCATCCAAGAGGAGGTTTAGGTACTACATACTTTGGAAAACTTTATATCAAAAAATTGAAGTGCCATCATCAATTTGTGTTAGTCTAGATCCTCTATTCCTTAATATGCTTGAAACTCGTAATTAATTTTCATGGTCAATATATATTAGTATATTAAGAAAATGAAGCAAATTTTGAATTCCCAATAATTGATTGTACGTAGAAACCAATCAATTCAATAGTTGCATATGTTTGTGGTTTTATGGTGTAGCTAATTCAATAAGGAGCTTCGCAGCAGATCCCCAAATGAGTTTCATAGAATTAATAGTTGAGAGGAAATTGTAAATTTAGAATACTATTTTTAGTTCATTCATCAACAAAAAAATATTAATTTTGCGGGTCTCGATATTGAGATACTAACTTTTGAATTGGCGATTTTAAGATAAAAAATCCAAAATCATGAAACTTGCGGGGTCCAATTGTATGAGATTTAGGCTTTTTGCTGAAGTAATTTTGCCCGACATCCGTGTGATTTTGCTCGAAATTCTTGTAATTTGGTTCGAAATTTGTGATATAGGGTTATTTGTCCTAAAATCTCAAGCACAAATCGAAAAGTTAGTGTTCTAACGTAAGGGCACGAAAGAATTGTGTTCTATACACCATATATTAATTTAAATGAGATTTTGGGATTTTCGAGTTTCTGTTTGCTTTCATTTTTCATTCCCAATGCTCGTTCCAGTTCAAGTCTTCATTCTTCATTTTGCAAGAATACGAGTATTTTAAGTGCTTACGAACAATTGCTGCATCTAATAGGAAGTGTAGCACATAGAACATAGGTTAATGTAAGAACATCATAATTCAAAGGCCCAAATCCTTTCCCCAGATGATGGAAATATACACGCTCACTTCTATGGGTGAGTTAGTGGTTCACCCACCTATCCATGCGATCATAACTTCTTCTAAACATTTCAATCAAAAGCAAATATGAAGATGAAATCGTTAGTATATTTATAATACTCACCTCATATTGTTTTGTGGAAGATGCAAGGTGCAAAAGGGAGTTTCCTTGTTGGTCCATCTTCTTCAAAACATCCCATTTCCTAAACGAGACGATATGCTCTAAGAGGATCTTAAAGGACTCAAACTGGTGATTTTTCACAGCAAGATGGAGGCAAGATTGTCCTCTTGCAAGATTGAATCTTCACAAACTCGAAGCAATTCTTTTATAACTTGTATTCTTCCCTTTAACAACTGCATAGTGATGAGCAATTCTCTCTTCTTTTCCTTTGACCAACCAAACATGGCTCCCCACTTTCACCATCTCTTTCACAATCTCAATATTCCCTTTGCCAGAAGCAATGTGCATTGGGCTCAAACCATCTTCATTCAGTTCTTCCACAAATCCAGGGCATAGATTCAACACTTCTTTCACAACACTAACATGGCCTCCCATGCAAACCATATGCAACGGATTCTGTCCGTTGGATAGAGCAACGGATGATAACACGAAAGGATCATCGTTGATCAGATTATGCAGTTCGTCAACGTCTCCTTTCTTAGCAAACTCCATCAGCTTTCTGTTCATATTTTGTGAAGTTTTTTTTGAGTCTTTGATCTAGTGAACGACTAATTCTCATTTTCTTGTGTAAATCACTTGAAGATATAGTTCTTTAGAGGGCCAGAATTCAACTCTAAAGAGAATTAAAATGTGTGATAATTTATATATAGAAGTTGTTCGTTACAAGTTATTGTTCTGCTAATTAAATTATTAATAGTGTTTGTGTTAGTCAATGGTTTATGAGCAGGGAAGGTAAAAACAATTTTTTGGCACGACACATTTCACTAATTTCATCAGAAATAATTAATTAAATATTACTATGAATACTAATTTATTTTGTGCTCCAAGATGTACTCTTAATCCACGAGGACTGATAGAACTACTCTCTTTTTCTCCTTCTTTTTTTTTTTTTTGCTCCCAAAGAGTAATGTATCATAACAAGAGTATAATCAAGTTATTTTCAAAGAGTGGAATTCGCCGAACAACAAAGGACAATGAATATGAAGATTGAACAAGTTCTTGCCGATATCGAAGCTGATCCTGAGGAGAAGATGAAGTACAGATGACGGGTCTTCATATTTTATTGTATTCAACAATTTTTTTTTTTAATTTGTAAACGAATTTGTAAATTTCTCGTACTTTAATTTGATAGTTAATTTCATTTCTCGAATTTTTAATATTATAAATTTCCATTTCACTTGTATTGTTATTAATTTTTATTAATAATACATAATTTCAATTGAATTTCGAATTTTAGAATTAATAAAAAAATTCCTATTATTTTACTTACATATATTTAGTTGGAAACTCCTATTTTAGTCAACTTATAATAGAAAAAATATTTTTTATTTTCTTTTAAATTTTATTATTTTTCAATGAGTTTGGTCAACTATCTTATTCACCTTAAAGGATTGTGTACACATCCCAAAAATACAACACATTCCAAAATTGTGTTTCTATACATTTTAATTTTTGAGATGTGTTTAGCAAATTTTGGGATGTGTAAAGTCATATCCTTTGCCAAATTGGACGTTGATCATCAATATAAACGACTGTCTCCCATCAATATCCCATGTTGTCTTTTTTCAATAATAGACAACGATTATGTTAAACTCGTTTATCAATTTTCTTTACTGTTTTAAGACGTATCACACATTAGGATTAAGGTAAAACCGCATGCGTGAGTCCTTTGTAAGATCGTCGGGTCAACCTACAACCACACTTCACAATTTATATATAAATATGTGAATATGAGTTTAATTTGTGAATAAAAATGATCTATCTCACGGAAACTATCCGTGAAACCGTTTCACACAAGTTTTTGTGAAACTGAGTAAGTCTTATGTAAGACCGTCTCATGGATTATGTTATGTGAGATGGGTCTACCCACAACCCACATTACACAATTTACATGTAAATTAATGAAAATGAGTTAGGGTTGTAGGTAAAAAGGATCCGTCTCATGAAAACTATCCGTGAGACCGTCTCACGCAAGTTTTTGTGTATTTATTGAAGATTCTCAATTTAAACCCACAACAATCATTTCAGTGTTTATGAAGACATAAATTGAAATTCTCAATAGTAAAATAGTTTGAGAACCAATTTAAAAACATGTAAAGTTGATGATAAAAAGTGGACTATACATAAATTACAAGTCGAAATTGAAATATTCATTTTAAAAATACATTCATTTCAATTTTATGTTTCAAATCAACTAGACACGACTTAAGTGTAATTTATATTGGCTTAAATATATATAATATATACCTCTTATATACTATAACATATTTCCTTAATAATAATATGATAAACATAAATACTAACAGTTCTCCATCGCGTTACATGGTTTATCATATAAATATGAGCACTAGCAATACGATTTCTCATTTAGAATTCTATAAATTTAAGTTTTTTTTTTTTATATATTATAACATATTGATATATATATCTTCACATGAAATATTATAATGTTTTAAAGAAAATCTAAATATTTGAACATCATGCTATTTTAAATAATTATATTTGATAATATTAGAAATTTGTAATACAAGGTTTATAAATAAATTAAACAACAAACTGGAAAGTTTATATTTGGAAGGACTTAGTTAGTTAGTGAGAAGTGACCCATGAACAATAAAGATTTTGAAAGACTTATTTATATACAATGACATTTCAAATCTAACAACATTTTGATTTCAAAATAATCTAAAAATATTTACCTTTAAAATCAATAATAACACTAATTCTAGAAATCAAGTATTTGAAGTTAACAAGAAGATTAAAATTAAAATATTATATAAGTAAATATAAAACATAATAAAAGGAAAAAAAGTATATTATAAAAAAAGGAAAAGTATTATACATATCTTAAACTAGCATATAAAATTTTAAATTTTTTTAATAAATAATAATAATAATAATAATAAATAATGATAAAATCCTTATTTATTATTATTATTATTATTATTATTATTATTATTATTATTATTATTATTAGTACTACGACTACTACTACTACTATAATTCTGGGAAGTATGTTTGAAATTCTAAAACTAAAAATAAAATTGAAATACTATTTAATAACTATTAAACTATACTAAATCAAACTGTTTATTTTAAACAAATCAGAATATCATATTAAAATATCTTAAAACCAAAAACTAAAATATAAAAATATCTACCAATAAAATAAATGATGATAATGATGATAGTTCTGAAAATTATGTACGAATACTTTATTGTTTGTAACTTATAACTCTTACAAGTTAAAAAGTTAATTATTATAGTAATAAATAATTTTATGTATTTTGATGATAATTTTTTATGCAATTTTTTTCAGATATATTTGCTAATTTTTTTTGAAGTTATTCCATACTTCAGGTTATACTTGAAATATATAGTTCGGAATTAATTTTCAGATTTTTTGAAAAATCTTAAAGTAATATTTAGATTTTATAAAGCAATTAGCTGAATTTTTGAAAATAAATTTATATTTGTCAAACAATTTTCAAATTAACTATATCTTCCTTTTTATTTCCACTAAATTTAAAAAAAAAAATTAATATTTTTAAACATTTTTACATATTTATATGTTGATTTATAAATATAATATTTTATGTACATATTTAATTTAATTTTGAAAGTATTTTTGCAGATTTTACATCTGTAAACTTAACCTTCTGATCTTATTATCATTTTTTTTTTTTTTTGTTATACTTGTGAGTTTATTAGTTTTTTAAATATTTTTTATTTCTTGATCTATGTTTTTTTTATACCTTTTCAAAATTAATTTCAGATTTCAAAAATTTATGTAAAAAGGATAATCATCTCAGTACTTAAAAGAAAAGACCAATTCAAAGAACCTACTTTAAGACCCAATTTGATTAGGTTAACCCATTAACTCTCTCTGAAAAAATTATAGCGGGCCAATCCACTTCGCTCACTGGCCAGCCCACCAAAAGACTCGTTCCTTTTAAATGATTAGTCTAACCTTAAAAAATATGTGTTTTTCTTTCTTTACATTTTTTTTATATTTTTGTAAAATAGAACAATTTCGATGGGAAAACGACAATTTTATAAAATATATCGATTAGCTTGTTTCATGGATGATCAACAAACATTAAAAATATAATATTCATTCACAATTCGAAGGCCGGCAAATAGTATATTTAAGAAAAAATAGAAACAATTATTTGAAAATCTAATTCAATAATCGAATTCCCGAGTATAACTTTGCAAATTAGATTTCCTTTAATTGGCTAATTCAATTGTCCATATCGAATCCATCTCAGAAGAAAAGAAGTGGTGATTTTGATCTGACTAGTTTAAGGTTAATGCATATATAGTTGGACATATTAATAGACTAATCTAAGGTTAAAAATGAAAATATGTATTAATCAACAAATTTAAAAAATAAATATACATGTACCCATATTTATAAATAAAATGGACACAAGCATCACACCTAGTATGCATCATCAACAAGATTGTCCACTCCAAGAGTCCAACAACATTAGAACAAACAATGGTGTGTAAGAAGTTGTTTTTACCGATTAAGTAATATTATTATCTATGTCATGTAATATTTTAATATTATAATGTGTATTAGATAATATTTTTATCATGTACTGATGGAAAATTACGCCGGTACATGTCTCGCTCGATTTACTTACGTATATTTTATTTCCGAACATTGTTTCAATAACACATTTTGAGTTTCATTTATAATCTTATATGAAGATCACACATCCACCAACAAAAATAATCAACAAAAATCAAGAAATGTTATAAATACTAATAACTTGTAATTACACGTTTTAAACCGATCAAAGACTTAAAAACTTTCACAAAAAACATGAACAGAAAACTGATAGAGGCCGCTAAGAATGGAGACGTTGATGAGCTGCATAATCTGATCAACGATGATCCTTTCGTGTTATTATCCGCGGCTATATCCAACGGACAAAATCCGCTGCATATGGCTTGCATGGGAGGCCATGTTCGTTTTGTGGAAGAAGTGTTGAAACAATGCCCAGAAATTGTGGAAGAATTGAATGAAGATGGTTTAAGCCCATTGCACATTGCCTCCGCCAGAGGTAATATAGAGATTGTGAAAGAGATATTGAAAGTGGGAAGCCATGTTTGTTTGGTCAAAGGAATAGAAGAGAGAATTGCTCTTCACTATGCAGTTGTTAAAGGGAGAATTGAAGTGATGAGAGAATTGCTCAAAGCTTGTGAAGATTCAATCACAAAAGTAAGTGGTAGAGGACAATCTTGCTTTCATCTGGCTGTGAAAAACCACCAGTTTGAGGCCTTTCAGGTCCTCTTAGAGCATGTCGTCTCGTTGGGGAAATGGGATGTTTTGAACAAGATGGACGAGCAAGGAAACTCTGTTTTGCACCTTGCATCATTCACAAAGAAGTACGAGGTGAGTATACATCACAATCTGTGGGATACCACTTGAGTTACAATGCTCATCACTGGTATTCATTAATGGTTTGACGTTCTTATTTTCTTGTGATTGAAATGCAAAAAACTTGTGATCAGGTCGTTGATTTATTGCTGAACAAGAGGTTTGATTGCAAGGACAAATTGGAGTTAAATTCGTTGAACAAAAAAGGTCAAACTCCACTTGATGTGCTGATATCAAAAGGTGGTGATTCTGAAATAGAGGAAATTCTGGCTCTATCGGGAGCTACAAGATCAGGATCAGAAAACGTGGAAATCGTGACAGAAGATCCATCAAACAACGACCAAGAACAAGCAAGGCCTCGTCTCAAATCCCCCTACCAAAGATTTCTGGAGTACTATTTCAAGAACCAAAGTCTAAAGTCTCTAAGCCAAGCAAGAAACATGTTGCTGGTGGTAGCCGTACTAATCGCCACGGGCACGTACCAGGCGTTGCTCAGCCCACCTGGTGGGCTATGGCAGGATGACTATTGGCCCGATTCTGCTAATAACACTTCTTCAGACCAACAGCCACCAAGCCACACAACAGGAAAATCAGTGTTGCAGACTCACGATCCGGTGTCGTATGCTCTATTCCTGGCATTCAACTCCGTCGGTTTCTTGATGTCCGTGATCATAATGAGTGGTCTCACACATGGACTTCCTCTACATTTTGAGCTGAAGATTGCACTTTCTGCACTCGTGGGAACTTACTCTACTTCCATAATAGCAATTTCATCAATTCGATTCATGGCTATGTTCCTTATCTTTGTGTCGGCGCTATTCACAATGCTCATCTTTTTTTGCAGCAAGCGGGTTAGATATCTTAAAAACAAACAACGAGTTTAGGCACTGCAAAATTTGACAAGTTTTATTGCTGAAAAAATCAAAATATAATGATCAAGATCCATCATCACTCTGTGTGAGTGTTCTAGATCCTCCATTTCCTAATATCTATGCTTCAATCTCTTTTTTTTTTTTTCACCAGTGTATTATGTATAGTATTATAATTTCATGAATACTCAAATGTGAGATTGGGCATAATAATATTTCTCCCCTGCTTTGCCCAAAGTGCCATTTTGTAGTTGGATTTTAATTATTCAACCAAAAGTTTGTTTATAAATTTCTTCTCAAATAAGCTCAAACAATATTTAAAAAGAAAATATTATTAATTTACTAATTTGTAATTTTATTTAATGTTATTTTATTTTGTATTTGCTAATTTTTAAAGTATAAATTTTACTTACAACATTTATTTTTTAAACTCAAATATTTTATTTTACTTACCACAAATCAATATTAAAAAAACTAAAATGCATCAAATTTTAAAAAAATTAGTTTTCATATTTTGTTTTTATATATATTATAAATAACATATTAAAAATCATTATAATGATAAATTTCATACATCATACAATAAACAATCTTAAATGAAAAAATATCAAATTTAAGATTGTAAATGTAGGACATTATTTTTAAGTCATTAAATGACGTGGGGATGATGTGGCATTATGGGTAGAAAAATAATACAAAAATAAATGTCACATGTAAAAAAAATGTCACATAAGCGTCAGCTGTCGTAATTAATCATGAAATTGAGGGCGAGTGTGTGCCACTCGCCGAAAATTGATCGAAAAAATACAAATTCCAATGAAAAAAAGATTGAAATTGGACATATTTTTCAATTGCATAATTAAAATTGATGATCGAAAATTAACTGAATAAAAATCAGACAACAGTAGGGCATGATAAAAATGAATTTTACACAATTTTTTTTTTTTTTTTTTTGGTATAAGATACAAAGTTTGTGAGAACACATGACAAACTCGTATCTTATTTTCAATTAATAGAGAATACAAATTATATTTTGACCAATTTCATTATTGGTTGATTTATAGTTGTTACTTCAACTTGTTTAATTGATTAATGATATTCATGTGGCTTTCATTTTGTGATAAAAAATAAATTTCTTTGATTTTGTTGATCACATTCCAGAAAGATCATGTGTGGAATATTTATTCAGGGAAATTGCAAATTTAGGACATTGTTTTTGGGTCATTTATTAATAAAAGATACTAACTTTTTGAGTCTCAATTGAAATACTACCTTTACAATTTGGGCGATTTTAGAATAAAGATCGAAAATCACGAATTTTAGATCCAATCGCATGAAAGATTTGAGATTTTTGCTGATGTGAATTGGCCTAAAATTTCTGTGATTTGGCTTCAAATTCGTAATTTTGAGTTTTTTTGTCTTAAAATCACCCAAATTGTGTCTTAAAATCGCCCATATTGTAAAGTAAGTATCCAAATGTCGGGTCCTTAGAGTTTTGCGTCCTTCATTAATAAATAACTTAAAAATAATGTCCTACATTTACAATTTTTCATATTTCTTCTCACACAAAATCTTCTATTTCAATGTGTTTCATATGATACGCGATTGATTGTTCTTAGCTAACCTCCTAACCCAAATAAGAAAAATTCTCTATTTTTTTTTTCTTTTCTATACTAAATTATTTCAAGACTTGCTTGAGCAAGAGGCTATAAAGTCAAGTACTCTTCAAATAATACAAAATAGAGTTAGTCTTTTATGTTATCATCTTACATAAAGGTTTACGTTAGACGAATCTATTTGACACGTGTCACTTAGAAAAGCATGTGAGTTAGCGCACAGTTGTACCTTGAGATATGGTTCAACAGTGCATAACAACACAACTCTCTCTCTCTCTTTGTCGCACAATTGTGTCCTAAAACATGGTTGTCGAAACCAGACCTACACTAAAGCAAATGAGTTGATCGATCCAGATCCGAAAATTTTATAAATTTTAGGAACCTTAAATATTTTAGATACTTGTATATATTTATATGCAGCTCGAATGGTTCTCAAAGTCATTTACTTGATGTGGTCATATGCTGTGTGCTCCTTTTTACTTATCATACAGCCAGGGTTCTAATTTCCGTGGCTACAATCACCAAATAATATTTTGCCTTCGACTAGATTCCTTAATCTTAGGCCCCTTTAAAAAAAATATATTTGTGATGGTAGGTGTATTTCATGGTTTTAGGGTTTTTTTAGTTTTTTTTTTAGTTTATACTTATTTGAATTTCGATGTTTTAATTTGTTGTAGTAGACTTGATTCCTTGGTCTTAGGTTTTCTTTTTTCAATTGAAACACAAAAAGTAATATTTTTGTTCTTTTTAATTCTTTACATATGCTAATTTTGATATTTTTTTTGTGATCGAACAATTAAGAAAGAATGATTAAAAGGGGCTTTTTGCCAAAAACTCTATTCAAACCAAAATAATTCAGCATGGCCTGAGTTGATATATAATGTGAAACCTATATTAATTAAATAAAAAAAGAAAAGAAATCTAAAAAATTGTAACACCCTATTTTTAAACAACAAATTCTTAACTATGGTTGGCCAATATAAGATTAAGCATTGATAGTCTAGTAAAAAGACGTCTGCTACCTAGGTATAGGTCTTGGGTTTGAGTCACGCGGAGGGTATATAGGTGAAATCTATTGATCCTCCTTTAGAAAAACAAAAAAAGAAAAAACATGGTTATATATTTATTTATTTTGGTTTGTTGAGAGCAAGCAGTTGGTGTGATGTTAAAAAAAAATTTAAATTAAATTAACTGTATTAACTCGTAGAATCAAATAAATTAATATTAATATTTATAGTTTTTATTTATTTATTTACCAAACAGGATTTTATTATTTCTTCTGATGTTAATAGTTCTTGTAATAATTAATGGCAAGATAAAGCTATTATCTATCACTTTCAATCAGAAACATCTCCTCCAAAAATCAACGAAAAAGTGTTTTGAGTAACTTCGGTGTTCCCACATGCATTGAATAATCAACAACAAGAAGAAATTCTATCCTTCTAATAACTTCTAACAAGTTTTAAATCAATCAAAGACTCCAAACATCACACAAAAACATGAACAGGAAACTGATGGATGCTGCTAAGAAAGGAGACGTTGATGAACTGCGTAATCTGATCAACGATGATCCTTTCATGTTATCATCCGTGGCTCTATCCAACGGACAGAATCCGTTGCATATGGCTTGCATGGGAGGCCATGTTCATTTCGTGAAAAAAGTGTTGAATCTAAGCCCGGAATTTGTTGAAGAACTGAATGAAGATGGTTTAAGTTCATTGCACATTGCTTCAGGCAGAGGGGATATAGACATTGTGAAAGAGATAGTGAAAGTGGGGAGCCATGTTTGGTTGGTCAAAGGAAAAGAAGAGAGAATCCCTCTTCACTATGCAGTTGTTAAAGGGAGAATACAAGTTATAAAAGAATTGCTTCAAGTTTGTGAAGATTCAATCACACAAGTAACTGCAAGAGGACAATCTTGCCTTCATCTTGCTGTGAAAAATCACCAGTTTGAGTCCTTCAAGATCCTCTTAGAGCATATCGTCTTGTTTAGGAAATGGGATGTTTTGAAGAAGAAGGACCAACAAGGAAACTTCTTTATTTTCTTTTGATTGAAATGTAAAATAAAACTTATGATCATCATCAGGTTGTTGATTTGTTGTTAAACATGAGCTTTGATTACAAGGAAAGATTGGAGCTAAATTCATTGAACAAAAAAGGCAAAACTCCACTAGATGTGTTAATATCAGAAGGTGGTGATTCCGAAATAGAGGAAATTCTATCTCAATCTGGAGCTACAAGATCAGGATCACAAACCATTTCAATCATCACACAAGATCCACCAAACAACGAACACGAACAAGAACGAACAAGGGCTCATCCCAAATCCGCCTCCCAAAAATTGCAGGACTATTTCAAGTACGACAAACTCAAAGAGTTTCCAAGCAAAGCAAGAAACACATTACTCGTGATAGCCATACTCATCGCCACCGCCACATACCAGGCGGTGCTCAGCCCACCTGGCGGCGTATGGCAGGAAGACTCTGCTAAAAACAGTTCTTCAGACAAACAGCCACCGGGCCATACAGCCGGACACTCAGTGATGCAAACTCACAATCCGGTGTTGTATGGTCTATTCTTGCTATTCAACTCAATTGGTTTCTTCATGTCTCTGCACATGATGAATTTTCTGACAGTTGGACTTCCTTTGCAGTTTGAGCTGAGAATAGCACTTTTTGCACTCGTGGCAACTTATAATACTAGCATGGTAGCAATTTCACCTACTGAATTGATATCTGTGTTGTTTATTAATTCGTCGATTTTGATGGTTATATTGATGCCTGCATTAACCAAGCTGGTTAGAGATTGTAAAGGGGGACGTCCATGGAGTTTGTTGAATCGTTTTTGTGCTTGAGAAATGATAAAGTAGAGGATTGCATTGGAATGGAGTTGTTTGATACTAATATATATTAATGATGATAAAGTGAAGAACATAGGAATCATTTTGTCCAATTCTGTTTATGAGCATATGATTTCTTCTATTTCTAACGATGTTCATCTGATTTTAACATTTGAACAATCTTGTATGATAATGTCCAAAATATCTAGTGGTGTTATTAGGCCCTTCTCATTTGGATATTCAAGCACCATCATCTTGATCCTCTATAATTAATCTCGTAGTTTTTCATGGTCAACATATATAGTATATTATAACTAAGAAAATTAAAACTAAATTCCTAATAATGGATTGTAGAAACCAATCAATACAACAGTTACATGCATCATGCATGTTTGTGGTTTTTATGGTGTAGCCAATTCAACAAAGAGATTCCCAAATGAGTTTGATAGAATATAGAATAAGGATTAAAACGAAAAAGAATCAGACCAAAAAAAAAGGTTCTATAAATTGGATTCAATAATACTATTGGTTGGATTCCCAAATCGAAAATTTTATTCTTAGTCATAACTTACCATTCATCTTTTACAGTGAAATTTAGATCGTACCATTGTATATCATACAATTGAATCGAATTGTACCACTTACATCGGTATGTGTCATCTAAATTCAGGTTGTACCATATCTTGTACCAATAAAATTTAGTTGTTCAATTTTTATTAATTTGTACCACCTAAACTTAAATCATAACATCAGATATCAATAACATAATGGACCAAAATAATAAAAAAAAAAAATGAAACAAAAATTATAAAGTCAATAGGAAAAATTTATGTTATAATAGTCGACTATGGATGGAAAACAAACACAACTACAGAAGAAACTCGAGCTTCTAATTTTTCTTACTTCACCATATATATAGAAATTGGATTCAAAAGTAATACTACTGACAAACTTCCTGATACAAGACTTGATCATAGAAATATCAAAACGTGATTATTATTATTTTTTTTTATGAATATCGATATTTGCCTTTTTCAATTTACTAAAAATTGTGACATCAATATTGATATCGGTATTCACCGACATTTTTGATATTTTACCAAAATTCTAGCAAAATTTCATGAGAGTCCTTTCGATATCGGAACTTCAAAAGTTGCGAAAATTCCATTCTTGGTCACAACTTTAACATTCATTTATTTATAGTGAAATTTGGACATTTTTATTTTATTTTTGTTTGTGCAGTCTATTCTAGTACGTATTATCAAAGTTTAAATCATACTATTGTATATCTTACAATAAAATCAAGTTGTATCACTTACATTGGTCTGTATCATCTAAATTCAAGTTGTATCATATCTCGTACCAATATTAGTTATTCAATTTTTATTAATTTTTGCCACCTATACTTAAAATCATAGCATCATATCTCATATCAACGATACAATCGAACGAAAAAAAAAAAAGAAAGAAAAGAAACAGAAGTTAAAAAGTCAAAAGGAAAGTAAAACTTATGTTATAGTCACTAATGATGGATGCAAATTTGCACGTAGGTAAACAGGCTTGAGACAGGAATACAAACACAAGTGCAGAAGGAACTCGAGCTTCTAGATTTTCTTACATCTACTATACATATATATTATAAATAGTTAATTAATTTCCATTAATAGGCAGTCGATGGTTTCTGGTGGCCCTTCTTTTGTCGAGATTCCAAGCAGCTTTCAACAATGGCGGGAGCCATCTCATGGACCATACCAACACAAAGGTATTGGAGAGAATAGAATATGCCAAAGGCTTCACGTTTTGTTGCACATTTGGGCCTCTAATGAGAACAATGAATGAACCACTATAAGTCCAGCTCATCGAAATCAAGGATGCATAGAGTTCCCTGTAAAATGGAAACCCCCAAGTGAGATAGTATATTATGCTGATCGCCGCACTGAATCCTACAGTGTTGAAAAACAAGAACACGTAGTCAATGATAAAGGCGGAGGGCCTTAGTGGTTGAGTACTTGTGGAGTTGACTGCGTGAGACGATGATTGATCGAAGAGGCCAGATGGAGGGTTCAGAGCAGCTTGGAAGGTGATTCCAACAATAAGTGCGGCTACTACTAACATGGCATTACGTGTGTCGCTTGGTGAATCTCTGCTCATCTTGAATCTGAAGTATTCAATAAAGTTTCTTGGTTCTGATAAGTCAACATGATTATTCATTTCTTCAATCTGGATTGGTTGTTGGGATATTGTCTGATTAGTTGAACGTGTTGCACCCACGTTTTGCAATGCTTGTCTTATCTTGCCATCGTAACAATCTTGAATCACAATGTCCGAAATATCAAGTGCTGTCAGGCCCTTGTTGTTTCGGACATTTACTTCTATTCCTCTCTCTACAAGTAGGTGTAGGCACTGCAAAATTTGAATGAGTTAGAATTTTAAATCTTAAGGAACAAGATTACAAAAACATCTTCAAACCCTTTCCACAACACATATTGTAAGTGCACAAATATAATAACAATGAATGCTATATATTATGCAACAATTTTAGAATATGAAAAATAGAATATAAATGATATAATACTGTTAAAATTATTCATTTATTGCTAATATATTGACTTTGTATAATTAAATTGTTACTAATTTATGACAATATTTTTAAAATTGTTGTGAATTACTACTATTTAGTTTATGAAAGTGAACCCTCAATAAAAATTTTGTGTCGGACATTGTTTCTACTCATCCTTTTCATTAGGATGTCTAACCCTAGCTACTTCAGATCTATAGATTGTAGGTATTTAACATAAATTATAACCTCAAGTGATATATATCTATTACCATATTTTATAAAAAACATCTACTTTTATATAGGTAATAGAAATATATATATATATATATATATATATATATATATATATATTAGCATACTGGAAAAACTAGGTACCGTATACTGTTTTGTAGAAACAGCAAGATGCAAGAGAGTGTTTCCATCTCCATCCTGAACATTGATGATTGATTCCATCTTCTCCAATCTCTCCGCCCATTTCACCAACTCAGTAAAAGCTTCCAACTGGTAATTCTTCACAGCAAGATGAAGAAATGTCTCTCCATGAACAGTCACATCTTCAATGCCATCTGGACATTGAGACATCAATTCATGTATGATTTCAACTCTCCCCTTAACAACAGCATAATGAAAACAACTTCTGTTGTCTCTGCCCTTAAGTCGGCCCAACTCAGGATCAAAGCTTAACATGATCTTCACAATCTCCACCTTTCCCAAGATCACGGCTATGTCCAGAGGCCGAAACCCGTCTTTGTTGAGCTCACGAGCCATGTCCGGATCCATTTTCATGAGCTCGTGCACGAAACTCAGATGCCCCGATTTCGTTGCAACGTGCAGAATTGATTCAGAAAGGGATATTAGTTTGATATCAGCAAGAATTGATGGGTTTTCTTGGAAAACCCTAGAAAGAACCTCCAGGTTTCCCTCACGAGCAGCTTCGAACAGCTTACTCTTATCCATTAATATTAAGTTTAGGCAGAAAATCAGTTGAAGAATGATTGATGGTATTCAGAAGTGAAAAGGTTTGTTAGTTTGGTGAAAGGATTGATTCCAAAGTCGAGAGTTATATAGAGTGGAAATGATGACATTCATGTAGCTTTCATTTTGTTATAAAAAACAGAAAAAGAAAGTTCTTCGATTTTGTTAATCACATTCCAGGAAGATCCTGTGATGGAATATTCCTCGGGAATTGTAAATTTAGAAAACTATTTTAGGTTATTTAGTAACAAACTACACCTATTTTTTTGGGTTCAAAATTGGAACATTTAGATTTCGATTTAGACGATTTTAGGATAAAACCTAAAATCACGAATTTCACATCCAATCGGATGAGATTTGATTTTTTTTTTTTTTATTGATATGATTTGGCCCAAAATTCGCGATTTCAGTTTTTGTAATCATAAAATCACTCAAATTGAAAAGTTAGTATCAAATACTAAGACCTGAAAATTTAATGTGCTTTATTGATGAATGACTTAAAAATAATAGTTCTAAATTTGTAGTTTTCTCTATTTCTTTTTATTTTACACAAAACCTTTTATTTCAATGTGTTTCATCAGATAATCCTGATTGATTATTTTTGCTTAACCCACGTAAGAAAACTCTCTCTCTCTCTCTTCTTTTTTTCTTTTCTACAGTGAATTATTTCAAGACTTGCGTGTGCAAGAGGCTATAAAGTCAAGTACTCTTAATTCAAAGAAATACAAAATGTTAAAGAAGTTGCAAAGCTCTTCCCTACAAATGATATTCTTGACTTTGAATATTCTGCTTTATTTTGTCTTCGTGAAAGATGAAAAATAGAAATTGGAAAATTTTGAAGCCACACTTTTAGGTAATCAAATTCAATTAAGACACACAACCGTCATACTGGTCTATTTCAAACATCACTATATAATAGAATGTCACTCCTTTCAATTCTCTGAAATTGGTCACATTTTATATTTCACATTGATCAAAAAAAACATATTTAATTTACTTGAAAAAATAAATTTAATCGACAAACTTACTTTTATACATTTATATATAAATATTAATGACTAATTAAAAAGACACCAATACTTATATATCATTAGACAAGTTTCAAACATTAATTAAGAATATTTTAGTAAAATCATAATCCACAAATACATAAATGAATGAGTTTATTATCCGAATTGTCCAATAACTCATTATATGAATTTTTTTAATGAGATTATAATCAACAAATGCATTAGTATATTTTTCTTTTTTTATCCATCCATAAATTATAGTTCATTTTCCTTGTTAAAATTATATTAAATGTCTATTTTCGTAATATACTCTTACTCAAAATTTTATATTTAAATGAAGGTATAATAGGTATGATAGTATATTAGTATAGACCCCGTTGCGGTACATGAGAATAAAATTTGATTTTTCTTATATATTATAACTACCGATATTATTATATTTGTTGTATCCTATAATATATAATTTGTTTAAATATTATAAAACATATGAGCTGTAAAATGAAAACAAAATTTATTAAAAAGTGAATATGTCATAATAAAAGTATATATATACATATTATAAATATTAAAATATTTATTTATACAACATTAATAGTTGAGTTAATTATTTTGTTCGTTGTCGTTTGTCACAAATCAAGATTTTCAAGTTTTCTCTGTCTATAGTCCTATAATTGATCATGGCAAAAAAAATTGATTTCTTCAAAAGAAGAAAAACATTGGATGCTACACAATTCTCGATATAATAAATTTGATTTCTTGTATTTATAACAATGTTCATCTGATTTTAACATTTTAACAATCTTGTATCTTAACAATCTTGTATGATAATGTCCAAAGTATCCAGTGGTGTACTAGTTAGGCCCTTCTCATTTGGGATATGATCAGTTATATTGTTCCTATGATGGAAGAGTTTTCATCCAAGAGGAGGTTTAGGTACTACATACTTTGGAAAACTTTATATCAAAAATTGAAGTGCCATCATCAATTTGTGTTAGTCTAGATCCTCTATTCCTTAATATGCTTGAATCTCGTAATTAATTTTCATGGTCATATATACTAGTATATTAAGAAAATGAAGCAAAATTTAAATTCCCAATAATTGATTGTAGAAACCAATCAATTCAATAGTTGCATATGTTTGTGGTTTTATGGTGTAGCTAATTCAATATAAGGAGCTTCGCAGCAGATTCCCAAATGAGTTTCGTAGAATTAATAGTTGAGAGGAAATTGTAAATTTAGATACTATTTTTAGTTCATTCATTAACGAAAAACATTAATTTAGTGGGCCTTGATATAGAGACACTAACATTTGAATTGACGGTTATAGGATAAAAAATGCAAAATCACGAAATTTGCGGTCCAATTGTATGAGATTTAGGCTTTTTGCTGAAGTAATTTTGCCGGACATCCGTGTGATTTTGCTCGAAATTCTTGTAATTTGGTTCAAAATTCGTGATATTGGAGTTTTTGTCCTAAAATCGCAAGCACAAATCGAAAAGTTAGTGTTCTAACGTTAGGGCACAAAAGATTAGTGTCTTTCATTGATTAATGATCTAAAAATAATGTCATAAATTTGCAATTTTTCCAAATATTAAATAAGTTATAAAAAAAAAAGGCTCTATAATTGGATTCAAAAGTAATACTATTAGGCTTCCTGATACAAGACTCGATCAAAGAAATATCAAAACATTATTTTTTATGGGTTAAATTCAATTTTAGTCAATTTAAAAAGCTACTGTCCATTTTTCGTCCACCGTGGAAGCGTTTTTCAATTTTAGTCTAATTAATCCAAAAATCGTCACTATTTTGTCCATTTTTCGCCGGAATACCACTCTCACCGGCGATTGTAATACAATCGCCCCCAATTTTAATTTTCGCTCCACTCGCGCTTATGTGATACATTTTATCACACGTGATATGTTTAAAGATGAAGTTAATATCCACATTGAATTAAAGTTTAATAAATAAAAATATTCTTATAAAAAAAAAATTAACCCTCTTCCACCACCGCCTTCTTCTCAGACCAACCCCTCACCACCGTAGCCGGTGACGCGACTCATCCAACAGAGACAACACACACAATTCCACTTGAGTATTGATTGTACCCCAATTCCAAATGCTCTAGTTGAGACAGAGAGCCCAACACAGCTTAAATTTGGCCTGTTAATAAGTTTCCATGTAAGAAGAGAGATTTGAGATTGAAAAAACTGTCATATACTGTCGGAATTTTGCCTTGGAAGTAGCTTCCTCCGAGGTTGAGGTACTCAAGATTTCTGATATGTACAAACTCTTCTGGCAAAGGGCCTATGAAACTGTTGCTGTAAGCGTTGAAGAAGGTGAGAGATTTGAGAGCTGATATACCAGCTGGAAAACTTGAATTGAAAAGATTGTGGTTGAGATCGAGTGTTTTAAGACTCGTCGCGCTGGCCAACCCACAGCGAGACCCCCGGTCTTGCCATAACACAACAGAGCAACAATGGAAATTTCGACGGAGAGAAGGAGAAGAGAGATAGGAGGGAGAGAAGAAAGTGCCACGACCTTCCGCCGCTTCAATGCGGCGGTGGAGACGGCGGGCGACAGAAACGGGATGGCGGTGGACAGAGTTAAAGGAGAGAGAGATGTATTACCCTTTTTCTTTTCCCAACCTTTTACCCTTCCCATTTTTGAATTACTATCCATTTACCCATTTACCTTAAAGGAGCCTATATACCACGTGTGATAAGATGTGTCACATAAATGTGAGTGGGACGAAAATTAAAATGAGTCACACTTCTGTGTACAAGGTGCACAAATCCAAATCTGTGCACAACAATACTGTTATATTATATGAGTAATACTGTTAAAACTATATATAATATAACAGTATCACTCATATAATATAACAATATTACTTCATATAATATAATAGTATTGTTGTGCACAAATTTGGATCCATGCACCTTGTACACAAAAGTTTTTGCCAATTAAAATTGGGGGCGATTGTATTACAATTGTCGGCGAGGATGGTATTCCGGCGAAAAATGGACAAAATAGTGACGATTTTTGGCTTAATTAGACTAAAATTGAAAAACGCTTTCATGGTGGACGACAGTAACTTTTTAAATGGACTAAAACTGAATTTAACCCTTTTTTTTATCAATATCGATATTAGCAGATATTTTACTAATATTTTCCGATTTTCTAACAATTTATACTATAAAATCGGATATCAATATTGATATCGATATTCACCTGCACTATTAATATTTACAGAAATTTTAATAAAATTTCATGACAGATCGTTTTGATGTCCAAACTTCAAAAGTTGCGAAGTTTTTTGAAAATTTCATTCTTGGTCACAACTTAACATTCACTTTTTATAGTGCAATTTGGAAATTTTAATTTTGTTTGTTTGTGCAGTTTATTCTAGTTTGTATTATCAAAGTTTGGATCGTACCATTGTATAGCATACAATAGAATCAAGTTGTACCACTTACGTCACTCTGTAATATCTAATTTCAGGTTGTACCATATCTCGTAACCAAGGACAAAAATATCGGTACTTGTGGATATATCGGTACCTTGATTTTACGGATATATCGACGGATATATCGATTTCGGTGGAAATATCAGTTTTTTACGCAAAAAATTTAAAAACTTTGTAAAAAAATTTGAAAAATATATCTAATACTTTACATAATATTATAACTAACATTAATACATATATTGAACTTAAAATTTCAAATAAAATTATATATTTACAACAAATATAGAAATAAACTATTATATAAACGTTGTATGTTATGATAACATGACAAATTTTGAATTCAAATACATATTTCATTGTTTAATACAATAGTCATGATAATTTATGATAGGAACCTAAATTCAAATACTTTACTAAATATAAGTTTACTAATTATTTAATTAAAACTATTAGTTGAATTCAAATAGATATTTCATTGTTTAACACACTAGCCTAATTAATTTATGAGAGGAACCTAAATTCAAATAATTTACTAAATATAAGTTTACTAATTATTTAATTAAAAATATAGTTGAATTCAAATACGTATTTCATTGTTTAACACACTAGCCTAATTAATTTCATTATTTCAAATATGTATTTTGCATGGACTTTGTCATAAATAATTGAACAAGAAATTTATGTCATTTTGCATTTTATACTCTTCACTTCCAGGGGCACTAATACATTTACCATTAAAAAAAAATTCAAAAAAAAAATCAAAAAAAATTCAAAGAAATTCAAAAAAACCACCGACCGATATATCTTCGATATATTGGTGATATCCCACAAAAATGACGCACTATTTATCGAAAACGATATTATACCGATTTTTTCCGATATATCGCCTATATTTTACCGATATTTTGACGAAATTTTTCGACACCCCCGTTTTTATTTCGGTGTCTCAAAAATATATCGCCGAAATATCACGATTTTTTTGTCCATGCTCGTAACAATAAATCTAATTTTAAAAAAAAAAATTAATCAAATTATACCACCTCTTAAATCATACCATCATATGTCATATCAATAATATAATTGACCAAAATAAACAAAATTAAAAAGTCAATAGGAAAATTTATGTTATAATTGTTGACTTAATGATGGAAATTTGCACGTAGGTAAACATGCTTGAGACAGGAATGCAAACACAACTGCAGAAGAAACTCGAGCTTCTAAATTTTCTTACATCAACTATAAATATATATTATAAATAGTTAATTAATTTCCATTAATAGGCAGTCGATGGTTTCTGGTGGCCCTTCTTTTGCTGAAATCCCAATAAGCTTTCGACAATAGCGGGAGCCATCTCATGAAGTATACCAACCAAGAGGTAAAGGAGAGAAGAGTAAATGCCAAAAGCTTCACGTTTTGTTGCACATTTGAGCCTCTAAAGAGAAAAAAGAATGAAGCAATATAAGCGCAGTTCATCGAAAACAAGGATGCATAGAGTTCCCCGCATAATGGAAACCCCACAGTGAGATAGAGTATTATGAGGATCGCCGCATTGAATCCTAAAGTGTTGAAAAACAAGAACACGAAGTCAAAGATAAAGGCGGAGAGCCTTAGTGGTTGAGTACTTGTGGAGTTGACTGCGTGAGACGATGATTGATCGAAGAGGCCAGATGGAGGGCTCAGAGCAGCTTGGAAGGTGACTGCAGCAATCAGTGCGGCTACTACTAACATGGCATTACGTGTGTCGCTTGGTGAATCTCTGCTCATCTTGAATCTGAAGTATCCAATAAAGTTTCTTGGTTCTGATTCGTCAACATGATTATTCATGTCTTCAATCTGGGTTGGTTGTTGGGATATTGTCTGATTAGTTGAACGTGTTGCACCCACGCTTTGCAATGCTTGTCTTATCTTGTCATCGTAACAATCTTGAATGACAATGTCCGAAATATCAAGTGCTGTCAGGCCCTTATTGTTTCGGACATCTACTTTTATTCCTCCCTCTAGAAGTAGGTGTAGGCACTGCAAAATTTGAACGGGTTAGAATTTTAATTCTTAAGGAACAAGATTACTTAAACATCTTGAAACCCTTTCCTCAACACATATTGTAAGTGCACAAATATAATAACGATGAAGCTATATATTATGCAACAATTTCAGAATATGAAAAATAGAATATAAATGATGTAATACTGTTAAAATTATTCGTTTTTTGCTAATATATTGACTGCCTAATTAAATTGTTACTAATTTATGATATTATTTTTAAAATTGTTGTGAATTATTTAGTTTATGAAAGTGAACCTTCAATAAAAATTTTGGGTCCGACACTGTTTCTACTCATCCTTTTCATTAGGTTTTCTAACCCTAGCTGCTTCAGATAGATTGTAGGTATTTGACTCAAATTATAACCTCAAGTGATATATATCTATTACCATATTTTGTAAGAAACATCCACACTTTTATATAAATAATATAAATATATATATATATATATATATATGGTCAGGGGACCATATACATTTCTAACCAATATCTATAACAAAAAATGATTTTTACCCACCTTTTAAAAAAACAAGTTTTCTACCCAATTTTAAGGGAAAATTACCTAAGTGCCCTTATATTCAAAAAAAAATTCTTAAAATAGACCACGGTGTTCAGGGTAAATCACGATGCTCAAATATCATCTTTATCTGATTTGAGCTTCATGATCTATTTTATCCTTCATTGAACAGATCACGAAATTCCTTGAAGATCACGAAGCTAAACATAGATCACGAGGGTGTTTAGCTTCGTGATTTGATCCTGGTATAAAGTTTTCAGTTTTTCACGAATTTTTTGGTTTTTTAAACTCGAATTTACATGTAGAAATATATATCTACATTCAAAAATTATCAAATACAATATACTACACTTGAAAATAATGATCATCTTACCTCTTTTGAGCACCTTAAGAGATGAAAATCACTACATTGCTTGCATTTTAAGAGATGAATTTTATCTAAAATTTGAATTAATACATAGGTATGAGATGAGATAAGGAGCATTAAATTGTGGTGGGTGAAATCATTAAAGATATAGGGTAAGGGCATTTATGACTTTTTATCCTTATTTTGGGTAAAAAAAAATATGTTTTTTTATCAAGTGGATATTTTTCATTTTTTGTATGTAAATTGGATACAAAGGCCTATTTCCGATATATATATATTGGAAAAACTAGGTACCGTATACTGTTTTGTAGAAACAGCAAGATGCAAGAGAGTGTTTCCATCTCCATCCTGAACATTGATGATTGATTCCATCTTCTCCAATCTCTCCACCCATTTCACCAACTCAGTAAAAGCTTCCAACTGGTGATTCTTGACAGCAAGATGAAGAGCTGTCTCTCCATGAACACTCACATCTTCAATGGCATCTGGATATTGAGACATCAATTCATGTATGATCTCAACTCTTCCCTTAACAGCAGCATAATGAAGACAACTTCTGTTGTCTCTGCCCGTTAGTCGGCCCAAATCACGATCAAAGCTTAACATGATCTTCACAATCGCCACATTTCCCATGATCACAGCTATGTCTAAAGGCCGAAATCCGTGTTTGTTGAGCTCACGAGCCATGTCTGGATCCATTTTCATGAGCTCGTGCACGAAAGTCAGCTGCCCCGATTTCGTTGCAACGTGCAGAATCGATTCAGAAAGGGATATTAGTTTGATATCAGCAAGAATTGATGGGTTTTCTTGGAAAGCCCTAGAAAGAACCTCCAGGTTTCCCTCACGAGCAGCTTCGAACAGCTTACTGTTATCCATTAATATTAAGTTTAGGCAGAAAATCAGTTGAAGAATGATTGGTGGTATTCAGAAGTGAAAAGGTTTGTTAGTTTGGTGAAAGGATTGATTCCAAAGTCAAGAGTTATATAGAGTGAAAATAATACTACTTGTTTGATTAATGATATCCAAGTAGATTTCATTTTGTGACAACAAAAATATTATATGATTATGTTTATCCATTTCAGGACGTTACTGTGATGAAATATTTATTCTCACACAAGAGCTTCTAGTTCAATATATTTTATCTGATAATTAGAGGACCATGATTGATTACTTCTTTTGCTTGCGTAATTCAAATTTATATTTTTATTAGAAAAAATATGCATTAGCTATTTTAAAATTGGGGATTTCCAAATTCGAGTCAACGTCAGCAATTTACATCTCCATGACGACAGAAATTGAAATCCAAATTTAAATAACATATGTTTCTTATCTTGCACTCCAACGATGTTGAAAATATAGTTTTTATTCGCAATTCGAGGGCCACCAAAACGTATAATTAAGAAAAATTAATAATCATTATTTGAAAATCTAATTCCAAATTAATAATGTTTAATGATCAATATAGAATTCCCAGAGTATAACTTTATAAATTAGATTGACTTTGATTGGCTAAGTCAATTGTCAATATCGAATCCAACTCAGCAGTATGGGGTGGTTGATTTTGATCTGACTAGTTTAGGTTAAAATAAATATAGACAAATGATAGTAGATATTGTCATTTGGGTTAATTTATCTTGCGGGTTGCCAACATTCGATGATCGGATGATCATTTGCATTGAAATAATTATCATCAATTTAAAAATTAATATATACATATACCTATCGTTATATATATAAACGGACATCAAATATTACACCAAGTATAATCTCTGCAAAAACTTCTGTGCACCAGTTGCATGAAATACTTTTATGTTTTAAATATAGTACATTTATGTACAAATATCTGTACCTTTTAAAATAAACATGCATAAAGGTATTACATTTATAACATAAAGGTGTGGTGTGTGCACCAGTTACACAGAAGTGTTACTCATCTCTACAAGACATCACCATTATAACCTGACTTGTCTCAAAAATGAAATTGTGAAACGTCTTACACAAAACTCACCCCCTTTAAGTTTAAAAAAAAAATCTCACTCTTTGTATAGTAGTAGTAATAGATATTGTTGACGTTGGATTTCGTAGATCACAAAATCCTGACCAAACACCAAAAATCTCGATCCGGCTCAAGTAAATCGAACCGAATTAAAGTATGGAAAATGGAATAAAATAAGAAAAACACTGTGCCCGGTGCTTACTCGGGCAAATTTGCTAGGCTCGTTCTGGTCGTCTGATTTTGGTTGGACTGAACGTTCTTTATATCATATTGAGAGATAAAAAGCTCTCTAATTACAATAATTTCGGAACCAGAATCCCCTCTTTCGTGGTTTTAAGGCCCTAGGCTAATTCTAAGATACAATCCTTGAACAACAAGAAATAAATCCCTTGTTTATAGGCTCTAAAATAGGAAGTAAATCGGATCAAATCTCGTCCAAATCGGATACGATTTGCTTAAGGATTTGTTTCCTTTTTTATAGACTCATTCACAAAAATAGGCCAAATCTGGCGTGTTCTTCGGGTCATTTCTGGTCGGATGAGCCTTTCTGAGAAAGATTGGTCGGCTCAGATTGGTCTGGGTCCGTCCACCTTTCTAGTCTGGTCGGTCAGGTCCGGATCGCGATCATGTTGGTCATTTCAGATCGGATCGGTACCCTGATGGTCTGGTCGTCTTGGGCCGATGGCACCCGGACCCCTCATCGAGAGAACTTCTGGTCATCCGGCCCTTGGCAGAGCGGTTCTTATTGACTCAAATCCGGTCTGATCGGCTCCAACCCGGGTCATTCTAGCGGGATATAACAGATATAATTAAAATAATAATCAATATATATATATATATATATATATATATATATATATATATATATCATTCCTCGAGTACGAAATGGTAAGAAGAAATGTTTGCATGACCAAAGGTTGAAGATTTCAAACCCTTTAAAAAAAAATTTACTAAGAAATCTTTGCGTAACAAAAGGTTGAACATTTCAAATATATACAAAATTTGAGTTTTTGTCAACACTTATAATTGTATTGGCTATTGAGTCAACACTTATTATTTTAATTTAATTCAATTAAATTTTTTGTTTATGGTGCTTTTCTGATTAATAATCATACATTTTCCACCTAAACAATATGAGTATGACTCTTGTGGAATTGTTTAATGAATCTAATTATGTAAGAGTGTGTCTCTTGTGTCCCCGGGACACGGATCCAATCCGTGTCCCCAGCCCAATCCGCAGGCTCCACATAATTTTTTTTTTCGCTCAGTTTTTTTTTATATATATAAAAAAAGGTATCACATGTATACCTTCAAGGTATTCATAAATTGCACTATATGTATTACATATGTCCTCTAGAGGTATTCGTAATTCATTCTATATGTATTACAGAATTGTATGCTCCAAAATATGTAATATATTTGAAATTTTTTTGAGGTATTACATAATTATTATATAGGTATTACACACATGCACTAAAGGTATTATAAATGTAATACCTATGAGTACCTCATGTGATACCTCAAATGAATATGTGTAATACCTATAAGTACCTCGTGTGATACCTTAAAGGAATATGTGTAATAAATATGAGTAACTCATGTGATACCTCAAATGAATATGTGTAATACCTATAACTAACTCATATGATACCTCTAAGAAATATCTGTAATACCTTTAAGTAACTCATGTGATACCTGTATTGTACTAATGAATGAAATCCAATAATAATGTTAATTTCTAAAATTGTAATTCCAAAATACTTATAAAATGTTCAATAGATATTATGTTATACATTATCAAAATATGAAATTTGAAATACATTAAAGTTAAATTACAAATACCTTTAATTATGTGTTTATATAAGTAATTACGAAATACCTTTAATATATTAGTGTAATACCTTAACGATTCATATGTAATATCTTTGATATAAACAATATTATCACCAAAGCAGCAGCCACCACAAACCACACTTCTTCAAAACTCAATCCAGAACAACAAATTTTCAAAAGTTTAATATAACAACTTGGTTGAGGCATTCTGTCAAACAGGTAACATGCAAAAAAATCATATCACTAATCTAACCCTCATCATCACTCCATCTCACTTTCTATACTACAATCATTTCTAATATGAAACAAAATACGAATTGAAAACAAAATTTCCCATAAGAAAAGCAATTCAGTAAAAAGTCTAACTCCCAATGTATTTGGAAAGAGTAACAAAGTACTGTTATGCCATTTCTACTGAACTGAGGCCAGGGAATTTCTTCAACTCCTTCTTGTCCATTTACTTTCAGATTTTAATTACAAAAGTCTATGATCCATTTCTTCTCCTAACTTGGAATCTAAATACTGATGAGAAGCAAAATGAGTAGCAGAAGTTTCATATGTTGCTTGAAGGAGTTTAAAGGCTTCATCTAGAGGTCGAAATGGAGGTCGGTGTTGGTGAAGAAGAGGAAGACGATTCTAGGGTTACGATCGGTGGCGGTGACGGGGCGGGGGACGGCAGCGTCGAGGGTGCTGCAGTGGCAGAGGGATTTTGTGAAGGATTGAGGAGTTGAGGGGATTTGTAGAACACGATTTGCAGAAGGTGAGGTGAGGGAAAAGAAGGGAGAAAAAAATATATATATATATACTAGGGTATTCGGGTCGGGGCGGGTTGGGGACATATAAGTTTTTGCCATTATGTAATAAGTCAATTTACAATCTATACTTGATAAAATAATTATTAACTTGTGAAGATGAATTTGAGTTGTAAGTATATTACTTTTATTTTTAAGAATTTATCTAGAATGTAATTTAAAACATAATATTTATGTACAAAAATTCATTTATCATGATTTTTTTTAATAATATTATCCATAATCACTGATATAAAATTATATAATTAAGCTTGAGTTCAACTTTGATTGCTGAAATATTTATGAAACATTCCTCTTTATACATGATAGCTCCTTACATCCTTAAAAAGGGTCATTTTGTCTCGAAAAAGTAATGATGCTTTAAAATTTCGATATTTTTTTTATTCGAAATTTCTATAATGACGTCTTTATTATATTAAAAAGTTATATAGAATGATTGATAAATGCACGAATGACAGTATCTTGGGAAAAAAAAGTTGTTCGGGTGTATAGATAATTATATCCTTTATATCAAAATTTTTATCGCATACTAAAACTACGTAGTTTTAATATTAAATAAAATTTATTTATTTGAAAATAAATATAATGTATTTTGGGATATGGTACAAACATAGTATATGAATATTTGGTACAAGAGATCTGATTTGATAATTATTTAATTTTTACTTTACTTACTCATGTCGTTGAGTTAGGGTTGACTTTGAATATTCTGCTTTACTTTTTATTCGTGGAATAAAGAAAATGAAATTTGAAAATTTGAATTAAGTTACACGTCTTGGTGATCATACTTAAATCTACATATTTAAAATAGTGTATTTCAAGATATTTTTCCTATTATCAATTAAATCCTTTGGAAGATTAAAAAAAGTATATTAATTATGTTTCTTAATTTGTTGAAGATTAACAGAATTGTTTTGATGGGATAGATCTAGCCTCATAGAGGAAGTACTAGTATACAAACTGTTCATATTATCTTCCAAACGAATTTAATTGATGATGTGATATGTAGTGAATTAGACAATATCATATTTATCGTTTTTAATAAAACTACTTACAATATAACGTGAAATACACATTACATGTACAATGGTTTTTTTTTTTCTAGTAATGATTTTAAGTATTAATGTACAGAAACCGATTAATAACGTGACCTAACGGCTAACACCATTAAATTTATCCTACATGATACGATGACATGCATTTTCGGTCCAGTTCACATACAACTACTCATATTAATTACAGAAAAAAAAAAATCTAAAAATTAATAACACTCGAATTTCAAATAACGAACTCTTAACTATGGTTGACCAACTTAAATATGCTCTGCCAAAAAATGAAAGACAAAGTCTTTTGACTATCTTCAACGTTCACACATCCATGCATTGACTAATCAACAAAACGACAACAAATGCAATACTAATAATAACTAACACGTTTAACGCAATCAAACACTCCAAAAGTCTCACAAAAACATGAACAGGAAACTGATGGAGGCTGCTAAGAAAGGAGACGTAGATGAACTGCGTAATCTGATCAACGACGATCCTTTCGTGTTGTCATCCATGGCTCTATCCAACGGTCAGAATCCGTTGCATATGGCTTGCATGGGAGGCCATGTTCGTTTCGTGAAGGAAGTGTTGAATCTAAGCCCGGAAATTGTTGAAGAACTGAATGAAGATGGTTTGAGCCCATTGCACATTGCTTCAGGCAGAGGAGATATTGAGATTGTGAAAGAGATTTTGAAAGTGGGAAGCCATGTTTGCTTCATCAAAGGAACAGAAGAGAGAATTGCTCTTCACTATGCTGTTGTTAAAGGGAGAATTGAAGTTATAAAAGAATTGCTTCAAGTTTGTGAAGATTCAATCACAAGAGTAAATGCTAGAGGACAATCTTGCTTTCATCTAGCTGTTAAAAATCACCAGTTTGAGTGTTTTAAGATCCTCTTAGAGCATGTTGTCTTGTTTGGGAAATGGGATGTTTTGAAGAAGAAGGACCAACAAGGAAACTCCATTTTGCACCTTGCATCCTTCACAAAGCAATATGAGGTGAGTGTGTGTGCATATATTTATGAACTAGTATTAATGAGGGGTGGTTTCATTTATAACCAATCATGTAGAATAAAAACTTCTTTTTTAGTCCCAACTTACAATTCTTTCTCTTTTTTAGTCAAATGACAGTTCCGTATCATATACACTAGTCCGTACCGTCAAAATTTAGATCGTAGCAACCTGTCTTGTATCAATAGAATTGAGTCATTATATTTACATCAGCATATACCATCCAAAACTCATGTCATACTATAAAAAACATTGGTCGTAACACCTCATTTCGTACCAATAAAATTAGGTTATTTCATTTAGTTTGTATTATTCAAACTTTTGTCGTACCAATCTATCTTGTACCGAAGATATAATTGACCAAAATGAATGAAAAATAAAAAAAATAAAGAAGGTAACATAAAAGAACTTTTCTCATGAAAGTTGGTTAAGAACGGAGGGTTATCACTATCTATTTAACTAATAGTTAATTTGATGTTGTCATTTGCTTGTGATTGAATTAATGTACAAAAACTTTATGATCATCATCAGGTTGTTGATTTGCTCTTAAACGAGAGCGTTGATTACAAGGACAAATTGGAGTTAAATTCCTTGAACAAAAAAGGCCAAACTCCACTAGATGTGTTATTATCAGAAGGTGGTGATTCTGAAATAGAAGAAATTTTCACTCTATCTGGAGCTACAAGATCAGGATCACAAACCATGTCAATCATCACACAAGATCCACCAAACAACGAACGAGAACAAGAACGAACAAGAGCTCGTCCCAAATCCGCCTCCCAAAAGTTGCAGGACTATTTCAAGTATGACAAAATCAAAGAGTCTCCAAGCAAAGCAAGAAACACATTACTCGTGATAGCCATACTAATCGCCACCGCCATGTACCAGGCGGTGCTCAGCCCACCTGGCGGAGTATGGCAGGACGACTACTGGCCCGACTCTGCTAAAAACAGCTCCTCAGAGAAACAGCCACTGCGCCACACAGCCGGAAAATCAGTGATGCAGACACACAACACAGTGTCGTATTGCCTGTTCTTGATATTCAACTCCATTGGCTTCTTCATGTCTATGCACATGATGAATTTTCTGACAGTTGGACTCCCTCTGCAGTTTGAGCTGAGAGTGGCACTTTTCGCACTCGTGGCAACTTATGATACATGCATGATAGCAATTTCACCAAATGGATTAATATATGTGTTGTTTATAGTGGTGTCCATTGTGATGCCATTAGTGATGCCCGTATTAACCAGGCTAGTTAGAGATTGTAATAAGGGACATGGCCAGATTTGCTAATTTATATCAATGATGATAAAGTGAAAAACAGAGGAATTTGTGAGCACCATTTTTTTTTTCTATTTCTAACATGTTGACAATCTTGCATGCTGATAAAATCAAAATTCAAGAATTATCATCAATCTGTGAAAGTAGTCATGTCAAGATCCTCTAATCCGTTGTATGCTTCACTCTCATACGAAATTTAAAAAAGCCACGTCATCACTAATTAAAATTTGTGGGAAAACCAGAGGTGAGGAAACCAAAACCAAACCGTACCGATTTAGGTACAAAAAGATGTACTTCAGTTCGTTCGATTTCTCTTATTTTAAGTACGATTTGATGAAATCGAAAGTAGTAAAAACGAATCAAACTGATATATAAGTAATTACTGAATCAATTGAATTTTTCTGTTCCGATTAGGTCGGGGGCAATCCACCGTTTTGTAGTGTGGAACACATGGACATGAAAAACCAGTCCAACTTGACCCACTAGGCCGAGCTAGGCGGGGTTGAGCCAGTCTAATAATAAATTATAAGAAAATATGCTTTCAACTTGCATTGAATTATTACAAGATTGAATTTTTATTTTTAATTCCATAGCAATTGACTATTGTGGAGAAAAGAGAGTGAATATTTAAAAAAAAGGAAATTAAAATTGCAAAATTTGAAATGTTACAAGACTTAATTACAAAAATATTGGTTAATATAAAATTGAAATGACCAAAAACCATTAATACGGGACTATTTCGTAATTTTCTTCAAAATGAATTAAACAAGGCATTGGCAATTTTACGTTTTGAGAGAGAGAGAGAGAGAAAGGAGAGAGAGCCCACGCGGCGACGCCTGCGCACGTTAACATCCGCCCTCCTCACCCCCCAGCGCACGTTAGCCTCCCCTCCCTAAGCGGTGGCCTCTCATCTTTCTAGATCCTCCAACTCAGCCCGCCTGCCGCCCCTTTAACAACCCTACCCCACCGCTTCTCCTCTCTCTTTCATTATGCCTCAACCACCCTCCACCACCCCCGCTCCTCCTCTATCCACCACCACATCTCTTATCCTGCGCACCCATGTCTACGATCTTATCCCCTTCGTCCCCTTCCGCTCACGACGACGACCCCATCCCCACCGCCACCCTCGCCCTCCCCTCCGTCGCCTCCGCCTCCCGCCGCCTTCCGCCGCCGTGCTGGTCCCCTGAGGAGACTGTCGCCCTAATCGAGGCCTACAAGAGCAAGTGGTACTCTCTCCGCCGCGGCAATCTCCGGGCCAACCATTGGCAGGAGGTCGCCGACGACGTCGCCGCCCGATGCCCCGCCAGGCCCCCCAAAACCGCCGTTCAGTGCCGCCACAAGATGGAGAAGCTCCGGAAGAGGTATCGCGCCGAGATCCAGCGCGCCTCCGCGCACGGCGGCGTCCGCCGATTCACCTCGTCGTGGGTCCACTTCCAGAACATGTACTCCATGGAGAAGGGGCCCAATCTCTCGCCGCCCTCCTCCGATGACGATGATGACGACGGTGATTACAAGAATGGCGTCAAACGCGTCAACGATTTGTATAGTTATAATCAGAAGGGTATTTACAGCGGCGGTCAATTGCCGGAGAGTAATGGGATCCGGATCAAGATCCCGGGTCGGGCGCCCCCCATGGCGAAGGTTTATTCGAAAATTGATGAAATTGGTGGTCCAATCCCAAATAACCCTAACCCTAGATTCCCAAATTCTACTGCAGGTTTCAATGGCGCTACTTCTAGTAAGGTTTTGAGAGAGGGGTTTCTGGGAAGGGGGGAATTGAGGAAGAGAGAGAGTGAGATGCCTAAGAAAAACAAGAGAGATGATGGTTTCAGTGAATTGGTAGCAGCAATTCATGCATTGGGAGAAGGGTTTATGAGAATGGAGAAGGTGAAGATGGATATGGTTCAGCAAGTTGAGGAGATGAGAATGGAGATGGAGTTGAAGAGAACTGAGATGATACTCGAGTCCGAACAGAGGATTGTCGATGCATTTGCTCAGGCAATATCTGAGAGAAGCTTAAAAAGGACTAAACGAAATTCAACTACGCCTGATTGAATGTCGATGATGATTAAGAGATGAAGTTGGGATGTAGAATTATGCGTATAGCCTCGTGTGTGTTATTTGGAACTGGGAAATCGTATTTTTTTGTTTCTCGAGTTGGGTTCTTTTGGACATGATCTGCTTCTTAACTTTAGCTTTTAGGGTTGGTTAGTTGTAGCTTGATCTTTGCATTTTGGTCGAATTGTTTTGAAAAGCTATGATCTATTGGAATGTGTAAATCAGAGGCTTCCTCATTGTTTAATCTACAAAATCTTGCTTGCACTTCATGTTTTCTGATGTTTCTTTCTTGTGCATTGATGATACAGCATTCTGTCATTAGTGTCCGGTTTGAATCTTGATCTTATTCGATCGTTGTTGAAAGTTGCAGGTCTAGAGATTCATGGCAATATATATCCACATATGAAGGTTAGTAAGAATTCAAATCTTAAACCAGGTTTGATGTTCTTGGAGGAATAGCTATGGTATTATGCAAGTTATTTGTGATCTGTGGTGCAACTTTATTCCCTCTTTCGAATTGTAAAATTATTCGAAGTTGGGAGGATCCATACTCCATTCTTGATCTGCTTGTTTTTTATGGTTCTTTTGATCTACTTATTAGTTATCACAAGTTGTTATTAGTTTCTTGGCCATTATGAAGGGTCATATTTTGACAAAGACATGGAGTGTGTTTTGGATACAATGATTAAAGACAACAATGGTACAGATTGAGTTGTATTGGGAAGAAGAAGACGACTTGTCATATGAATTTAAAACTTCAATAGATTAATCTTAAACAACATGTGCCAAAATAATGCAACAAGATCCTAAATCTATAGCTGTAACCAAGTTTAACCACATCCAGGCCTTCACAAGAATCAATAAGAAAAAAAAGAAACAAGTGAAAAAAACTCCAAAGAAACACAACTAAAGGTCAAAGAAACAAGTGAGGAGATAAACAACACACAAATTCATTTAAGCCATTCATTCTCTAACATGTCTTTTACTTGAAGTCACCATTTCCTTCATTCAAAGCATAGCACACTCACCAATCCTATGAACTCAGTCAAAGCTCAAAACTCATTCTAAATCTAGTGTCACAGAACTGGGAAAAAAAAACTAACAAAACCAACTAAGCACGAGAATCAAATGATCAAGTTTACTTACCTTACAAAATAGGTCAATTTTAACCTTTTTATTTTTTTTTATTTTTTATCTTCTCCTAATATTATAATTTTCTTTCTGATATTTAGCAAAAGTATAAAATAGACAAGGAGTTACTGATTTTCTTCAAAATGCATTTGAGATAGTTTTATATCTCAATTGATTTTAATCAAAATTAAATCATTAATATTTTAAATTTCTAAACAAATTTTTTGTTTCATAATTAAAATTCAATGCTTCATAAGATGTCTCATCACGGGTTGCCTCATATCTCAAATATTTATAAAATAATTACAGAAAAATTAAAACATTACAAATGAGATAAAAATTTATTTAACATTATTTTGTAATATTAAGAACTACACAATCTTTTTAACATTATTTTTAAAAAATTTAAAGGTGGTCCATAGCTTATACTTTTACATAAAGTTTAATATATTATATTTTAAGTTTGGGTCTCCTTCACCAAATTTCTTCTATCATGTTTATGGGTGTTTTCAATAGTATAAATATAGTTTGATATTTAAAAAAAAAAAACTATCAGTAGAGTGTAATCCAAATATATGGATTTAATCCGTTTAATCCATTGCTTTAAATCCGTTTATATCCATTTAGTAGAGAATCGGTAAAATCTTTTCATACATTAAATCATAAAAAATATGATGAAAACATTTAGTTATACACACGAACATAGAACAAATGCTAGAGAATGTATCATTTGTACTCAAAACAAAGTTAAAATTATAATATTATTATAAATACATTTTTTTACACTTAGGTAAAATTAACATGCAAAAAATAGTTATTTCAAACATAATTTTATATAAAATATAACTTTTGAGAATAAATGCCAAAAATAATATTAATATATCATTTACTAAATATTAGAAAAAACTATATGTATATAAACATATATATATATATATATATATATATATATATATATGTGTGTGTGTGTGTGTGTGTGAGAGAACATAATATGAAAATAAAATTTGCTCAACTCAAAAATAAAAACAAACCACATGAGATGTTTTATTACATCTCATGTTACATTTAATTTGTACGTGGCAAATATTAAATGCCATGAAATATAACATCAAATATAACAGAAAATTTGTAATATCAAATGTAGCAAAAGATTCATCCAAACAATAACATGAAATGTAACAGAAGATCCAAACACTGAAACAATGGTCTATCATATGAACGTAACAAAATATTCGACAACTAAACAATAATGCCAAATGTAACAAACAATTCGGACTAAAACAATGGTCTGTCATATGAATGTAAAGAAATCCAGGCTTTCATATAAACATAATTCTCTTGGCACATGTAAGTGTCAAGAGAGGAAAAACGTATAAACCCAAACAAAACATTTAAGAGAGAAACACATTTATTCCAACACTTAGCCAAAAAAAACCCAACAACAGCTTTCCTCAACAGCAAATGAGAAAATGTACTGAGCCCAAATCTAAGTTTAAAATACTTCTGTTCTAGAACAAATCTAGTAAAGCTGGAAATTCTCATCTCAATTTAGGAAAAAAGAATAAGAAATCAAACTAATCAGCACATCTTGGTTTGATTGATCTTGGGGAAATCAAACTCTCAACATAAAAGTCATTACCATAAATTGGCAAGCCGAGCTGTGTAGGATCATCTAATTCAACATCATAAGGCTCTAGTTTGTAGCGACGACAAGTAAAGCACATGTAATAAGGTAAAATCATCAACTTAGTCCAAGATTCTTCAACACCATATTCTTTCATTACCCATAGTTCCGTGTGGTGAGGTATGTACGGTTTATCAAACATTGTGGAAAGACATCCATCTACTAGTCCCAATACGAATGGATTATACTTAGTCATTCCATCAGGTGGCGCAATCCTTCCAACCCTCTCATTCCTCAAATCATATGATATAATTGTATGGTCATGAACCTGATGAACCTCATTATAACATGCGGGCCAATGCACAATACGATGGACAAGGGTCCCCATGAGGTCGCAATGGTTATAGTCTTTGTCGATTTTGTATGACGATTTCCAAATATCGGTGTCAATATATAACCTGATGAGGTGGATGTGAGAAGCAGTCCCTAAAACGAGCTTATACTCATCATTATCATACCCAAACCACCAGCTATATATGGTTTGTTGGGGTCTTTTTATAGGTATAAATTCAGCTTGATGCAAAGCTGGATTCCATAACAGAACACCACCTCCATGCTTGTTGTCCTGTCTAGGCCATAGACATACCAAACCATTACAGCTTCCATAGGATATTCCACAGCACATTGTCCCCATCCCGTCAACTTCTTCTCCTCCATACTGCTTATGATAATTGTTGATATGGATGGCCCTCAAACTCGACTCGACCTCTTCTCCATGTTGCTTAAGAAAAAGGTAGTTAGGTCTGTTGAGATGGATGGCCCTGAAACTAGACTTGTTGAGATGGAGACGAATGAAATCATCGTTGCAAATGAGGCTTGAAATGAGGTCGAGAAAGGTTTTGGAAACGGATTTTAATCGTATCAAGTCTTTCACACCAAGTCTTGATAGGATTTCCATCCAGATATCCAAACCCAAGTACTTCATCACAATAACAATAATCTGCACAACAATATCAATAATCACACTACATTAACAAAAATATATATTAATAACATTTAAACCTATCCAATATTTATCAAATACATCTAATTTCCACCAGGTTTTCAGATTCTGTTAAAGGATCTTTTAGATATATTCTATTATCCTATTCACTGATTTGTGAGTATTATGCTAGTTTTTGAATTTTATCACCATAAAATTATTTAACAAAATGTCCATCTTTAAAATTCCAAAAATCTTATTCATATAAAACTATAATTCCAGAATAAAGTTATTTCGTAGCAAAGAATTTGATAAAATCCAGCACGCACTAACAAGTAGCTACGCAAAACAGAATTTTTTTTTTTCGTTGAACAAATCAATCTATAGATCAGTTATTTCTAAAAGGAAAGCCTCGTGAGAAAAGTGTTAAAAATATTACCAAACCACATAAAAATTTCAGTTTGTACATAATTTTGTATGAAAAAACTCCATCACAATTCACAACATAAATATCATTACATGAAGCAATATTGAAAAAATGTAATCAAGTCGCTTTCAGAAAAATTATCTTGGAAAAATATGTCGGAGAATCTTACCTCAAATTCACAATAAAATTGGGCAGAAAGTAGAAGTGGCCAACGAAGATCTCCGACTTGTAAAGAAAAAGAAAAAAAGGGTTCTTATTTGTTTATGGAGAATAAAGGGATTTTTTTTTTTTTTTTTTTGTTACTGAAATAATTTGAAATGATCAGTTAAGCATGGGCCTGGCCCAAGCCCAATCTGTCATCTTTTTTACAAAATGGACGTGGTCGTATAGTCTAAAAACCTTTTCTTTTTTTTTTTTTCAAAATTTGAGGATTATGTTTTAACAAATTATGGATCACGTTTTCTATTGTAAATCGGTAGATTTAAAAATTATTTTGATGTTTTTTAAATATTTTCTAATCATTAATTCATAATGTAACTAAATATCCTTAATAATGCACATTATTTCTCGATGAGATATGTCCATCATTCTTTTGATAATTTTAATATTATATTGCATATGCAACACGTTTGTTATGAAACAAAACATCATGTACACTTTTTTTATGGTTAAATATAATCTCTGAGAATCAGGATTAGTTTATAAAAAATATCATATTATTTAAATTAAAAAATCTTTAAATGTATTTAAGTAGCGTAATTTGTTCCCTATTTATTCGATATTGATAGTTGTTTACATATTAGATTTTAGAGGATGAAATTATAAATAGCTAATTATAGAAAGAAACATTCATTTTTATCCAAAAGTTTGAAATTATTATTTTTTTAGTCAAGAAAATATTTTTTTTGGACCATTATATTTTTAATGAAATTAACCCCGAATCAACTCTTACCACCATATTTCATCTTGTACCAACCCGTACCATTATATTTACATATTCGTATCATTATTAATATAATTCGTAGCTTTATAGTACACATCTATACCATAACTAATGTATGTCGTAGCACCATATTACACCCCTGTATGTATTATTATTAGTGTATCTTGTACCATAATACACCCACGTACTATCATTAATGTAGTTTATACTATCATATTACAACACAAATGTTAGAGGGGTATAATTGGGCAAAAAATATATCTCTCGACTAAAAGAAGAAAAAAATTAATAATTTGATAAAAAAAAAAATATTTATAAATACAGATGGTTAAGAATGGTTCCCACTAGATTTTATCAATAATACCTCATATTATTTTTGTGCATATATATATTACAAATAAGAAACATTTTGTACGCTCATTATCAAACAATAAATATATTTTGCATTTCACGTATATATATTGGTATTCGATCAAAGCTTATAATGTTTCTATATACAAAAATCGAAATGAAATCTTCAATGTATGTTTTCTAGTTCAAAATGATATGAAATAACGCTCCAAAATGCCTACGAAAGTGCAAGTTATCATCCATCCATTTCCTTATTCAAGTTATGAGATCGATCAAGCAAAATGGTTCCAATCGACATTGAAGAGCAAAATGATCAAAATTAACCCAGTTTATAATTAGTTACAAATTCGTCCTTGTCAAGTTTGGGAAGTAAATGAAACCCAAGATTGATTAGATTGAGATCGAGCTGATAAAATGATTAAAATTGATCCATCACTAGAATGATTAAAATGATTTGATAAATCGACGGGTTTTGTATTGCCATGTTTATAACTATGGATTATATATATGAATACTGAATATCATACATTGATTATACATAGTTTGAATGACATACTTTGTCATGAAGACATTATAGGGAACTTCATAATTTTGCTGATGAATATTACTTAAAATTTATCAAAATATTCCTCAAACAAATTTGTTTTAAAATGAAAGTAGCTGTAACAGTTCAACGAGTGATTTAGCTAAGGAATGATTTAATACTTAATTAAGATCGGAGCGAGTTAAATATAGGATCTTGATTGATTAATATCTAGATATATCTAATAAAGGGTGTGTAAAATTATAACTATGTAGAAAAACTAAATTAGTACGATGAGAAATACAAAATGTTTAGTAGCACTCTTAGAATGAAGTTAAGTACCAACTTAACAAAAAAAATTTACATTTCGGTATAATATAGGATCGATTATAATGTAAATTTTATATGACAATTAATCTTTTATAAAAAGGTTTACGAAATACCTTTCGAAGCTTGCTTTAACCTGTACGTAGTTTCAAGAATTCTAGGAGTTTTAGAACTTCTTTTCTTGCTCTCCAAGTCTCCTATTCCATATAGGAAAATCATCTAGATAAAATCATATCAAACATATTTATCTCATAAATATTTTTTAACTGATATATTTATCCAGATAGTCCAACAAACTTGATTATACGCAATATATATTATACTCTTTATAATATATTAAATTCAACATACTTAATCATACTATTTATAATATATTAAGTTCAACAAACTTAATTATACTTAATTATGCTGCAGTATATATTATACTCTTTATAATATATTAAGTTCAATTTAGAGCCACCGAAGGAACCTAATCGGACCTGATTAAATTAAGCTTCAATAAATTAATTCTAACTTAATCATTTCTTCATTAGTCAAAATAAAATATTAATCTCGTTCAAGTCCAGTTTAAGTACGAAATTGCACTCTTAATTAAATTGGATTTATTGAATTAATAAATCAATAAATTATATCCTATGATTGATCAAGCAAACAACTTATACTACAAAAGATCATAAAATCTCCATTGGAACTATAAAACACAATTAGTTTTCAACGTCAAATTATATCATCTAAATCTAATCATGTCTATTATATCCATCAAATGTGCAATTCACCAACACCCTGAAACTAGACAACAACACAAGAATAACATATATAGTAAAATTACTAATAACTAATATGAACTATTAACCACACCATTTAGTTCCCTCACATAATATCATGGTACTTCATACATGCATATAAGTAAATCAGATTTTAGCAAGTGAAGATATTTCAATTAATCAAACTGACATATGATGAAATCATTCATACTTAGAATCAAGAAGATCATAAAATATATGCAAAACTGAGAGATTAATTTTACCAAATGATAAATTAGTAGTCTTGAAACCAAGAGGATATGTGGCCCATAGGACTGAGCCAAAATCCAAGTTTAAAATACTGCATTAAAAGTTCACATCTAGTAAAGCTAGAAATTCTCATCTCAATTCAGGAAAAAAGAAAAAGATATATGTAAGTAATCACTCCCATAAGCAACATTTAAACCTATCTAATCATCATCAAATATATCTAATTTCCACCAGGTCTTGAGATTCTGTTAAAGGATCTTTTCAAATATATTCTATTATGTCATTCACTGATTCATGAGTATTGTGTTAGTTTTTAAATTTCATCACCATAAAATTATTTTTAAAGGTTAACAAAATGTCCATCTTTAAAATTCCAAAAATCTTATTCATATAAGAATATAATTACAGAATAAATTCATTCAATAGCAAAAATTTGAAAAAATCAAGCACTCATTACCAACTAACAACGCAAAACAGAATTTTTTTTTTTTCCCTGAACAAATCGATCTAATTTTTTATGAAAAAACTCCATCACAATTACATGAATATCATTACATAAAGCAATATTAAAAAAATGTAATGAAGTCGCTTTCAAATTTGTTGGAGAATCTGAGTTTGCAGATGTGTAGTAAAATTAACAAATTTGAGTATAATAATACTTACCCCAAATTCAACGAAGATCTCCGACCTGTAGAGGAAAAAAAAAAAAAAAAAGGTTCTTATCTGTTTATGGAGAAGAATTTTTTTTTTTTTTTCTTCTTTTATAACATAATTCCTATGAGTTAGCTTGCACTGCACTCTTGTTAAGCATGGCTTGGGCCAAGCCCAATCTTCACCAACTAATTATAATATATATACCGGCAATTCACCCGTACGATGCACGGTTTATTATTTATTGTGTTAATATTTATAAATTGTAATAATATAATGAAATTGTATAAATTAATAGGTTATTCATAACATATTTTATTATTTAAATTTTGAAACATATACCATATACAAATGATTTTTCATATTACTCATATGTGTTGCATGAAGTGTCATATAATTTTAATTGTTAATTTTATTTTTAAACATTTTTATTTTATTTGTTGATTTTATATTTTCGTCAAATTAAAATTATTATATACAATAATATTTCCTTCAATCATAATAATTAATATTTCCTTTTATATTTTTTATTTATACATTCCACTCTTATACTTCGATTATCATATATAGTTTTCTTACGTCATGTTTTCATTTCTCTCTTACAAAATTATTTGTTCAATTTGTATTTAGTGAACAAAGACAATTTAGTGAGATTTCCTTAAATGAAGATATGAGACAATAACATTTCAAAGAACTTCTTTAACTTTGAATGTTTAGCAAATCTTGTATATAAATTTGAGAAATCATTATATTTATGATTTTTTATTATTCTTTTTTTCTTCAAACAATAAGATCTAGAAGAATTTTTCTACCTTTGAATGTTTAGCAAATCTTGTATTCTTTTTTTTTTTTTTAAAGTTTTATATAGATTTGAAAAATAAATATATTTATGGTTTTTTTTTCCCTTCATTCTTTGTATATCTTTTTTTTTTTTTTTTTTCATTCTCTATACATCTATCTTTTGTTGAGAAATCACTATTTTTTCTCCATTTTTTAGTTTTACATAGATTTGAGAAATCAATGTATTCGGTTCTCTTCATTTCTCAACTTTATATAGATTATAGAATAGCTTGTAGGGTAAGATTGATCTTTTTTTTTTTTTTAATTATTATTAAAGAATAACTTATCAAGTAAAATTTACTTTTTTTTATTGACATGACATTTTTAGGCGGAAACGTGATATTCTTATAATTTTTACCAACTTTCTTACTTATATATATATATATATATATATATATATATAATTAAAAAATCACATTAAAAACTTTTCACAAAAAAAAAAGAAAAGAAATTTCTCACAACAATATTAAATAATAATTAAATTCAATCATATTTGTAACTCATCATATACAATATGGAAAAACAAATTAAATGATACATATATAAATATGTATATAGTTACTTCCTTAAAATCAACATAATTCGATTTTTTAGTTCAGTACGGTTTGATTTGACAAAAAAAAAAAATCAACGCGGTTTGATTCGTATAAAGCCAATAACTATAAAGCCAATCACTCAATAATTCTTTATGGGTTCAGAGGTGTTTTGGTACAGATTTATCTTGATTCGGTTATCTTCGAAATCCTTGCTCAAAGTCTGTTTACTTACAAAATAGGATCAATTTTTACATTTTTTTTTATCTTCTCCTAATTTTATAATCTTCTTTATGATATTTAGCAAAAATATAAAACAAAAGCAGAGTTAGTGCTTTTCTTAATTCGAAACAATGATGAGTAAGCTAGAAAAATGCATTCAGTTCTTCAAGACAACAATGTTCTTAATAAATACCTCAATTATTTGTTAATAATTATAATGAATCTTAACTTAGGTCTCAATTTAAACACAAAATCAAATATAAACAGATGACAAATTTTACAATTGTACCTCAAATTCATGTATGCAAGAGAGCGTAGGGTATGAGAGAGAAATAATATTTCAAATATTTGCAACGAAGTACGACTCATCATCGCTAGCTAAAGTTAGCCGTAAATAGTCATATTTCGTTGCCAAGTGCTACTAAACTGCAAATTCATGGCAACAAAAGTTATATAATTCGCCGAAAACATAATGAGACATTTGTCGCTAAAATATATTGTTATTTTAACTTTAAAAAAAAAAAACCCAATTTGTGCTTTAAAAAAAGCGACGAAAGTAAAATTTTGTCGCAAACATAGTAAGGAAATTTAAAAATTTGTCACTAGAATCTATTAATATTTTGACAACAAAAAAACAAAATTCGCGGCAAATATAGGTAAGGAAATTGAAAATTTTGTTGGTTAAATCAAGGATGAAAATATCGTTTGTGGATATATCATAAATTTTGATATTGCGACATAGATATTGTGGATAATGTAGTTTTTCTTGGGTATCATTAAATATATATTACGAAATATCCCAAAATATTGATATCGCTTTCGTTTCAATCGTAGTACAAAATTGGATGAAAATTAGGAATATCATCGATATATCGCACAATATCACATTTATACAAAAAATCACAATTTTTTTAAAGTTATAGTTTTACGTATCTAAATTTGTTTTTCTTATTTTTTGTTTGTAGTGATATTTTTGGGTAAAATATTTTGGTGGTGGATTATTCGAGTTCTAGCGATGAAAATCTTATATTTTGTTGCTAAAACATATAATTATTTTATAATTTTTAAAAAATATTTGAATTGACATGAAACATTATATATCATTGCAAAGTTTAGCAATGAAATTTACATATTTCATTAAATTTCATTGCTAAAAGTGATTATTATTTTATTGTTTTAAAAATTAATAGTTTAGCGATATAATATATTGTTTTATTGCAGAAGTTAACGATGCAAGTTCATCTTTGGCCGCAAATATAAATTTTAGCCACGAAAATCCAATTTGTTGCTAAAATTTCCTTAAAATTAATATATATTATAAATTTATTTTTAATTTGTATAAATAGAAAAAAATATATAAAACCTAAAATAATGGCGAGGGATTTAAAATATTTGTGAAACCTATTATATATATATATATATATATATATATATATATATATATATATATAATTGAATAGTTTTTGTATAAACCATGGAAATTATTTGAGAAATTTTGATTTTGAATTTTTTTATCATATAATCAAAAAAGAAAATTTGTGAATCTTTCTAAATTTAATGTTTAAAATTTTATTAAAAAAATAAAAATATTAAAAAAACTAAGAAATGGTGGGAATAAAAATAGCTATCTCAAACACAACTTTTGAGAATAAATGAAAAAAATAATATTAATAAATCATTTACCGAAAAATATTAGAAAAGATAATATGTGTGTGTGAGGACATAATAAGGAAAAAAAATTCTCACACAAGTTACATCTAATTAGCAAACGATTATACACTAAATATCATGAAAATGTAACATCAAATATAACTAGCATGGACAAAATTGAATGTGGTGTGTACAAGATTTGGCTATGCAGGCTTTCATGAACATAATTCTCTTGGTACATATTAGTGTTAAAAGATAACAAAACACTTTTAAGAGAGAAAACACACTTTTAACTGATCTTCCAACACTTGGCCAAAAACCCAGAAGCTCTCCTTAGCAGCATGCATAACATCAGCATATCCAACACACCACATATCTAGTAAAGCTAGAAATTCTCATCTCAATTTAGGTATAAGAAATCGAACTAATGTAAAAATTACAGAAAAAAAAAAAAAAACACTATTCAACACATCTTGGTTTGATTGATCTTGGGGAAATCAAACTCTCAACATAAAAGTCTTTAACATAAATTGGAGAATTGAGCTGTGCAGGATCATCTAATTCAACAACATAAGGCTTTCAAGTAGACCACATGTTCAAAGGTAAAATCATCAACTTTGTCCAAGATTCTTCAACTCCATATTCTTTCATTACCCATAGTTGAATGTTATGAAGTTTTTCAAACATTGTAGAAAGACATCCATCTACTTGTCCCAGTACGAATGCAGAAAACTTAGTCATTCCATCAGGTGTCGCAATCCTTCCAACCGTTTCATTCCTCATATCATATGATATAATTGTATGCTTATTATCCTCCCTATAATATCCAGACCAATATACAATACGATGGACAAGGGTCCCTATGATTTCACAATGACTACAATTTTTGTCGATTCTGAGTGATGATTTCCAAGAATCGGTGTCAATGTATAACCTGATGAGGTTCCTAAAATGAGCTTATACTCATCATTATCATACCCAAACCAACAGCTATAGATTGTCTCTACGCAAAGCTGGATTCCACAACAAAACACCACCTCCATACTTGTTGTGTTTAGGCCATAGACATACCAAATCATTACAGCTTCCATAGGACATTGTCTCGATCTCATCTACTTTTTTTCCCCCATTCTCCTCAAGACAATCAAGGTAGATTTGTCTGTCGATCTCAAACTCGACTCTGTTTCTCCATGCTGCTTAAGACGATGGAAGGTATGTCTGTTGAGATGGATAGCCCTAAAACTCGACTTGTTCAGATGGAGAAGAATGAAATGATGGACAGGAAATGAGGTCAAGAAAGGTTTTGGAAACAGATTTTAATCGTATCAGGTCTTTCACACCAACTCTTGATAGGATTTCCATCAAGATATCCAAACCCAAGTACTCCATCACAATTTCAACAAACTGCACAACAATATCAATAATCACACTAAATTAACATAAACATATATTAATTTAAACATTAAAGCTTATCTAATCTGAATTTACATATAATGCAATCCTAAAATACACGAAAAGGCACAGAGAAATTATAACAGCCCGAGTTTTGAACATCAAACAAATGACTGACAACTTCGAGCAAAATCAAAAGTAATAAAAAATTTCAGATCTAGAAAACCATGATTGATCAACAACAAGTTAACAATCAATACCCAAAACAAAACCATCATAAAACCACTATACCATTTAAAGATATTTATGAATTCTGGATTTTAGAGCAGATTTATACATGTGATTGCGATGCCAATGTATTTGGTGTTCGAAGTAGCTGGGTTTGATTTGTAGATCTTGAGTGATGAGAGGATCTACTGAGCCAAAATCTAAGTTTAAAATACTGCACCATGTTTGCTAGCTACAAGTTTATCAGTTGACTTGTATGCATCTTTTTTCATTCTCTTTTTATCAAGATTAAGATATTTTCTGGAACACATCTTGTAAAGCTAGAAATTCTCATCTCAATTTAGGAAAAAAGAAAAAAAAATCAAACTAATGTCGAAATTACGATTAAAAAAAAAACTAATCAGCATATCTTGGTTTGATTGATCTTGGGGAAATCAAACTCTCAACAAGAAAGTATCTAGGATCATAAATTGGATAGGTGAGCTGTGCAAGATCATGAGTCATTAACTTTGTCCAGGATTCATGAACACCATATTCTTTCATTACCCATACTTCTGTGTTGTAATATATTGAAAGACATCCATCTACTTGTCCGAGTACGACTGGAACTGGAACCCAAAGATCATTCACTCCATCAGGTGTCACAATCCAACCAACTGTCCCACTGCTCAAATCGTATGACATAATTGTAATCTTTCTATCCCTATTATATGCTGGCCAATGCACGGTACGATGGACAAGGGTCCCGTGGACTTCACAAGGAAAATAGTTTTCGTCGATCTTGAGTGATGATTTCCAAGAATCGGTGTCAATGTATAACCTGATGAGGTGGATGTGAGAAGCAGTCCCTAAAACGAGCTTATACTCATCATTATCATACCCAAACCAACATAACCTAGAGGTTCCGATGGACTTTAATGGGGGTCTTTTTATAGGTACATATTCTGCTTCATGCAAAGCTGGATTCCACAACAAAACACCACCTCCATACTTGTTGTTGTTGTGTAGAGTCAATAGACATACCAAACCATTACAGCTTCCATAGGATATGGTTTCGAATATCCCGTCTGCTTCTCCTCTCTTCTGCTCAAGACAATCGACGTAGGTATTCCAGTTCATATGGATGGCCCTCAAACTCGACTCTGCTTCTCCATGCTGTTTAAGACAGAGGTAGGTATATCCGTCGAGATGGATGACCCTTGAACTCGACTTGTTCATATGGAGACGAATGAAATCATCGTTGGAAATGAAGCTGCAAATGAGGTCAAGAAAGGATTTGGAAACGGATTTTAATCGTATCAGCTCTTTCACACCAAATCCTGATAGGATTTCCATCCAGATATCCAAATCCAAGTTCTTCATCACAATAACAAGAATCTGCACAACAATATCAATAATCACACTAAATTAACATAAATATCAAAAATTTCAGTTTGTACATAATTTTTGTATGAAAAAAAAAAAAGGGTTCTTTTATCTGGTTATGGAGAAGAAAGGGATTTCTTTTTTTTGTTAGTGAAAGAATTATTTTATAGCATATTTTAAAATGAGTTAGGGTTTGATAAGTTGATAATGTAACTAATTTTCCTAAAAAATAGTCTATAAACGATTTTTTTTTTTTTTTTTCGCAATTTGAGGAATATGTTTCAACAAATTATGGATCACATATTCACATTTTGTATTGTGAATCGGTAGATTTAAGAATTATTTTGATGTTTTTAAAATATTTTCTAACCAATAATTCATAATTTAACTAATTAAATTTCCTTAATAATTGGCAATTGCACAATATTTCTCGATGGCATATGCACACCATCTTTTGATAATTTTAATATTATATTGAGTGAAACATGTTGGTAGCCTAATATGTTCCCGATTTCTTCCATATTGATCGGGATTTACATATATTTTATCAATAATATGAATGTGAATATTATATTTGCATTGAAAATATTCTGAATATATCGTACAATATATACTGAAGATTGTCTAATCTATATAAGGAACAAGTCAACTAAATTATATACAATCCCTTGATTGAAGGCGCAAATATGAATACAATCAAAGACTAAATCTTTGATTTATTTTATGCTATTAAATAATATCTCTTATTATTGTTGTCTATTTATATATTACAAATAAGAAACATTTTGTTTGCTCATTATCAAACCACAAAATATATTTTGCATTTCACGTATATAATTGTATTTGATCAAAGCTTATAATGTTTCTATTATTCTATGTACAGAAATCGAAATGAAATCATATATAATTGTATTTGATCAAAACTTATAATGTTTCTAGTATTCTATGTACAGAAATCGAAATGAAACCTTCGATCATGAATGTAATTTTAAGGATGAAGAGGTTCTTTTAATGATTCAAAATCTTATTTGCATATATACAATTAGAGGAATGATCAGACACGCACCTGAAGAATGCGCACCGTGCGCACTTCTTTAAGATTTTTTTTAAAATTTTTAATATCTCATATTATTTCTTTTCTCACGCTACCATTCCATGAAATTTTTATCTTATAGACCTAACCCATCATCAACATATACATATCAGCATAGAACTTCTTCCCTGTTCTCATAATCAATGTATTTTTTAATATTTTATATTATTATGCACATTTATGTTATTATAGACATAATTTTCTAAATGATCTTCTTCCCAATTCTCATAATCAATGTACTTTTTAATATTTTATATTTTTATACACATTTATATTATTATAGACATAATTTTCTAAATGATCTTCTTCCCAATTCTCATAATCAATGTACTTTTTAATATTTTATATTATTATACACATTTATATTATTATAGACATAATTTTTTAAATTATAATCAATGTAATTTTTAATATTTTATATTATTATACACACAATTTTTTCTCTCTCTACTACCACTTCTCAATTCACATCCCAAAGAAAACAAGAAAAATATCCAACTAATCAATTAAAGGAAACAATGAATAATATTCAAGTAATCAATCCTCAAAAAATTCTAAATTATAATCAATGAAATTTTTTATATTTTATATTATTATACACATAATTTTCTAAATCATAATCTATGTAATTTTTAATATTTTATATTATTATACATATAATTTTTTTTCAACCTACCACTTCATATACGGAATTCTAATCTCACACATAGACATAACTCCTCATCAATATTCTTCACATATTTTCTTGTATAAATCATCAAAGGAAAAAATAATTTCAAAAAACAAGAGTTTGTTGTGGTTGTGACATTAATGGACACATACTTTCTTGTATAAATTATCAAAGAAAAAAACAATTTCAAAAAGTAAGAGTTTGTAGTTGTTGTGGCATTAGTGCATACTTTCTTATATAAATCATCAAAGGAAAAAAACAATTTCAAAAGCAAGAGTTTGTCGTGGTTGTATCATTGGGATGGTATAATATTTTCTTATATTTTCTGAAAGTTTTTACATTTAAAAAATTATGGTACTGATTTGTTTTAATTTTTTTCACATGTGTAGATCCATTATATTTGAAGACACAAAATACAAGTAAATAAAGAGACCTGTGGATTTTGAGGATTAATTGAAGACTTCTTGAAAATTGAGTTGAAAAATATGATTTATTGATTTTTGAGGATTTTTTGAGTTTGATTGAGTTTGAGGATATGATTTGTCGATTTTAAGGATTTGTTGAGAATTTATTCTCTTTATTACTTAATTCATATTTCAATTTTTATTATTCATTGAGGATTTCATTCAATTTTTATTATTCATAATTAAATATTTTTATTCTTTTCTTTAATATATTTTTCATTCTTTTCTTTAATTGTGGGTTACAATAGGATTGATTTTGAGGATGTATTGAGGATTGATTGAGAATTTATCATATTTGTTAACCAATTCATATTTTATAATTTTTAACAAATGACTTTTATTGATAACCAATTTTTTAGCATCTGTGAGATGAGAATTGGAAAGAATTGATATGTGGAATGCAAATTGTATATGTTGATGATTTTGATGATAACCAAATTTTTAGCATCTGTGAGATGAGAATTGGGAAGAAAATCTATGTTGATATGTGGAATGCAAATTGTATATGTTGATGATGAGTTAAGTGAGATGAGAATTTCATATATAATGTGGTAGCGTGAGAAAAAAAAAAGAAATATTCAAAATTTTAAAAAAATCTTAAAGAAGTGCACACGGTGCGCATTCTTTAGGTGCGTGCCTGATCATTCCTATATACAATTATATATATATATATATTAAACTTCCTTTAGAAAACACAGTTTAAAGGTTCCATGCATCAGAAAACACATCTTGACAAATGTGGAGAGCACATAAAAAAATGGTTCATATAGGTAAGTAATGGTACATAATAATCATTTGAGTTCTTATTTTTTATTCGAGTAATCTAGCAAATGGCACATAATCTTTATATTATATGTTTATTTATACATGTATTATCATATATATAGGTTCAAGATTGATTTAAGTGTTTATCGAGTGTACCAATAATGCACTCTTTTATCGATGGAATAAGTAACGTGTTGAATTAATGGAATAGGGTTACGCTATACATCTCATCAAATACAAAGCACACCCCATTTATAAAAATTATCAAAGGCATACAAATACATTTTTTGAGGGGTATGTAGTATTTTTGGAGTGTGGGGCTATCCCGCACACATAATTATATTATTGTATTGAGGTTATTTTATTAGTTTTATTTATTAAAGTTTGGAAATAAAACAAGTTTTGTATTATATATATATATATATATATATATATATATATAAATATCCATATAAAATTTTGATTTTTTGAAAATAATTTTTTATTTATGATCATAACTCTCCTTTAGAGTTCAAGTATGACTTTTTTTTAAAAAAAATATTTTTTTAGAAAGATAAAATTAATTAGTAGGACAAGAGTAACAAATATTGAAAAGGTCATCCACAAAGTATTGGCATTACGTGAAACAAGATTCATTGTAAAAAGAGGATTTAACAAAAAGATACAAGATTCACTATAAAAAGAGGATTTAACGAAAAGATTCTTTTACAATAAGAAATAACATTGTCAAATTCAAAGTGATCCGGATAATTAGAAGATTTTATTGCATCAAAAACCAGTTTAGATCTACCTCGAAAGCAACCTTATTCCAACCGAAATTCTTAATCCAAGACAATGTCTCATGGAGACCCAAAGCCCTCTTCAACCCGTAACTTACTAGGGATATAGCTTGAACGACGAGCGATAAACTTTCCTTGATCATCATGAATAACCATACCAAAACCCGTTTCATTAGTATTGTTTTTTAAAACATCATTTTTAGTTCTGAAATTTGTCGTGGATTCAGAAATAATTTCAAAGTTCGTTACATCCTACAAGCTGGTACACCTATGACTCTGTGAGTTGATTTTTCTTCATTCTGAATTATTGAATAATTATTATTGGTGAGTATATAAAAGAGTGACCAAAAGACACATGTCAATCATACACCATTCTCACATTAAATGTAGCTAATTAATTACTTTAAATTTTATGTTACTAACAAACATAATTAAATAAAATAAAAATGTTAATTTAATTTATTTAAATAACATATATTAAACTTTAATACTATATAAGTTATTTACATATTTGAAATTTGTTAATTTACATAATATAAAAGTTTAGAGAAAAAATATAGATAAATGAAAAAGAAAAAAAAACTAAAATAAAGGTGAATTGATGGAAATTGAATAATTTTTTTTGAATATGTGTTTTAAAATAAATTATAAAATTTATTTGTAAAATTTTGACTTTCATTTTTTATCATCTAATTGAAAATAAAAATTGAGGGTTGTTAGAGACATTAAAAATAAAAGGCAAACCAAAAATATGGTGGTGTATTGAATAATGTAATAGACTAACAATATATATTATTTTCAAAATAATAAATTAAAAATTATTTATGATCATCTTTAAATGCAACTCATATTTCGACAATTAAATAATTATTTAATCATAATATGTTATATTTAATGTTAAATTAGACGATACATATTGCACAAATCATAAATTTAATTTTAATGTATAAATAATATTTAAAATTTTCAAATTTTACCAAATTTAATCTAATTTTTTTATAAAATCTCGTGTATTACACGGGCACTATACTAGTTAATACTATATAAAGTTCCGTCTCACTTAAGATTTTATGTGAGACGGTTATATATATATAAATTTATGCGAATTCAAAAAATATGATTCTCATATTCATATTTTTTTATAATTTCATCCTAAACATTTCCAAAAATATATCATAATGCCACGATTAATTAAGAATACAAATCCTCTCTCTCTCTCTCTCTCACTTGCAGTCAAACTATGAATCAACCTCCTCAAAAGTTGCAGAATTAGAATTTGAAGAAGAGAACACCAACATCGGTCTACTACACTGTGGGGGAAGAAGAGAAGAATTTCACTAAGATCGAAAAAACCAAGAATTTAGTTTTACAAGAAAATCCCAAATTTTAGGGTTTTATGCTCAAGAACCCTAGAACTCAATCTCTTACTAAACTCTCAAATCTAAAAGTAAAGTATTAACTTTAATCTAATATGTTTTTTATAGAACCTAACCCCTCAACTAATTGGCTGAGATCTCAACTGAAACAAGCTGAATTTTGGAGTTGAAAAACAGATTTCCTAATCTGCAAACTAGCCGTTAGAGTCATAACTACCGGTTCATGGTAGTTATGGCTGAACTTCTGTGCCCAGGTTCGGATCCAAAAAACCCGGTTCCAGATAATCTGAAACCGGTTCCATATTTCACGCAATTTTATGATTTAACCCCTTTCCAAGTCTCCACCTTAACTCTGAAAATGACTATCAACCAGCAAAACAAAATTTTTAAAAGAAACAAATACAATTTTGCAAAAGATAACATGATCCGTAATTACCAGCTGCCCACATTCACTAACCCCATGCAAGAATTTCAAACTAGGAAGCACTTGAATTAGTTAACATCCACATATTTTGATGAAAGACTTGATGCTTTATGATATATATTCAACAAAAATATAAAATAAACAGGGAGTTACTGATTTTCAAAATATATTTGAGATAGTTATGTATATATTAATTCATTTTACTTTATTATTAAGTCAAAATTAATGTCATCAATAATATAATATATTTTGATATTCAAAAAAAAAAAAACCCCTACCAGTAGTGTTTAATCCAAATTTATTATTTAATCCATTGGTTTATATCCGTTTTGGATATGAACAGTAGATCTGAAAATGTAATAGAAAAATCTTTTAAATCCTTTTATTCATAAAAAAAATATGATGAACTCATATACGTTGTACAAAGGAACATACAACAAATGCTAGAGGATGTGTTATTCAAACTCAAACAAAATTTAAATTATAATTTGGATTAATTTCAATTTTTATCATGTATGTAAGACCTTTTCCATTTTTGGACAACCAAATATACGTTTTCCAATTTTAGTCCTATATATTTTAATTTTTTCTTATTTTGGTCCTATATGTTTCAATTTTTTTCAATTTTAGTCAAGTTTTCCAATTGTGATCCACTATTTTTCAAAAAAAAAAAAAATTCCAATTTTAATTCAATTTTGATAGGATGGCCGCCGGAAAATCTCACGTGATATCGATGATTTTGGGAATTTCGACCAAAATTTGATTGAAATTGAAAAAAAAATTGAAACATATAGAACCAAAATTGAAAAAATGGACTGAAATTGGAAAAATTTGAAATATACTAAACCAAAATTGAAATACGTGTATTTGATTGTCAAAAAATGGAAATAATCACACATAAAACCAAAATTGAAATTAACCCTTATAATTATATAATACATCCTTTTACAATTAGGTAAAATAACATTAGAAAACAAATAGTTGTTTTAAACACACTTTTGGTAATAAATGCCAAAAAAATAGTATTAATATATCATTTACCAAAAATATTTGAAAAAATTATATGTTTATATATAGGCTAAGCATGATAGGGAAAGATTTAAGGAGTAAATCACGAAAGAGAAGTTTGGGGAAGCCAAAATCTAATCTGGATAATTGCAGTTCTGGACGATAAAGACTGCAAAGAAGTGGTGGAGCTCCAATGGTAGAGAATGGTGGATGACATGGCCAAGAAGGGGAAGTTGAGGGAGAAAATTGAAAAGTAGAAGAAATTGAGTTATTTGAAGGATAAGAAATGAGAAAATGAGAAGATGGAAGAAGAAGGGAGAGAAATGGAGGATAACATGAAAGCATGTTATATTCATGATGTGGCCAAATAGCTTATGTGGTTGTCACATGTATAACATGTCATTTGATTTTGACTTAAATCCTAATTTGATCAAAATAACAACTAATTCTTTAAATTATGGATAAATTGACAAAAATAAAAGGATTGGCCAAAATAGCAAAAATGTGAAAAGTTTTGGATTTTTTTGACTACAAACATGTGTGAGGACATAATATAAATTAAAATTTTCTCACCAGAAAAGCTAAAACAAGTCACATGAGATCTTTTATTAAACATCATGTTATATTTAATTGACATGTAACATGTAGTAAATGCCATAAAAATATAACAACAAATAGAATTGCATGTATATACATGATTGGTATGATGGAATGAAATTAGGTGGGAATGGAATGAACTTAAGAATGGAATGATGGTGGGAAATGAATGGTATAAAAGTACTTATTCCTATGATTGGTATCACAAAAGAATAGGAAATGAATGAAATAATTATTATCATTATATTTTATAATTAATTACTACAAATAAAATCCATAAATTTGAAATCAATCTTTATTTGACCAAATTACCTTCCACTATGATCTTATTTTAAAATTATTGTTCCATATATTACTCAAATTTCATTATTTAGTATATTTAAATTTAAAAACAAATCTTTTTGCGGAAAATTAATCATTGCACTAATATTAAGGTACATTATATTTAAATATTTTAATTTTATTATTAATTTACTAATTTTGTATTATTTTTCTTAAAATAGTTAAATTATTTTATATTTATCATAATTTTTATTAATTATTTATATGCTTTTATATTATTTAAATAATATTTTATATTATCTAAAAATATTTTAATTAGTTACAATTTATTTATATATTTTTATATAAATTATTATTTATTCTAATATTCATATATCTTATTTGTATATATTTACAAAAAAAAAATATTTAGAAAAATCTTATACTAGAACTAAAATTATCTGTATTATTAATATTATACTCATACTATCTTTATGTTTTTAAGAATTTTACATTTATTCATTACTTTTATATTAGTTATGTATTTAATTGTATTATTTTTTGATATTTTTATTTTATATTATTTTTATATTTTATATTTTTATAAATAATTTAATATTATTTAAAAAAATTATATAATAATTTAACTTTGGGAAGGTAATTTGTAAAAAAATAAAATAAATAATAATGAAATTGTCAAAATTAATTTTAAAAAAAAGTTCATTCCTTAGAAGTTAGGAATACATAATATTATGGTTGTAGTAAGGAATGGTTAATCCCATGTCTATGGAATACCAATTCCTATGGGAATGGTGATTCTCGTTGTTTAAAGTATATCAATCAGGGGAATAGGAATGAAGGTAAGAATGATGATTCCATTCTCACCTCATTCCATCATACCAATCATGTCGTTAGTATTAAAATGTAACACCTAATGTAACTAAAGATCTGTAACACAACGCCTTCATAAACATAATTATCTTGGAATCTGACACTTAGCCAAAAAAAACCCACCCACCAACAGCTCTCCTCAGCAACATGCAAAACACAAGCATATCCAACACAAGACAAAATCAAAGTTTAAAATACTGCACCATTTTTGCTACAAGATCATGAGTCGACTGGCATGCATCCTTTTTTTCTTCTATTTTTATCAAGATCAAGATATTTTCTGGAACACAGCTAGTAAAGCTAGAAATTCTCATCCCAATTAAGGAAAAAAGGAATATGAAATAAAACTAATGTCAAAATTACATAAAATAACACTAATGAGCACATCTTGGTTTGATTGATCTTGGGGAAATCAAACTCTCAACATAAAAGTCTTTACACTGAATTGGAGAGCTGAGCTGTGCAGGGTCATCTAATTCAACATCATTAGGTGGCTCTGTTGGGCAGAAACAAGAAGGCAACAACATGTTAGGAGGAAGAATCTTAAACTTAGTCCAGGATTCTTCAACACCATATTCTTTCTTTCATTACCCATTGTTCCACGTGTGAATGTTTAGTAAACATTGTAGAAAGACATCCATCTACTTGTCTCAGTACGAATGTATGCAACTTATAAGCCATTCCATCAGATATCGCAATCCTTCTAACTGTCTCATTTCTCAAATCATATGATATAATTGTATGCTTACAATCCTCCCTATGATATGTGGGCCAATGCACAGTACGATGGACAAGGGTCCCCATGCCTTGACAATGGCTATAGTTTTTGTCGATGTTGTGTGATGATTTCCAAGAATCGGTGTCAATGTATAACCTGATGAGGTGGATGTGAGAAGCAGTCCCTAAAATGATCTTATACTCATCATTATCATACCCAAACCAATAGAACAGATTATCTTGATATAAGGTAACTGGGGGTCTTTTTATAGGTATATATTCTGCTTCATGCAAAGCTGGATTCCATAACAAAACACCACCAGCATACTTGTTGTTCTTGTGTATAGGCAACAGACATACCAAACCATTACAGCTTCCAAAGGATATGGTCTCGAATATCCCGTCTGCTTCTCCTCTCTTCTGCTCAAGACAATCGACGTAGGTACGCCAGTTCTTATGGATGGCCCTCAAACTCGACTCTGCTTCTCCATGTTGCTTAAGACGAAAGTAGCTATATACGTCGAGATGGATGGGCCTGAAACTCGACCTGTTGAGATGGAGACGAATGAAATTATCCTTGGAAATGAGGTCGAAAAAGGTTTTGGAAACGGACTTTAATCGTATCAAGTCTTTCACGCCAAGTCTTGATAGGATTTCCATCCATATATCCAAACTCAAGTACTCCATCACAATGACAAGTACCTGCACAACAATATCAATAATCATACTAAATTGACATAAATATATTAACAACATTTAAACCTATCTAATCTTCATCAAATATATCTAATTTCCATCAGGTTTTGAGATTCTGTTAAAGGATCATTTCAGATATATTCTATTATGTTATTCACTGATTTGTGAGTATTATGTTAGTTTTTAAATTTTATCACCGTAAATTATTTAACACAATCATGTTCATCTTTAAAATTCTAAAAATCTTATTCATATAATTCCAGAATAAATTCATTTAGTAGCAAAGTTTTGATAAAATCTAGCGCGCATTAACAAGTAACTATGCAAAACAGCTTTTTTTTACTTTTATTTTTAAACAAATCGATCTATAGAGTTATTTCTAAAAGAAAAGCCTCGTGAGAAAAGTGCTGAAAAAAAATAGCAAACCACATAAAAATTTCAGTTAGTACATATATTGTATGAAAAAACTCCAACATCACATGAATATCATCACATAAAGCTATAGTAAAAAAATTTAATGAAGTCGCTTTCTAATTTGTTGGAGTATCTGAGTTTGCAGAAGAGTAGTAAATAATCAAATTTGACTGCAATAATACTTACCTCAAATTCAACGAAGATCTTATCTGATTATTGTAGAGAAAAAAAGGGGTTTTTCTTTTTCTTTTTCTTTTTTTTTTTTCGTCACTGGAAGAATTATCTTATAGCAAGCCCAATCTCCACCAAGTAATTATAATCTATCTATATATAAAGACAGTCAAATTTAGTTTTGATTATACCGATCTCTCTCCCATAAATTTCTCTAATTTTCAGTTATATATCAATTCCAACTCCATAAATTTCTCTAACTTCTTTTCAACATTCAGAAAATACCAGACTTCTTTTTTTTTTTTTTTTTGAGCGTAGAAAATACCAGATTTCCAGTTGCCTTCTTTAGCTATAACTTGTACAAATGATTTGGTTACTGGGCCAAAAAATACTTTTTCATTGCGATCGACCAAGTTGAACTTGTATGTTTTACTTTTAGCTTTATTGATCTATCTTTTGTGACAATATATCAAATGCAATATGAGATTTATGATGCAAAATTGTATGCTGAGTTGCTTGTGAGTTCTGTTTTTTACTTTACATGCATCTTACAGGTTTAACAGGGAATTAGAAAATCGAATGTATGACTAGCAGATAAGCAATTACGGCCTACCTGTATAGAGACAAGTTTACCAATCAAGTTTGCAATGCTTAAGATATCTATCTGTTTCGTGCATTCTATCAAACACTATGTAAGCAATTTTCATTGTGCTGAATTATCTATTATTCCATCCTCATGTCATGTCATGTCATCCATACTATTGATCTGCTGTTGTATTAGAACACATTTAAATCTTTATAGGTAGAAATAACCTAAAATCGAAAGTACTATTGAATGTGCAGTATTTTTTTATTTTAACAATAGAATACACTGAAAGTCGTTGCTAATATATAATAAAAATTAGACGAAGTTCATTCAGATCGTCGCAAATGTTAGTGGCGAATGTATCTATTGTCGCAAATAAAGTTTAGCAACGAATTATTTCGTCGTTAAATTTCAATTTTCTTGTAGTGACAACAGAAGATCCAAACTCAAAACAAAGAACTATCATAAGATCCGATCACTAAACAATAACACCAAATGTGACAGACGATCATAACTTAGAACAATGACCAGTCATATGAATGTAACATAAAATACCATCTCTAGTAACACGTAGCGTGTAGAAAATCTGGACTCAAAACAACTTAAAACACAAACAAACACTTAAGAGAAACTACGCCTTCTTCAAACACTTGGTCAAAAAACCCAACAACAGCTCTCGTCAGCAGCATGCAAAACACCAACATATGCAAACACAAGATAAAGTGAACACAACTCATATCTAGTAAAGCTAGAAATTCTTATCGCAAATTAGGAAAAAAAAAAAGATGAAAAAAATCAAACAAATGTCAAAATTACAGAAATAAATAAATAAAACACTAATCAGCACATCTAGGGGTGGACTGATCTTGGGGAAATCAAACTCTCAACATAAAAGTCCTTACCATAAATTGGAGATTTGAGTTGTGCAGGATCATCTAATTCAACAGCATAACGCTCTCCTGTGTAGATGCGATTAATATACAACATAAATGTGTTTGAAGGTAAAATCATCAACTTAGTCCAGGATTCTTCAACACCATATTCTTTCATCACCCATAGTTCCACCTGGAAATGTAGTTGATATGTACCAAACAATGCAGAAAGACATCCATCTACTTGTCCCAGTACGAATGGATAAATCTTAGTCACTCCATCAGGTGTCGCAATCCTTCCAACCGTCTCATTCCTTAAATCATATGATATAATTGTATGCTTATTATCATCCCTATAATATTGGGGCCAATGCACAATACGATGGACAAGGGTCCCAATGTATTCATGATAGCCATAGGTTTTGTAGATCTTGAGTGATGATTTCCAAGAATCGGTGTCAATGTATAATCTGATGAGGTGGATGTGAAAAGCTGTCCCTAAAATGAGCTTATACTCATCATTATCATAACCAAACCAACTGCAACGGATGGTCTTTATTGGGGGTCTTTTTATAGGTACATATTCTACTTCATGCAAAGCTGGATTCCACAACAAAACACCACCTGCATACTTGTTGTTGTCGTGTCTAGTCAATAGACATACCAAACCATTATAGCTTCCATAGTATTTTGTCGCAATCTCGTCTACTTCTCCCCCCTTCTGACTAACACAATCGAGGTAGGTATGTTTGTTTATATGGATGGCTCTCAAACTCGACTCTGCTTCTCCATGTTGCTTAAGACGAAGGTAGCTATATCCGTAGAGATGGATGGCCCTCAAACTCGACTTGTTGAGATGGAGACGAACAAAATCATCTTTGGAAATGAGGCTGGAAATGAGGTCAAGAAAGGTTTTGGAAACAGATTTTAATCGTATCAGGTCTTTCACACCAACTCTTGATAGTATTTGCATCCACATATCCAACCCCAAGTACTCCATCACAATAACAAGAAGCTGCACAACAATATCAATAATCACACTAAATTAACATAAATATATTAATTTAAAGCTTATCTAATCTGAGTTTAGATATCTAATTTCCAAAGTCTTGATAGAATTTCTATCAAGATATCCCACCCAAGTACTGCATAAGAAGAAGCTGCACAACAATATCAATAATCACAATAAATCAACATAAATATATAAACAACATTTAAACCTATCTAATCTTCATCAAATATATCTAATTTCCATCAAGGTTTGAGATTCTGTTAAAGAATCTTTTCAAATATATTCTATTATATCATTCACTGATTCATGAGTATTATGTTAGTTTTTAAATTTATCACCATAAAATTATTTTAAAAGGTTAAAAGAAATGCCCATCTTAATTTAAAATTCCACATATCTTATTCGTGCAAGAATGTAATTCTAGAATAAATTCATTTAGTAGCATAAATTTGATAAAATCTCGCACGCATTAACAAGTAACTATGCAAATCAGATTTGTTTTTTTTTTTTTTTGATTGAACAGATCGATAGTAGAGTTATTTCTAAAAGAAAAACCTCGTGAGAAAAGTGTTACAAAGAATCACGAAAACACATAAAAAAAAATTCTGTTAGTAGTTAGTACATAATATTGTATGAAAAAAGTCCATCACATTCACATGAATATCATTACATAAAGCAATATTAAAAAAAATTAATGAAGTCGCATTCAAATTTGTTGGAGAGCCTGAGTTTGCAGAAGTGTAGTAAAATAAATAAATTTAACTATAATAATACTTACCTCAAATTAGCCAGAAAGTAGAAGTGGCCAACGAAGATCTCCGACTTGTAAAGAAAAAGAAAAAAGGGTTTTTAATTATCTGTTAATGGAGAAGAAAGGGAATTTTCTATTATAGCATATTTTCATTCTTCTTATGCATGGGCTTGGCCCAAGCCCAATCTCTACCAACTAATTATAATCTCTCCCCCATAAATTTCTCCAATTTTCAGTTAATAATTTCAACTCCATAAATTTCTCTAACTTCTCTTCAAGATTGAGAAATATCAGACTTACAGCTGCAAGTATCTCCAGTCATCTCTCTTGATCACAATTATTCTTTATTTTTCCTCCATTTTCTTTTTTTTTGGCATGTACGTTTTAATTTTTTTTATAAAAAATATACGTTATAACTTATACACACAAACATACAACAAATGCAAGAAAATGTGTTATTTGTACTCAACAATTTTTAATATTATAAATACATTTTTTTTACACTTGAGTACACAGTACGATGGACAAGGGTCCCCATGAAATCACAATGGTCATACAATTTGTCGATTCTGAGTGATGATTTCCAAAAATCGGTGTCAATGTATAACCTGATGAGGTGGATGTGAGAAGCAGTCACTAAAACGAGCTTATACTCATCATTATCATACCCAAACCAACTGCAATGGATGGTCTGTATTGGGGGTCTTTTTATAGGTACATATTCTACTTCATGCAAAGCTGGATTCCACAACAAAACACCACCTGCATACTTGGTGTTGTCGTATCTAGTCAATTGACATACCAAACCATTACAGCTTCCATAGTATTTTGTCGCAATCTCGTCTACTTCTCCCCCCTTCTGCTTAACACAATCGAGGCAGGTTTGTCTGTTGATATGAATGGCCTTCAAACTCGACTCTGCTTCTCCATGCTGCTTAAGACGAAGGCAGGTATATATGTCGAGACGGATGGCCTTCAAACTCGACTTGTTGAGATGGAGATGAATGAAATCATCGTTGGAAATGAGGCTGGAAATGAGTTCAAGAAAGGTTTTGGAAACGCATTTTAATCGTATCAAGTCTTTCACACTAAGTCCTGATAGGATTTGCATCCACATATCCAAACCCAAATACTCCATCACAATTTCAACAAACTGCACAACAATATCAATAATCACACTAAATTAACATAAATATATTAATAAAATTTAAACCTATCCAATCTTTATTATATACATCTAATTTCCATCAGGTTTTCAGATTCTGTTAAAGGATCTTTTTCATATATTCTATTATGCCATTCACTGATTTGTGCTATTATGTCCATTTTGGAAATTCCAAAATCTAGTTCGTATAGGAAAATATAATTCCAGAATAAATTCATTTAGTAGCAAAAATTTGATAAAATCCAACACGCATTAACAAGTAACCACGCAAAACAGATTTTTTTTTTTGGTTGAACAAATCGATCTAATATTGTATGAAAAAACTCAAATCACATTCACATGAATATCATTACAAATTACATAAAGCAATATTAAAAAAATGTAATTAAATAGCTTTCAAAATTGTTGGAGAATCTGAGTTTGCAGAAGTGTACCTCAAATTTCACAATAAAATAGGGTTTCTGTGGCCAACGAAGATCTCCGACTTGAAAAACAACAAAGGGTTCTTTTTTTCTTTAATGACAGAATTATTTTATAGCATATTTTCCAATGACCTAACTTGCACTGCACTCTTGTTAAGCATGGGCTTGGCTCAAGCCCAATCTTAAATATAATTCCAGAATAAATTCATTTACTAGCAAGATTTTGATAAAATTTATGCTGCAGTTAATTTCAATTTACTATCTGAATTATTGGATTTTTTTATATTGAGTGTTTAAACTCAAAAAAAAATTCAGATCACTACCCATTCTCTTTAAAATTTTCCAGTTGCTACCCAAACTCAATTTTTGACGTATTTTTCGGTCAAATTTTGCCGTAAAATTTGAAAATGCAATTCACCTCCAATTATCAGTCAAAAATGAATGATTCATATTCCAAAATGACCTTTATTTGAAGTACAATTATAACACCAAATCGATTTCATGAATCTCATTCGAATCGATCAATTGAAAGAGGGTCCTTTTGACATATGAATCATATAGTTTTGGCTAATATTTAGAAGTCAATTGCATTTTCGAGTTTTCCGGTGACTTTTGGCCGGAAAATAAGTGTTTGGGGTAGACACCGGAAAAATTTAAAGAGAATGGGTAGTGATTGGAAATTTTTTTGAGTTTAGGCATCTAGTGGAAAAAAATGCAATAGTTAAGATAGCAAATTGAAATGTAACCCTCACAAGTAACTATGCAAAACATATTTTTTAGCAAAGTGAGAAAGTGTTAAAAAAAAAAAAATTAGCAAACCACATAAAAATTTCATTTAGTACATAATATAGTATTGATAAAGGGGAAACCATTTTTTAAGTCCCGTAACTTAGCCCTTGTTTAGAAAATTTCCCGTAAGTTTGATATGTCCAATTTTGGTTCTATATGTATAATAAAATGTCCAATTTAAGGATTTCGGCCATCGTCGACCACTTAAGTCGCCGGATTTGGGCACGTGAGAGCACGCGACCAATTTAATTGGGGATTTTCAGTGGAAAAAACATAAATTTTAATGAATTAAATTGGTCGCTGCTCTCACGTGCCAAAATCCGGTGAAAAAAATATAATTTTTAACTAATTAAATTGGTCGCGTGCACTTACGTGTCAAAATCCGATGAAAAAAACATAATTTTTAACTAATTAAATTGACCGTGTGCTCTCACATGCCAAAATCCAGCGACTTAAGTGGTCGACAATGACCGCTTAAATTGGACATTTTATTATATATATACAAAACCAAAATTTGACATATCAAACTTATAGAAAATTTTCTGAAAAATGACTAAATTATGGGACTTCAAAAAATATTTCCCTATGATAAGACTCCAACATCACATGAATATCATTACATAAAGCAATGTTAAAATTTATTTTAATGAAGTCGCTTTCAAGTTTGTTGGAGAATCTGAGTTTGCAGAAGTGTAGTAAAATAAACAAATTTAACTATATTAATTTTTACATCAAATTCACAATAAAATTACCCAGAAAGTAGAATTGGTCAACGAAGATCTCCGACTTGTAAAGTTTAAGAAAAAAAAAAAGGTTTTATCTGTTAATGGAGACGAAACGGTTTTCATCCAAAACCTCATTTTTCACTTTTTATTTTTGTTTTATTATATGAGAATTTTGATATTAAATATATACAAATATAAACTCCAAATCCGTATCCACTGAAATTTAAAAATGGTATAAAATAATTTGCATCCCCTACGATTAAGGCAATTTGATTAGCTATACATATATAAGAGTGAGTCTCTTATTTACATATCTTTAAGATTGTAAAAGGAAATGATTCCGTGATTCATATGATTTTATGTAACTAATTTTGATAACTCTTAAAATATCTTTTTAAATATTCCTAATTACAAGTTGATAACGTAACGAATTTTCCAAAAAAATCTGTCCAACTTTTTTTCAAAATGGATGTGGCTGTATTATCTTAAAATCATTGGAAATCGGTATGACCGTATAATCAAATCAAATAAAATAAAATATCCACAGTGAGAAGCGACTGATAACGTATATTGATCTCATCTTCTCATTATATCATCAGTGTATTGATCTCATCTTCTTCTCATTATATGGAAAGTGAAATTAATAGGCATTCTTGATTTTTGACACATTAGTCATGAACACATCTTAATGTGTCCACGGTAGGAAGAGTAAGAGCTGATAATCCAAAAGCCGTTTTTTTCGAAACTTTAGAAATATGTTTCAACAAATTATGTTAAAATCATAGACACATTCATCAACCATGAACACATTTTAACATGTCCACGGTGGGTGGAGTAAGAACTAATAATCTAAAAGCCTTTTTTTCGAAATATTAGAAATATGTTTCAACAAATTATGTTAAAATCATAGGCACGTAATAATGTGTCCATCGCAATTACAACACAATTATTAAATATGGAGAAAAGGAAAGCACCGACAAACAATGGCTTACATTTCAAATCACAAAACATTTAGATATTTTTTGTCGCAAATAATTAATTTTCATTGCAATGAAAAACTTTCGTCGCCATCGTCGTAGCTATATGGATGTGACAAACCCAGTTTGCGGCAATTTTTTGTTCAATGTTACAAAATTAGTGACGAAATATTTTTCGTTGCCATCAATAAAATAAAAATTGTCGCGAATTCTCACTATGCAATTTTTCTAAGTAATTGTCATAAAATGTTTACGGTGTAATTTTCTCCATTTTGTTGCCAAATTAGCGTAAAAGTGTAAACTTTCAACGCCAAAATAACCGCTAAATTTTAAATTTTGTTGCAAATGTAGAGGCACAACCATAACTTAGCAACAATTTTGGTTAATTTTGTGGCAAATTATATCTTAGCGTCGTGGCAAATTACATCTTAGCGATGACTTATGCAGTTCTGTTGCAAACTAAAAGGCACACATCTGCGAAATCAGAAAGTTAGCCACGAATATGAAAATTTTCATTGCAAAATTAGTGACAAATTGCTTGGTTTAGTTGCAAAATAACAAATTTGCAATGACTTCTTGAAATTTCATGGCAAACTTAGTAGCATGTTTGCCTTCTATTTATTCACACTTGGCGACAAACTTGTGCAAATTTCATTGTAAAATTAACGGCAAACTGATTTGATTTGTTACTAAATTACACCTTAGCCACGAATTTTTAAAATTTTCATTGCAAAATTAACGGCAAACTGATTTGTTTTGTCACTAAATTATAATGTAGGCTATGTAGCCACTTATTCGAATAATTTCATTGCAAAATTAGCAGCAAATTTATTAATTGTGTGGCTAAATTACTACTTACAACAAAACCATTTTCCCCAAACAAAATCATAATATTCTTATACCTAAAACTTTCACAAAACAAGCTGCAAAATAAGATCTCACATCTCCATTCAAAAATTATTTGGTGCTGGTGAGAGTGAAAGGTACGATACTTTACACTACTCACCAAGTCAAGCTTCTTCCAGCAGCTGATCTCATTATGGTATGCTCTTAGTAACGAATTTCTCAAGTGAACTATAGTTAATGTATAGATCTATAATATCAGTTTTGAGTTAACTAGTGTGAAAAAATCATCACAGGTGAGTTGTTCCAACACTTGCCAAAAAACCAGCATATCCAACACTAAAAGATGAACACAACGCACATCTTCTCATCTCAATTCAGGAAAAAAGAATAAGAAATCAAACTAATGTCAAAATTATAGAAAAGAAACACTAATCATCACATCTTGGTTTTTATTGATCTTGGAGAAATCAAACTCTCAACTTAAAAATCTTTACCATGAATTGGAGAGCTGAGTTGTGCAGGATCATCTAATTTGACAGCATAAGGCTTTCTTCCCCAGTTGCGATAATTACGCCACATGTTAAAAGGTATAATCATCAACTCTGTCCAGGATTTTTCGACACCATATTCTTTCATTACCCATAGTTCCACATGGTCAGGTTTAGTAAACATTGTAGAAAGACATCCATCTACTTGTCCCAGTACGAATGCACGAAACCTAGTCATTCCATCAGGTGTCCCAATGCTTCTAACCATCTCATTCCTTATATCATACGATATAATTGTAGGCTTACCACCATCATTATAATACGCGGGCCAATGCACAGTACGATGGACAAGGGTCCCCATGAGTTCACAATGACCATAGTTTTGGTTGATCTTGGGTGATGATTTCCAAGCATTGGTGTCAATGTACAACCTGATGAGGTGGATATGAGAAGCAGTCCCTAAAATCAGCTTATACTTATCATTATCATACTCAAACCAATATAACAAATTATATCTACAGAAGGTAATCGGGGGTCTTTTTATAGGTACATATTCTGCTTCGCGCAAAGCTGGATTCCACAGCAAAACACCACCTGCATACTTGTTGTTCTTGTGTCTAGGCAATAGACATACCAAACCATTACAGCTTCCAAAGGATATGGTCTCGATCTTGTCTACTTCTCCTCCTTGCTGCCTAAGACAATCGAGGTAGGTATGCCTGTTGATATGGATGGCCCTCAAACTCGACTCTCCATGCTGCTTAAGACAAAGGTAGGTGTGTTTGTTGAGATGGATGGCCCTCAAACTAGACTTGTTCAGATGGAGACGAATGAAATCATCGCTGGAAATGAGGTCCAGAAAGGTTTTGGAAACGGATTTGAATCGTATCAAGTCTTTCACACCAAGTCTTGATAGGATTTCCATCCATATATCCAAACACAAGTACTCCATCACAATAACATGCTGCACAACAATATCAATTATAATCACACTGAATCAACATAAATGTATTAACAACACTTGAAAGTATCCAATCTTCATCAAATGCATCCAATTATGTTATTCACTGATTTTATGTTAGTTTTTAAATTTTATCACCATAAAATTATTTTAACAAAATGTCTATCTTTGAAATTCCAAAATCTAATTCATATAAGAAAATAATTCCAGAATAAATTCATTTAGTAGCAAAAATTTGATAAAATCCAGCACGCATTAAAAAATAGTTATGCGAAACCAGATTTTTTTTTCTTTTTTTCGAACAAATCGATCAATAGAAGTTAGTTATATCTAAAAGAAGAGCCTCGTGAGAAAAGTGTTAAAATTAATTACCAAACCCATAAAAATTTCAGTCTTCATGACATGAATATGATCACAGAAAGCAATATCAAAAAAATGTAATCAAGTCGCTTTCAAATTTGTTTGATTATAATAATAATACTTGCTTCAAATTCAACGAAGATCCCCGACTTGTAAAAAAAAAAAAAAAATTTAAAAAGGGTTCATAATAATCTGTTTATGGAGAAGAAAGGGAATTTTCTTTTATAGCATATATTTTCCAATTAACTTAGCACTCTTCTTAAGCATGGTCTTGGGCCAAGCCCAATCACAAATACAGTTTTTCTTGTACGGATCTCTCTTCGATAAATTTCTGTAACTTCTCTTTAAAATTCAGAAATATCAGATGGACAGTTGCAAATCTCTACAGTCACACCTCGTTTCGACGATAATTTCGACGACAATCTCTCTCAGTCACACCTCCATTTTCTTTTCTTTTTTGTTGGGAGTGATTGTGGGTGAATTGAGTGTTCATGAATATAAGAAAAATATCAATGGTTTATATATATATGTGTGAAGAGCCAACTTTGTTTCTGTGTTTTTTATTCCTACGAGTCTATGAGATGGTTGATGTAAAAAAGAGAGAGAAACAAGCTCTTTTATTATTTGGCAGTATAATTTTTTTCTGTAACGATGGGTTAGATTAATTATAAGCCTGTGTTAAGGTGGTCTTATTGGGTTTGGCTCACTGTAGGTTGGCCCGTCTCTATTATTTTATATATTTTTTTATTTTTTCATTGAAAATATAGATGAGAAATGAATAATAATAATAATAAATATTCTTAGTGCAAGTAATGAATTCTTAAGATGCGATTTTTCTAAATAATTGTCATTAAAATATTTGCGGTGAAACTTTCTCTATTTTGTTGTCAAATTAGCAGCAGAAGTGTAAGCTTTCATTGCAAAAAATTTGGCTAAATTTTAAACTTTATTGCAAATGTAGAAACACAACTACAACTTGGCGACAATTTTGGTTAATTTCGTGGAAAAATTACAACTTAGTGATGACTTATGCAGTTTCATTGCAAACTAAAGGATGCACATCTGCGAAATCAAAAAGTTTGCCACAAATTTGAAAATTTAGTGACAAATTGCTTGGTTTCGCAAAATAACAATTTTGTAATGAATTCTCAAAATTTCATGACAAACTTTGTAACATATTCACCGTTTTAATCACAACTTAGCAACAACTTTGTACAATTTAAAGTGTAACAAATGAATGTTGGTTGGGGCCTGGGTGAATGTGAATTTGATGAAGGTGAAAATGGAGTAATCATTTAGATGTAATAAGAAGAATATAATAATGGAAATGACATGATTTAAAAAAATTGTTATGATAAGAATATATATTTTAATTTATGAACTGAGTTTTATATGTTTGTAGTTGTAAGTATGTTTTTTGAATATATTTATTGTTAATTTGTAAATAATTTGATATTGTTTTCAATATTATTAATAACCGGAAACAAAATTTCACCTCTGAAATAATATTTAATTGAGATTGGGTGGAGTATAATATTGGATCCTGATTGAATAATATCTACATTTATCTAATACATGATGTGTTAAATCATAACTATTTAAAAAAACTAAATTAGAACGATGAGAAATATAAAATTTAAATAACACATGAATTTGAAATGGAAAATTAAATTAGTAATATAAGAAATATAGAAATTAAACTAACATATGAATTTTGAACGTTGGAGATGAATTTTCTTTAACTATGCCTAAGGATCCCTCAAGCTCTTTCTCCAAAGAGGCTTCTAAATTGCAAGTCGTATCAAATTAGAATTCTATCTAATATATAATAATATAAAAAACTTTTGCAACTTATTCATCATTATTTATTTTTATTTTAAAAATAATGATTATATAGTATAATAATACAATAGCGCCTATTTTCTGCTCATAATTCTCAATCTTGCATCAAATAATACCCAATATTCTGAATTCCGAATTTCAGAATTTCAGGGAATCACAGTAAATATATAAACTAAAACATTTCGTTGAAAATACAATCTATGTATGTATATGAAATTAGGGTTGCTTCTCAGCCAGGTGTGACTTCATTAGCCACCCTTGAGACATTTTAATACATTGAGGATGTTAAAATTGTTTTTACTAACAATATCTTCATTCTTGTGATGATATATATTAAAGTAGACTTAGCAAACTTACAAAAGAAATATATATATATATATATATATATATATATATATATAATTTTAATTAACTAGAGAAAGTGGAATAAAGAAAATAAAGATTAAAAAACTTCAAGATCTAATTTCGAATTCTGATCTTCACAATCGGTATGTTTATATAGGCGCAAAAGCTTATATGAATTACACTCTCATGGGGTGCCTCATATCTCAAATATTTATAATATAATTGAAGAAAAATAAAAACTTTATACATTTTTATTGAGATAAAAATTATTTAAAATATTTAAATTAGAATTTAAAAACTAATTATAATACTAAGAACTACACAATCTTTTTAACATTATTTATTTTTAAAAAATTTAGATCGGTCAATTGCTTATACTTTTACATTACGTCTAATATATAAATTGTTTTAGTTTTGGTCTCCTTCACCAAACTTCTTGTGTCATGTTGAAGGGTATTTTCAATAGTATAAATATAGTTTGACATTTAAAAATAAAAACCTATCAGCAGTGTTTAATCCAAATTTATGGATTTAATCCGTTGGTTTAAATGCGTTTATACCCATTTAGTAGAGAAATCTTTTAAATCTTTTTACATTAACTCATAAAAATTTTGATGAACTCATATCATATACGTTATACACACAAACATACATGATACAACAAATGCTAGAGAATGTATTATTTGTACTCAAAACAAATTTTAATATATAAGTACATTTTTTAGAAAAAATTGTTATTTCACACACAATTGTATATAAAATATAGCTTTAAAAAATAATATTAATATATCATTTACCAAAAAATAAGAGAAAAAACTATATGTATATATGTGTGTGAGGATAAAATATGAAAACAAAAAAAATTCTCACCATAAGCAAAAACAAACCACAAGTTTTTCTTTTTTACACCTCATGTTACATATAATTGGCACATGATGTGTGTTAAATGTCATGAAAATATAATACCAAATATAGCCGACAATATATAACAACAAATGTAGCTGAAAATCCAAACTAAAAACAATGACCTATCATAAGATCTGATCATTAAACAATAACACCAAATATAACAGACGATCTGGACTCAGAACAATGACATATCATATGGATGTAAGTAAGTACAGTAAAAACTCTCTATAGTAATACTCTATATAAGAATAAACTCCCTATAGTAATAAAAAGTTCAAGTCCCAACTTGGGACTAGTTATAAATAAGAATAAACTCCACATTGTCATAAGTCATACATTTTTCAAGTCTTAAGGATTTATACCTCTATATAGGAATAAATGATTAATATATTATAAAAATATTTATTAATTATATTTTTGTTTATCAAAATCAATAATATTTTTAAGATGACTTAAAATATTTATCTATAGTCGATTGTGACATCGACTTAATTTTATAGATCGATACTTGATCCTTCAATTTGCGAGTGCTCAATAGCTCGCTTGCATGTGATCCCTCTTGTTGAAGCCAAAATGATTCCAACTTATCTAACATAACTAAGCTGGATTAATATTGCATTTGAAGAAGTTATCAATCGGTTTATGCCAAAACAAGCATGGGGATTGCTTGCTAATTTCCTCTTGATGTCCCACACGTGCTCTCGCCCCACACAAGAAGGTTTTAGCACTAAACACAGTGGCAGCAGAAGTGGCATGTTGATTATTCCAAAATTAAATTATTTGATCTGTTTTCTGTTACTTGTTTTATTGATCATCGACCACTCGATTGTGTAAACAGTCAATGTTTAATCTGAATTATATGCTGGAAAATTTGTGAATTTGGTCACAAATTGGAGCTGTTTTTAGTATAGTAAAGCTGTGTGGATGTGTTTTACTTGTTTTATGATCTTCCACTCAATTGTGTGTGCATCTTTATAATTGAGTCAGAGAAGATGTGGCTTTTCTCAACTCTCTTGTCGATTTATCAATTCTTAATGCTTCTGTTAAGAATTTATTTCTCTTTTGATGCTCAACTCTTGGTAATATGTTATTGGACAGCGTATATGCAGAGTGGGAGAGCTACTGAGAATGAATGTTTAATCTGTTTGGTGCATTCTATCAAACACCATGTAAGCAATTTATGTTTTGCTGTTGAATTATTTATTATTCCATTCTCTTTACAGGATAAGCTGTTGGAGGAGCTGTACATACAAGGAAATACAGTTGACGACATTGCTAAGTGTTTGAAAAGGATGATGTTGCATCCTCATGACATGTCATTCATACTAGTGGCGAATTGATCATGTTTTGTTGAAAATTTAGTAAAATTTAGTGACACAAACATCACAAACATAAGATGTTTCGTTGAAAATTTCTAATATTTTGTCGCAAAGTATGATTAACGACGCATTCATGGCAACGACCCGGACAATGAAACTTTTTAACAAAATTAATAAGGTTAGCTTGCTGTTAAATTCCAATTTTCTTGTAGTGACAAAATGTAGCAGAAGATCCATCCAAACTAGAATACTAAATGTACTAAATGTAGCCGAAGATCCAGACTCAAAACAATGGTATTATCACAAGATACAATCAATAAACAATAACACCAAATGTAATAGACGATCATAACTCAGAAGAATGACCTGTCAGATGAATGTAACAAAAGATTCATATTCATATGCAACATAAAATCCGATCACTAATTGCACGTAGCACGTAGAAGATCCGGATTCAAAACAACGTAAAACAAAAACAAACACCCATAAGAGAAACTACACTTTCTTCAAACACTTAACCCAAATATCCAACAACAGCTCTCCTCAGAAGCATGCAAAACACCGACATATCCAAACACAAAACAAAGTGAACACAACAAACATTTAGTAAAGCTAAAAATTCTCATCTCAATTTAGGAAAAAAGAATGAGAAATCAAACTAATGTAAAAATTACAGATAAAAAACACTAATCAGCACATCTTGGTTTGGACTGATCTTGGGGAAATCAAACTATCAACATAAAAGCGTTTACCATAAATTGGAGAGTTGAGCTGTGAAGGATCATCTAATTCAACAGCATAAGACTCAGTTTCACATATGCGATTAATATACAAAATAAATATGTTTGAAGGTAAAATCATCAACTTAGTCCAGGATTCTTCAACACCATATTCTTTCATCACCCATAGTTCCACCTGGTAATGTGAGTCATGTTTACCAAACATTGCAGAAAGACATCCATCTACTTGGCCCAGTACGAATGGATAAATCTTATTCACTCCATCAGGTGTCGCAATACTTCCAACCGTCTCATTCCTTAAATTATATGATGTAATTGTATGCTTGTTATCCTCATAATATTCGGGCAAATGCACCGTACGATGGACAAGGGTCCCTATGACTTCATGACGGCCATAGGTTTTGTCGATCTTGCGTGATGATTTCCAAGAATCGGTGTCACGGTATAACCTGATGAGGTGGATGTGAGAATGAGTCCCTAAAATGAGCTTATACTCATCATTATCATACCCAAACCAACATGACCACCTATACCAATAGGTCATTTGGGGTCTTTTTATAGGTACATAATGTGCTTCACGCAAAGCTGGATTCCATAACAGAACACCACCTGCATACTTATTGTTGCTTATAGGCAGTAGACATACCAAACCATTACAGCTTCCATATGTATTTGTTGCGATCGCGTCTACTTCTCCCCCCTTCTGCTTAACACAATCGAGGTAGGTATGTTTGTTTATATGGATGGCTCTCAAACTCGACTCTGCTTCTCCATGCTGCTTAAGACCAAGGTAGGTATATACATCGAGATTGATGGCCCTCAAACTCGACTTGTTGAGATGGAGACGAATGAAATCATCCTTGGAAATGAGGTCGAGAAAGGTTTTGGAAACGGATTTGAATCGTATCAAGTCTTTCACACCAAGTCTTGATAGGATTTCCATCCAGATATCCAAACCCAAGTACTCCATCACAATAACAACAAGCTGCACGACATTATCAATAATGACACTAAATTAACATAAATATATTACTTTAAAGCTTATCTATTCTGAGTTTAGATATCTAATTTCCAAAGTCTTGATAGAATTTCTATCAAGATATCCCACCCAAGTACTGCATAAGAAGAAGCTGCACAACAATATCAATAATCACAATAAATCAACATAAATATGTTAACAACATTTAAACCTATCTAATCTTCATCAAATATATCTAATTTCCATCAAGGTTTGAGATTCTATTAAAGAATCTTTTCAAATATATTCTATTATATCATTCACTGATTCATGAGTATTATGTTAGTTTTTAAATTTATCACCATAAAATTATTTTAAAAGGTTAAAAGAAATGCCCATTTTAATTTAAAATTCCACATATCTTATTCGTGCAAGAATGTAATTCTAGAATAAATTCATTTAGTAGCATAAATTTGATAAAATCTCGCACGCATTAACAACTATGCAAATCAGATTTTTTTTTTTTTTTGGTTGAACAGATCGATCAGTAGAGTTATATATTTCTAAAAGAAAAGCCTCGTGAGAAAAGTGTTACAAAGAATCACGAAACCACATAAAAAAAAAATTCTGTTAGTAGTTAGTACATAATATTGTATGAAAAAAGTCCATTACATTCACATGAATATCATTACATAAAGCAATATTAAAAAAATTTAATTAAGTCGCATTCAAATTTGTTGGAGAGCCTGAGTTTGCAGAAGTGTAGTAAAATAAATAAATTTAACTATAATGATTCTTAACCTCAAATTAGCCAGAAAGTAGAAGTGGCCAACGAAGATCTCCGACTTGTAAAGAAAAAGAAAAAAGGGTTTTTAATTATCTGTTAATGGAGAAGAAAGGGAATTTTCTATTATAGCATATTTTCATTCTTCTTATGCATGGGCTTGGCCCAAGCCCAATCTCTACCAACTAATTATAATCTCTCCCCCATAAATTTCTCCAATTTTCAGTTAATAATTTCAACTCCATAAATTTCTCTAACTTCTCTTCAAGATTGAGAAATATCAGACTTACAGCTGCAAGTATCTCCAGTCATCTCTCACTTGATCACGATTAATATTATAAATACATTTTTTTTACACTTAAGTAAAAATAACATTAGGAAAAAAAAGAGCGTTTCAAACACAATTTATATGAAACATAAATCTTACTAATAAATGTCACAAATAATATTAATATATCATTTACCAAAAAATATTAGAAAAAACTTCAAGTGTATATATATTTGAATGAGTTGAGAGGATATAATATGAAAATAAAATTTTCTCACAACAAAAGCTAAAAATAAACCACGAAATATTTTGATACACCTCATGTTACATTTAATTGGCATGTGGGTGTATTAAATGTCATACCAAAAATACCCTCAATTACTCCTATCAAATTAGAGAGGATTGTTAAGAGGAAGGAGAAAAAACTCCAATAATAACTATACTAAATTAGGGGTAGATCAGTTTTAATATCATCTTTCTTAATCTGTGCGAAAACACCTAAAACGACATTTATTTTGGAACGAATGAAGTATAATATTTAAAGACATTTACATCATGTTATTATGGATTTTGGATTATAGAGCAGATTTATTTATACATGTGATTGCAATGTCAATGTATTTGGTGCTGCAAAGTGTTCTGAAGAATTTGTTTGGCAGAACACAACCCTATATGGACAAGCTGAAAAGGTAATCTTTACTGACATGTATGGTTAGTTAATTCAGTATGTAACACAAGCATCTATCTAAGAAATTATTTTCCTTTTCTTGAATTTCTTTAATCTTCAAATATAAGCATTTGATGTGAGGCAATTCACACCAACTTGGATGACATTTTCATTCCATACATGCATTTTACAGGTTAACAGGGAATTAGAAAACCAATCAAGTTTTAACTGGATGATATGCGAAAATTTGCAATGCTTAAGATATCAATCTATTTGGTGCATTCTATCAAACACCATGGTAAGCAATTTCTGTTGTGTGTTAAATTATCTATTATTCTATTCTTTTTACAGGATAAGTTGTTAGAGGAGCTGCACATACAAGGAAAAATTGTTGACGATATTGCAGAGTGTTTCAAAAGGGTGCCGTTTCATCCTCATGCCATGTCATCCATACTATTGATTCGCCTTTTGTATTAGAACACGTATATGTATGTTCATTAACGTTTGAAGTTGATGAATTGCGTTGGATTGAAATTGTACTTATTTTGACTTTGATCTTGTAAAACTCCATCAACATTTTCGATCTAAAATTATTATTATCACATATTGCAGCTCGATATTGAATCTTTATAGGTAAAAATATCGTAAAAAATTTATTTTTGATAAGGGTTTTTTGAGAAAGTAAATCGTGATTGCAACAAAATATTATAACATTATATATACAGAACCCAACATATTATGATCTAAATTAAGGGAATAAATGTAAATTGCCACCTTAATTCTTTAAATCCACAAAATAGATTAGGAGGGTGCAAAAACATTTTTCGTCAACGAAAATCAGACCAAGAACAACCTAAGTTTATCTTTCATTCTACATTCGCTAGTGTTTCTAAAATACTTTGAAAGTTGTGGTTTCGCAAAGGACATAATGTTCATATATGTTGTTGCCTTTCGAATCATTTTATGGATTATATTTGGTTAACTACTTTGTTTGATTAACTGTCATATTACAGGTTTCCAATCATGCATGAGCATACTTCTTTCATCAAGCTTTAGCTTTAGTGTCTTCTCCTGTTTGGAGATTTCACCATCTTGTAGGACACTTTGTTTCACGTGCACCATATATTTCTTAGTAAGAATCCTTATAAGAGATGGCTAGCACTTTTAGGAGAGAAAATACATTTCTTCTAACACTTAGCAAAGAAACCCAACAACAGCTCCCCTTAGCAGCATGCAAAACACCAGCATATCCAACACAAGACAAAATGAACACAACACACATCTAGTAAAGCTACAACTTCTCATCTCAATTGAGGAAAAAAGAATAAGAAATCAAACTAATGTCTAAATTACAGGAAAACAAAAACACTAATTAGGACATCTTGGTTTTTATTGATCTTGGGGAAATCAAACTCTCAACATAAAAGTTTTTAATATACATTGGATAAGTGAGCTGATAACGCTCTATTGCGCTGCAGCAGTGAATAGAACGCGCAATGTGTGGACGCAAAATCATCAACATTGTCCAAGATTCTTGAACACCATATTCTTTCATTACCCATACTTCACTGTGGTAGTGATGTCTATCAAACATTGTAGAAAGACATCCATCTACTTGTCCCAGTATGAATGGAACCCAATGATCAGTCATTTCTCGAGTCATTTCACAAGGTGACGCAATCCAACCAACTGTCTCACTGCTCAAATCATATGACATAATTGTAAACTTATGATCCCACTTATAATATGTGGGCCAATGCACAGTACGATGGACAAGGGTCCCCATGAAATCACAATGGTCATACAATTTGTCGATTCCGAGTGATGATTTCCAAGAATCCGTGTCAGTGTATAACCTGATGAGGTGGATGTGAGAATCAGTCCCTAAAACAAGCTTATACTCATCATTATCATACCCAAACCAACTGCAACGGATGGTCTTTATTGGGGGTCTTTTTATAGGTACATATTCTACTTCATGCAAAGCTGGATTCCACAACAAAACACCACCTCCATACTTGTTGTTGTCGTTTCTAGTCAATAGACATACCAAACCATTACAACTTCCATAGTATTTTGTCGCAATCTCGTCTACTTCTCCCCCCTTCTGCATAACACAATCGAGGTAGGTATGTTTGTTTATATGGATGGCTCTCAAACTCGACTCTGCTTCTCCATGTTGCTTAAGACGAAGGTAGTTACATCTGTAGAGATGGATGGCCCTCAAACTCGACTTGTTGAGATGGAGACGAATGAAATCATCGTTGCAAATGAGGCTGGAAATGAGGTCAAGAAAGGTTTTGGAAACGCATTTTAATCGTATCAAGTCTTTCACACTAAGTCCTGATAGGATTTGCATCCACATATCCAAACCCAAATACTCCATCACAATAACAACAAACTGCACAACAATATCAATAATCACACTAAATTAACATAAATATATTTATAACATTTAAACCTATCCAATCTTTATAAAATACATCTAATTTCCATCAGCTTTTCAGATTCTGTTAAAGGATCTTTATATTCTATTATGCTATTCACTGATTTGTGGTATTATGTTAGTTTTTAAATTTTATTACCATAAAATTATTTTAATAAGGTTAACAAAATGTCCATTTTGGAAATTCTAAAATCTAGTTCGTATAGGAAAATATAATTCCAGAATAAATTCATTTAGTAGCAAAAATTTGATAAAATCCAACACGCATTAACAAGTAACTACGCAAAACAGATTTTTTTTTTCTTTGCTTGGACAAATCGATCTAATATTGTATGAAAAAACTCAATCACATTCACATGAATATCATTACAAATTACATAAAGCAATATTAAAAAAATGTAATTAAGTAGCTTTCAAAATTGTTGGAGAATCTGAGTTGCAGAAGTGTACCTCAAATTTCACAATAAAATAGGGTTTCTGTGGCCAACGAAGATCTCCGACTTGAAAAACAAAAAAGGGTTCTTTTTTTTTTAATGACAGAATTATTTTATAGCATATTTTCCAATGACCTAACTTGCACTGCACTCTTGTTAAGCATGGGCTTGGCTCAAGCCCAATCTTAAATATAATTCCAGAATTAATTCATTTACTAGCAAGATTTTGATAAAATTTATGCTGCATTAACACAAAGTTAATTTCAATTTATTATCTGAATTATTGGATTTTTTTACGGTGTGAGTCTAAACTCAAAAAAAATTCAGATTACTATCCATTCTTTTTAAAATTTTCCAGTTGCTACCCAAAATCAATTTTTGACGTATTTTCTGGTCAAATTTTGCCGTAAAACTTGAAAATGCAACTTACCTCCAATTATCAGTCAAAAATGAATGATTCATATTCCAAAATGACCTTTATTTGAAGTACAATTATAACACCAAATCGATTTCATGAATCTCATTCGAATCGATCACATATCGAACAAAAATTATTTTAGGGTTTTGAACAATTTTTTGTTCAATTCAAGTTTAAATCAAATAAGAATCGTTAAATTAACCTTAGGGTTATAATTTGACTTTGAAAAAGAGTCATTTTGACATATAAATCATGTAGTTTTGGCTAATATTTAGAAGTCAATTGCATTTTCGAGTTTTTCGGTGAATTTTGGCCGGAAAATAAGTGTTTGGGGTAGACACGGGAAAATTTTAAAGAGAATGGGTAGTGATTGGAAATTTTTTTGAGTTTAGGCATCTAGTGAAAAAAAATGCAATAGTTTGGATAACAAATTGAAATGTATCCCTCACAAGTAACTATGCAAAACAGATTTTTTAGCAAAGTGAGAAAGTGTTAAAAAAAAAATTAGCAAACCACATAAAAATTTCAGTTAGTACATAATATAGTATGATAAAAAGGGAAAACATTTTTTAAGTCCTGTAACTTAGCCCTTATTCAAAAAATTTCCCGTAAGTTTGATATATTCAATTTTAGTTCTATATGTTTAATAAAATGTCCAATTTAAGGATTTCGACCATGGTTGACCACTTAAGTCGCCGGATTTTGGCACGTGAGAACACGCGACCAATTTAATTGGGGATTTTCGGTGGAAAAAACATAAATTTTAACTAATTAAATTGGTCGCTGCTCTCACGTGCCAAAATCCGGTGAAAAAAATACAATTTTTAACTAATTAAATTGGTCGCGTGCACTTACATGTCAAAATCCGATGAAAAAAACATAATTTTTAACTAATTAAATTGATTGCGTGCTCTCACATGCCAAAATCCAGCGACTTAAGTGGTTGACAATGACCGCTTAAATTGGACATTTCATTATATATATACAAAACCAAAATTTGACATATCAAACTTACTTTAAATTTTCTGAAAAATGACTAAATTATGGGACTTCAAAAAATATTTCCCTATGATAAAACTCCAACATCACATGAGTATCATTACATAAAGCAATGTTAAAATTTATTTTAATGAAGTCGCTTTCAAGTTTGTTGGAGAATCTGAGTTTGCAGAAGTGTAGTAAAATAAACAAATTTAACTATATTAATTTTTACATCAAATTCACAATAAAATTACACAGAAAGTAGAATTGGCCAACGAAGATCTCCGACTTGTAAAGTTTTAAAAAATAATAATAATAATGTTTTATCTGTTAATGGAGAAGAAACGGTTTTCATCCAAAACCTCATTTTTCACTTTTTATTTTTGTTTTATTATATGAAAATTTTGATATTAAATATATACAAAATATAAACTCCAAATCCGTATCCACTGAAATTTAAAAATGGTATAAAATAATTGACAAAGTCTTGGGTGAGACCGTCTCACGGATCTCATTTCGTGAGACGAGTCGGGTCGGGTTGAACATAAAAATTATGTAATACTTTTATATATATGAGGTAATACTTTTATGTGTATCATGTAATACATTTATGTATATCATGTGATACTTCATAATGTAATACTTTTAAGTGTACCATGTAATACTTTTATATATATCATGTGATACTTCATAATGTAATACTTTTAAGTGTACCATGTAATACTTTTATGTATATCATGTGATACTTCATAGTGTAATACTTTTAAGTGTATCATATTACATTATGAAGTATCACATGATATATATAAAAGTATTACATAGTACACATAAAAGTATTACATTTTGAGAATAAAACATGATGTGGTACTTTTATGTATATCATGTAATACTTTTTGAAAATATCACTATGTAATACTTTTATGTATATCATGTAATATTTTTGTATATATCATGTAATATTTTAGGTGGAAATGGAGTAATCATTTAGATGTAATAAGAAGAATATAATAATGGAAATGACATGATTTAAAAAAATTGTTCGATTTTATATGTAAGTATATTTTAATTTATGATAAGAATATATATTTTAATTTATGAATTGAGTTTTATAAGTTTGTAGTTGTAAGTATGTTTTTTGAATATATTTATTGTTAATTTGTAAATAATTTGATATTGTTTTCAATATTTTTAATAACCGGAAACAAAATTTCACCTCTGAAATAATATTTAATTGAGATTGGGTGGAGTATATTATTGGATCCTGATTGATTAATATCTACATTTATCTAATACATGATCTGTTAAATCATAACTATTTAAAAAAATTAAATTAGAACGATGAGAAATATAAAATTTAAATAACACGTGAATTTGAAATGGAAAATTAAATTAGTAATATAAGAAATATAGAAATTAAACTAACATATGAATTTTGAACGTTGGAGATGAATTTTCTTTAACCATGCCTAAGGATCCCTCAAGCTCCTTCTCCAAAGAGGCTTCTAAATTCCAAGTCGTATCAAATTAGAATTCTATCTAATATATAATAATATGAAAAAACTTTTGCAACTTATTCATCATTATTTATTTTTATTTTAAAAATAATGATTATATGGTATAATAATACAATAGCACCTATTTTCTGCTCATAATTCTCGATCTTGCATCAAATAATACCCAATATTCTGAATTCCGAATTTCAGAATTTCAAGGAATCACAGTAAATAAACTAAAACATTTCGTTGAAAATACAATCTATGTATGTATATGAAATTAGGGTTGCTTCTCAGCCAGGTGTGACTTCATTAGCCACCCTTTTGTGACATTTTAATACATTGAGAATGTTAAAATTGTTTTTACTAACAATATCTTCATTCTTGTGATGATATATATAGTAAAGTAGACTTAGCAAACTTACAAAAGAAATATATATACATATATATATATATATATATAGGGTAAAATGGGTCAGCCCCCTTCTGGAATGGAAAATATGCGTCGCTTTCCTCTGTGTTTACGAAATTGCAAGGATTACACGTGGGTTATCGTAAAGTCTGCGCGTTTCCCCCTAAATCGTCAAACATAACTGATGTGTAACACACGCACCTGGAGTGCGAATTTTCTTGTTATTTTATTACTTTTTGAGTGTGAATTGACAAAAATAACCCTCTCTTAATGTTATATATGACTTGTACAAATTGCAACACTCCCTTTCACTTTAGTGTTTTACCAGACTATCAATAGCAAGGTAATTTTTTTTTTTTACTTCATTTTAGTTTACAAAATGTACTTATCAATTTTTAATTTAATTTAATTATTGTTTAATGTGACCTAATTTACTGATTTGTATGTTGATTTTAATTAATATTTTTTGGTATGGTTGAATGATGTTCATCTATTGAAGAAAACTACTGGCAAACTAACTTCTCAATTGATGTGTTCGTATCTATCTCAGTATTGCCTTGTAACTAAGTACGAAAATGCAAAATACAATCGAATCGACTTAAAATTAAGTCTCATAACTTGATTGGAGATGAGCAAAATCGCACCAAAATATGTATACTTAAAATTACTAATCTTGCAATTGAATATTCATTTCTCACAGGTGATTACAGAAAATCATATACTACCATTGCTATACAAAAGGCAAAAATCTTAACAGCATCAGTCAAAAAACTAATTGCTTGATTCCATGGAGAAATCTGTGCGGACTTAACATTGTAGCAGTTCAAATATCATCTTCAAAACGAAGTATATTGGCATTTTTTTCTTTTCTCCTCAAAATTCGGTTTTTAGTTGAGAGAGTTCTGATCACATTCTCCCACTCTGGTTGCCCACATCGAACCCAGGCATCAACAGTTGACCGGAATCCATTGCATCGCCTTCAAGTAATCGAAGCACCTATTCAATCACAATAGATACAACCAATGTATTAAATAAAAGGGTATTGTTTATAAGTGCACAATGAGTCATAACCATGTTTTGCTTACCTGAGACATACGAGGCCGTTCTTGAGGATCCCTACGTATATACAACGATGCAGCATGAGAAAACATACTGTATAGATGAGAATCAAGCGATCCATTGCAGATGTATTCATAGACCAGTAATCTTCTACCATCTTCAATGCAGAAACCAATCAACATAACAACATTACGGTGCTGAGCACAGCTTAGAACTTCAACTTCCGAGCAAAACTCTTGATCACCTTGAGAGCTTGCCAACTTGTGCTGCTTGACCGCGATTGTTTGACCATCGGGAAGGACTCCTCTGTGAACAGACCCGTAACCTGCTCTAACCCCTCTGCCTCTGCCACTCCCTCCCCCACACCCTCTGCCAAACCATCTGCCTCACCTCCCCCTCTCCCACACCCTCTGCCTCTGGCATCCCCTCTCCCACACCCTCATCAACCTGCTCATCATTACCTCCCACCCTCATCATTACCTGCTCATCAATATATACAACCATACAACCAAATCAAATCCAGACCCCATAGTTAAGAAATTAAAGCAGATAAATCACACTTAAACCTACATTCATGTTGTTGATTTCCGATTTAGGGTTTCCCAAAATTAGAAAGGGAAAAAACCCCAAATCGAACTTACCCTATGCAAGATTAAAAAACCCTAGTAATTTCAACGAACTTACCCTATGCAAGCTTAAAAAAACCCTAATAATTTCAACGAACTTACCCTTTTTGTCGGCCTTCTTCGATATCACCTTCCACCGCTACTTCAATATCACGACCTTCAGGAAAAAATCATAGATTTCCAGGGTAACTTTGATAGCTAATGGTGAAGCTTATGTGACATACTCAGAACGGAGGCCTGAATGTTTAAAACTGTTGGTACTTGGTAGCCGATTGAAGTTTCAGAAGGTACACTAGTCATTCCTAGTAGTGTTAGTGCAAATCAACCAAAGGCACAAGACAACAGATAACTAAGAGGTCTACTTACTCTTTCTTTTCTTACTCAACCAGCCTTCATATATACTTAACATATGATTCCATTACCCAAGGAATATGAAATTCTCACCCTAACAATATTGTTTACATTATTTTCAAGAACCAATAGCAAACATCATGAAACTTTGAAATCCTCTGGGAATTCAGAAGCTCAAACCAATGAACTTTAAATCCTACTTTAGACCCAATCAATTCTAATTCCAATCACAAGGCCTACACCAGATATCATACAATCATTTGACCAATAACTTTCCAAAATGCAGCAAATACAATAATAAAACAATGATATCAGAAAATGTTTTGAAGGAAACACCATTGAACTCAAGCATAGCCACGGACACGATTCCGCAGCTTCCTCAACTTTTGTGCTTATTCATCTTTTTCTTCCTTTTCTTCTTCACACTGTCAGCCCACATAATCTGGAACTCATCAATTACCGGATTTTGAACTGAACTATCATCGGGGTTTTCACTCTTGGCTAGTTTAGACACTCGATTTTGGTGAAATGGGAAGAAATGGGTGGAGATTTTGGGAAGAAACGGGAAGTTTTTTGGGTGCAAAGTTTCAGAATTAGGAACCCTAATTCTCTCTCTCTCTATATGGCTATGGTTTGGAATGACTTTGACTTCCCGTTTGACAAATTTGGGGTAATATCAGGGACATAACGGGAAATCCAGGGTAAAATTTAACACCGTTAAACCTCTAACTAAAAAATGGGACGTGTGCACTGTTTCTGATAACCCACATGTAAACGGTGCAATTTCTAAAACACGGGGGTGAGCGACGCATAATTTCCAAAACACAAGGGGATTTGGTGCAATTAACCCTATATATATATATATATATATATATATATATATATATATTTGAATTAATTAGAGAAAGTGGAATAAAGAAAATAAAGATAAGAAAACTTCAAGATCTAATTTCGAATTCTGATCATCACAATCGGCGCACGTTTATATAGGCGCAAAAACTTAATGAATTACACTCTCACAGGGTGCCTCATATCTAAAATATTTATAATATAATTGAAGAAAAATAAAAACTTTATACATTTTTATTGAGATAAAAATTATTTAAAATATTTAAATTAGAATTTAAAAACTAATTATAATACTAAGAACTACACAATCTTTTTAACATTATTTATTTTTGAAAAATTTAGATCGGTCAATTGCTTATACTTTTACATTAGGTCTAATATATAAATTGTTTTAGTTTTGATCTCCACCAAACTTCTTGTGTCATGTTGAAGGGTATTTTCAATAGTATAAATATAGTTTGACATTTAAAAATAAAAACCTATCAGCAGTGTTTAATCCAAATTTATGGATTTAATCCGTTGGTTTGAATGCGTTTATACCCATTTAGTAGAGAAATCTTTTAAATCTTTTTACATTAAATCATAAAAATTTTGATGAACTCATATCATATACGTTATACACACTGACACAAACATACATGATACAACAAATGCTAGAGAATGTATTATTTGTACTCAAACAAATTTTAATATATATAAGTACATTTTTTAGAAAAAATTGTTATTTCACACACAATTGTATATAAAATATAGCCTTTGGGAATAAATGTAAAAAATAATATTAATATATCATTTACCAAAAAATAAGAGAAAAAACTATATGTATATATGTGTGTGAGGATAAAATATGAAAACAAAAAAAATTCTCACCATAAGCAAAAACAAACCAGAGTTTTTCTTTTTTACACCTCATGTTACATATAATTGGCACATGATTTGTGTTAAATGTCATGAAAATATAATACCAAATATAGCCGAGAATATATAACAACAAATGTAGCAGAAAATCCAAACTAAAAACAATGACCTATCATAAGATCTGATCACTAAACAATAACACCAAATATAACAGACGATCTGGATTCAGAACAATGACATATCATATGGATGTAAGTAAGTAACAAAAGATATGTAACATAAAATTCAATCACTAATTGCACGTGGCGTGTAGAAAATCAGTAGAACTCAAAACAACGTAAACACAAACAAACACTTTTAAGAGAGAAATTACACTTCTTCTAACACTTAGCCAAAAGACCCAACAACAACTCTCCCAGCATATCCAAACACAACACATCTATTAAAGCTAGAACTTCTCATCTCCAATTGAGAAAAAAGAACAAGAAATCAAACTAAAATCAAAATTACAGAAAAAAAAACACTAATCAGCACATCATGGTTTTTATCGATCTTGGGGAAATCAAACTCTCGACATAAAAGTGTTTACCATAAATTGGAGAGTTGAGTTGTGCGGGATCATCTAACTCAACAGCATAAGGCCCTCTTGTTAAGCCGCGATAAGTACGCAAAATGTTAGAAGGTAAATTCATCAACTTAGTCCAGGATTCTTGAACACCATATTCTTTCATTACCCATAGTTCCATTTGGTAATGTAAGTCGTTATGTTTACCAAACACTGTAGAAAGACATCCATCTACTTGTCCCAGTACAAATGGATATAACTTAGTCATTTCATAAGGTGTCGCAATCCATCCAACCGTCTCATTGCTCAAATCATATGATATAATTGTAAGCTTACGATCATTCCTATAATATGCGGGCCAATGCACAGTACGATGGACAAGGGTCCCCATGTCTTCATAAGGACCATAGTTTTTGTCGATCTTGTGCGATGATTTCCAAGCATTGTATAACCTGATGAGGTGGAAGTGAGAAGCAGTCCCTATAATGAGCTTATACTCATCATCATCATACCCAAACCAACATAACCTACAGCTCTCGAAGATCTGTTGGGGTCTTTTTATAGGTATAAATTCTGCTCGACGCAAAGCTGGATTCCACAACAAAACACCACCTCCATACTTGTTGTTGTTGTGTTTAGGCCATAGACAAACCAAACCATTACAGCTTCCATAGGATGTTGCATAGCACATTGTCTCTACTTCTTCTCCAACATGCTGCTTACCATAATTGAGGAAGGTTTGTCTGTTGATATGAATGGCCCTCAAACTCGACTCTGCTTCTCCATGTGGCTTAAGACCAAGGTAGCTATGTCTGTAGAGATGGATGGCCCTAAAACTCGACTTGTTCAGATGGAGACGAATGAAATCGTGGTTGGAAACGAGGCTGGAAATGAGTTCAAGAAAGGTTTTGGAAACACATTTTAATCGTATCAAGTCTTTCACACTAAGTCCTGATAGGATTTGCATCCAGATATCCAAACCCAAGTACTCCATCACAATAACAAGAAGCTGCCCAACAATATCAACAATCACACTAAATCAGCATAAATATATAAACAACATTTAAACCTATCTAATCTTCATCAAATACATCTAATTTCCATCAGGTTTTCAGCTTCTGTTAATGGATCGTTTCAGATATATTCTATTATGCCATTCACTGATTTGTGAGTATTTTGTTAGTTTTAAAATTTCATCACCACAAAATTATTTTAAAAGGTTAACAAAATGCCCAATCTTTAAAATTCCACAAATCTAATTCATATAAGAATATAATTCCAGAGCAGAATAACTACGCAAAACAGATAATTTTTGTTGAACAAATCGATCTAATATTGTATGAAAAAACTCCATCACATCTACATGAATATGATTACATAAAGCAATATTAAAAGAAATGTAATCAAGTCGCTTTCAAATTTGTTGGAGAATCTGAGTTTGCAGAAGTGTAGTAAAATTAACAAATTTAAGTATAATAATACTTACCTCAAATTCAGAATGAAATTACCCAGAAAGGAAGTGGCCAACGAAGATCTCCGACTTGTAAATAAAAAATAAAAAAATAAAAAAATAAAAAGGGGTTTTATCTGTTTATGGAGAAGAACGGGAATTTTATTTTATAGCATATTTTCAAAGAGTTAGTTACCTAAAAATAAATATGCTCAAATTCAGTTTTCATTCTCCCATAAATTTCTCTAATTTTCAGTTATCAACTCCATAAATTTCTCTAACTTCTCTTCAACATTCTATAATTTTCGTCTCTCCACTTACATATATATATTAAAGTAGACTTGCAAACTTATAAAATAATTTCTTTTCTTTTTTCAAATAAATGTCATTAATAAATAATAGAAAAAATGTACTCATTTAGGAGGGCTGTTATAATTGATGGTGCTTCAACAAATTAAGTAGAAATAGAAAAATCACAGTATTATGAGTCAATATGTGTGCAACTTGGTTCGTTTTTCTATTAGAGAAAACAACAGGCGATCCCTCAAGAAGGCTTAGCAAATGACGACAATATGATATAATTACACCAAATTCAGACTGATCTTCATTTTTCCCACGAATCGCATCAACCATATTCTTAGCATTAAACTCAAAAATTATGCGATGAAAGCCTAAATTCTTTGTCCATATAATAACCTCCAATAATGCAAGAGTTGAGCTTCTGTTATAGAACAAATCCCGGGCTTCACCAACATTTTGAATCGCTTGCTGATTCAGTTGAATCTTTTATTGATTCATTCAAGACTAATTTTCCAAATCTTGCACCATTATTTAGCTGCTTCATTCAATGCATCACTTAATATCCCGACTTCACCGAATACTTGTCATTCTTGGTCGAGCAAATGTGTTTGAGATAACGGGATGCTAATAATCTCATTCACATCTCTTTCTGTAAAAACATCTTTGTACTTGACACAAAGCCTAATCATTTTTACCCATTCTTCTGCAAAAAATATATATGTTTGGTATTTGCAAAAATGCTCATTACAACAAAGAAAATTCGCAAGTCACAAACTTACACTTACTTGTTCAGAGTGGAATTTTAGAGTAACCACTTATGCTACAAAAGATCGAAAAATTACATTGGAACTATAAAACACAATTAGTTTTAATTTCAATGTCAAACTATATCATCTAAATCAAATGTGCAATTCACCAACACCCTGAAACTAGACAACAACACAAGAATAACATAAATAGTAAAATTTACTAATAACTAATATGAATACAATTTAGATCCAAGTGAAGAAGATATTTCAATTGATCAAAGGCACAAATAAGCTTACAAACTGGTCTATGATGAAATGTCCAAGCACCAACACATCAAATTATTCATACCTAGAATCAAGAAGATCATAAATATGCAAAACTGATCTGAGAATAATTTTACCTCATGATCAATGGGTAGTCTTAAAACCAAGAGGATATATGACTGAGCCAAATCTAAGTTTAAAATACTCCATTAAAAGTTCACATCGAGTAAAGCTAGAAATTCGCATCTCAATTCAGGAAAAAAGAATAAGATTTATGCAAGTAGCATCACTCCCATAAACAACTAATGTCAAAATTACATAAAATAAATAAACTAATGAGCATATATATCTTTGTTTGATTGATCTTGGGGAAATCAAACTCTCGACATAAGTCTTTACCATAAATTGGAGAGCTGAGTTGTGTAGGATCATCTAATTCAACAGTATAAGGCTTTAACATTGGGTGGCGATAAGTATCAAAGATCATCAACTTTGTCCATGATTCTTGAACACCATATTCTTTCATTACCCATACTTCCGTGTGGTAACATAAGTTGTAATATCTACTAAACATTGTAGAAAGACATCCATCTACTTGTCCCAGTACGAATGGCCATTATAAGGAATTTCATCAGGTGTCACAATCCTTCCAAACGTCTCATTCCTTAAATCATATGATATAATTGTATCCTTATGATCCTTCCAGCAATATGCGGGTCAATGCACGGTACGATGGACAAGGGTCCCTATGGATTCACAATGGCCATAGTTTTTGTCCATCTTGACTGATGATTTCCAAGTATCGGTGTCAACGTATAACCTGATGAGATGGAGGTGAGAAGTAGTCCCTATAATAAGCTTATACTCATCATCATCATCATCATACCCAAACCAACAAAACTGACAGCCATAGATGGTCTCTTGGGGTCTTTTTACAGCTACATAATCTGCTTGACGCAAAGCTGGATTCCACAACAGAACACCACCTCCATACTTGTGTAAAGGAAATAGACATATCAAACCATTATAGCTTCCACAGGATATTGTCTCGATCTTATCTACTTCTCCTCTCTTCCGCTTAAGACAATTGAGTAAAGTATGTCTGTTGATATAGATGGCCCTCAAACTCGACTCTGCTTCTTCTGCTCCACGCAGCTTAAGACGAATGTCGGTATATTCGTCGAAATGGATGGCCCTGAAACTCGACTTGTTGAGATGGAGACGAATGAAATCATCCTTGGAAATGAGGTCGAAAAAGGTTTTGGAAACGGACTTTAATCGTATCAAGTCTTTCACACCAAGTCTTGATAGGATTTCCATCCATATATCCAAACTCAAGTACTCCATCACAATGACAAGTACCTGCACAACAATATCAATAATCATACTAAATTGACATAAATATATTAACAACATTTAAACCTATCTAATCTTCATCAAATATATCTAATTTCCATCAGGTTCTGAGATTCTGTTAAAGGATCTATGAATTATCATGTAGTTTACTGATTTGTGAGTATTATATATGTTAGTTTTTGAATTTTATCACCATAAAATTATTTAACAAAATGTCGTCTTCAAAAATTCCAAAAATCTTATTCATATAGAAATATAATTCCATAAAATACAGCAAGCATTATAGAGATGGAGTTATTTCTAAAAGAAAAGCCACGTGAGCAGTGGCGGAGGGACATTGGGTCCAAGGGGGCACTGGGCCCCCCTGAGATTTTGAAAAAAAACAGGGGTATAATAGTCATTTAACTTATACCCTTTAATTTAATTAAAAAAAATTATATATATGCAATCAAATTCAATTGGAAATTGGCATTCTTCTTTCTCTTTCTTTTCTCCTGCAGCTACAGCTTCACAGAATCACAGGTATTGTTCCTCTGTATGCATCTATACTACTGTCTGTAGATAGATAGTTGACTGGAGTTAACCCTCATAAAATCTACCTTGTAATACTCTGATTTAGACGGATCAAAACTCAGAAAAAACGGGACTATCTTTTCGCCTATCTTCAGAGGGTCTTTCTGAATCTCCAGTTTTCTTGCTCGTCTGGTGGTTTTTTAGATTGTGGTTTCTATATTTCGTTTATAATAATGTTTTAACTCTGAGAAGAATTTTATGGGATTTAAATGTTTCGACATAGACCCTAAATTTTCTTTTCCAGAATGACAACTAAGAAGGAAAAATAATTATACAGAAAGGTCGAGTTTTATATTATTATTCATTAACAATTTCTTATAATATTTTATTTTGATAGAATGGCCACATCAATCGATCATGAATCGGGTTTAATAAATTGGAAGAAGCAACTAATGTCAACTTACATTATTAATTTATTTTTAATTTCTTCCTATTTTTTTTTTTTTTTGTGGATTTAGGGTTTGTCTAAATCATCAACTTGTCATCAAAAAGTTAAAAGTAATGGTTAATTAATACTCTTAAAATTGTCAAAACTCTGGAGAATATGATATCACCCTATATATGATTGTGACTTGTGTTTATGTAATAAAATATAAAATCAAAAAAAAAATCATAAATAGCCGACAATATTTTTTGTGGGCTAAAGCATCTGTCTATAAAAAACCTGATTAGAAGGAAATTATTATTATTTGTTATTTTCTGCTTCTTTTTAGATCAAATTACTTATTATTTTGAACGTTTTTAGATAATGGAGCGATTTTATGAAAAAATACCACCAGTTGCAAAGAGATCATCCATAGTTGATGCTCCTGTTGTTATCCTTCAAGAATCATCAAGCCAAGATAATGTGAATGTTGATTTGGAAAATCTTCCAAGCGATCCGGGGCTACGACCTAACATAATGAGCTATTCACCTAATTTGATTGAACAGGTACGTAGAGCTTACTTATTAAAAGGTCCATGTCAACTACGTAAGCATGATTTTCCTCAAAAGGTAGAAGGGAATCGAAAACGCAAATTTGTTGAGTCTTGGTTTGATGAATTCAAGGATTGGTTGGAGTATAGCATTACAAAAGATGCAGCATTCTGTTTATACTGTTATCTTTTTTCGGCTGGGCATACTGAAAGAGGGCATGATGCTTTTGTTTCTGAAGGATTTAGTGTTTGGCGTAAGAAAGAAAGATTAAGAGAGCATGTTGGAGACCATCGTAGTGATCATAATAAATGTAGACTTGCTTGTCAAGATTTGATGAATCAAGATCAACATATTGAAGCATCTTTTTCTAAAGTATCTAAACAATCAAAGATTGATTATAGATGTAGATTAAATGCATCAGTTGTTTGCTTGCGTTATCTTATCATGCAAGGACTAGCTTTTCGAGGACATGATGAGTCAGAAGAATCATTGAATCAGGGAAATTTTATTGAACTTCTGAAAGTTATTGCTTCGTGTAATGAGGGAATAAATAATGTTGTTTTATCTAATGCTCCTGATAATCTCAAACTTACATCCCCTGAGATTCAAAGAGATATCATAAATGCAGCTGCTACTGAGACGACAAATTTGATCCTTAAGGACATTGGAAATGATTTTTTCTCCATTTTAGTTGATGAGTGTCGTGATGTATCAATCAAAGAGCAAATGGGGGTTGTCATACGCTATGTGAATAAGAGTGGTTGTGTTGTTGAACGTTTTCTTGGTCTCATACATGTTAGTGATACAGCTGCAACATCACTTGAGAAAGGTATTAATTCTTTGCTCTCCACTCATGGTTTGAGTATTTCCAGTTTGAGAGGTCAAGGTTATGATGGGGCTAGTAATATGAGTGGTGAATTCAAGGGGTTGAAAAGTTTGATACAAAAGAAGAATTCTAGTGCTTATTATGTCCATTGTTTTGCTCATCAGCTCCAACTCACACTTGTTGCTATTGCCAAAAATCACGCACTCATTGGCTCTTTTTTTAATAATGTGACACGTTTATGTAATGTTGTTGGGGGTTCTTGTAAGCCCAGAGATATACTTCGAGAGAAACAAATGGAGAAGATTATTGAAGGGATTGCAAATGATGAAATCAAGACTGGAAGAGGATTGAATCAGGAAATGACATTGAAAAGACCGGGGGATACACGTTGGAGTTCTCATTATGGTACTATCATCAACTTGATGGAATTGTTTTCTTCTGTAGGTGAGGTACTTGACTATATTGGGGAGTATGGTAATGATAATCTACAAAGGGCTGAAGCTTTTGATTTGCTTGACATTATAAAGAGGTTTGCGTTTGTTTTCATATTGCATCTAATGTGGAAAATTTTAGGAATCACTCATGAATTGTCACAAGTTCTACAAAGAAAAGATCAAGATATTGTCAATGCAATGAATCTTGTCAAAGTATCAAAAGCTCGTTTGCAAGCAATGAGAGATGATGGTTGGGATAGTTTGTTCAGTGATGTTTCTGAATTTTGTTGCAAACATGAGATAGTCTTACTTAACATGGATGATGTATATGCAGCTCGTGGAAGATCAAGACGTAATGTTGAAGGCATGACCAATCTTCATTATTATCGAGTTGAGTTATTTGCCTCAGTGATTGACAAGCAAGCTATGGAGTTAGATAATCGTTTTGACGAAGTGAATACAGAGTTGCTTTTATCTATGACATGTTTGGATCCTAGAAACTCATTTTCTGCATTTGATAAGAAAAAGCTGCTTCGTCTTGCAAAGTTTTATCCATCTGAATTTTCTAAAGTTGCATTATATGAACTTGAAACTCAACTTGAGAACTTTATTTTTGATGTGCGTTTGGATGGAAGATTCTCTGAAGTGGCAGGAATAGGAGGTCTTGCTCAAAAGATGGTTGCGACAAGAAAACATGACGTTTTTCCGTTGGTTTATTTGCTAGTTAAGTTGTCATTGATCTTACCAGTAGCCACTGCAATAGTAGAAAGAGCTTTTTCTGCAATGAAAATCATCAAAAGTTCACTACGCAACCGAATGGGAGACCAGCTATTAAATGATTGTTTGGTAGCATACATCGAAAAGGATGTATTTATTAAAATCAGCAATGAAGCTATCATGTAACTGTACCAGAATATGAAAAATATAAGAGAGATGTTATGATGGACTTGTATTAGTTTCTCATTTTGAGTGTTATTATAATTAAGTTAATATATTTTACTTTGTCAATGTTTATATTAATTATGTTTACTTGTAATCTAGAATTTTTTTTATTATTTACATTCTATATTATTGTTAGTCGGGCCCCCCTGAATAAAAATCCTGCCTCCGCCTCTGCACGTGAGTAAAGTGTTCAAAAAAAAAAAACCAATTACCAAACCACATAAAAGTTTCAATCTCCATCACATTTACATGAATATGATCACATAAAGAAATATTAAAAAAAATGTAAGAGTTTGCAGAAGTGTGTAGTAAACTTAACAAAATTGAGTATAATAATACTTACCTCAAATTCACAATAAAATTAACCAGAGTAGAATTGGCCAACGAAGATCTCCCACTTGTAAAGCGAAAAAGAAAAAAAAAAAAAAAAAAAGGGTTCTTAATTATCTGTTAATGGAGAAGAAAGGGATCTTGCATTTTTGTTAGTGAAAGAATTATTTTATTTTATAGCATATTTTCCAATGAGTTACATTGCACTAAGCATGGGCTTTTGTTAAGCATGGGCCTGACCCAAGCCCAATCTCCACCAACTAATTATAATTCTATCATCGAACTAAAATGGAGTTTGATATAAGTTTATAGCGTAACTAATTTCCCTAAAAAAATTATTTCCATCTTTTTTCCAAAATGGATGTGGCCGTATAATCTGAAAACCATTTCTCTGAAATTTGAGGAAATTGTTTCAACAAATTATTGATCACATAGAAATAGTAAATTGGTAGATTTAAAAACTATTTCGATGTTTTTAGAGTATTATCTAATCATAATTCATACTTTTAACTAATTTTCCTTAATAATTGCTCATAATTTCTCGATGGGATGTGTCCAACTATCTTTTGATAATTTTAATATTATATTGAATATGCAAAACGTTTGTTATAATAGAACATCATGTACACTTTTTTTTTAATGGTTTAATATGTTTCCCAGTAAGGAATAAAATTAATTTGATTCCACGACTTTTTCGTAATTAATTTCATAATGATACGTTCTTTTAATTTAATCTCATAATTTAAATAATTAATCGATATCATATCATTTTTATGTTGGAAATTTCAATTTTTATTGGAAAAAATTATATGCGTTGCACACTGCACTTGACTTTCAATTTTGGGCCTTCCAACAAGCAAATATGATGTGGCACCAAATAACATTTTACAATTTATTTTCGAAATTTATTTTCTTAAACAATTAAATTATTGGCAAAAACTCATTAAATCACCAACAACTACCAATTTATTCGCTGGAAAACAATCATGGCCACCGCTGTCAAGCTCAAATTCGATTTTCTCTAATCCATAGCCAAAATGCATGAAATTTGACTCAAAATATTCATCTTACCATATATGTTTTTTTAAAGCCTCGTATCATTTTTAAGAAAAGATTTAGAATCGTACTAGATTTCATAAAAATACATTTTGTGTTTCAACTTCATAACCCATTTTCTTGATGCCCAAATTTGTACATGAAATTAGAAAATTGATTGAGGTGGTTTGATATCCATGTAATGGACAACACTCCTATGTAATTTAATTTCATTTTCAAAAACTTGAATTTGCTAATATTAGAGAGGGGTTTTTGCTTTGAGTTTAGAACTCTAGGGAGTTTTGAATCCCCTTGCTTGAATACCCGGTTTCAATTTTTGTCTTTTGGTTTTTTTTTTTCCTTTTTGCTGATGAGGGATATTTCAAGTTCAATATGAACTATGATGAATTAATATCCAAAACAATTGGTTCCTTCACATAAAATCATGGTACTTCATACATGCATACATATCAAGTCAAGCAGATTTTAGATCCAAGTAGCAAGGAAATTTTTAGAAATTTGCTAGACTTTCATCTGATTGCAAATTCTGAAAAATACATTCAGTATTCTCATGTGTTTGATACTAAAACAAAAACATACAATATATGATAATATCTAACTGATTCATACATTGATCGAACATATTTCAATCCTATGCTCATTATATAATAAATAGATCACAAGTAAACAATACATTCGATTGAGAAATTCATAAGTAAACAACACGTTCTAATAGAGAAACAAACGCAACCAATCATTAACGCACAAACTAGAAAAATTAAATCAACAGTACTTTACAACTAATTAAATTTCGATTTCATCACAAAACCTAGAAAAGCAATCAGGGTTATATGATCTCGCAGAGATTTCAAAACAAGTGCAGAGAATTTTTGGCGGCAAACCTGAAACAGATGAAGCGTGAGAACATCGAAGAAGGAGGCTTTCTGAATGTAGCGGTTTGAAATTAATTTGCATGGTACCTTTTTTTTTATAAATTAATTTGCATATAAATATTACCATTATTCATATATTATAAAATAACAATTTTGTTTAAATTAATAATTTTATATAAATAAAAAATTAGAACTTACATTTACAAGAAATAACAACACAACATTACAACTTACAAGTTACAACTTCAAAAATTAAAAATTACAATTTAAATACAATGAAATACAAACCATATACAAAAAAAAAATTAGAAATTATAATACAAATTAAAAATAATAATCAATAAACTTAAAATGAAAGAGTAAAATAACATAAATTCATAATATTATTTATATATAATATAAAAAATTTTAAAAAAATAGGTAAACCGTCGGTTTCCGGTTTGAAATTACCTCGAATCAAATCCCAATATGACCATGGTTCTGATTTCGAATCGAAACCTAGTCAACGATTTTTCGAATCGTTGATCCCAATTTGGTTCTAATTTGGTTCCGGTCTTCCAAACTGGATGAACACCTCTAAATATAATATATTAAATGTTATAACTTCGACTGACTCTGAAAAAAAAAATGTTAAAAATAAGAAGGTCGAGTATGAGTAATGTATGAGGGGTTCATGTCATTTTTAAATTTTATATATAATTCTCTTGGAACAAAATTATGAATGATTAAAATATCTTTCAAATGATGAATATGAAAATGGAGAGGCATATATTATTTCGAATGATTACAAAAGGTTATATTTTCATTTAGCTGATGAAAAATGAAAATTTGTAATATGTTGAAACATGACCTTTTTTGGGGGGAATATTATACTAAACAGGTTTAAGGCCTAAGAGTTGTGGCTTTAAAAATACTTTAAACTATTTATATATATATATATATATATATATATATATTTAAATATTCAGATACCAAATATAAATATTTTACCTCAATAGATGTTTAAAATACTTTTCAGGAAAAATGTAATTTAACTATTGAACAGAGAGCAAAGTATAACTCACAAAACATACATATTTAAAATAAAATAAAATAAAGGAATTGGATTAGAAGGTTAATTAAATTACTCAAAAGAGATAAATTCTTAAATAAATATTTTAAAAAAAAATCATAGATGGGTGAACACTGGGCATTTGAAAAGGTATAAGAAAAAGCACACGAACATGAAAGAATTCACAAAACAAAATTTCCACTTCACCCGCGTGAAAAGCAAATCGTCTATCATCTATAATTCCTGTTTATTACCATCTCAGAAAGGAGAATTGTTTGTGTCACTATCACCAAGTCATAGTGAATTATTGGAATGGAGCCACAGAAGTTATAAGATCACATACTGAAAAGGGTGCAGCTCAAAATGTGCAAAACTGGCAGAACAATCTTACCTAATGATCATGAAGAAGAGTAGGATTGAAACCAAACATTATATTCTTGTTGCGAATAGGCAAATACGTGACATTCCCGTTCTTGAACAAAGCCGAAGCATTATGCTTCGTTGCCTCGATTTTCCTCAGCTCGATCAGCCCCCGCCCTGCAACAGAAGTAGCATCAGAAATCAGTTTTGCAGATTCACTCTCACCCTCGGCCTTAATGATAGCCGCCCGACGTTCCTGCTCGGCTTTTGCAACCACGAATTTAGACATCTCCGTCTCCTGCTGGGCAACCTGCTTCTCCTCCACAGCCTTTGAGAACTCTGCACCATATGACAAATCAGTTATGGCAACATCATCCACCTCTATGTTGAAATCCTTTGCTCTTTGGATCAAATGTGTGCATACGAGCTTAGAGACTTCGCCACGTTCTGTGAGCAATTCATCAGCATTGAATTGTGCAACGACACCTTTGAGAACCTCATTGCCGATTGATGGAAAAACTGTTTCGTGGTATTCGAGCCCGAGTGTTCTGTATATTTCTATGAGGTGATCAACCTCGGGGTGTGATAGGATACGCAGAGTGAGTTTCACCATCTGAAGATCCTTGGTGCCTGAGGATTAAATAAAATCTCATTGAACTCATGCTTGTGAGAATTAATACATCTATTTGTTTCTCAATAATCTTAGATATGCTGAAACAAAATCACTATTCAAGAATACAATTCATTTGCCAGGAAACCTTCATAATTTATCTAAAAAAACTTTGCATCAGATTTATCATTAAAGCAAATAATCATGGACTCATTTTCAATTATCTCAACTTTGAACTAAAATAGATCTGGACAAATTTGCAGGAATTTCATCTAATTGCAAGCTCTAAAAGAATACATTCAGTATTTCTATGTGCTTAATACTAAATCAAAAACACACAATATATAGTTTCCAACTGATCCATACATTATTTCAATCCTAAATCTCATCAATCGAACAGAGTAATTACCTCATCAAACATTTCACAAAAAAAAATGAATTTGTTTCCAGAAAATTCATAAGTAACTATCGCGATCTAATAGAGAAACAAATGTAATCAATCATTAACGCACAAACTTGAAAAAGTAAATCATTATACAGCTAATTCAATTTCGATTTCATCACAAAACCTAGAAGGAATTGTTGGCGGCAAACCTGAAACAGAGGAGATGGTGTCTTGGCGCGTGCGAACGTCGAAGAAGGACGGTTTTTGAATGAACGGAAGCAGGAAATGAGTACCTTCGCCGGTGGTCTCACCGAGTACACCACGGAAACTGTCGAGAAGGACAGCGCGATGGCCGGCGTCAACGGTGTACAAAGATTTGAAAAGGACTGCGGAGCCGGCGAGGACGCCGGCGGCGACTTTCAGCGAGGTGCGGAGAAACTGATTGGCTATTTCGACTTTGGAAGGCATCTCTGTCTCGAGTGATGCAGACGGTTTTAGAGAGAGAAAGTGGAATGCATGTGATTTAACTATCGATGTGTATGTGAGGGAGAGCGGGGATTATCAAATTCGAACCTCTATATACACACACATAGATAGAGAGATGAGCCTCAGTTCAATTTGAGAATTAAATAAATATATTGTTTTGTCAGTTAATAATATAATACTATCTAGTTAATTTTTACCCAAAAATATTATTATTATTTTAATGAAGTTACGAGTTGAAACTTTATAAATTGTTAATAAAGTTAAAAAGAAACAATCATATTTATCGAAAAACCAAAGTTCGACTATAAATTTTTTTTCCCTAAAAAGACTTCAAAAATAAAATTATACATTTTTTTTTAAAGACCGGTTATCCAATTTAAACCCAGTTTTGACCGAATTAATTGATTTTTCAGGTTTTTGGAGTAGTTCGATTGGTTATTCAACTAGTTTTCAATTGAACATGTTATAAATTTATATTTATTTAACTCTTCATTTTCAATGACCTTTGGAGTCCATATTTTTGTATATATATTGTACTCAAAAGGAATGACTAAAGTTGATGAATAAAATTATATCTTCTCTTTCATCACTTCATTTTATTTTATTAGTTTTATCTTATTGACTTATTGATACATAGAAATTGATGCAATTGAAAAAACATATTTTACAACAAACAACTCGATTAGTCAAATGGAATAGTTAAAAGTCTAATTCGTTCAACCTATTTGACCCGTTGTAGGGGTGTTTGCAAGAAATTTTAACAGTTTTTCAACACTTATTTAAGTTTTATGAATTAGTTTTTAGTATTTTAATTCTCTTCTAACAAATTATAAAATCTACTAGAATTTATAATCCAGAAGCGGGCTGGGTTGCTTTGACAAATTCTCAATTAAATTTTAAAAAAATTTCATTTTTAGCTTAACTTTTAAAATTATTTTGCAAACACAATCTACCTTTGCTAGTAAAGTGATTTCTCCATAATCATTAAATTTAATCACTTTCTCAACCATACAATTTTTTGCAAACACCCCCATAATCAACCGTGTCCCTAAAAAAATTGATTATCAATCTTACTAATGTAACAATTATTGTTAAAAAAAAAAAAAAGGCCACGGAATGAATTTGTGTTCAATAAAAATTCCGTGCAAATATCATATGTGGATGATTGATTATGATATGAAATTTTGAAAACATAACAAAACGAGAACAGTCCTTTTATAATAGACGGGATTTATCTAAAGACTTGAAAATATTTTGGTAATATCTTCTTAAGAAAATAAATTTTGATATGTCTGATTATGTTATAATTCTTAGAATCAATCAAGCTACAAATTATATATTGATAAATTTTCCAGATTAATAGGGAATTGATAAGTTAATCCTGAGAACCAATCAAACTGTACATTCCAAAAATTAAGAGGAAATCGCATTACATTCTTTCTTACATCATTCATTGTGATTTTGAATTTAGATTCACCTCAACAAATTATATATACTAATTTTTTTTTTTTTGCAATCTCCTCCTTTTATTGCAAAAAAAGGAGTTTATCCACAATCATGAACGACATTTTTGCAAATGAGAAATACCAAAATGACATTTACCCATATTTCCTTAAAAGGAGTTTATTCATAAAGCTAAATGAAAAGGGGGCAGAGACAGTATTCACTACAAATTTTCCACAACCCCATGTAAAATCTATCATGATATCATCTAAAGAGAAGATAATAGTTCGTGTTATCATCAGCCAAAAGTACCAAGCACAAAATGGTAATGAAGCAACTCAAAATGTGCAAAGACCAAATTTACCTCATGAATTGATCAGTGACTAGTATTGGCACCAGGAAGCACATTGTTGTCACTGCTGGGCAAATACACCACTTTCCCATTCCTGCAAACAATGGAGGCATTATCCATGGCAGCCTCGATCTTCCTCAGCTCAATCAACCCCATCCCTGCACCAGAAGTGGCTTCAGAGATCAGCTTCGCAGACTCTCCCTCCCCCTCAGCCCTGATGATGGCCGCCTTCCGCTCCTGCTCCGCTTTCACCACCATGAATTTAGACCGCTCCGCCTCCTGCTGTGCAACCTGCTTCTGCTCCACAGCCTTTGAGAACTTCGAACCAAATGACAAGTTAGTGATTGCAACATCATCCACCACTATGTTGAACTCCTTTGCCCTGCGGATTAAGCTCGTGCGTACGAGCTCAGAAACATTGGGACTCTCTGTGACCAACTGCTCGGCATCAAATTGAGCAACGACTGATCTGAGAACGTCGTTGCCGATTGATGGAAATACTTTCTCGGCGTATTTGAGCCCTAGTTTCTTGTAGATGTCGATGAGGTGATCAACCTCGGGGTGATACAGGACACGCAGTGTGAGGTTCACCATCTGAAGATCCTTGGTGCCTGTTTAAAGAAATTTGTTGATCTGATTATTTCAACTCTTTAATTCGTATAATCTAAAGTTACAGGAAAGTAAGACATAATTGATCTGACGGAAACAAATTATTTAACAGCAAAACTTCATAATTCATATAACAGAGGCTAAAACGAGATTAATGAGTAAAGCAACTAATTCAATTCCGTTTTCATCACAAAACCTACAAATTCTGTAATCTCGCAGACATTTTATCTTTTTTAAAGATTTCAAACTATAATCGTCTGAGAAGAATAACCACATCGAAACATTTCAACAAAAATGCAATTGTCACCAGAAAATTCATAAGTAAACCAATCGATCTAATTGACAAACAAACACAATCAATCATTCACCAAATTAGATCGAGAGAACAAATCGACGGTTATTATACCTAATTCAACTACGATTTCATCACAAAACACAGAATCAGGATCCTACGATTTATCTCTTCGAGATTTCAAAAAACTGCATATAATAGTAGCGGCAAACCTGAGACGGAGGAGTGGTTATATCCACCCACGCGGAGGTCAAAGAAGCACGGTTTCTGAATGAACGGAACCAAAACGTGAGTGCCTTCTCCGACGGTCTTACTGCGCACGCCACGGAAGCGATCGAAAAGGACAGCGTGTTGGCCGGAGTCAACGGTGTAAAAGGATTCGGCAACGACGCCGCCGACGGCGGCGACGCCTAGAGAGATTCTCAGCAAGATTCTAATTACTGCTTCGCCTATTATATGTCTATAAGCCTCAGCATAAGCCATCTTGGCGGTTTTAGAGAGAGAAAGTGGAGTGCATGTGATTAACTACCAATGTGAGGGAGGGAAATGAAATGAAATTCAAACCTGTATCTATATTTATACCTTGGCTCCTAGTGATCGTGCAGTGGCGAGTAAGCTAGTTGTTAACTATTACTAAAGTCGCAACACGTTTATTGATTAATTTGTTAAATCGCATTTCTATAATAATTGTTGGAAATATTCTTGAAAATGATTTCGACTTTGAAAATAGGCTTTACCCTTTAAGTTGTAGAGCTTAACTAAATAATTAAATACTTTTATCTTGAGAAAATAAAATGTGGAGCTCACAAGAAGAGTCTCCAATTGGATCAATTTGAGTCCAATTTTTAATGGTTTTTGAGTTTTTAACTTTAATTATGCAACTTAATTTTACAAATTTGTTTATAATTCACCAGGCAAAAACCTAATCAGTCCCAATAAATATACATATTGGAGTACAGGTAAATAAATAATTCATTAATTTATTAAAATACACACTTTGAAGTATGTAGCTATTATATTGTCCCAACAATAATTTAAAATTTGCATCGAACAGAAGTTTAATTCCACCAAAATCGAACTTATACCCAAACTTTTGTCAAAGACTAGTTAACACTCACTTTAATTAACCAAATTTCGAACAAAGAAGTAATTCTTTTTTTTTTCTATCATGAGTAAAACAGTTAAAATTGTAAATTAATTATCAAATTATCAGCAAAAGAGTGATATTGAAGTTCTATATTTTTAGGAGCTTCAATAAATGAACATTTATGAAGTCGAGCTTTTACTTCTAAGTATCATCAGTTGATAAAAGAAAACGGAATGTCACCAATGTCAACCCATTAAAATACATGAAATACGAGATTGAAATATGAAATAAAACAAACAATCTTCATCTTTAGTACACCTGATACATTCAAATCAGAGATAACTAGACATGCCAAATTTCTCCACACTGTCTTGGGATTAAGCTGTAGTACAATATCCAATTTCCGACTTTGGATCACTCGAAATCAACCACAGTAAGCTCCCAAAGACGAAAACAACAGTTTAAAAAGGAATAAACTCGAGTTTCTCTCTAATCTTCTGAGGATTGAAACAACTGTTCGACCTCAGTAATGGTGCTTCGAGCATCATCAATTTCTGAACCTTCCTTTTCGCCAGACTCCTCAAGCTCCGCCTGCAGCAAGTAGCTTGCATATTATTATGTATCATAAAAACGACTTCAAGAATGAGAATAATCTCAGTAGTATTCGTGCAGTCTCATTACACATTCCTTATTCCAATTTCAAAAGACCAAGTGGTTTCAGATGAAATCTGATCACCATCTTAGAAATTCAAAGATTGTCCCAACGAAACAAAATGTACTACTAACAAGAAAGGTATGCAGGAAATAATATTCAGCCAATCTGCTATGTATTCAGTTGGGTATGAATTCTCATTGAGTAGAATACATGCTCTTCGACAAATAGCATCAACAGTGAAACAACAGATAATGCTCTCAACTAACCCAGTCAGTTCAAGTTTATGGTAAACACAAATTTGACATGCATTTAACATCTTCAATCACTTCAGTTCAAAATATATAGCAGGGCAGGAGATGCTCATTCTTTTCATTGTCAAACAAGACTAGATACTCAAATTGATGACATTCAGGGATTTAGAGAACATACATACAGTCGAAGAATAATGTGAACTTGAATTGAGTGACTCAGATATGCTAGAGTGCAAATGACTATGAAAACCTTTTTAGCGGAGTTTGGGAATTGAAATTATTCTAAACCGACAGAAGTTGAAAAAGTAGTTTCAAAATATAACTAAATCCCATCTTCTTGCAAGTCGTTATTCTTTTAATTACATAAATAAACCTTTATAGCTAGATAGATTAGGCAAAAGGTTTATCAGCATCAAGGAAAGAATTCATTCAAAAACATCACTCACCAAAGTGCCTTTAAGATCGGTTAGAGCAGCCTCTAAGCGCTTGCGGCAGTCAGGAACCATCATCCTAGATTCAGCCAGCACGTTTTCCTGAATGAAATACATCAAAACAAAAGTTCTGAAAGCTAGCAAGAAAAAGATTTTATTCAATCAAAATTTTTCTAGCCACCGATACCATAATTTGGCAAACAAAGAACTTGTCCAAAGTGAAAGTCCATCAATTTAACCTCTTTGTATTTCTTTTTTCGGAACAATCATTAGTCCTTGCAATTGACATAAATCACATCCTAGCACTATATAACGAAAAATGGAGCAAGACCTCAGTACAATACATCCTATTTTGTTAATTAACAAAGAATTTCCTTATCTTGTTTCATTTAGCTTTGGTTCATTTCTCACACATATACATATGCTTCATAACGAACCGTAATCTACAAAGACGAACATTTCCTATTTAAGGAGCAACAGAAATATCAAAAAGAGGGTATCACATTTGCAAACAACTCCAGTTTCTACTAACAACATTTGATGCCAACAAAAAAAAAAAAAGAACAAATCAAAACAACAAACAATATAATTAGAAATATTAGGTACTTAAACTAGAGTTATAACAATCTAATACTTAACAATTAAATTAAAATTCCAAAGCAACCAGCTCAACGATCTTCACACAAAATATTTCTCACTTAGCACATTCAAAACACACTAAATCCAGCATTACATTGCATTCCAGAAAAAATTCTAAAGATCGCACACAATCACAAACCAATGAAGGTAAATAACAGGCAATAATTAACATTGTTGCGAGTAAATTAGGGCAAAGAGACCTGCTGTTTGAGGTCGTAGGGATCAGCCCCATTGGCCTTCATATCGGCGGTTTTAGCAGCTTCTCTTTCGACTTCTTTCTCGTAGGAGTGGAGCTCCTTCACTATTCTCTTGCAAGTTGATGTTTTAATCTTCAAATTCCTCAAAGTCGCCATTTTTGTGACCTAGTCGTTGTTCTGTCAATTTAGAATCACAACTCCTCAATCCTACAGGAGAGAGAGAGAGAGAGAGAGAGAGAGAGAGAGAGAGAGAGAGATTACCTACGTTTCTGCGGGAGATCTAAGCTTTGATTAACAGAAGAATGTTGAGCCGTAAATGTGAGTTTAAAAGAAAAGGAAAAAAGAAAAAGAAAAAGGGAGAAAATTATAATAGTTTATTCTATGTTTTAAGATGATTGATTTATGGAGAAAAAATTATTGTGTTTGGACTTGTAATATTTGAATTATAAAATTTGAAATGGGCCGATTTCAAATCATTTTAAGTTAGATTGGATTAAAAATACACTCAACTGCTGAAAAGTTATATACTCATGGAATCAAATTTATATGTATTAAAAAACAATCAACAAATTTAAATTTGTTTTCAAATCCTCCATTTGATGTTGCTCCGATCCGACGCTCTTGTTCTTCAATCCAAAAACTCGAAATCTCGAACCCGATGACCTGCAAAACAAACATCGGGAGGGGTTCCTGGTGACAGGACTCCGACGCTCATATACAGTGAGCCTTTCCACATAAAAATTTATATAAATGGTCTTTGAGTGAATTTCAAAATCAAAAATCAAATAACCCCTCCCCTTGAAAATCAAAAAAGTTAAGTTGGAAAATTTTGTTGGAGAATCTGAGTTTGCAGATGTGTAGAAAAATAAACTAATTTTATTATAATAGTACTTATCTCAAATTCACAATAAAATTCAGAAAGTAGAAGGAGCCAACGAAGATCTCCGACTTGAAATTAAAAAATAAAATAAAAAGGGTGTTCATGAAGAAGAAAGGGTTATTTCTGTTTTTACTACTGAAATAATTATTTTATAGCATATTTTCCAATGGGCATGTGCTTGGCTCAAGCCCAATCAAAATTCTATCAACTTACTAAAGTAGAGTTTCATAAGCTGGGCAAGCCCAAGCCCAATCTCCACCAACTGATCATAATTCTATCAACATATCAGTGTTTGAAGATACGTGATCGTGTAATACCAAAATTAATTAAGCACATAATAACGTAGTCACCTCGTGATTTGTCAAGATTTACGAGTTCATTTGTTTATTTAAAATCCAAATTTCTAATTTCTAATCTAATCAAATCGAACACTTATCACTGAAAGACACAAAATTTCATAAATGGATGTTCTTTAACCCAAAATGATATGAAACTGAAAATGCAAGTTATCGTCAATCTATTTCATTATTCCAGTTTTGAGATCGATTGACCAAAACGGTTCCAATTAATATTGTGGAACAGAATGGTCAAAATTGACAAGTTTATAATTGGTTAAAAATTCGATGCATCATACTTAGGTACATGTCATTTTGATAATAGTAAAAAAATTTATTAAAATAACAATCCATATAAAGATTATAATTTTTCCGGCAATTAACCCAATATTAAAACACGGAACCTAACATGAGACAAAAATCTTATTAATTCCAAGAATTCGCACAAGACTTATGCTCAGACCATCGAAAGTCGTTGTTCCCATTCCTCTTAAACCTCTTCCAATCCCTTAAAACGCTTTTCAAATCCACGACTTTAGCTTTAATAGTTCGACAGCAATTAGCATGAACAGTTGCCACTAATCCAACATCTTGACTATCACTGCAAAACCCACTGAAGTAAAGGGTATCAAGAAACCTTGCATTGAGGTTGAGCTCTTTAAGCACACCTTTGTCTCTTACAAGATTATGCAACACATCTTGCTCTTTCATGCCCGTCAAATTCTTCCTCGAATCGTACCATTTTTGGAACAGCAACATGGTCTTGTTGTTCGATCTTACGAAGTAGAATCCTGTGTTAATTGGGTTTTGGTCTGAAAATGGATCGCCATTGAATTTATCTGTGCTTATATGAAAGTCCAATGTTGTGTTCTCCATCAGTCTTGTCAATGGGTTTCTTAGCCATAATACATCAGTATCCTGCAGCAACAAGATTAATAATTCGATGGGTTAATTTTCATTTTGATCATGTATATAAAATATTTTTTATTTTTTAACAATCAAGTATCCGTTTTTTTTTTAAATTTGATCTTTTATATTTTAAATTTTTTTCAATTTCAGTTTAATTTTTATTGAAATTTTCAAAATCGTCGATGTGGCAGTAAAAGTCTAGTGGTCGTGTTGGCGATTTTGAAAATTTTGATCAAAATTGAATTGAAATTGAAAAATAAAAAATAAAAGACTATAATTGGAAAGCGGACACTTGATTGTCAAAAAATGAAAAGTATCTTAAATACAAGATCAAAATTTAAATTAACGTTGAAATAATGTTTTTAAAATAAAAATACAAGATCATAACATGTAAAATATATAGCAAGCAAATGACTTGAGTTGAGAAAAAATAGTTGTTTAATTACATATTTTAAACATGTTTAATCCATCTTTTTATCTTTATTTTTATTTAGAATATTCGTAAATATTATAATAGAAAATTACTAATAGTTTTATCATATATTTATTATCAAAATATTTACATCATTAAGTACATACCTACAATATTTACGTACAATGGGATTAGATCACATAGCACACTGCCACACACCTATTAACACCTTCACACAAATTTGACCCGAAGACTTTTTATTTTTATTTTTTTCCAAGGCAATTAAATTCTTCAATTCTCTTGCAACCTCTGGATCTAAATTAATTGTGCTAATTAAGTCAATTGCATATTAATTGTTCGCTAAATGTCAAATTTTCAACACCTATGGCGATCAACATAAATATATATGAGACATTTTGGTGGGGTGGCACTAAAATAAGAGACAAATTATAATACGTACGTGACTTAATCCGACAGGTAACAGGAAATGTAACACTACTGTTTTTTTTTTTAATCTAATTAATATTCCAATCTAATTTCCACGTCAATATTTATATAGATAATATACTTGTAAATATCTCAATTTCTATCCGAACTAAACTACTTTTTTAACACCTATGTATTCCAGTTTTGGTCTTTCACTTTTTTTTTTTCTTTCAATTTTACTCCGATTTTACTATGAATGTCAACTTCAACCTATGTAGAGTTGAAAAATCCATGCCACTAAAGATGACATCCACATAGCAAAATCCAATTTCGGACAAATTCGAATGAAAATTGAAAAAAAAACAGAAAAAAAAATAGAAATTTAAAATTAAAATAACTAAAATCGATGATAAAAAAGTAGACAAGACTTATGTTACGAAAATTGCAATTTTCTTATCTATAAATTATCCTTTTTTTTTTCCCATTAATTGAAGACAAAATTATTATTAATATCTACTTGAATAAAATCATCACCTCCAAAAGTATCACATTAATATTTCAATTTTTGTGTTATTATCTCATATTTCAAGATAATCAATACACAGTCGTATTACACCTATTAAAGCACATCAAATATATATTTTTTAAATCCAAATGTAAAAGCATGAGAATTACCAGATTATAACAGATTACGTGCATAGAAATCAAAACGACGTCGTACCGTGAAGACGAAGCTATATCCTCTCTTCAAGACATGCAGCAGAAAAAACGTGCGTCTCCACATCATCTCTACGAACTCCTCCGACATGTACACCTTCTCGCCGGCGAAACGATCTCCTCCGCCGCCGCCGTCCTCCGCCGCCAGTCTGTAGCAGTTCAGCCGCCGGAACCGGCACCTTTCATGGGCAGTTTTGTCCATTGACACCACCAGCAAATAGTCCACGAGCTGCCTTGTTTCTTCTCCGACCCAAAAACTTTCGAGAAACAGATCAAACATCGATAGATACTCGTCTTCATGTGGCTCGACGTAGGCTTCATTGACGAAGGTGATGATCAATGTCTTGTTCGCCATTGAAGCCTTCTCCAAAGCTTCTTGGAGGTCATCTTTTTGGCTAAATATTGACTGTCAAAAATTAAGAAAGAAAACAAAATAATTTAACCATAAAGATAAAGGCAAATTATATATATATATATATATATATTGTGCATTAAATATATTAATTTTTTGGGACCAAAATTATTTAGGAGATGTAGAATTACTGAGTTTGAAAAATTGGGAGAGTATTTCTCTGAATAATACAAGAATTTGCTGCTTAGAACTTCCCAGAAACAGAAAATTGTGATAGTTGCAAGGAATGAGGAGAGGATAAATGCAACATTTGTTTTGGAATTTTTGGAGTAAATATTCATTTTTTTTTCTTGTTTAGTGAATTTTCTTTGATGGTGTATATATGTTTGACAATTCAGGCAATTTAAAGGGGTGTTGAGTAGAGAGGGGTTAGAGTTGGCAAGTCATGCAAATTGTTAGGCAAGCTCTATCTCATATATATAATGGATTAAATATTTCATGTCTACTATTATTTTAGGATTAATTTCAATTATGTTGTTATATTTAAGGTATTTTTCCATTTTTTGACAACAAAGTTTTGGTTTTCTATATGTTAATTTTTTTTTAATTTCAATCCAATTTTTATCGAATTTTTTAAAATCATTGACGTGACTATCAAATTTCGATGACCACATCAGCAACTTTGAAAATTCTGATCAAAATTTAAAAAAAAACATATAAAATCAAAATTGAAAACTGAATATTTAGTTGTCAAAAAATGAAAAATTATCTTAAAATACAGATTAAAAATGAAATTGCTCCTTATTTTATTAATATATACATTTGAGGTGTCATTATTGGAAATAGTGGCATGAAACTCCCTTCCGTACCAGGACCGCAAATACAAATATTTTGAAGCTCCAGATAAATTTGTCTTCATTCAATTTAATTCATTCAATTTGATTCATTAAAGAGAGTCTTTTTAAGTGGTAAAGTGACTATTATGATCCTGAGAATAAAATATAAGACGAAATATATGTAACGTAATTTGTAATTTATTTTCTTTTTTTTGGAAAAGGCTAAATATATAGACAATGTAATCTCATACTTTTAACTAACTTTTATTTATAAAGTAGCGTATCCTCTAATGTGTGTATTAACTTTTAGAATTTTCTTTATCACATATGAAATAAGTAAACAAAAAGTCTAAAAACATTTATGTTAGTGTAATTGTTCTGAATAAAATATGAAAATTATTTTGATAAATATAAAGATTATATACAACCATAATCTAATTTTTATCAAATGTTAAAATAATCAGAAATTGCTTTTCTTTCAACTTTTATTCCTCGTTTTGTTAATGAAAGGACAAAGATTAATAAAAATACATAAGTACCAGAGAAAACTATCAATTTTTGGTTTTGTAATTTAAGTTGTGTTCATCTTTTTATTATAAATTTATATATTTCAATTTTGGTTTGATTTAGTTCAAAATGTCAATTTCTATCAATGTGTGGACGTCGAAATTGGAGAGTCAGCCTACCATTTCGACGTCAACACAAACAAAAATAAAAAATTGGACAAATTTTGAAATGCATAACATTGATGGTAAAAAAAGTAGACAATGTCTGAATTACAGTTCCGAGGGATAATTTCAATTTTGATCTTGTAAGACATTTTTCATTTTTTGACAACCAAGTATCCAATTTTCAATTTTGGTCCTTTATATTTTAATTTTTTCCAATTTTAATCCATTTTGGTAGAAGTTATCAAAATTGCTAATGTGGTTGTCTAAAATTCTGACGTGCCGCTGGAAAATCTAACATGGCAACCTAATTTCGGTAGCCACGTCAGCAATTCTGAAAATTCTGATAAAAAAGACACATATTGGAAAAATTAAAACATAAAGAATCAAAATTGAAAAACAAATTTTTAATTGTCAAAAAATGAAAGACATCGTACATATAGGATCAAAATTGAAATTAACCATCATCCCAAATTGAAAATAAATAAATGGTAAAACTGAAAAGGGAAATAATAAAAAAATATAGATATTTATAATTTTCTATAGATAGATCATCAACCTAAAGATGCCAAGAATTCCTACACGACCCATGTTTAGACCATACAAACTTGGTAGTACCATTTCTTGAATGACCATATCCATTATTTTCCTCATCTTGAAACCTCTTCCAATCCCTCAAAACAGCCTTCAAATCTGCAACCTTAGCCTTGATGCTTCGACAACAGTTTGCATGGACAGTGATCACTGATCTAACATCACCACTATCCTTACAAAACCCACTGAAATATTGGGTCTTAAGAAACCTTGCATTGATGTTGAGTTCTTCAAGAACATGGTGTCTTATTAACTTCACCAACACATCTTGCTCTTTCATCCCTGTCGAATTCTTCCTCGTGTCGTACCATTTCTGAAACAACAACACGGTCTTGTTGTTCGATCTCACGAAATAAAAACCCGTGTTGATGAATTTCTTGTCGTAGGATCGACTGCCATTGTAAATATCTGTGCTTATTTGTAAGTCTTGGGCTTCGTTCTTGATCATCAATCTTCTAAATGGATTCCTTAGCCATAGCACATCAGTATCCTGTCATAACAAATATCATATATTATGTAAATTATATACTTTTATATATGCTTTGATTGTGAAGTAATAATAAAAAATTATACAGAGAGAGAGAGAGAAAATTAAAATGCAATTTTTGATTCTGTAAATAACGTTATACTTTTTTATCACTAATTTTTCTTATGCATATTTTGGTTCTCTAACTATTGTTTCTGTTTTCATCCGTTTTTTCTTGGAATTTCAATTTCGCCTACGTGGACTCCTGAATTGCAGATGGATCTTTAATTCTAACGTCCACATATGCAAAAATTGACATTGTGGATAAAATCGAACTAAATGAAAAAAAACAAAAAAAAGATATATAAATGATCAAAATTGAATTACTTAGATAATATTGGTGGTGTATTTGTGGACAAGTCTAAATTAGATAACGAATATTAAGATTTCCAATATGTGCACATGGCATTTTATTTATACTATGATATTAATGCCCCTATATTATTTATATATATAATATAAAATGATATATTGATTTCATGATACATGATTTAAATTAATTATAGGGCTCCAATCTTATTAGTAAACATGAAATAAAGTTACCTAACTCTTGTTTTCTTGCATGTCAATCAGCAAATAATTTTCTCGATGTAAATCTATTTTCTAACCCCAAATTGGGTGTGTTATAGTATTTGCATAATGGGTCTTCATGGGCCCCTGACTTACTTAAGTCTAAGTCTTGTTATAATTTGTCAAAAAGTACCAAATCTAATGGAAAAGTCATATTTTTATGTGATTTGTTATAATTCTTTGAAATTTTCAAAGAAATTTTCAAAATTGGAATTGTGTGGCAAATTCAAATATACATTAAATGCAAGTTTATGTTAGCCTTTGATTACTATTGTGTACCCAACTTAGAATGTTAGAAAATCCTTTAGCTTACTACTAAAATAAAGTAGACTTTTCCAATGTTAGGTGAGTATTAGGTGATACTGCACATCTTACAAAATTGTAATATTCTTAAAAATGATTTTTTTTTTTTTTACAATAAATCTATGAATTGTTGTCATAAATTTAAAATTGGACAACAATATGATGTTATTGGAAAACTCAAATAACCCACAAATTGTCAAATAAAGAGAAATTTGTCAAATAAGCCACAAATATTTATTTTTTGGTACATATAAGTCATTAAAGATTTATTAGATCGATACAAATATAAAACTGATGTTGACAAATTTATACATTTATAACTGTAATTAATTAACTGCGTAGACATCTCTTACCAACTTTTGTTAGCTATTAAAAATGGACCTAGCTGATATTAATGAAAGAGGAAAAATTATGTTCTCTAAAACACATTGTATAATAAGAACTGATATGTTTTAAAAGATATTTTTTAATTGCATTTTTGTAATACCCTTCTAACTAACTTATGATTAGTTATTTAGTTATAACCAACTTTAAATGATTGAATTGATGAATAAATTAATTAAATATTCATTTAAGAATTTTTGTCATATATTAAGGAATATTAAAATTGAACAAAAATGTTCCTCAATCATGCATCTTTTCTCCACTCATTTCCTATGTGACAAGGAATTAATAAGAGATTTGTTGGGATAATTAGGGTAAACTTGAAAGAAATGTTGAACTATAGTTAAAAAGGCTAAAATTTTATACACAAGATTTGATCTCTAAAATCATTTAAATGAGATTGGAATTGGATGGTGTATAAAAACTTGCCCACAACTTTATAGCAATTTCTTATAATTAATTTATAATTTAATTACTTTTTATAGACTTTCCCATATTTTTCTCATTAGTTATAAACATATTTAGAAAAATTAATTTCCAGAACTTCAAAACGTTTTTTTCCCATAGAGTACCTTTGAGTTTTTAAGATTATTTATGAAAATTTCTGTAAATTTCTCTATTCGGCATAAACAATTTAATATTTCAGTTTTAATTAGCTTTATATATAATTTTTAATTCTTATGCACATGGAAAGAGATAATCCAAGTCTCAAATAGCATATCCTATTACACATTACATAAATCTATAAACAAATTGCAGATTTCAACATATTAAAAAGACAATTCAATTTGACAAAAAAATATTAAATGGGCATTTCAATTTTGGTATGGTATATAAGTTTATCCATTTTTTACAATCAAATATCCGATTTTCAATTTTGGTTATTTATGTTCTAATTTTTTTCCAACATCGACCCAATTTTCGCCGGAATTTCAATATCACTGACGTGTCTGCCGAAATTTAAGCTGTCACATCAGAATTTTCAGTGAGCACATCAACAATTTTGAAAATTCCGATCAAAATTGAATTGAAATTGAAAAAATAAAATATAAAGGATCAAAATTATAAAACATATACTTCATTGTCAAAAAAATGAAAAATATATAAAAAAAAAAAAAAAAAACATACCGTGAATACGAAGCTATATCCTCGTCTCAACACATCCTGTAAGAAAAGCGTCCGCCGCCACATCATCTCTATGAACTCCTCCGACATGTAAACCTTCTCTCCGGCGAACCGATCGCCGCCGCCATCCGCCGCCAGTCTGTAGCAGTTCAGCCGCCGGAACCGGCACCTTTCGTGGGCAGTTTCATCCATGGACACCACCAGCAAATGGTCCACGAGCTGCCTCGTTTCTTCTCCGACCCAAAAACCCTCGAGAAAAAGATCGAGCATCGACGGATACTCAACGCCGTCGTTTGGCTCGACATATGCTTTGTTGATGATGGTGATTATTACGGTCTTGTTCGCCATTGAAGCCTTCTCCAAAGCTACTTCCAGCTCATCTTTCTGCACTTGTGTCTGCTAAAAATAAATTAATTAGTAAACATATATAAACAATTACAAAGAAAATAAATAAAGATTAAAAAGATTTCGAAATTTATTACATTGTGAATATTAGATAAATCCTCGTCTGACAAAAACAAGGGTTTGCAGGTTAAGGGCTCCCAAAAACAGAGAAAAGCTGCAGTTGCTAAGAATATTGAAGAGAGAATTGCCAAGTTTTTTATGGAGTTTTTGGAGATATCCATTTAAATTTTCTGCAATTTTTTTCTTGATAGTTTTAAGAGAGAAAGAGAGTCAAGCACGGTACCTGAAAAAATATTTGGACTCTCACGAAATAAGATTTCAAAAAAAGAATATATTTGTCCGCTTTTATTATCTGGGAATTGCATTTTAGTCAAACAGCTGATTCAAAATTTCATTATATGAATGTCCAAAAATACCACAATTTCTATAATTTTGTAACTAAAATACCACAAAATATAATAAAATGTTCAAAATTACCATCAAATATAAAATTATACCCAAAACTACCATAAAACAATGATTGTCTTATGTTGACTTTAACTAACTTCCAAAAATCATTAATTTTTCCTTTTTTGTCATTTAAAGAAAATTCACTCCATTTATTTAATTAGATCTGGATAAAGCGTAAACTGCAGTTTTTTTCTGAATTTTTTTCTTGATAGTTTTAAGAGAGAGAGAGAGTCATGCACGTACCTGAAAAAATATTTAGACTCTCACGAAATAAGATTTCAAAAAGAATATATTTGTCCGATTTTATTATCTGGGAATTGCATTTTAGTCCTCAAACTGATACAAATTTCATTAAAGCCTCTAAAACTTCATCTATATGACTATAATCTACATCACTACGCCACCTTTTTTTTTTTTCCTTAGACTATTTATATCTGTTAACCGTAAAGAATAGAATTTGGCAAAAAATGTCATTTAGTATATTCGATGATCAAAGATACAAGAATACCATTATGAAAAAATTATTTGGTGAATGCTATCATGGTTGTGATAAGAATATATAAAAAATATGTGATAATGAGTATGAATAGTAGATAATGAATAGAACCTATGAGACAATCTTACGGGTTCATAACCGATAAAATATAGTTCGACTTGTGAAGGTGAAATGTATGGATTTCGATTGTAGATAATGGAATTCGTCAAATATTATGATCTGTCAAATATTAATTATAATTAAGTATAACTAATACTTTGACAAATACTTAAAGAGGTTTTTTTTTTTTTTTAACCTAAAGATGGTAGAATTCGTCCTGTCAAATATTAAATATGATTTAAGTATTACTAATATTTTGACAAATATTAATTAAAGAGGGTTTTTTCTTTAAGATTATACTCAAAGAGGTATTTTCATTGTTTGAGAATGACAAATCAATGTTCTCACAATATTGTACATAATAAAATGCAGCTATTCACAAAAATGATAGGAGAAATTAAAGTGCGAGTATAAAATGGCATTAAAAATCGTTGTTAAAAAGGAAAGAAAATGCGTGGAGCAAAAGAAGTACTGATTAAAACAAGTATCTATCTTTTTCTAGCCCAATAATCAACATTTTGACTTTAGATATTATAAAATGAGTTATATTTAAATTTCCAAGAAAATGGGCCCACAATCAATTTTCTTTAATTTCAAGAAAATTCAACTTCCAAATAGCTTGTCTAAACCTTCTTACAGGTCATGTAGACTGACCAAAATGAGAGTTTGCACGTGGCAAATTGAGGCCCAAATGGCCCAAATTAATGCTTGAATTGGGCTTCTATTTCGGTGCCGAAAACAAGTCAGGGCCCATTTGGCCCACCTGGATGGGCCCAGCTAGGGTCAGCCTGATTTCCAACTCTATATAGTGATGGTGTCATATTCTATATAAAGAATGCATCAATGAATTAAAATACCAAATAAGAAAAAGACAGGATATAATCCAAAGATGGATATAAAATCATATGGCATAAAATCCTGCAGAAATATCATAAAACTAGCATATGTAATTCACAAGGGAAAGGAGAAAGGATGAGTGAGTAAGCTCAGAAGAGAGTAATGGAAAACTTTAAACCAAAATGCATCAAGAAGAAAGTAATAGAAAACAGCAAATCCCTTCCAACATATATTTCAGCAGAACTTCATCGATCGATATCCAGTTAAAGGAGACGACATGATTTAAACCGTCTCTTATGTTTCTTGAGCTTTGGAGGCCGAAGAACCACCTTTATCGCTGCATCAAACACAGCCTTCACATTCTGCATCAGAAATGAAACCATGGTTTAATCTAACGGCATTAACTCGATGAGATTCTAATGAAAGTTCTGCATTTATACAAATAAAACGAACCTGCTGCGTCTTGGCACTGCACTCTACATAAGCCACGGCTCCGATTTGCTTTCTGAGCTCCTCACCCTAAAAACAAGTGTAAATCAGCCTCATACGAAGCAAAGTGATTGTTTTTTAGGTGTTGTGAATGAAATATCACAAGCCCTTTTCATCTTATATAATCATTGGCAAGAATGTCAAGTTTTATTCAGAGTTATGTTCATAAAGACCTCAAATACGATAGTTAAGGTAAAACATGTTGATCGAGAATGTATACCTGCTCGGTGGATATAGTGCTTGCCCCTGGATAGTCCTTTTTGAACTGTGGGTCATCTCTCAGATCTGCAATACAAATATAAATGATTATAGCAGATAAAGTCGATGAGATATACATCAGAATCAAGAAAATTCATTATCAGCAAATGCCCTGCTCCAAAATGTGCAATTAACATGACTTCTAGTCTTCGTATTTGTCCATGTATTTAATCCAAAGATCATTAGTTTATGTCTACTAACTTTTTTCCTTCAATTTACTCTATGAATATTAAGATAACGAATCACTAAAGTTCCGGATTTTTTGCTTTCTCATGGTCCTGTTTAAAAGACATAATGAGTATAAAAAGTAAGGAAGGAGCGCAGTGGGAATTCAAACAAGAAAAGGAAAAGGTTTACAGGTAATTGCTTTTAATTGAACACTCAAAATACAGAGAGAAAAGGAGAAGACTTTAAGTGAAAGCAAAGCATCCTATTGAGCAACAGATATTTTTGAATTTAATGTAATCATGTTGGATTAAGAACTCTCACCCTGCTTTGTCCCCACAAGAACAATGGGAATTAAAGGAGCATAATGACGTAGTTCCGGGACCCACTGCACCAACATAGCAAAGAGCAGAAAGCAAAAGAATCCATAGAATATACCGTCAAGAAAAAAGTCAGTAACTACCTATTGATTGTGTTTGAAAGATAAAGGGAGAAAAGAGATTTACTTTCTTCGAAATGTTCTCAAAGCTTGGCCTACTGATCAGAGAGAAAGCAAGCAAGAAAACATCTGCACCTCTGTAACTAAGAGGCCTCAATCTGTTATAATCTTCTTGACCTGCAATAAGTTGTTCAAATTTCTTCATCCTCACAAAAAAAAGGGTTCATTCTTGCACATGCCCTAACTAATTAAGCCAGTTTCTTTTAGTAAAAGAGAAGGGTTCTTTTTCTTTCCATAAATGAAGTTTAGAGCTACGAGAATTATACTTATATGTAATCACATCCTATTTCTACACTAATTCCACAATATCGTTGTTGAGATCAACATTGCATTGGATTGAAAACACAGCATTTGTTCCCAAGTTTATCATCAATGTTAAAATTCATCAGGAAAATCAAGGCCTATAGAAAATTTTCACTTAGACATTTATGCAAACACATCTAAGTCAATATATCACACACAAACATTTCTTCATTAAATTAATGGGAATCAAAGTTATGAAAATAAGACACACACACACAATCTGTATCTATACAACCAAGAAATCAATATAGATAGATGATCATACCAGCAGTATCCCACAATCCCAGATTCACAGTCTGGCCATCAACAGAGACATTGGCACTGAAGTTATCAAAAACAGTTGGAACATAATCCTGAGCCAAGAAACACACACAAAGACACACCATAAGTGAAATCGAACTCAAGAAAAAAAACAAACAATGGATTGCAACAAGAAGAAGGCCCTTTACAGTTGGAAAAGTGTTGCTAGTGTAGGATATAAGAAGGCATGTCTTCCCCACAGCGCCATCGCCAACTGTCACACACTTGATGAATTTGGTCGCCGTGGCATTTGCAGTGGCAGCAGAAGTATTAATGGCACTCATTTTCACACCATATCAGAATCAAGCAACCGAGATTTCAAGAAAACAGAGGAAATTGGATGGAGCCCTTTTGAGAAATGAGAAACAGGCTTGTCTTTTCTTGATGCTAATGAGTAGAGGCCATGAAAGTATTGGAGAGATGAAGGAAGTGGGGGACACGAGTAGGGGCCAAAAGGCAAAGCTATAGATTTTCTTGATGAACTTTTTCAATTCATAAGCAAAGAAAGTTGTGATTTTTTGCTTCTTTTTTTTTTGAGCTGTTAAGAGAGGGAAAAATGAAGGGTTAAAGCGCCTTAAATATTCTAATCGGTTATGAGTTGCCAATTTTGGGTGTAACGGAATCAAGTAGTTTGAGTTTGGTTTCTTTAGTTATCAAATCAATCGAGCCACAACAAATTATATCAGATATTTATATATTTATCATAATTAAATGTATAAAAGTTATAAATTATAGTTTACAAACTAGCTTGCAAGTCTTCTAAGGAACTTGTTGATGAGTTAACGAGTTGAATAGCGTCAAGTTTGAGTTTGAATTTGTTTGTTTACTTTAACGAATCACAATAAATAAATTTGAATGAACTTTTATCGAATAAGCTTTGAATAATATACAAACGGCTTAGTTCATTTACATCCTTAATCGCAAAAAATGAGATAATTTGAAAAAAGTTTTTTTTTTATTAAATCTGAAAAAGAATAATATCGTTCACCATTGAAATGAAATACAAGATGGAAGTTTTGGAAATAGGGGCAAAAGCTGAAATTATAGTATTCAGTATTCACCATTTGATTAAAGATTGTTACTTTTAAACTTGTTTGAGTTTGATTCAATAAATAAGTAACAAACCTTTTTTTTTTTAGTAATCTAAAGTTAAGCTTCAACTCCAACAATTGATAGGTGTAGATCAGAATCATCTGATAATAAAATAAAATAAAAAAATTGAGTTTAATTCATATTAAAAAGAAAAAGTTACAGCGAAATTTTGAATGTTGAGTAATAATTCGTATGAATTTAAAAAACAATGAGTTCTACCATGTTGGTATTTGGAAGAAAATAGAGATGATGATACAATTTCACGAGTAAAAATGAATCAAAATAAAGTATCGATAATTTACATAAGGATTAGCCGAATAAGAAAACATATAGCATTTTGTATCAAAATCAAATATTCCTCCATCTTAAAAAAAATGTCATTTAAAAACAAATCCTCAAAAAGAAAAGTTATTTTTTAATTAAAATTTCTACAATATACATATGATTAAAAGAAATGCATGACTTGATGAGTGGACATAAGAGCGAATTGAAATAACTTATAAAAACTTAATTAGTTAACCAAATAAAAATAATATTTTATAACTATATATATATGTATATGTATATCTGTTATTATTATTATTTTAATTTCCGGAGAGACTAAAATAGTAATGTCGATACTGGACCAAGAAATTTTACATAAGATAAAGCCCAACTGATTATTCGGCCGTGCTTTTATGGCCCATTTAGACTGGGTAAAGCCCAATTATTAACAGGCTTTTACACAATGAAGATAACAAGCCCATCTAAAATTTTGGTGCCAAATAAGCACAAAATTGGAGAGCGATTCCCATAGACGAGCAACAATGGCGTCTTCGAAAGCGCAAGCACCTCCATATCCAAGCGCGGCTCGAATCGCCGACTCTGACTGTTACCCTGCCTATACTGCCTCCCTCAAATGTAATCTCTTCACTTATTTACTGCCACTTTTTCTTTTTCTTTTTAGTATTTATGTTTGAACGGTTAATTTGATTATAGGTTTTCCCGATTTCGTGACAAAGGTGTTGTTTCTTTGAAAATATTTTTTGTGAAACCCTGGAAATTATTGCCTACGATCCACGAAAATGAAGTTCCACACTGTTGTTGAGTTTTGATTTTGTTAGGAGTTGGAATTATGTTGAATCTCTGCAATTTCTTGCAGGTTATATGCAGAGTTAGATTGTTCGTCTGTGTTGTGTGTGTGCGTAGTGATGAAGTACTAATTTGGAATCGTTGAGATTCTGTGTGTTTTGCCTTAGTGTTCTATTGCAAAGTTTGGTTAACAAGTGATTGTGTTTGACTTTGAGTGGTTATTAGGAGATATGAACAGAGTTATTGTTTAGGTGGTAATATTTTGTGAATAAATCTTATCGTATGGTGAAGACCAATTGAATTGGGCGTTGAGCTTGAGCATTAGGTCTTTTGATCAGTGTAGGATGGTGAAGAATCATGATATGTGGCATGTTAGTTATTGTTGATTTCCTTGTGCATGAACTTTGATTTGCAAACATTTCAAATTTAGCAAATAAAGATCTGGTGATGAAATCCGAGCTAGTGAGGCCATATTGCCATGTCATATCCATGTAAGCTACAACACAATGTCCTTTAGATTAATTATTTTCCTAATATAGAATCCCTGATGCTTTTGTGAACTTTTTCTTTATTCTTTATTTTTCTTTTTCGGGGTTGAAAATAGTCCTATTTTTATTATAACAATCCTGAGCTCAGACCCCCACTTGCCATCTTTGGCCTTTGGGATTTCCTCACCGTCCTCAAAAAGACGTAGTTTTGTAAGCTGTCGTGGAGCTCTGTTCTGCTAGTATGTGGAGAATTTGAGGTTGTTCTTGGGTGGTTCACTGCCATTTTCCAAGCTCTGCAGGTCTCAATTATCCTGGGTTTGGATTTGGAGAATGGCCTTGACCTCTTCCTTCAATTCGTTTTCCAACTAAGAATTCTCCAAAAAAGTTTCAAAAATTGGCTCTAACATTTCAACTAAGTGAGGGCAATGATGGTAGGAGTGTGAAAATGTATTGATGGTTCTGTGCTAATGGGGTTGAAGAATGCTGATGCTCTTTTAAATGTTGTGAAAATATATGGATGATTCTGTGGAAAATCTGAAGCCACTTGATGCTTTGGACTTGGCGCCTCATTTTTCCAAAAGAGATAATAAAATTCAGGTTAATGCTGAGAGGAAGGCTAATGGTGTTTACATTCAATTGTCCCTTAGGGTAGAATAAGAGGAAGAAACAATAGCAAGAATAGTTTATGGAAGCTGGGAGAATCGGCGTACTGCATGGTAAGGAAAGCCTTCATCTGGAGCTCCACAGTTTTCTCTGAAGACAAGAGAGGTTCTATTCTACAAACATATACAAGGAAGTTTGGCTATCACTTAGAAGGAGATAGATGCACATGTCTTTTATGTCTTCGCTTCAGAAAATGAACAACTTTAATGGCTTATGTGATGATACTTCTTTCAAACTATGGAGTTCATTCTATTTCGCAGAGTGGCAGGCTGAAGTTGGTTGAAGCTGGAGCAACACTTTAATGGAGAATGAATTAGAATCTAGCAGCTTTCAAATATTTCATTAATTTTTGAAACAAATTAATGAAAACAAAGCTTTGTAGCTTACATGGATAGGACATGTCATTATCACATTACACGCTGGCATTCCATCACCATAAATATGGCTGGTGATTTGAATTGCTAAAATTGAAGAGCTTGTGTCTTTATTTGCCGAAAATTGAAAAGTCATTAAAATTGTCAAAAGCGCTAGGGGTCATGGTTTAATTTGAAATTATACTAACAGCTTTACGCAGTGAGCAAGTTCACCTACAATGTTTATGTTATGCTTTAAGATAGTACAGAACATTGGAGCTTTTTTTTTCTGCTTTACTCAGTTCGTTTGACTTTACTTTTTTCGAATAACCTAGATTATTTTCATGTATTTCAGACTACTTATTCTGCTTCCATTACAATACTTGCAGGCTTAGAAGTATTTAATAGTGAGAAGAGTAAATGCCAAGAACATTTTGACATTTACAAGGAATGCAGGAAAAAGGAGGTACAGGGTTCAACAGACAAAATGCTTTTACCCCCCCCCCCCCCCCCTCCCCTGCTTTTGTTATTGTTATGTTAATTATTGCTCTTTAAACCATTAACTAACTACTTGAGTGGTCAAATATCAATTACTTCTTTTTCTTGGTTGTGACAGAGGGAAGCACGGCTAGAACGCAATCGCAGCCGGTCACTATTCTCGTGAGATTATAGGTTCATGATTGCCTTTAACGTAAATGTTTCGGGTGCAATGTGTCTCAATGCTTCCCCTTCTTTGCATATATAACATAAATAACATGGGAGACATCTGTTATAGAAACATAATATGGAAGACATCTGTTATTTCTATTAGAATTCGAGAGCAACATTACAAAACTAGCAGTGTTCCACATTCCAAAATTCTACAGGTGTTCATCGCTTTGTGTTTGTGCCAAGTGAAGTACTTGAACAGTGCAACAGTTCTAGATCGGTTGATAATCGTCTTCGTTTATCTGTTTCTGGGTTGAGCTTATAATTGGAATGTTGGAAGGGGAGAATTTGCAGAACTGAACAGGTTACATTTCTAGTAGGTGAATAAAGTTTTTTTTTTTTTTTAAATTTTTTTTCTCTTTGAAGATCATTCACATAGCAATCAGGGTATGAGTTCTTGTATCTTTGAATTCTATTGACCTTTTTCAGTATTTATAGTTTGTAACAAGGCATGAATTAGCAGGTAACCTTAACATTCCAAGTGCATGGACATGCTTTGTCATTGGTGAAGAACAACAAATATATGTTATATTTCATGGGGCAACATGTCTGTTTCAAAATAAATGTTTATTTACAAGTTTCTTTTTTAAATCTCAAATGTAAGTGTGATATAATTTCAATAAATAATTAATTATATTCTACCAAAATTGTCACAGTTTACTACTTTCAAATTAAGTGTGATATATAAAAGTGAATACTAAAAACTTACACATGTTGAATACACTTAAACATGGGTGATGGTCGGGTAACTTAGTCTTTTCTGTGCAAGCATTTTTTATTTGAGTGCGAAATTTTAAAGTAATATTTATTTTGGAACATAGAAAATAATAGGCAAAAAGAAAATTAAGCTCATGTTTTCAAAATAACTTAAGGGATATGAGGATAATTACATCATAATATTAAATAATAAGTTGGCGACAATGTAATATGTTTAATAGAAACAACATGATAATTGACACATTTCCATCAATCTTACTATATATGCAAATTAGACATTTCAATCTACATGACTTGTTAGGTTTTTGTCACTCAAAATTGCCCAAGTTGGCCACTTTTTTGCCTTCACGTGTGGGCAATGTATGTTTATTTAAAAAATAAAAAATCTATCAAATAATTTTAAATGACAAATTATGACAGATTATACAATTCAAAATATTAGAATTATTTTATGTCAACTCGTTTTAGATGATAAAATATTACAAATTATATAATTCGAAATACTAGAAAACTCTTGCATCAGTCAATCTTGAACAGTTTTAAATGACAAAATATAACAAATTATGTAATTAAAAAATCCAAAATGTAATAAAATATAATATTTTTATGGTATAATGTAGAATAAGCAATTAGGAAATGAAAATCAGGATGTGTAAAATAAACACCAACACCTCAGCTTGCGCCCCTCTCTCCCTGTCTCTCTTTCTCTCTCTATGTAGTATAGAAAGAAACCCTAGTTTTCTCCGTCTCACACCCAACTCATACACTGTACAAATCTAAGCGTTTCCCCGATTCCTTCGATCTTCCTGTTGGAATTCCTCATTCCTTTTGGAATTCCGAAACCCTACATATACAAATAACCGCGCTTTTTGTAGGATTTTTGTGTAATTTTTTTTTGTTGTTCTGTTTGCAAAAATGTACAGAGATCGAGGAGGAGGGGCCTCATCCAAGGGCGGAGAGATGCTGGATCGGAAGCGAATTAACGACGCTTTAGACAAGCACTTGGAGAAGAACTCACCTTCCACCTCCAGAAACAAGGGTTCTGCCATCGCCGTGCCCTCCACCTCCGCCACCGCCGGAAAACATTTTGACCCCAGAAATCATCGCTCTTCATCCACCCTCAATAACAGCAAGAACAAGTGTTCCGATGGTACATTTTTTTATGTAGCTTTTGTATTAGTTCTGATTTTTGACGTGAGGCATTCGGGTTGTGTTTGTTTTAGTTCCATTTATAAAAACCATTTCATTTTAGTTGATTGGAATGCAATGTGTGGTGATTTTATTTAAAAACTGGATGCTTTCTTCCTTTCATTTTCATGAAAAGTTATCCTGAATGTGTTAATTTGATGGTTTTGTGGGTATCTTAAGTTTGAAAATTTGATGTTAGATTCTCATTTTCACCGATTCCACTAATTTGGTAGATCTGATTGTAGTCGAGTGCGTCTTGCATGACGTTCTTTAGCTTATAATCTAAGCAGGATTTGGGGAGTATGGAAATGTGGGTAGTATTTATAATCGCAATTTATATTATGTTCATATCTTTTACTTGCTTCTTGGTTCTTGTGGAGTGGTTTTGAAAATCTTAATGGGCATCTGAGACTTGAGAAAGCACTATGTGAAGATAAATTTTATCATGGTTTTCTTGTGCCCTGAAATGTTAATTATAGCATCAAGCTAGAACCTAAATGCTTAAGAGTTTATTTTCTCTATAATCTTGAGTTATTTATCGCATTTGAAAGCATCAGATTTGGCATTACATTTATGTAGAATCACATGTAAGGCATGTGAAATTTTCCACATGGCTGTTTAGGACCTTAGGTTGCCCAAAAAACATGTGCCTAAATGTCAGGAAAAAGAGAACATGCTTTTTTTCTAGTTCAGGTGTAAAACTCCAATAAGGCTTGAGCCTTCATTTCTCTTGTTGGCTTAATTAGAAATTCTGACAAACGTAAAGGGTGTTTTTCATTGAAGACTCATTTAGTGTGCTTAGTTTAAATGGAATTTTGTTTCCTTAAGTATCTCTATTTATAATATATCTTTTCCAAATATGGACCCATGTTGAACCAAAGTCGGTTGACCGCATTAGTGCTTCTTTGGTAGCCCATCTAAATGGACTTTTAGACATGAAAGTCCATTTGCAAAAAATATTATATTTTGGTGATTGCTTTCTAGTGGACCTTTGAAATAAATGGCTTATCCAAAAGTCCAATATAGAGAAGTGCTAATTTGTGGTTTTTAATTTTTCTTCTTGGACTTCTAGTTGGTGGAAATTAAAGTGTATTTCCACCAAATAACTAACATTATTCATAAGCACTTTTGAAAATCCCATACTTATTAAATGGACATTTAAAGAATGGACTTACCAATTTAAGTGCTTCGAAACATGCACTTAGTTGCTTAAAGATATGGAGTCTTTTCGTCTTTAACCACAACATATTTGCTGATTTTTAGCATCAGTTGGTTCGGACCTTGAGTTAATTTTACCCAAGCTTCATCTTTTTCATGCATAGATCACCCAGATTCTGGTCCATATGCAATGGCAATTGTGCTATGAAGACTCACATTTGCTGCAATGTAAGTTCCTTGGCTTGGACAAGATATTTAATCTTGGATCCAGAGGGTAGTATGTACGCTAAAATAATTTCTTAGATGTATCATTGCATCAGAGCATACTCTAGGGTTCTCGTGATATGAATATTCCTATGCAAGTCATGAAGTGTATAGAGAGCATATCCTGTCTCCAAACATTGAACTTCTATCTGTCAATAGTTGTAATGAGTTTGTCGTGTTTATGGTAAAAGCTATTATTATATAGGAAGATGACAAGTGCTGTACTTAGAATTATTGATGATCATAACTACAATTTGGTTAAATAGAACTTGATATTAAGTTTAGCTTTTAACCTACTTTTCATAGCATATACTCCTTGCATCTTGCACTTAAGGAGAAGGTGCCTCTATACGCATGGCAGCCTGAGCATGTAGTAACTATGCTTATACGAAAACTAGTTTATTTAAGTATGTGTATATATACATTCTGTATGAATATTTGTGAATCCTTTTATTAACACACACTTATCTGTTTCTATTTTTCTTTTGCGTCCATATATGTAAAAATTGCACACACACTGTGTATTGATTAAACAAAAAATAAGATTGCTTAGATATGGATTTTGCAGATGAATCTGAGACAGACAGTGAAGAGTCTGATGTCAGTGGTTCTGATGGCGAAGATACATCTTGGGTTTCATGGTTTTGCAACTTGCGTGGAAATGAGTTCTTCTGTGAAGTTGATGATGAATATATTCAAGATGATTTTAATCTCTGTGGGTTGAGCAGTCAAGTTCCATATTATGATTATGCGCTTGACCTGATTCTGGATGTTGAATCCTCCCATGGTAAAGCATTTTATTTTTTTCTTATTTAGAAGAAATTTTTTGAGTTTAGTCTTTAGAGTCATTAGAGATTGTGGCTGTTCTGTTATATTTCTTAAGTGTAATTTGTTTGGTCATTTGTGCCACAACAAGTATCAAGTTCTTTTGTGGAAGCAGATATGTCCTTTTGTGACTTGATGCCAACGACCTCAAAGTTCATTATTGGGTGATTAATTTGGTGAAACTGTAGATGAATCTGCTAAGACTTTTGGGTATGGATTCTGTTGTTCCCTTTGGGAACCTTATATCAGTCAAAATTCAGGACTGGGCACTAACTAATTGAAGGGTGATTGTTTACCTCTGAAAATTATTGCAGTACATGTTAGCTTTAAAAGTCAGTTTCATCTCTTCTGTCTATGTTTTGCTTTTGTGAAGGCAGCATATATTTGTTAATATGTTCAATTGAATTTATTGAATGTCTCGACTTAGTTACCCTTTTGTGGCTTTTTACTTTCAGATGAATTTTCTACAATTAGGATGTTACTGCTGTTTGCTATTTTGATGATGATTTATATAACATTCACAAATAGCTGCCTGATCCGTTTGCTTGTCACTGTTTCAGTATTTCTCCAGTTAAATTGCCTGAGTTTTGGTTCTTGTTTGTATCATTTATTTATCTTTTGTATTTGTGTGGTTTCTCATACCTGGCTGCAAAACTTTATGTTTTTATCTATATGACGTGCAACCAGTTATCTCTTGCTATTCCATTTTGAAACTTGGTGATTTTGTTCATAACAGTCTTCGTGTTGGGCATGTGTAGGTGACATGTTTACTGAGGAACAGAATGAATTGGTTGAATCAGCTGCAGAAATGCTCTATGGCCTTATTCATGTTCGTTACATTTTGACGACCAAGGGAATGGCTGCAATGGTATCATCATTAGTTGCTCTCTCTCTCTCTCTCTCTCTCTCTCTCTCTCTCTCTCTCTCTCTCTCTCGTGTTGGGTAACTCGTCCTTTTGTTATACCTTATTTAACTTGTTGAGCTGCAACTTTTAACAGTTAGAGAAGTACAAAAACTATGACTTTGGAAGATGTCCTAGAGTTTACTGCTGTGGACAGCCTTGTCTTCCTGTTGGACAGTCAGATATCCCGCGCTCTAGCACTGTGAAGATTTACTGTCCCAAGTGTGAAGATATTTACTATCCTCGATCCAAATACCAAGGCAGTATCCTTACTTTCTGATGTTTTTATGCTTCTATCTGTAGTTTTTCATACTTCTATTGGGTGCAACACTTTGTCTCCTTTTCTCATACACTTAAAAACACATCTATTCAAATCATGGCACTATACAGAACTCGTTAACTCCTGGTTATCTACTATTTTCAATTTTGTCTTCTGAGCTGCTGAAAAAACAAATGAACCAAGCCTAATTAACTTTAGTCTTCTTGTTTTCAGATTGAAGCATGTATTTGTTTTGCCTCTGCATAACTAGTTGTAAAGTTGATTTTTACTGGGTTTTTTTATCTAAACTACACCCAGACCTCTTAGAAAAGAATGAATAATCACTCCCAACAAACTTGCTAGATTGGTGATTTGGTTCTATCTCATTTAGTGTTAATTTCCTTGACTGCCAAAGATATCGATGGAGCATATTTTGGGACCACTTTCCCACATCTGTTCTTGATGACTTATGGGCACCTCAAGCCTCAGAAGCCAGCCCAGAGTTATGTTCCCAGAGTCTTCGGGTTCAAACTCCACAAGCCTTGACGAATGAAGTCTTTCAACCACATTATTGCTAAGCTCTTCATGTTTCTTAGATCACATAGTTCTCATCTGGTGTCCATGGTATACAAGTGGGATCGTTGAATGAGGCAGAGCACCATTCAATGCCAAATTGCTCAATTGATGGAGGAGGCAGCTTAAGCAAATTCATCATTGTGTAAGTTTAATTTCATTCGGGCTGAGAAATGCCTGTGATACTTTCTCATTCTAGTCCTTGTGGTCGTATACTTATCAGCAATATATTTTCCATATGGAGAAGCATTAACAAGATATGTAGGATTGTATCTTGATGTAGTCGGTTTCTTGAAGCTAAGTTAACGCAAACTACATGCTTTGTAGACTAGTTGCTGAACGGGTATGTTTATTAATCGATGAATTTTATAGCACATAGAAGATGGTGCTATCTTGCGCGTCTCATTTGCTGGTATAAATCACTTTGAGGCACTGCATGTTCATTTCTTTCTCCTATTTTCCTCTACATGTTCTTGTTGCTTTGGTAATAAAAAAAGAATTTCTAAAATTAGGAGAATAGTTTTTGGAAACTTTAGACAATATTTATAGGAGTCTGTGCTTATAGTAAAATTGGGGAGTCAAACGTTGTCAAAAGACTCAAAACCATATGGTCCTTATCTGAAAATATGAGTACAATATTATTATTTAAAATGATAAATGATGTCGTATAATTTATTACATTACATTGCATAACAAATAAACAATATGTATATGATTGTGTGTGTTAGAGGAAGTTGGGGAGTAGGGGTCATCAAAGATATAAAAGTCATCCAAATTGCATGCAGCAAACATATTTCACCAATTTTTTAAATAAAAATTGATATGATTTGGTCATGATTTTAAATCGAAACAAAACCACCTCAGCCGCATCAATAGTTTTAAGATTGTTATTAATATATTAAAAAAATCTCATAAAAAAACTACAGAAAAGAAATTTAAAAAAAAATTTGATATTGACACACTCTTTCTTCCTTCTAAAATGTGTGGCTTTTACAGCTCACATTTCACTATTTCTTTCCTTTAAAACGCTTCCTTAAATTGTTTCGGCAGGAGAATACTAATAATTTTGCGAAAACACTACCAATAAAATTTATTATTAAAATATTATTTATCACTAAAAACACTCCTAAAAATTATTGATGCGGATGCCCAAGATGTGTTTACGTACACTAATATGTTTTGCATTTGGAGTTACATTTGTATTTTTTTTTAATTCAATTTCTAATTTGCAAGACTAATCGGCTCTGGCTTCTTTTTTTTTTTTCATTTTTCATCAACTTCAGAGTACGAAAATTTATTCAAATTTTTTAATATATATTATTTACTACTAATTAAAAGATCAATTAATCAACAAAAAAGAGTACATAAATATCAAATGATACATTAAAATCATATCAATAAAATAAAAGAATATTAGTTAATTACTAGTTTACTTAAATCAATTGATTAATTCATTATAAAATCAATTAATTATAGATATTACTGAGAAAAAAAAAATTCATCCTTCAAGTTTATTTCATTGTATTTTGCATCATATACATCCCCTTTTGTTTTCCTATGTTTTAAAAAATTCATTTTTTGGTTCTGTCTTTTAGTATTATTACAAATTAACTCCTTTAACGATCAAATTTTCAACATATGATCACCTTAAAACTTAAAGTATGATAACATAGTATAATATCGATATAAATGAATGATTACGAATCAAATTACTCGTGGAAATCAGTTGAAACATTTTGTGAGGCTTTTTTAATTTTTTTCATAATTAAATGAATTGATTGTAATTTTCTCAGGTCTTTGGGTCCATCTGATCAAACATTAACGGCAAAATATGCAATTTACCAAAAATTGGATTTATTTAAACATAAAAGACCAAATTAACAATAGGTGAAGGATATAACGAAATAAATAAGATTATGTAAACTACGTTCAAATAAGAGAATTTTGAAATGATGGAAGAAAACCCAAAGCCGCACACACCATCAAAACTAGAAGTGGTACAAGAGAAATTATAAGGAAATTTATCTCAATTATCTTTTATGCTCATAGCATACCATCAAAGCTCGAAATATAGCTCTTAGAAAGCATTTAGCCTCAGACCAAAACAATACCATTAGAAAGATAATGAAATCAGAAAAACTTGGCTGGTTCATTAATACTTTAAATTCCAGCAAAATACTGCAGAGTACATATAGATTCTAGTAAAGACCACATACATGGAGTCTCTGTTACTTGAATTGAAAATCAAAAATTTAAAGACAACAAATCCAAAATCAAAAGCCACTACATTTAACTCTCAGTCTGCTCCCTCAACCTTCTGATGGTGCTCCTAACAGTCACGGCACTGGCTGTGTTCAACGTGTACGCACCGCCTGCTTTCACTTTGCCGCAGTCCTTGCATCCCCAGATGCCGACGGCCTGTCTCTTCACGGCATACTGAAAACGAAACATTGGGTTCAGATTATGACAAATAATTTACCATATAAACTAGAGATACATGAATTCGGTCTTTAAAGTAACACCTTTCCGCAGAATTCACAGAAGTACTTGCTGTGCTGACTGACTTCCATCTTCTTGATTTGCTTTCTCAAACTAGCACCATATCGGGTGCCTGCATTGGAATCATACACATTTCAACTCTCTAAACTTTTGCACCAAATTGATCAATATAATAATGAAGATATAAGATATGGTAAATTTTCACAATCCTCAGAAAATCGGTGACCCCATATTTAAGATTAACAGAGGTGAATGTTATGATGGAAAAGTACAAAATAAGAATTTAACCCACCATATTTCCCGACAATACCAACCTTCTTGGTTCTCTTGGCCTGAAGAAAGCAAAGAGTTACAGTGAGAAACTAAATAATCATTGAGGGTCTATTTTGTCGCCTATCAGCCTATGTAAAATATACATAATCTACACTAAACATAAAAAAACCAGAACAATTACAAAACATATGCAACTTCAACAAGATACCAATAGAAAAAACTAATACTAAGTTATTTTCTTAAAGAAAAAGATGAACTTTATTCATGAAGAAGATGATCTAACGTTACCCAATTAATCAAATAAGAGGACTAAAATAGGGCAAATGCATGTAAAGAGATTATGAATATCTGAGAAGAAACTGCATAATACAACACCCAAGCCACGAACAGTTATTTATAAAATTAAATAATCACTCTAGGATTAGGTTTAATAGATCTAGCCAAAAAAATTGAAGAAATGAGCATCTGAACTCTAATAAACCAAACAGTACTCAACAAGATCATAGATACGGATAACAAAAAAATGAAAAAAACACCTAATTGCAAGGCAAGGCTGATTTTAGATGAATACACTCAATCTAATTAACATCTAAGCCATTAAATAAAACAAAATAATTTTCAGTACGTAAATGCAAAAATTTGTTTAAAGAATTAGCAATCAGGATTAGTTTCAAAGCTTCTAGCCACAAAAATCAAAAATGTACATCTGAACCCTAATTAATCCATGAAGCTCATAAATTTCCACAATAAAAACCCCTAATCCAAAGCAAACCAATAAATTTACACATATATACGCCCAATATAATTAAAATCCATGCCATTAATAGAAATCGTAGGCTACCATAGTTCTTCACGCTTTCAGATAATCAGATAATCTCGAAACAACCTATGCAATACTGCGTGTACAGAGAGAGAGAGAGAGAGAGTAGTACCATTGAAGCGGAGCGAGAGGGGCGAGTGACAGACGGAGCGGCAAAACCTAGTTTTAACTCTGCTAAGGTTTAGTTAATGGTACTCTATATATATGCATAGACGAGAGCCCTAAAAGAGGGTAAGCCCACGGCTTATTGGGTTATTTACTGTTTTTAGCCCATTAATTAAGCCCAGATAACTAGGCCTTAATTAAGCCCAGATAATCAGGCCGAAAGGTCTTGGGCTGAAATTGACTACGGATTATCTGCTAATTTTGTAGCTAACTTGCTGTATATACTTGATTTGAATTTTAATTACAAATTTAGATATATGATAATTCCAAAAGATTTTTTTTTTTTTTTTTTGCAGTAATTGTATACTAATATACTCTACTCCCACAAAATTGTTTGAACATATGGAATGACATTATTATTGTTGTTGTTGTTTTAATAAACACATTTTGGTGTCATTGCTTCAATCCTCAGCTCTCTTTTTATCAACCCTAATTTGCCCTTTATCCTCTAATTTTTTAGAACCCCATATATGGAAATTGGAATAGAGACAATGATTGTACAAACTTGAGAAACATACATGAATACACACCACATGAATGCAAGTTATGTGTAGTTCAAGGTTGGTGAAGTGTTTTTCATTGAGGACAAATTAGTCAAGTTACATAAGGATTTTGATTTATATTTATATTTTTTTTTTTTCATTTTTTGATTAAATGGTAATGGTTCTATTAGAATGGGCCAAAGTCCGAATCATCTAACACAAAAGGTGTTGCATGTTTTTTTTTAACAGGCAAAGCAATATATTACCAAGGAGTACAAGAAAACCATTCCAAAATTAGAGTAAGTCTCCTCAACTCTCCCTTTCACTGCTAGCCAAGACCAAGTTCTTGCACTTTTATCATATAAAAATATTCCATAATAACTAAATTAAATCACTTCTTTCTTACAACGCTTAATTTTGTAAATAGTATCTTATAATTTTGTAGAAATGAGTTCCTTTTTGTTAGCGATATAAATGGGAAGGATATGACTATATCATAGTTTCCTTGTATATTTGATTTGTTGTAATCTTGATTGATTTGTACAACCTGTATATATTGAATACAATACGCACACCATCAATTAATGGTGACACAAATCTAATCTTACATGGTATCAGCCAGGCTATCCTAATCTCTGCGCCACCGTCTTTCTTCCTCCTCTCTTCCGCTGTGATCACCGCCCTCATGGCCTCCGACGGAAATTCCCCCCTCCCGTTTTCAACCCTCATTCACATGATTACTATCAAACTATCTTCTTCCAACTATCTCCTTTGGCAGAATCAGATTCTCCCCCTCTTCGAATGTCAAGATCTCATCGGCCATATTGACGGTACTGGCGCTATTCCTGCCGAACAAATTTCCGGCACTAACGACACTCTCGTTCCGAATCCTAAATATCTGGAATGGAAGCAACAGGACAAGCGTATTTTCAGTCTTCTCCTCTCTACCTTGACTGAAGAAACTATGTCAGAGGCTATCGGTTGCTCTACGGCTCGCGCTCTTTGGCTCGCACTCGAGGGTGCGTTCAGCAACAGTTCCAAGTCCAAGGAAATCACCCTGAAAGACGAATTGCAGTTGACGAAAAAAGGTACACGCACGATCTCTGACTATGGTCGTCATTTTAAGAATCTTTGTGATCAATTGGCAGCTATTGGCAAACCTGTTGATGAGACGGATAAGTCTCATTGGTTTCTAAGAGGGCTCGGATCTGCTTTCTCGGGTTTTGCGGCTGCGCAGATGTCTCACTCCGCTACCCACTTTTCGTGAACTCCTCTCCAAGGCTGAAAGTTACGATCTCTTTCAGCAATCCCTTGATGGTGGCTCCGCTGTCAACACGGCTTTCACTGCTTCTTCCAACTACCGTGGCAAGGGTCGCGGCCGTGGCTCCTCCGCCAACACCAGCAACAATTGCGGCGCTCCCTTTTTCAAATCGCGGACGTGGGAATTCGTTCGGGCGTGGCGGTCGTGGTAATTCAAATCACCGACCGCCCCGTTGCCAAATCTGCCGTGATGAAGAAAATCCTCATTATGCAGACAAGTGTCCTCGGCGTTATGAGTCTGCTGACTCGGCTAACCTGGCGCACGCCTTTCATTCCTCTTGCAACATACAACAGCAGTCCTCAGATTGGTATGTCGACTCCGGCGCGTCTGCCCATATGACGCCTTCCACATCTGGTTTGGACTCCGTTCAGCATTACTCGTGCCAAGACACTGTTGCTATTGGTAATGGTTCTACCCTCTCAATCTCTCATACAGGTCGACGGCCTCTTAACTCAAATTTACAATTATTAGATGTTTTGGTTGTGCCTCATCTTACGAAGAACTTATTATCTATCAGCAAGTTGTGTTCTGATTATCTTGTGGATGTGACCTTTTCTACAAATTCTTTCGTCATACAGAATCGCACCACCAAACAGGTTCTGGCAAGAGGACGGCGTGAGCATGGGTTATATATCCTGGATTCTGGACAGGCTGCCTTTTTATCTGCTTTATCAGCAAATAAACTTAAAGCTTCTTATTCGTTATGGCATTCTCGTTTGGGCCATGTGTCTTTTGATGTAATTTCTCATTTGAATAGACTTGGTTATTTACATGTTACGTCTATTTTGCCTACTCCTAGTTTTTGTTCCTCATGTCAAATGGCCAAGAGTAAACATTTACCATATGTTTTGAATGAGAAGCGTGCTGTTTTTCCACTTGAATTGATTCATTGTGATTTGTGGGGGCCAGCTCCAGTTAAATCGGTTTCTGGTTATGTTTATTATGTCATCTTTGTGGATGACTTCTCCCGATTCACTTGGTTTTATCCCATGCGGAACAAGTCCGAATTTTTTGATATCTTTATCAATTTTCAGAAGCTTGTTGAAAATCAATTCTCCAGGACTATAAAAGTTTTTCAGAGCGACGGTGGAACAGAATTTAATAATAATAAAGTTCGCTCCCATTTTTTATCCTGTGGCATTCGGCATCAGTTTTCTTGTCATTACACTCCGGCGCAAAATGGTCGGGCCGAACGGAAACACAGACACATCACGGAAACCGGTCTAGCAATGCTTTTTCATGCTCATGCGCCGTCTTCCCTCTGGGTTGAAGCTTTCTCATCTGCTGTTTATATTATTAACAGGTTGCCCTCTTCTGTTCTTCAGCATGTTTCGCCGTATGAGACATTATTTGGTGTTGCTCCTTATTACGCAAACTTTCATCCATTCGGCTGTCAAGTCTTTCCATACTTGCGTGATTACTCTTCGCACAAGCTTGCTCCACGGAGTTTGCCATGCATTTTTCTTGGTTACAGTACTCAGCATAAGGGATTTCGGTGTCTTGATCCGGCTACATCTCGTATCTATATCTCTCGCCATGCGCAGTTTAATGAAGGTGTTTTCCCCTTTTTTGATAAAAATGCTCCACGGACCTGCTGCTCGGATTTTTCGGAATTCATAGAGCCTTTTACTACAGCTGTTCAGCCTCCCTTATCCAAGCCGTCTGCTGCTGCTTCGTCCACCCCTTCGTGCAAAATGTGCCCCGCTGATTCTGAGCTGCCTCATACTCCTGTTCCGCAAACTGCTCCTGTTCCGCCACTGGAAGAGCCTCTTCCCGCACCCGATTCACCTGTTTTGCCAGACCACGTTCCCCGCCACCACATGATCACTCGGGCTCGAGCAGGGATTTTTAAGCCTCGCCACATAGCTGATGTCGCACATCTGTCAGGTTCCTCTCTTCTTACTGCCCTGTTATCTCATACGGAGCCTAAAGGTTTTAAAAGTGCAGCTAAAAATCCGGTTTGGCTCGCTGCAATGGATGATGAGATGAAAGCCCTTCGTCGAAATGATACATGGGATCTGGTGCAACGCCCTTCTGGCTCTAATATTGTTGGATCAAAATGGGTCTTACGCACCAAATTTTTGCCTGATGGTTTAGTGGATCGATATAAGGCACGGCTCGTGGCGCAAGGTTTCACGCAGGTTCCGGGATTTGATTATGATCACACATTTAGTCCTGTTGTTCGAGCCGCCACCGTTCGGATATTTCTGGCCCTTTCCGTTATGCGACATTGGCCCTTACATCAGTTGGATGTCAAAAATGCCTTCTTGAATGGGTATCTTTCCAAACCTATATATATGGCACAACCACCTGGTTTTATCGACCCCAGGTTTCCCGATCATGTTTGCAAGCTGAAACGAGCTTTATATGGATTAAAGCAAGCCCCATTGGCGTGGTTCCAACAGTTTAGCACATTCCTCTACAGTCTTGGTTTCTCCGGTAGCAAGGCGGATTCTTCTTTATTTTTCCTCCAGCGGCCCGGTATCACTCTTTATCTCTTGGTCTATGTGGACGATATCATCCTTACTGGAAATAATTCTCAGGCTATTCGTCAACTTCTTGATCGTATTAGACAGGAATTTGCTATCACTGATCTTGGCAAACTAAATTATTTTTTGGGATTAGAGGTCACTTATACTTCTACTGGCCTCTTCCTCAGTCAAGCAAAATATGCACGGGATATATTGCAGCGCGCTCAGATGCTAGATTCAAAGCTTATTGCTACTCCTTTTGTTGTCGGCTCACAATTGTCTCGTGACGGTAATCCTTTCCAGGATCAAACCTTTTATCGCTCAATCGTGGGAGCTCTCCAATATCTCACTCTGACGAGACCGGATCTGTCCTTCGCTGTGAATTCGGTTAGTCAGTTCTTGCAGGCACCGACTGATGATCATTTTTCGGCCGTCAAGAGGATTCTTCGCTATGTCAAGGGTACACTTTCTTATGGCTTATCGTTTAATCGCTCTTCCTCTGATGCGATTATTGGATACTCGGACGCTGATTGGGCGAGATGTCTTGATACTCGCCGTTCCACATATGGCTACACCATTTTCTTGGGTGATAATCTCGTATCATGGAGTGCCAAGAAACAGCCGACTGTGTCTCGATCTAGTTGTGAGTCGGAATATCGGGCAGTTGCTAATGCCGCCGCGGAGGTTGTTTGGGTTAAAAACTTGCTGCATGAAATCTCTACTTCAAACCCGGCGGTCCCTCTCTTGTTTTGTGATAACAAGAGCACGGTTTTCCTTACTCAAAATCCCATCGCGCATAAACGAGCAAAGCATATTGATATAGATTGCCATTTTATCCGCGAGCTTGTCACAAATGGTGTGCTTCAAACTAAGTTCATTCCTTCTGAGTTGCAAATTGCAGATGTCTTCACAAAAGGCTTGCCGAGGCCTTTGTTCGAATTTTTCAGATCCAAGCTTCGAGTTGGTCCGAATCCTACGCTCAGCTTGAGGGGGGTGTTAGCGATATAAATGGGAAGGATATGACTATATCATAGTTTCCTTGTATATTTGATTTGTTGTAATCTTGATTGATTTATACAACCTGTATATATTGAATACAATACGCACACCATCAATTAATGGTGACACAAATCTAATCTTACACTTTTTAATAATATTGTTCCGGACTCGAAGAGAATGTTTGATGAGATAAGAGCTAGGGTTTGATCTTGGTTTGTTGTTAGAAAGAGGTGTGAGGCTAGTTCGTCGGTGAGGAAATGGTTTATGAATCCTTTTGACTGTTTAGAAGATAGGTAGATTTTGTTTTGATTGTGATTCTGTTTTGTAAAGATTTTATAATGTTGTAAAGGGTTGGAGGACCCCTTGTCCTCCTTTTGGTATAAATGATTTTTAAAAAAATTATAATTGCTGAACTTTTGAAACAACTAAGAAGTAGTTTGGTTTGGTCGATTAATTTGTGTCGACATTTATTCATGAAAATTAGTTCATAATCAAGAAAATTTTCATAAAGTACAAAAATATATGATGTATTATTTCATCTATAAATTTTAAAACTAAAATATTGTAAGATGAAAGTTAGTTGAATCACACACGAAGTACTGTTGTTGGTGTCGAAGACTCGAACCAAGATTTTAAAAAGATTAATTATTAAAAAAAGATTTTGAAGAAATTAAGTAATGTAAATCAATCTGGGTAGTTACTTAAATATTCTTGGAGATGTAAAATGCAGATGTCCAAAAATATTGCATGTGAATAATGTTTGAATGTTGTGCCAATATTCACGCAACCTAGTCTGCTAAATCATACATTTTTAAGGTTTTAAGATTTCAAAAAATCTTCACAACTTGGTTCATGCATTAAATGTCATAAAAATATTAGATGCTTTCACGAATTACATTTTAATGAAACAGAGCCATAGATTAAAAAATAAAAAAATTGTATATTCACAGAATTGACATGATCAGTCTCTTCGATTTTAAGTTTGTAAGACGGTCTCATAAGAAACTCACTTTACTCATATTTATTATGTTTATATATGGATTTGTTAGCCAATATTATTCAAACATTCATGAGATTTTGGAATTTCAATTAATTATGCATTTTTTTCCCTTTATTATGTATAATTAGGACCCATAAATTCTAACCTAGCTATCGTGAGCAAAATCTTGCACTAGTCTCACAATTTGGCCAAATTACACTCGTTTCGAAACTTTGGAATTTTTTATTTAGGCTCTATGTACACATTGATATGACAATTTTTATAAATATATATATATATATATGATGAGTTAATTAATGTGCTGATTTTACTTCAATTATGGTGGATGTTAATTTTTTTAATTTTATCTTTAGAATAATATTATGCATAAATTATTGTGAAATTTGTCTTAAATTAATATTGTTTTGTTTCAATAAAAAATGGGACAAAATATTTGGTAGGCTGGTAGCACAAGTTTTCCTATAATGGCCCTTACTCAAGCCAGAAGCCATGGTCACTCTTTAATTAAAAGGACCATTACAAATATATATATATATATATATATATATATATATATATATATTACAATTAATAATAAATTAACAGCTGCATGCTAATTATAAAATAACCTTAGGATTGCATCATGCCTATGATTTTTCTTGTTGATCTGAGGAGATAATTAAGTGACTTATTATGTAATTGTAATAATAATTAATGGGTGTATATATTTATTTATTTATTAACAATGTGAATCGTATATACTTTTTTATTTCTAGAGAAAGAAAGAAAAGTATTTGTCCTAAATAAAAGCCAGCCAGCCAACACAACAAAAGAAAGTTCAAAAGTTCATGCAATCCACCTAACATTTAAAACTTTGGGGACTACTCTCAAATGTTTTTTTTTTTTTTTTTTTGGTTTCTTTTTAATATACAAAGCAGTTCCCGTTCCAAATTTACACTTGATTAATTTGAAATAATAATTTAATCATTTTAAATTGCCACGTATAAATAGTAAATATATCTAAATTATTAGATTTGTAATTCGAATTATTGATATCATTACAAATATCATATCCCTTTTGGGAATAAGTTCGTTTTTGTTTGTACAAATTACACATGCATGACAGCATATTTGTTAACTAAAATAAATTTTGGATTTACGTGCAAACTGGACCACCAAAGATTCGAATATTGTTTCCTAGATGATTAATAATAAGTATAATAACACTTTATTTAATTTGTTTATATTTCCCATGCATGCATTATACTTACTTCCTATTTTAGCTAAAATGATAAATTGTTATTACAACAATTTCAAAACCAATTAAACCCAATTTAAGACTACAGTTCGAAATAATAATATAGAGTGTCTAAATAAAAAATCTTAAAAGTATTAATTGGGTTTTCTCATAATTAATCTTGCAAATTATAGATCGGATTTTGAAATAATTAATCCAATCGCAGTATGACGTCTGTCAAAGTGATGTCACCATTCACCAATTTAGCTGGGCTAAGTCTTCGTTGACTACTTAAATAAATAAACAATGACCCAAGATATAATATTAAACTATAAACTTTCCAAAATCTTCGAATGTTATTCATCAATTTTTTTTTTTTTGGTTACGTATAATCGACTAGATTATATAAATTGTTCAACTATCAAATTTTCCAAACCACCTTGCATAAAAATTTACTTGAAACATTAGTAATATATTATAAAAAAAATATATCAATATATTATTTCAATATTTTGATTTTTTTGATGTTTATTAAATAACTTTGGAGATATTATTTGAATAAATATAAATTTATCAAATAATTGTAGATTGTAATTTTTCGATTTTTTCTATGATATTTTAGATTCTTAAGTGAAAGAAATGTCCTATCACGTTAAGTTCATACAATATTTTAAGAATATAAATTTAATGTAAGTTGGTCATACTTATTATATTTCATACGATTTTTAAACTAATTGTATAGTATATATATTATATACAATATATAATATATAATAGCTATCAACAATACATATAAATATTGAAAAATTCAATTTATCTACAATCTTCACGTACATCATACGGGACTTATATTATTTAAATAAAAGTATATTTTATATTTTCTCTAATAAATACATGATTTTATTTTTACAAATAATTTTTTTCTGTTAATATTAATTATATTAGTACAATAATAGTGTTAATGTGCACCTATATATCTATATGTAATAACTAAATCACCATATAGAATATAAATTATTGACTAAAGTAGTAGAGTTCAATTTTATTTTTATAGAACTATTTTGTTTTTATGGTTATCATTTTTATATCTAAATTACAATGTTTTTTGTATTGACTCTTTTTAATTATTTTTGAACCTTTTTTTAAACTAAAGTACAAAACTTAAAAAAATCAATCTTATATTTTTATTCAAAAAAAATTTGTAATTGAGAAATTTTGATTTTAAGGCATTAGCAAAAAAATTATAATTTTTTTTAATGGTATGTTAAAATTAGATTTTTGTTAGTAAGAAATTTTACACTCATTATGAATATCGTATTGAGCATATATTTGCACAATTTTTTTCACATCAATTTTGAAAAAATATAATTAATTAGTAAAGTAGTAAGAAAATATATGAATATAAGAAGGGTTAATTGCAAGAACCCATCTAACTATCAACGATTTTGCATATAAAATCACCGAACCTTTTTTGTTTTTTTTTGGAAACCGATATATATAAACTATATGGAATTGGCACATAAAACACCATTCTAATTTTTCGATTATTAATTTATCGTCGAATTTTGGCATGTGATTTGTGCATGTCATATTTTTAAAGTTTTTTTTGTCCAAACAATTTTGAGTCGTTGTGTTCCGACTACATACTTAAGAGTTATTTTGAATATAACATTTCAAATGTTTGGACAAAAAAAAACCCTTATGAATATGTCACGTGCCAAAATTCGGTAAAAAATGATCGGACAATTAGTTTGATGGTTTAAGTGTCAAATTCATATAATTTATATATATATGATCGGTGTCACAGAAAAAAAAAATTGTGGTTTATGTGCAAAATCGTTGATAGTTTGATGGGGTGGTTGTTATTGCAATTAACCTCATAAGAAATGTTTGAAAATTTTAAATAACATGGGTACTAGATATAAATTGAAATAATTTTGAAGAACCATATTGTTTGATCATAGCTAACAATTTATTTCAGAAAATTACATCACTTAAAATTTATATGCACATGCATCATACGGATACCAAATGACATTGAAATTTTTTCTTAAATTAAAATTCTACGTCAAATTAAATTAAAATAACTCTCAAGATATAAATTATTATTTTTATGTTCAACATTTTTATATCAAATCATTAAAATAGTAAAGTTTATATGTTTGTGTATTGCTCGAGACCTACACTAGTAAAATTAAAGTAAAAAATCAATAACATTTGGTCGGATATATACACAAGTTTTAGCTAGAAAATCAATAGTGATTCTGATAGCAAAATAAGGTTAAGTACATTATTTTCCTAAATTTGAAATTTCCTAATCAAGCCTTGTAAAAAAAGGGAAAAAAAAAATTATTTTCCTAAATTTGAAATTCCCTAATCAAGCCTTGTAGAAAAGGAAAAAAAATTATTTTCCTAAATTTGAAATTCCCTAATCAAGCCTTGTAAAAAAGGAAAAAAAATTATTTTCCTAAATTTGAAATTCCCTAATCAAGCCTTGTAAAAAAGGAAAAAAAATTATTTTCCTAAATTTGAAATTTCCTAATCAAGCCTTGTAAAAAAGGAAAAACAAAATCTATTTAATGTGTAATAATGGGAAGTGAAATATTGGAATTGAATGAAACATACTAAATTAGAAACTGAAATTAATAATTTGGATTAAAGCTTTTAATTCTGCAGAAATTTACACACCTATAAAAGGCCACAATTCTCATACACTTCGGACCATCACTTCAAACTATATTTCCGTTGAAAATTTTATAGAACAGAAAAAGAAAAAACCAGAAAAGATGAAAAGCTTTGCTGTGATTTTCACACTGTGCTTGGCAATTTTGCTAGCTCTATTCGCTCCATCTCTGGGTAAAATATTTTATCCATATAATGTTCTTTCATAGAGATTATATATATATATATATATATATATAGAGGGTTAATTTCAATTTTGGCTCTATATTGTAAAGTATTTTTTATTTATAATTTGATAATTAATTAAGTATATGTTTTTCAAATTTGATCCTCTATGTCTTAATGTTTCAAATTTCAGTCCAATTTTTTTGGAATTTTCAAAATCGGTAATGTGACAGCCGGAAAATTTGCCACGTCAAATTCTGACGGTCACGTCATCGATTTTGAAATTCCGACCAAAATTGGATTACAATTAAAAAATATTACAACATAGAAATCAAAATTAAAAAAATTGATATTTGGTTGTCAACAAATGAAAAATGTCCAAAATTAAAATTATCCCTATGTATGTTATTACTCTTTCTTATATTATAACATTACTCCATTAATTATTTGTGCGAATTTTTTTAGGACAAAAATATTGTCCAGCTCCAGATATTCCAAGAAAAGGTTCATGTGCTGGAAGTGGAAATAGTGAGTGTGAATTACTGGTATTGGGGAGATATGGAGCAAGTCAAAGGCCCTCAAAAATTAAATGTGTGGATACTGGAAATAATAGTAGCAAATGCACTTGTGAGATTCTTTGTTGAAGAAAAAAATATGTTATTTTGTAGTTGATTTTAATAATAAATGGGGTTGTCATGATATATGATCATCCTCAATTGAATAATTAATTCTATGTTGGTTTTGAGTCATTTTTGCTTTCATAATTTTTTAACTTCATTAACCCAAAAAGTAACTCAATCTTACATGTTATGGTTCGAACTTGGTAAATGAAAGGTTATAAACTTATACGAGTAAAATAAAAAATGAAAGACAAATAGCCAAAAATTCAAGAAAACAAAGTTAGAGGAAAAAAAAAACGAAAAAATAATACTTTTATAAAATTATAAATACAAAAGTATGAAATACTAAAAAAAATCAGAATATTTGAATAACAAAAGTAAACTTTTCTAGAAAAGTGAAATCATCTTTTTAGATTTGAAGTATTACATAACTTGAAATTCGGGTTTATTAATCATAACACCCTTTTGGATTAAGTAATTAAAAAATTCATTTCATATATAAAATCAAATAATAAAGTGGAATTATTTATTCTTATTAGATGTAATTTTCTTATATTGCAAACAATGCATCATACGAGGAGACACTAGTAAATTGAAAATAAAAACTGAAGTGTGAGAGAAAAAAAAAACATTTTTACATTGACCTAATTAGGAGTGAAATTAGAACTGTGAAGTACCTAACAAGGTTTGACTCTATATAATAGGTATATAATAGGTTAGATTGGAGAAACATCAAAAATACCAAAACCTCTGAAAAAATCCACATATATTGACCAGAAATTTCAACATATGCCAACTTTTATACTTCCACTATTTTATTTTATTTTATTTGTGCGTGTGACATTCAATTGGTATATTTCGGTTAAAATATTTATGATTTATTTGTACATAAACACAATATATATACATATATATATATATATATATATATATATATATATATATATTACATTTGATATAATTCAGCAAATATAACATTTTACAAGACCCATTTAACCAGACGAACCAAACTTTTCTCCATTTTGCCATCAACGTTACATTTAATTTGTAATGAAATATTATACTGAATATCTATTATATGTTACGGTTTTGCAATATTTTTAGATGGATTTCGTTTTTTTTTTTAACTAAATAAAAAAAATGAACAAAAAATAATATAAAACCTCAACCATCAATTGTCCAACGCTGTTTTGTTTCTTTCTTTTATATTCATCATTGTAGAATCCTTATTTTCAAACCTAGAAATGACAAAGTCTTACAATTCCGTACAATATTCCACTATCAATATGTTGTAGAAAGTGAAGACAAATTATTACACGTATGGATGGCAAGGTGGAGAAAAACCCATAGCTTAAATTGATTCTAGAAAAAATTTTAACAATAAAGTATAAAATAAATTATATTTCGAATTATAAATTAATATTTTATAGCATAAAACTTGGAATATATTATTTTAGTTTCTTGGTGCGACCGTGTGAGAATTGTTGTTGTGGGTAATAATGCAAATCAATTTTAACACCATCTATAATTCAAATCATTTTCTACGAGCTAAACATTGTTTTGTTGGTTATATTTGTAAAATGATCAGATGAAAGTTGGACTCATAAGTGGAAGTGGATTTAAAATCATTTTTGGTCCAATAATTACGATATCTTTTCAATTTTTTGTTTCATAATTTTTAGATTATAAGATTAAATTAAAAATCATAATAATATGGAATCAAAATTGAAGACACTATAGTTATATGGTTATAGACAAGAATGATTTTAGTCTTGTGCAGTGTGATAGGGAATATTATTGGAATTCCAACAATCTAATACCATGCAATACATTGGATGATTAAACGTGGGAAATAAGACTAAGTCCAAATTTCCAGCCTAACAACTGGAGAATTTATCAAACCGAATATACAATAAGACAAGAACATAAAATATTATTTTAAGAAGACTTTTGAGTTGTGTCACATTTCTACTGTTTGACCACGATTTATGTAAAAGTCCAAATGATCACAATTTAAATATAACTTACCCTTAACTTTGGTTTTGATTTGGGTATTATATATATAAATTAGTGGATCGTGGATCAACGTATAAATGAGCTGTACCTAACTTCTTTATTAATGAAGAAGTGATTACAAGTTTAAATAACTCTATCTTTTATATATTTGTTACAGAATTCAGACTTTTGTATATACATATATATATATATTGTGTAAGCATGAATTATACAATAAAAACGACATGTTCAACTCAATTCTATTTGATGAATAGTAGATACATGTTGGATGGTTTATAACATGAATAAGAATAATCATGTCTCATATTGTTGGGTCTTTTTGAATGTTTTCATAGGAGCAAAACACTAATTTTGTAATCAATAATTATATATTGAAAACCCAAGGATCTCATTACATAATAAAATAAACTCAAGATGTAAAAAAAGCTGACAACTTGATAGAATGCGGAGCCTCATTATATATTAAAACGTACGTAAGATCCAATATATTGATGAGCAAAATAGTTAATTTTTAATAATATAAACATATAATTAATTGTAAGTGCTTTTATTTTTTACTTAAAATTCAATTTCATTTTAGGTAATATTTGTTTAAATAAATCAGTGGCTCCAATCTTAAAACCGTTAATTAAACTTAACTTTGTTACCAGATATTAAAAAAAAAAAAAAAAAAACTAGAAATCTAATAACATTGGTTTCTTCTCATCTCCATCTTCTTTGGGACCATTCAACATCTTGCTTGTAAAGAGCAGATGATCTTTCTAGACCTTCGTGTCCCAATTGTTTGTACTAGGAAACTCTCTCTCTCCTCTCTCTTCACCTACAAAAGCAGGCTTATTTCTTGTAGAAGAAAACAAAGAAAATTTCTTCAACTATTGTCTCAAAATCTATTTGACAGCAACCCCTTCTCACTTCCACGTAGGAGAGAGAGAGAGAGAGAGAGAGTTATGCAAGAAAATGAAGAAAGAAACATCAAAGCAAAAAGCAGATATATATAAATATATACATATGGAAGATAAATCTTCAACCGCGTTGAAAGTCCAAACAGTTGAGCGAAAGCAGGAGTAAATGCATTGAGAGGTCCTTTGAAGCATAATCATCCTTTGAGAGGTATAAAGCATTATTTCAAACGCTTAATCTTCATACACCACCTCGTCTTCATCATTATCCATTCAAATCCAAGGTCCTTTAATTTCTTCGATTTTCCGCGTGTTTATGTTAGAACTCAACATCCTTAATCTGCACCGACTCTGTTTTCAGCTGGATTTTTATGGATAGGGTTTCAATTTAGCATAAGTCGAGAAAGAAGAAATCATGAAGTGTTTCTATTACTTTAAGGATAGGAATCGAAGCAGAGTGCAAAAATCAGCCCCAATTCTGAACAACCAGAGTTGCAATTCGGACATATCCGAAGCTGAGAGGGTGACAAAGTCGTCGTGTTCGGTTACCTCTCCTCGTAGTATTCCCGAACTGTACGAGGAGAAGGCTCAGAATTTGAGGGTTTTTACATTCTCTGAACTGAAACAGGCAACGAATAACTTTAGCAGATTGCTTAAGATTGGTGAAGGTGGTTTTGGAAGTGTGTATAAAGGGATGATCAAGCCTGTTGAAGGAAAGGGTGATTCTATTGTCGTTGCTATCAAGAAACTCAACAGAGATGGCTATCAGGTTTGTTTCGATTTCGTTGTGTTAATGATTTGTTCGTTATTTGCGTTGTTTTGAATTTGAATTAGCTTGAGGGATTCGTTTAAGGTTCTTGTCTGAATTTCGATGAGATTGATGAGATAAAATGAGGTTTGCAATTTGGAAATGTATATTGGGAGTTGAAGATTGGCAGAATCTTTAGAAATGCATCTATATTTCTGCGAATTGAACTCACATTTTTGGTTGAGAATCACTAGTTAGGAAGAAAGGTTCCTAGAACATTAATGTGTTAAACAACAAATTGAGACACGTTTACTATGTATTTGTCCTAATTTATCCGAGCATCAAGAATGTATTCGATAATACTCTAATCTACGTTGCTTTTGCTTCATAACGAACATATAATCGATATTTTAGATCTGCAATAGTATATGAATTCTTTTGTTGGATCACTCTCTGCAGGGCCATAAACAATGGGTAGCAGAAGTGCAATTTCTAGGCGTAGTCGAACACCCAAATCTCGTTAAACTTATTGGATACTGTGCTGTGGATGGAGAGAGGGGTATTCAGAGATTACTCGTGTACGAGTACATGCCGAACAAAAGCTTGGAAGATCATCTTTTCGACAAGGGTTATCCGCCATTGTCATGGGATAGTAGACTGCAAATACTTCTTGGTGCAGCTCAAGGATTGGCTTATTTGCATGAAGAGTTAGAAATCCAGGTATTTACCATCTTTTCGTGAGCCGATTTGTTCTTCTTCAAGAGGTTTAGTTTTTGAAAACAATGTGTGGCCCGTGATGCTTATTGTTGTTTGCTTGAATGATTAGGTCATATATCGAGATTTCAAGTCATCGAATGTGTTGTTGGATGAAAACTTCAAGGCAAAGCTTTCGGACTTTGGGCTGGCCCGAGAGGGCCCGAAAGCAGGCTATAGCCATGTTTCAACTGCGGTACGTTTCCTTTCCTAAACATGGACTCATGATTATGTTGTGTAATAAATGTAAGACTAGACTTATCCTTTGTATTAGGTTGTCGGGACATATGGATATGCGGCCCCGGATTACATAGAAACGGGACATCTCACTTCTAAAAGCGACGTTTGGAGTTTTGGTGTTGTCTTGTACGAGATCTTGGCGGGCAGGCGGTCTCTAGAAAGGGACAGGCCCAAATCGGAGCAGAAGCTATTGGAGTGGGCGAAACATTATCCGTCCGAGAGTCGGAAATTTGGCATGATCATGGATCCGAGGCTCAAAAACCAGTACTCACTTAGTGCGGCTCGTAAAATCGCCAAGTTGGCCGATAGTTGCTTGTTGAAGAGTGCTAAGGACCGACCGAAGATGAGCAAAGTGGTGGAGACATTGAAGGAAATAGTTCAAGCTGAAACGGTGGAAAGCCCTCCGACAAAGTACGTAGACGGTGTCGAGGATGAGTCGAGAAACGAGCAGCCAGTGAAGGAGACGGGGGGCCCGGAATCGGCCAAGAGACGTATGGCGCACTTGGCTAAGATAAGCGAACACATCGGTGGGGTGAGTAGGAGAAGGTTTATGATCATGCATCGGGCTAAAGTAACATGATGTAATTAAAAATCGAGTTAGGGTTCGATCTCGAATCGAGTATTGAGTAGTTTGAGCACCTTAAAAGACTGTGTGTTGAAAATTTTGTGAAAGGAATTAGGTGCAATGAATGGTGTTAGTGTTGATGGCTTTGGGTGTGGCATGTGGGAATGAATTCTCAATGTTTATGGAAGTGAAAATATATTATTAAAAGATATTAGGATGAATTACAAAAACTATCTTTGGATCTGATCTAAATATGGTTTAATAATGGAATGCTCCAATAGTTTCAAAATAATTATCAATTCATAAAATCGAATTTATTTTAATCTATATGTCACTTTTTAATTATAAAAAGGTTTAGTGATTTTTTTTCCAATTTTGCTTCTATCTTTGTTTATTAGACTTTTATTTAGTGTAATATATTAATTATGTATATTAAATATTAGGTAACGTAGTCATTTTATAAATGTTTTGTAAATTTTTGTAAACATTTTTATTTGATGGCTATTTTGAAATGAAAAGAGTATAATCCATTTATTATTTGTCTCCACCAGATGTTTGTATAATTATGTATTAGGTTGCAATGGACTTATGCAGAATAGTTAGTGTATTGTTCCTCTAATATCTACTTATTTCATTAAAAATCGTATTTTGCATAACTAAAGTTAATAATACAAACATAATTATTTTTGTAGGACATGAGTAGTAATCTTTTACAAATGCACTATTAACTAGGCTAATGATAACCTTTATCCTATGATATTATAAATAAATTATATGAACTCGATTCATGTAAGCACTAAATTTTGGAGAAAAAATAAGTAAACATCTATCTTCAATGTAAAAGAATTTAATACAAACCTATAAAATTGAAAGTCTAGACCAAAAGCAAAAATAAATGATCTACGACTTTGAATGTAAGTGTACTTGATTTCTAGATGTAGGTGGGAGATATTGACAATGCTCCACCCACTCTCATTAAGTTATGAAATCTTGAATTTCTTCTTTCCTTATTTCATATATTTAATTCACAAAACGTTATTTTAAACAGATTTTACGAATTTAATTTTACGAGAAAAAACTTCACTATTCACAACCCATTCCACAAAATTAATTTTTATCAAGGGATTGATTTTTTAAGATTACAAGATTATATGGTATGCATGCATGAAATGACAAGACAATTTTAATAATAATAATAATATAGAACAAATTGTATTTACTACTCTACTCATAAGTTACTATTGTATAGACAATTGGCACATTCTACAAACTAGTTTTCTAAGACGGATTATTTAATGAGTTCGAGATGATGGGTTATTATATAGGTTTGGATTGTGGATAATAAAGATTCATTTCATGAAAATTATCCGTAAAATCATCAAATGAGTTTTTGTATAATAAAAATAGGAGAGTTAAAAGAGGGGATGAAAGATAGGTTTTACAATATTTTAAGTTAATTCTTGATGTCAATTAAATTTTACTAGTTACGTGTCTGTAACTTTTATTATTAAATAGTTGCACCCAAAATAATTGGCATCTTCTGATTGGGTTCTACAAGAATCTAAATTTTTATAGAATTAAAGTTATATATATATATATAGCACAACTTTTAAGAAAGATTTAGTACTTTAAACACTATAATATTAAAATTTATTAATAAAATGGAGGGCACATTGTTCAATAAAGATTTATCAATGCATGTGCCAATGAAGTTTCATAGAACCTTCTGAGTTTCTTCAATGCTTAACTTTTACTAAACTCATTAGATGTATTTAATTAGTAATTGCAAAGTGGCCCTGTATATTAGCTTTCATTCCACATTGGTCCCCATATACTCTCTTTTTCAATGGAATAATACTTTAATCGTCTTGTTCTATCTATCGTTTTAGAAAGTATAATTTGATGTTACATGTCTAATTTTAATCATGGCCAACAGGATTCAAAAATTTTAAAACATTTTATACTCCATGTCAATTCTTTAAATTATGATTTATTTAATTATGTTTCAACTATTGGAGTGTAAATTTGATCTATTTATTAGGATGAACACCTTTTTTTCTTTTTTGATGTATATGTGTATGAAATTAAAAGATACGTGGATTCAATGTGGTTCTGACTGTGATCAAAGTTCTTTCATGAAAATATAATTTGAAATAAGAGTATTATCTAAAATTTCAGAATTGTTTTATTTTTCTTTTATGTTCAATTATTATATAGTCATCTATACTCCAATCATATGTGAATCGAAAAAATATCTAATTATAATTATCATGTGTTGTTAGATTTGAAAATGAGTCACCTATTTTTCTTGTGATAATGGAAATAATTGAGCTTGCACTAATTGAAGTTCCAAATGAATTTACAATTTGTTTACCTCTCAATCACAATAATCTAGCTCATGAATTTCAAAGAAATATTCAAGCTTACAATTTCATATTTTCCTTCACATCATCTAAAGTTAAGTTAGATAAATAGATAACATTTAAATGACAAGAAATTTTCACTTCTAGATATAAGGAATGTTTAATCGTGATACTTCCAGATTGATTTCATATGGAGAAAATATTCTAGGGTTTTTTCAAAAAAAAAAAAAAAAAAGGAATTTTCAACAAATACGAAAGTTGAAAATAAAATGAAAGATAAGGTTTTCTTTCATAGTTAAACTCATGTGTGCAGGTTTTCAAAAGTGAAGATTATATGAAATTATAATCTTCGATTATAATATCATCTTCACATCAAATTGTGAAGATATAAAATTAGATCAATATGTGTCTATAATTCCCAACAAGAAATCAAGTTGTGGGTAGCATATGGGCCAAATGATATAATAATAATTATGTCATTTAAACTAGCTAGCTAGACATTACTGTTATTGAACTATTCGGCACAAGACATAGCACACAGAAAAGTTGCAAAGCTTTAAATCTATATTATAAAATAAAATAAGAGAATTAAGTGTAAAAAAATAAGAGCATTATTATTGGTAAAAGTTGGACATCACATCCAGGCATTAAAGACACTACTTTGTCGTGAAGGCAATGGACATAGATCTCTATGTATTTAGACATGGATACCCGTGTAACTATGAAAATCGATGAGAAGATAATTTTATATAGTATTTTATATTTTTAACATGATTTCATCAAATATTAAAACGTCCTATTACTCATTTCACAAAAAAAAAAAAACATTTTTTTAAGACCCAAATTAACCATTTGTATTTTTAAAGAGATTTTTTTGTGTTTTTAATCAATGTAAGGATTATGACATATAATTCATTTAAAAGAGAATATTTAATAAAATTCCATTAACAGATATTATGATAAATTTATGTATTAAAAACTATTAAAGAAAAATTGATTACTAGACCTAAACGTTGAGGTACAATATCACTTTAGTTGGTCAAATAATTAAATACTCATTTAAAAATAGTAAAATATTTTATAATCATATAGATATAAAAAACATCTTTTCTAATCATTTTCTACATTCTGGACAAATATAATCATTTGTAAATAGTAAATATTTTTATACCTGAAGATGAATAGAAATGTCTTTTCTAACCACTTTCTATCATTTTGGACAAAAATATGTTTTTAATTTGAATTGAAAAATATGAAGTAATCATATTTTTAACACTTTATAATAAGAATATATGATTTTGTAGGTGACAAATAATTAAAAAAAAAAAAACATGTATTTACTTATATCATTGCAAAAAAAACAATTATGTTCCCTATATGGTATTGTTTGGAAACAATTTCTCAATAAAATTCCACTAATTCTTTTTTTCTATCAAGTGCTTTAGAAAAAATACCTTTAATTCAACATTATATTTAGGTAAATGTCATTTTTGTTTACTTCCACATTCAATTTTTTAAAAGAAGTTACAAATTACCACTTAGAATGACTTTCCCAAAAGTTCATCTCAAATGTATTTCACAAAATCTATAAACAATTTGCAAATGAACCACCTACTAATCTAAAGGTTCTCAATATCTTTGTGCAGATTTCCAGAGGCTCTTGAATAATAAGAGTTCATAAACCTAAAATTTGGAAAGAAAACTACAAGACAAATCCATCATCAAACCATAAAATCTTCAAGAATATAAATTAGAGAGAGAGAGAGAGAGATGATTGAACTTGGATAAAATTAGCATTGAATAAGAGATGATTAAAACAAAGATTCATAACATCTCATGCAATCCTACAAAAGGGACTTTCATCATCATATAGACATCAAAATGCAGTACCAAATAAACAAAAAAAATCAAAATCAAAATTGTTTAATGCAGAACCTTCTCTCCTTCCTGCCCCCCTTTCTCTCTCTTTACAGATCTCTGAATTCTCAAAAAAAAACTCTTCATCAATTCCTGCATCTGAGTCTTCTGGAATCCCCTCTCTCCCCTCTTTTTTTCTTTTCTTTATTGAATCTTGATATTTATTTCTATAACACAGGCCTGAATAATTAGGCCACAGCCACAGTCCCTGTCCGTACAGCCTTGTTAGTATCAGATTCCTTGGTTGAATCCTTGCTTTGCCTAACACTACTAGATCTCTTCGAAGAAATCCTCCATCTTTTCTCATTCGCCTCATCCATTTCTATCTGATCTTGCCTGCATTCTTGGCTACAAAACGGTGCGTTTCCCCTAAATTCAAGAAAACAAAAACCCATCAATAAAAACCCAAAATAAACCCAAAAACAAGATCCCTTTTCGAAAAAAGACCAACCTGTACATGTAAATGTCACTGTTTTGGCTGAGAGGCTTATTACAGAGAGAGCAAGAATCAAGAAAATGGGGTTGGTGCTTCTGGTGCTCATACGACCTCATTTTCCGGCGAGTCTACGGCGGCGCGGCGGCGGCGGCGGTGGTGGTTGATGCTGAGCGGTGATTGTGGGAGGAAAAGGGTCAAGGAGTTGTGGTGGTTTTATATAGTGAACGACTAAGCAATGGCAGTGGGAAAGGGTTATAATCAAGTGGTGCGTGGACCACCAAGACCAATGAGTGCACCTAATGACCTTTCTCACAAGTTCGAAGTGACAGGTTTTATTGGCCGAGACCACCGCGGTTTAATGGGCCGGGGACCACTGGAAAATGATTTGAGATGATTAAAATTAAAATAAAATAATAACAATAATAATAATTGAAACTAAAAACCAGTGGCAGTTTTGCCCAAATCCAAGGGGTTGAAGTTCAATCCTGTGGCAGAAGAAGTAGTAGTACATTGCATCTGTTGGACAAAAACAACAAAGGTTTTTGTAGTAAAAAACTGTTATTTGCAGTTTGGTCCCTTGTGTTTTGGGGAATCCTTTTTGGGTGCACGCATTTGTGTTATTTTATTTTGTAATTTTGATGGGATCTATGTTGGGTTTTAACTTTTTTCCAAAAGAGACTAATGAAAACTGGGATTTTTTATTTGGGCATCTTAAGAATAGACATGCATTCTATTTTTTAAATGATGTTAATCAGTAGTTATTTATTTATTTTTTTGTTTGATCCAAGTGTGAGAGGATGTTTGGTTAAGTTTTTTTGAAAGACTTTGATAGCATTTATATTGAGTTTGTCAAAAAATAAGATTTTTATTTTAAAATAAGATGATATATCATTACTTAAAAAACAACTTAAAGTTCAGAATACTTTATTATAAAATGAAATAAGATCTTGTTTTCAGATATTTGACAATCATTGTTGGACGTTCATAAATTCAACTAAATACCGTTTATATTTAAGACTACAAGTTATTTTTAGATATTGATTGATGTTTTTATATTACAATATCTTATATTATACGTTGGATTACTTTTTGTTCAGTGGGTATCCATCTTTTCTTTTCCTTAATTTTGTTACCTAATATGGTAATACTACTTTAATCCTCTTGCATTCTAGAAACTGCATATATAGTTTTATTTAAATTTTAATTCATAAAATATAATATATATATATATATATATATATATCCAAAAAAAAATTGAGAGATAATTTGAAATAAAATCGTCTTATAACTTTTAAAAATATTTTAGTAATATAAAGCATAAAGTCATTGGAATAACGCATTTTGAACTTGTAGGAAGATAAATCTTAGTTTAGTTGATAACTTGATATATTTAAATAAAATAGATCCTAGTGATTTTGAAAAATAGTAATATCAAAATCAAAGACATGATCTTTGGCTCGTACTTATTCTAACCAAATGCGGACATAACAATGTTTATGATTATACGATTAAGCAACTAATGAAAGGCTTATTAATATTTAAATACTTAACTTTAGAACCATCCATCGGTCATTTCAACAAACAAAAGAACAAAAAACTCACCATCTTTGTAACTTAAGGTTTGACTTTAATGCAGTCACAACTATTTAAAATGATAAAATAAATGTAAATTTTTAAATAACAACACATTTATTCGTGAAGTAAAACTCTTATCATTTTGTTTCATGAACCTATGGCAGTAAATGATACAATTTAAGTCGAACGAACAACTCTTCAAGTTTGTATAAAATATTATCAAACTTGTTTGATAATCAATGGAGTCGAACTTGAACAAGTTTTAGTCTAGCTGAATACAAGTCAAGCTTGAGTAGTTTGATATTTTCACACTCATTTTTATCTTTTTTATAATAATCGAACTCAAGTTCAAATCTTACTTTAAATTTTATCAAATTCAATAATATGTTCAAGTTTGTCTAATATATTTATCAAATTGAGCTCAAAAGAAACTTTTAACAAACAATCTCGAATCGAGTTAGAACAGTTTGTTTGATTTTCAACGTAATACATATCTAATTTTATAAGACGAACCAACTTATAAATTACATCCCATTAAATAAAATTAATTAATGAAATCGAGGTAGAATTGTAGGTAGTGGACTCCACCTCACAAATTTTATTTATGATATACAATCACAATTAAAATCAAACATAATTTTCACAACTTCATATAAATTTATAATTAATTTAAAATTAAATACATGTGTCTCATCTTTTTGGTTCATAATTCCACTCCTTCGTTATCTTTGAATTTACACAAATTTATGTAAATATATAGAAAGATATATAATGACCTAAACCTACCAAATATTGAGATATCAAGTTTTCTTGGGGCAAAAATATAATTTCATAAAAATTTGAGGAGTAAAATATAGAAGCACATAGATTCGGAAAATGTCGAAACGCCGAACCCCACCATAATTGATGACAACACTCAAAATTTCATAATTTCATAATAGTCCCCACACTTTTTGTCGTTTTCCCATCCGCCCAACTTGGAGCGACGTCGAATGGGTCCCACTTCCCACCAAGGTGGGTCCCGCCTCCACAATAAATACTCGCAAAAATCATGTATGAGTGGGCCCCAGAGGGGACCATCGGGTACATGCTGGCTCAGATTCCGAGGCCATTGTCTCCCTGCCCGAATCCCCTGCCCACTGCCCGCGGGCAGGCTGAAATATTCCAAACCTCCAATTTTTTCCAATTTGCATTTAAAAAATAAAAAGAATACATTTAATTTGGAATTGTCCGTTACACGTGAGGCCTAGAAATGAAACCAGCGAAGCACCCGATAATTAAAAAAACTGCCACGTGGTTTTATTACAGAACTCGTTGTAGGGTGCTTCTAGATCTACGTTATGGGAGGTGTCACTTTCTTTTGGTCAACGAAATCAACGGTCCAGATCAACCGTCGGATGATCACACGCATCATCCTCTATTATTGGTGTGCACTTCTCTTGCCTTAGCAATTAAGTCTCGATTAATTTTGCTTTATATTTCTTCCTCTCAAAATAAATATCAATTTAATAAAACAGAAAATTGTTCTCTACTATTATTATAAGATTCCAAACATATATATTTATAATCTATCAAAAATATCTTTATTAACTCCTAACAACTTAAATATAAGAAAAAAGAGAAAAACAATTATCACAATAATTGTATTTAAATAGAGGTTGATTAATCTTTTTATCATCATCTTTATTCTGTATAAAAAAATCTAAAACGACATTTATTTTAAAATGGATGAAGTAAATATTAATAAATCATTTAATATTTATAATTATGTATACAAATGGTTATCTTATAATATTTAATAACATTGTACATTAGTTAAATTTTAACATATTTATTAACTTATTTTGATAATACAAGTTATATTGAAATTGAAACAGTTATATTTTCTAAAGCTACAATTATTTGAATATATGAAATATTTATATGGGAAAAGCCTAAGTATATATAACAAAATATAATATTTTGTAAATATGGTCCTATCAATTTCTTTCAATTTATTACTAGTCAAAATGTAGGTCATTTACGTCGATCTTCTAAATTGAGTTTCGATCTCACAAGTCACAAATCTTTATTCACAAGATGTGAACACATATAATTTTAAACATTGTATAGACTCCACATAATTATATAAGTTTGAGAAACAATGAATTTAGCTCTACTTTTTTTAGTAGATTTGAATATCATATAATTCAAGATATACTTGATGAAATATATCAAATGCATGATTTATTATTTATCTGTACAGTGTGTGTATATATATATATATATATATATATATATATCACTTCATAAAAAAATACAACAACTTATATAAGATGGTTTCATAAATATAATTATGAGAGATTATGGATGAACAAAGTCGAATTGGAACATAAAAACAAATTGAAACGAATGATTTTTTTTTTTTATCATAAAATGTTTTGATGCGTGGAATCGGATAATATATCATATTTATTTTGTACATAAATTATATTATTTATCTTTTATTTATATATAATAAAACTATACTGGAAGATTCGAAAAAATCAATGCCTAAACCGAACCAAATTGAATTTTTTTGATTTGTTCGTGATAGAGTAAAATTCTTATTCGATTTATAATAAAATAATACACTTTATTATTTTATTTTATTAAACTCACAACCATAGAAACATAAACTAACAAGATCAACATACAACACTCATCGCTTAGGTCGGCTGAAGTGTGTGTTTATATTTAACTATGATATTTATTTTGTGGGGCAATTGAGTAAGGTTAAAGAAATTCCATATCAATGGTTTATAGATATTTCATTTAATATATAATATGTGAAACTCGGCCTAGCCAAAATACTTGTTATAGTGTGACAGATCCCTATAACTGATATTCAATATTTGGCATCTAAATATCAAAATCAAGTGCAGAAAAATTTCATTTTCAAAATACCTGTTATATGAATTTCCATAAATTATTCTGATCATCACACTCAAAATAAATGCCTAGCATTCTTTAGGCACTGTCCATTCAATGATGAAATATGGCCACAATGGAATGTCAATAATCAATATGGTAAATTTCCAGCTCATATTCAATTATGAGAACAATGCCAATTGATAATTGCATTTATGTCCTCTTAATTTTATTTTATTTTAATGTTTTTGAATCTCAGAATAGCTATGTATAATTTGAAAAACTGGTAGGGTATAATAGTCTCTTAAGGAAACTAACCAGCATTTTTAATTAGGTGAAAGAATTAACCAATTCAATAGTATAACATTTCTTAGTATAGTTTTGAATAGAATTTTTCTCGAAATGTATGAGTCATATCAATTCATAAAATAGAGTTTAACTTATAAAAATGATTTTGATTTGTAGGTGACAGTGAAACATCGTCTCATATTATATATGAAACAATTTCATATAAACAATTATGGGTATAACTTTTCCTCTAAAAACTAAAACTCCTAGGTAGTTAATTTTTGTGTATTTGGACTTTGTTTTTTGAGTTGCAAGTATTTGGATATAATAATATCATAAAATTACTAAGCTAGTTAGCTACTTACTAAAGCATTTTAATCTATATTGAATACATTAAATATATTTTATTTATTCTCTTATATAGTACTTAATATAATTACTTAATAAAAGCAAGCTAATGTCTCTTGTAATTCTGAGATGAACTTATACAATTATATATTCTTTTTCTAGGGAATTATATTTTCATTTACTTAGAGGTTTTTAAACCCATTTCTTAAGATATTTAGAAAAAACTAACATAATACATTATAATTAGAAATTAATTCTGATGAATGCTCACCCAAACAACGTCTTAATCAAACTATAATAGTATATATTATAACAACCTAAGACTTTGGGTGGAGAATATAATAACTGATTAATTTTGAGATTTTTCTTCTCAATTATTAAACACATATGAGATTAAGACTATAATAATTTATATTATAGCAACCTACGACATTGAGTGGAGAATATAATAACTGATTACTTTTGGGATTTTTCTTCTCAATTATTAAACATATATGTTTTATTTTTTTAATAAATGTCTTGAACCCAATAATCGGAAAAGAAAAACAATAATAAAGGCACAAGTCATATTCAAGAAAAATGTTATTAAGTTGTTTCAAACATTGAAATTAAATTGGATTGTTTATTGAGTTGATAGCTTAAAAACTTAGGTGAAAATGAATCATGAGCCATCTTTTGAGATTAAGTGTGACTCTCTCTCTCTCTTCTCTCTCTCCTCATTTTCTTTTGATGGTGATTGCACCAAAAATTTTGGTAATAATTTTGGCTTTTTAAGTGTCAAAGTACAAGTGATTAATTAATGTATATGATTTGTCCAAAATGATCATTTAATAGAAAATATGGATCAATGACATTAAAAAGACTATTTTACTTTCCACTTTCTGATAGTATGTTTTTGCTGAATTTGACAATGGTTACGGAACAATTTTTTTAATTTCTGTAATTTTCCAATTTCTTATTTCAATTTTGGAGAATTTAGCAAACTTTCAATTTTTTTGTATCTTAATCGTTGTTTTTTATTATTCTCTTTTCTACCTATGGAGAAATCCAACTATATATATGATGTTGCTTCGATACAAAACTCCGGTTCTTCAACCCAAAACTCGAAACCTCGAACCTTGATGTTGCTCCGATTCACTTTTCCAACTTCCCGATCCAAAAACTGATGATCTTGAATACGAAGACCTGCAAAATAAACATCGGGAGGGGTTCCCGGCGATGGGACTCCGACGCTCAAGTCAAAAAAAGGAAGAGGATAATTTTCGTAAGTGTGCGTGTGTGTACTTTGAATTTAAGTGTGCCTAAGGAAAAAATAAAGAATGAACACAAGAGGTATATAGACTCCCTGGAATACGAGTTGGTTGAGATCTCATCCCACAAAATATGGGATATGGGTAACTGACCCGCTGAAATAGCGGTCAGTTGGGGCCAAAACCTGTTCGTCACATTCCACGTTAATCAGTTCGCTGTTATGAGGAAGAACTAAATCAGTTTCTTTTTCGTTAGTTCGATCATAGGGCTGTAACTCAGTTTGTTCATAGTTCGTTTAACTAATTTAGTTCGTCCTCATATTTCCCAATTGCACTAGCTCGCACTTCCTTAGTTTGATCAGAAGATGGCCGAACAACCTGTTTCCCCATACTTCAAATGCCGACTTTAGCCTCAGTTCGGTTTTTAACAGAAGGACTCGGTTCGACTTAGTTCGACCATATCAATATATACAATAATATACTTACTAAAGTGAATTTTGTATTTGATATCTCTTGATATGTTTAAGAAACAATATAAGATTTACATTTTCTATTTTTCAAGATTGACTTATGAAATAAATATAAAACTTAGTTCCTTCTCGTAAAATTATATATTTTGAAATCAAACAGTTATACAAAGAAAAATATTATACATAAATTTCTATCTACTTTATTGTTTGCATAATTAAGGAATAGTGGGGGGAAAATAGAAAAAAGAAAAAGAAAAAGGCACTCTCGATGTAGATAGACCGGGTTTGTCATTAAGCATTTGAGTGTGATATATCGAGAGTTTGAGGACCATATCATAAATATTTATTTAAAGTATTTTGATTAAAAAAGAAAAAGAAAAAGAAAAAATAAATCAAGTTGTATTAATATAACTTTTGTGGAAAAGTTACTTTAATTGGTATTTGCTTAGTCTTCACTCACTCCTTCCTCTTTTAGAAACCGAATCAATTAGCATAGCACAAGAAAGGGGATATGATATGATATGATTTGAATGAAATCGAACAAAATTTCATTATTCAATTTTTTTAATTATAGTCCGACTTATTTTTTTATTTAATTTAAAAAAAAAATCTAGCATAAATCGAAGTTAACCAATAAAAATATTTCTTACCAACAAAATACAATTAAAAATCTGAAAGATCTGAATTTAGTTAAAAAGTGACCAATTTGTGTCAACTAACCCTTAAAGTATATGGAACTATAAGATCATTAAGCTAATAAAATATTATTCCCTAAAATATTTAATAACTAAAAAGCATCAATAAGTGTGTGTGTGTGTGTGTGTATACACACTCTTAATCAAACTCTTAACTTTTAAATACTTGATAATATTTCCCTACAACTTGGTAGAGAATGTAAAATATGGTTCGTTCATCTTGGGATATTTCTTTTTCATCCACTTGCTATGATCATATTTAAAAAAAAAAAAAAAAAACCCTTGATACAATTATTAAGATATAATATGTGTTAAATAAAAAGTCTTCAACCCAATAATTTAAAAATAGACAATACCCAAGTATGCAAGAAAACATTGTTTTATTGAGTTTGACAACTCAAAACATAGGTGGAAATGAGTCGTAAACATGTGATATAGATTATAATTTATAGCCTACTCTATTTTATAATATCAAACAATCTATTAAAATTAGTGTTATTATTTCGTTTCTTTCAATTTTCTTTTTCAATTGATGGTGATGGCACCAAAATTTCGTGTTCTTTTTTTCTTTTTTCTTTTTTCTTTTTTTTTGCTTTGTAAAGGTGAAAAGTACATGCGATTAGTTGCTATATGTCATTTCTCCAAAAAAAGAAAAAAAAACCCTTTAAAGAACACGCTGTATAAATCAATGAGTTAAAAAGTACAATTTTCCTAAAATTATATGCAATTTTATAAAGATCATAATTCTAGGGTTTATTAATTAGAGGTGGTAAATTTAGTTGAATAGGATGGATCAAACCTAATTACGGTGACAAGTAATATAGGTTGGAGATTTAATATAAAAATGTTTGTTAATTGTTGGAAAAATCACTTTTTTTTGTTGGATTGATATTTAACTAAATTTTTCATTATTGGTGATCGTAATAACATACCTTTATATATATAATATGTTTTTTGACCTTGATCAATTTAAACGTGTCCACCTGTCTCTGGGGTTAAAAAACTAACCGAGATCAAAAAACATACTACATATATAGAATTAAGTTATTTGACCAATAGTAAAAAAATTGGTTAAAATGACAATTTGAGTAAAAATTGTGATTTTTCCGACAATTAACCATAAAAATATCATGTCTATTGAATTAGATCAGCATAAAATAACTACAATTTTAAAAATGAATTGGAATGAGTTGTGAAATTATGTCCACTAAGATTGGACATTTTCAACCCTGTACGAAAATTACTATTGGCACTGCTTCTATAAATATCCTCACGCTTATTTAATTTAAATTTTACAATAGTTGAGTTATAATATTGTTTCAATTATGTAGCTATAATTTGGGCACTCGAGGAAAAACTTAAATGATTTTTAACTAAATATAGTGATGCACTTTTAAATGAGAAGAAAGACAAAGGGTGTGAATGTAATTGCATATACCATATTACTATCAATGATGTTATTTATATTGCTAAACATTATTTTGTATTATTAATACTATCTTATTAATTAGTCAATAATTTATTTTTTATGGCCTATGTGAGATTTATTTTGAGTGTAGTATTTTACGCCTATTTATTTGTGACCAATTTCCACAACCAATGAATGAGTCCGCTAGAATTTTCATATCAAGCCCAACATCAAAATTAATAGAATATCCAAGCCCATATTTAATATGAAATAAAATTATTCAAATAATCTATCTCCATTTTAAATAAAGTTGCAAGCTTTACATTGACAAATATGAAAATAAATTAACTTTAGATACGATATTTAAAACTTATAAAAAAATTATTAAAAAGAAATACAAAATCACTTATTTGTTCTTTATTTGAGATGATGATGCTTGCTCTTATTTAGGTTAGGAACTTAGATTATGTTTATTAACAACCTCCACGACCTCAACCTCTAAATAAAAAATTCATTTCTCTCTCCTTCACATACACAACCTACAACACAACCCAACCTCTACAATTTTCATATTTTATCAATGACTCAACCCAACCTATAATAATTATTTATTTTATGATTTAATAATTACATTTATTTTATAATCAATTTTTTTATTATTTGAAATGTGACGAAATATATTAAATTATATGATATTCCAAATTTGTAATAATATATTAATAATCTGAATTGTTTGAAAAAGCATTTGGGTTACTTGAATCCATAATAGAAATTAGGAGAAATAATAGAATATGATATAAATTATGAGAGATTATAGAAGATAGTACACAAAAGAGATGATTTGGGATTGTGATTCAAAATGCATCAATATTAGTCTCTATTTATAGAGAAAAAAAATCACGAATTTTGGTAATTTTTTTTATAGATAATTGAATGTATAAAAAAATATCAAAAAAAAAACACATAAACCAATCATAGGTTGACAAGTGGCAGAATTTTGGATAAAATGTTGTTGGAAAGTGTGCACAAGTTGGGTTGGTTTGCCGCCCGATTGTGTGCCATTTTCTGAATTTTGCTTTTTTTTTTTTTGTCTTCTTCCCATGCCCGGTCGTGTGACTCATTGATAAAGGTAGTCTTAGGAAGCTTGCAGTGAATCTATTCCATTGTAATAACATAATGTTCAAAGCTTATAAAACCAATTGCAAAACTAATATCCCATCTAATTATATTTAGTATTTTTATTTAGAATTTTCGTTATAAATTAAGGAATATAAAATTCAACAAATATATTTAGACAATCCCTTGTTCAATGTGTGAATCAAACAATAAAATTAATCAAATATGAAAAATTGAAAAAATAAGAGATATTTTTGAATAAAGGAATAAACTTCGAAAAGAAAAGATAAATAATTAGATATAATATTCTACCTCTTAAAATCATTGATATGGGATTGCAGTACTAAAAAATGAAGATAATTGTAAACAATAATTTCTTCAAATTATATCATTATTTTTTTTTGTTAAAACTATATAACTTCTTTAAAATATTCTTACTTAAAACCCATCAAACTTGTGTGTTACTTTTGAAATATACCACATTCTCATTAATGTTTTTTCGAAGTAAACTAAATAAGGATATAAAAGAAAATTTATAGACAATATTTGTTTTTTCAAATATATAAAAGATGTTTTTTTAATGTGGTTGAAAAATGAAATTGGACCAACTTTGTGGAAGTAGCCATGTAGGGAGTATATTCAATATTTATAATAAAGTAAAAATAATTATTAATAAACAGTAATATTTTCCTAAAAATAAATTAAAATAATAATCAAAATGTTAAAATTGCTGATTTGGAACGGGAAATCCGTCAACCTCTCCGCCCAATGAAGAAACCCCCAAATAACCGCCACCAGATCGGCGGCGGAATATGGTGGCCGGCGCTGGTAGCCGCCGCCGTGAAACTGCTCCTGATCCCCGCCTACCGGAGCACCGATTTCGAAGTCCACCGCAACTGGCTAGCCCTCACCCACTCCCTCCCCCTTTCCCGATGGTACTCCGACACCACCAGCCAATGGACTCTCGATTACCCTCCTTTCTTCGCTTACTTCGAGAAATTCCTCTCGCTCTTCGCCTCCAGAGTGGACCCCACCATGACTGATCTCCACCGCGGCCTCAATTACGCCTCCCCGCTCACGATCCTCTTCCAGCGCCTTTCCGTCGCGTTCTCCGACGTCGTTTTGGTCTACGCTGCTTATAGGTTGACTAGGAATAGAAATTTTAGCAATTCCGAGAGATTTTTGGTATGGGGTTTGGTTATTTGGTCGCCGGGGTTGTTTATTGTGGATCATTTGCATTTTCAGTACAATGGGTTTTTGTTGGGGATTTTGTTGCTCTCCATTTCGTGTTTGGAGGAAGGAAGGGATTTGATGGGAGGGTTTATTTTCGCGGTTCTGCTTTGTTTTAAGCACTTGTTTGCTGTGGCTGCGCCAGTGTATTTTGTGTATTTGTTTAGGCATTACTGTAGAGGTGGATTGGTTAAAGGATTTGTGAGGTTGGTTCTTATGGGGAGTGTCGTTTTGGCGGTTTTCGCAGTGGCGTACGGGCCGTTTTGGTACTATGGGCAGGTGAAATGTTGGTCTCAATTTATGCAATTGTTAATGTTGATTTTAAAATGTCAAATGATATGTGATTTCCTATTTGTGTTTTGAGTTTGCTGTGATTTGATGTTCTTTATATCTCACAAATGTATTTAAATGAAGTGTTGTTTAATATTTAGTGATAGACTTTCAGCTAGATGTTGGGGTTGATAAATTGATTTCTGTGATTCTTGATACATTTTGGAAACTGATGAATATAGAAGTAGACTAACATGACGGCTAGTTAATGAAGTGATATCTTTGTATGTTGTTTGTAATATTATGTTACAGAGTTACAGTTGAAATATAAACGAGATTTGTACATATGTGGAATTTGTTGGAAAGCTTTGTTAGGTTGGATACGGTCTCGAATAGGCATTTACAGATTTGCGGTTTCTTGTGACCTTGCAGATACTAGAAGTTCTTCATCGCATGTTTCCTTTTGGCAGGGGACTCTGCCATGCTTACTGGGCTCCAAATTTATGGGTTTTCTATATAATATTGGATAAAGTTCTAGGATTTTTGCTCGTGAAACTCGGGTTCAATATCCAAGCCCCAAAAGCTTCATTCACTGGTGGTCTGGTGGGGGATTCCTCACCTTTTGCTGTATTACCCACTGTAAGAATATCCAGTCTCCTGCTCTATGTTTAATTATAGTTACTTTGAATCTATAAGGTAATCGTTATCAAGGAATATCATTTATTCAAGGGTTTGTTGTCGTGTACTTGGTGTATTTCTTTTTTTATTGTGACCTTATATTGGACATATTAGAAATTGAATGCTCTAAGGCTGATATTAGTTTTATTAGCTAATATGATGTGAAATATCAAGAGTAATTTTTTGATTCATTGAACAATAAAATGCAGATCACCCCTTTGATTACATTCATCACAGTCCTGTTGGCACTATTTCCTTGTCTAGTAAAGGCTTGGAGGAATCCCCAACCAAGGATGGTCGGTAGATGGGTATCCTATGCTTATACGTGTGGCTTTCTGTTTGGCTGGCATGTTCACGAAAAGGCATCTCTTCACTTTGTGATTCCCCTTGCATTGACTTCCCTGGAATGTGGGAAGGATGCTAAACATTACTTCTTTTTGTCGATAGGTACGTAAATACTTGGTAATCTTTATACATGATATACCTTAAATTCTTCTTTTAGTGAGTAGTATTTATTTTTGGATTTGACATCTTTCCAGTTTTATAAATGTTAATGGTAGCTTAATGGACATCAATTGGTGTTCAAATTTGTTAGTCTCTCTCAAATTATTTTATACAAAGTATAACATAATTTACTTGTTCGTATGTGTTTAGATTGGTTAGATTAAAATAGTGTTACGCCTTAAATAAGATAAGTCCACCTGCTAAAATGACAATTCTTCAAATTTTCTTGTCTATGGAGGATGCTGATTGCTTAAAGCTAGCTTTACTTTCCTTTCTATCTCTGTTACACACACACACACACCCAGGCGTAGATATTACACCTCAATCTCTTTATAACCGAAACATTTCAAAGTTCTTCAGAAAGAGAATCATAGTTGCTTATTAGGAATTCAAAGCCAGATATCAATTTTTGGGATTCTTTTGCAAAATTTTAAAATTTGAAAACTTTGGTCCTGTGTACTGGTAGTCTGTTTTAAATGTAAACAAACTGAAGAGTACTCGTGGAAGCATGACTAGCCATATTAGCCACACAATCCTGGCTTGAAATTAAACCCAAACATGTATATATAACCCTCACCTACTCGACTTTCAGTTCTGCCATCAAAATACCTAATAAGCTTCTTTTCACATCTTTTTATATTGCTACTATTGTTCATGCAATCCAGAGAAAAGAGAGTCGCAGTGTTATCCACAGGGTTTGTGAAAATAGTGTAGAATTTTAGCACCAACTTCTAGATGAGGTTACTAGAACCCGAGCAGTTTCAGCAGAAAGTGAGATATAGTTATCTGTATACGATTACTTTTGTTGTTCGATATTGGTGTTATTTAATGTTGATCTAAATATCGTACATCAAGCTAACACAAATCTCCTGTATTATATTATATGCAGTGTCATGCTACTCACTTTTCCCTCTTCTATTCGAGGCTCAAGAATATCCAATTAAAGTTGTATTTCTGCTTCTACATGTTGTTCTGATGTTTTTTGGGTTCTCCTCTCGTTTTTCTGGGACAACTGCTACAACAGAAACAACAGTCAAGGGAAGTGATAAAAAATCAGAAACTCCTGCTTTTAGTATTGGATGGTTCGGAAAATCCTACCTCTTCGGCTTATTAATTATTGAGATATGGGGACAGTTTATCCACCCTATCATTTTTGGTGATCGGCTTCCGTTTCTGCCCCTTATGATGATTTCTATATATTGTGCTCTTGGAATGGTATACTCGTGGATTTGGCAATTAAGACAGATCGTTTCGACACATTGATTTATAGAGTGATTGCCCTGCTTATATAGGTGGGATCACCTTAACAAACGTTACTGACAAATGAGAAGATTTTGTTGTTGTATTTGGTCGGTACTTTTTTTGATTTTATCAGTTTATTATACGAGGATGCTTAAAGCCTATTCTTTAGAAGAAAGCAATAGGATGATTCTTCATCTCTCTCTTTCCAGTGATGAATTTTTAACTCGTGTTTTTCTATGATTTTTAGAGAACCCTTTTTCCTCTTCTATGAGAATCATAAGAAAAAATGCTAGTTTTATTCTGATACCTAATTTTGATAAAGCTAAAATGGAAAGCAATATTGACATTATTTTCTATATGAGATCCTATTTTCTTTATTTTGTTTCTATTTTGTAAATTTTGATATATCTACTAGCTATATCAATGAAGAAATTACAATCCAGTTATGTTATGTGGTGAAGTAAAATACGAGATTGAAATTAAAAATAGGAGATGTAAATGAATTTTATTCTCATATTCTTCCTAAGGTATTATAAGTATACAAAAGGGCTAAATGGACCGTAAAATACTTTGGCCCAATCAAACCTAAAAAGCCCATGTTATAATTAATACAGTAAAAAACAATAATAATATATACAGTACAAAATTATGGATAAGTCCAGTCATATGAGAAGTCAATATTATACTTAAATTGAAGACTTTTTTGTTCTCTGTGGAAAATTATTTGATATCATCGTCTCACATGTTGTGTTTCAAATAAAAACTTCAAACTTTATTGGTCTCGTATATTACTCACAAGAAACTCATTACCACTATTAAGGTTTGAGATTTTCAAAAAATTTCACCTAATCATCATCATCAACGTTCGTTATGCCTCGAAGGCATAAATGAAGATTTATAAACGTGTAGATAAACGTTTATTGTCACTTTACTTACTACATCCTAAGACATCCTAAAATAAATATCGTTTAAGATGTTTATACACAGATAAAGAAACGTGATATAAAGATTGATCTACCCCTATATAATTATAATTATTGTGTGAGTTTTTTCTCTCTTCTCTTAACAACCATCTTTAATTTGGTAGGAGTAGATGAAGATATTTTTGATGTATTATTAATAAATATGTTTTGAAATCCTAAAATGACATTTATTTTAGGATAAATTTATTCACTAAAATGATATTTATTTTGAGACGGGACAGTAGAGTATTTATCAATCTCGACAAACATAAATAACTTAAAAACCTTGTTTACCTACCTTTATGTGATGTTCACATGTATGTTATTTAGTGTTGATTTGATGTTTGTTATAAATATTTGATTCATGATTTATTAATTATATATAGCTTCTTTTGAGTTACTAGTCATTCATTAATCATTATTAAAAATATTATTTTATTTTAGTATCTTCTAATACAACACATTATTTCAAATTTATTAAAATATATATATTTTTCACGAGTTAAAATCATAATCGTATTCATGAACATATTCAAATATTTGTTTACGAACAATTAATGAAAATATGCATAAAAAATTCGTAAACATATTTGAATATTAAAGAAAAATAGAAACAACTCTATAAAATATTAAAAAAAACTCTGATTTATTCATTCTTGACTCATCAACATACGTGCAAATTTTTCTCATACGTCAGTGCCTAAGATCAGGGTTGAACAATCAGTTTGTTCGGTTGAAAATCGAACCGAATGGAGAAAAAATCAAAAATCAAAAATCAAAAGCAATCATTTTCCAAAACCGAACCAAATGAAATCACTATTATATTCGGTTTTTTGGTTTCGATTTGATTTTGCTCAGCCCAACCTAAACCTTAATAATAATACTATTATTATTTTCTTAAAAAAGGAAAAAAGAAAAAGAAAAAGAAAAAGAAAAAGAAAGAAATGTACAAGTTGGAAAGGGCGTGGTGTTGTGGGTGTATAGAGGGCCCAACACCTATCACACGTTAACATGCCAACCGCTGACCCCTCACTTCCTTGCTTTCTTACAACCATCTCATCTCATCTCATCTCATCTCCTCCATTTTTCCTTTCCCAATTCTTCTTTTTCTTTTTTAATTCCGAGGAGGAAAATAATCATGGGTTCGAGTAGCAGTCATCTAGTTTTCTCAGAATCATCGTCCTCAACAAAGTCTTCTTCTTCTTCTGCCTCTAGTGGGTCCAAGCTCTGCCGCACAAAGCGCAAGCTTTCCCAATTGTTTTGTGGTGTTTTCACTCCAAAGTCAACCTTTCAGGTTTTCCTTTTTTTCTTTGCTTTTTGGTTTTTTAGGGTTTCTGATTCTTGTATGTATATTTACATAGTTATGACTTATGTATGTTTGTTGTGATCCTGTTTTTTCTTGATTGAATTTCTCAATTGGTAAATTTTGAGATGATTGATGATATTTGGTGCTGATTATGATCCATAGCTTTTGTTCTGTGATTATTATCATCTTTTCTTTTTGTGGGTATTTTGAGTGAGAGTGCTAATTGTTTTCTTATTTTTCAGTCAATTTTGCTTCTTTTGGTTTATTGACATGTATAATAGGCACATGTAGGAACAAGATTATGTAATGAAATTTATTTTACAAGGAATTAGTAGAACTGGTAATGGTGAAGAATCGATTTTCGTGTGTAGGGATTTGTAGGCCTTGTGAGGTGAAATACGAAAAATCATATGAAATTATTGCTTTCCAATTTTAAGGATTTGGCTTTGTTCAAGATTTTCCGTATGAATTGATCTTGTTATGGAATCGTTGGATTTGATTATTCTCGTTTTGGGGTTACAAAATGTTTAGTTAACTCTTCACGTTTTTGTTCGTATAAGGTGGAAGATTGTCCAGAGATATCATCCATTAGCTCTACAAAAAGCTTAGCTCCGATTGATAATCCTCAAAACCCCGTCTTAGAATCTTCTTCACTATTCGCATCAGAAGTAGAGGATACAATATCCGTACATGAGAATCGGGACATTTCTGATAGAAGCAGTATGATCGAGGAAGCTTTTCTTGAATCCAATCCTTTAAATGTCCAAACAAGCAGAGATCTTGAGCCACTTCAGGTACATATTTTCATTGTCGTTTGCGGGATTTATGGTGGGATTGTTACTCACAACATCTTGGCTTCCTATGACAGCTCGTTCAAGAAGATGCTTTTGTTTATCCAAGTCTTGATGAGTCAAACAGTGCACTTGTGGGGTTCAATGGTTCTGATTTAAGGTCTCTTTCTATTGTTTCTGATTCTTTACAACGATTTCGATTTCGTGGGGATGACGACGATGCTCACGTGACAACCACTTCTAGTTCAGGACTTGTTGTGTCTGATAGTGACCAGGATTTGACGAGTGGAGATCTTCTTCGCCTCGATTTGGTCAGTATCTCTTCAAATGCCTTATCCGGTATCATTGCTGAGGCAAATAGCGACGAGTCGAGACGGAACAGTTTGAGGCTGTTTTGGGATGCTTTATCGAGACGTAGCTTGAGAAGGCACAGTGATGCACCTGCATTCATTTTTGCCACTGGTCTAAACGATGATTTGAGGTCCCATGATAGATGGCTTCTCGATTTCAGTGGCGATTTCCATTATCATGGAGCTGGTCGTGATGTTGATTCCTTCGGTTCTAGACTTCATCGTAGAAACGAAAGGAGGTGGCTTTTGAGATCCGAGGTTAGAGATTTGTTGGTTACTAACTTTATAAGACTTCTTGAAACTTATTAATACCCCCTATTTCTTGAAGCTAATTGCCCATTGTTACGATGCCTTAATATGGTCACCAAATTGAAAACTAATATCGATGTATACTAATGTGAATGAAGGCTCTTACATATGTTTAATCCATGTTACTAGTTTTCTGTGAATGAGATGATTTAAATACTTGATGTTAGTTTTCTATCACTCAGTGTTCGTGGATTTGACTATCCATGTACGATGATTTGTGTCGCTAGGTCTCGGAAAGAATAGACGATTTTAACGAAGTGGCTCGAGAACCTTTACTATGTTCATCGGGACTCCACCCGGACGGTTCATGTTCATGCGATTCATTCTTTACAGCTGAAGAATCAAGTAGTCTTGCAAGTATATCACGAATAATCATGCTCGCTGAGGCATTATTTGAGGTAGATCCTTTAAACACCATTTAAATTTGGAAACACAAATATACAACATTATCTTAATTCGATTATCATGAACGTCCTATACCGAATTTTTGAGTCGTCCCTTTTAATCGTAAATTTATCACCTATCTTCATTTATGATCTTGTTAATGAATTTTTGTTTCCATCTCAAATCCTGTCTCGACATTTCAACGGTGATTGTTTTTTCGTTCTTCCTAGCTATCTGTGTTATTAATTCTGACAAATTCTTGATAGTAATCTTAAAAGTTCTCGTTACCTATTCTCAGGTTTTGGATGAAATTCACCTTCAGTCTTTGTCACTATCGCTATCTACTCTCTCGCTTCCCGCTCCAGAATCCGTTGTGGATGCGTTTCCTCTCAAGTATCACAAAAAGATAAAAGATGCCGAGAGTGATTCTAGCGACGTTCGACAGTAAGTCTATTGATGATATTTAATCAAGAATCGATGTTTCCAAAGTTTATGATTACGAGCTATTTATATATGGATCTCTAAGTTTTCTCGTGTACTTATAATGTAGGGAAAATTGCAATTTTCGTCCGTGAACTTAGGCATTGTCCACCTTTTTACCACAAACTCTACGTATTTTAATTTTGATCCTCTAACTATCACTTTTCTCCAATCTGTATCCGATTTTGCTTGAACCTTCGATTTTTTCCTACATGGACATCGGAATTGCCAGCATGGATTTTTCAATTTCGACATCTACGTAGGTAGAAATTGACATTTCGAACAAAATCAAACCATGTTGGACAAATGTGATAGTTAGAGGACTAAAATTGAAATACGTAAAATTGGTGGTAAAAAATAGATAAGGTCTTATGCAGGACGAAAATTGAGATTTTTCCTATAATGTATTATTTGAATTAAATTCATCTGGTGATATAACATTTATGCACTTTACAGATGCTATATTTGTTTATCCGACTACGAGGAAGGTGATGAACTACGAGTTCTCCCATGCAATCACGAATTCCATGTCCCATGCGTCGATAAATGGCTAAAAGAAGTGAATAGGTATTCCAATGAGTAATTTACTCCGCGCACGTTTGTTTGTGTCTTCATCGTTCATAACTTTGGTTTTCTCACTACTTATCCTTCGCAGGGTATGTCCGCTCTGCAGACACGACGTCTGCGAGGGTAGTGGAGATTGTTCCGTCTCAAATCCAGAAGTGTGAAACGATTCTTAAATGTAAATATATTGATACATAATAACCTAATACTTATGCTAACTTACTATGTTTCATACTTGTGTAATAAATTCGATGCAACTAATCGAAAGTGTGCACTGGGTAAACCTCGTTTCCGCACCGTTGGTTGCAAACATAACCATTTTTATTTGTTTGTTTTGTCAATCTATTTTGCAACCCAATGCCTCTGAAAATAGTGAGCAGATTCAAACGTTGTTTCCGAAACATCTTAGAAGAAAACTTCTCAAATTTCTAGGAGCAAAATGGGGGTCAAAGAAATCCACAATTTTCTTTTGTCACACACACACACAATTACATTATATATATATTTATTTATTTAAAGAATTATTCATAACGCCGCCGGAAATGGTGGTTGGTCGCCGGAATTTATGCAGCATGGGTGGCTGTGATGAGATTAGAGTAACATCTTGAAGAAGTCATTGTTTAAGAACCTATATATGTCTTAATATATAATTACCTTTATCATTATTATTATATAGATGATGTCTATTAATAAAACAAAACATTAGATTAAAATACTTTTTAAAAATTAGGGATTTTGTCTACGAGAATGCTTAAGCTTTGGGCAAAGGATCAATATTAATTTAATTATTCAAAATCTTGGTCAACTCAACCCTGCTGGTTTGGAAAGGTCAAAGTGGCTAAGTAAGAAGGTCAAAATTGATTTTTTTTTTTTTTTTTTAGACATATAGGTACTAGCTAGCCACTTTCGTTAGCTAGATTCATGGAGTTCTTGAAGTTAATTAATTATATGGAATGATATCTTATAATATCACATTTTATATAAAAAATTATTTTTATCATAAATGATAGTTTTGTTAAATTTTTTATTGCAAATTAGGAAAATCGATAAAATTCGGTAAAAAAACGTACATCACATAGTGATATATATTACATATAAGTGAGTTTGTATACTGCACAGAAGGTACAGTGGCTTCTATACCTATTGATTAACTTTTAAAAAACATACATCATAGAAGATAAAAAACGTACATCAAACATTGGTATATACTATAAATATAAGCCCTTGTAATCATTTTCTGCAAGATTAGCTTTAATTCATAGTAACATGTCATAATCAATCAAGAACCCTAATTATGAAACCCTAAAGGATATATACATACTATTGAATAACATTATAAATAATCAATATCTACTAGAGTTTTAACACTTTTCTTCAACGAGATAGCAATAAATATCACGTAGTAAAAGACAATTCTGACCTTTTATTATCAGAAGACATATTCATTTTATTTATTTATTTTTCTATAGAAAGCGAACGAAACAATCATCATTAGAAGGGAAATTCTTCTTTGAATGTTCAAAGACCAATAGTCAAAAGTTCATAAACGAGGTTCTCGACAAGACTAAAGTATCCAAAACTTCTTTTAAGTATGATTTTAATATGATCGTTTCATAAATTTAATTTAATAACATCGATCAATCCATAATTTATAGTTTACAAAATAAAAATTAACTTGTAAAAATAAATTAAAATTATAGGTATTAGGTATTATATATTTCATATAATTGTATCTCATATCTCATATAATATTAGTATTTGTAGAATTATTAAATGAATTTATTGTGTCAAAAGGGGTAAAGATAAAAAAGTGCACGAATGTGTAAGTTACTTTCATTTTTAATTATGATGTTGTATAAATTTAGCACACTCATGAGTGCTAAATTAATTTGTCACTAAATAAAAAAAATTAACCTTTTGAATCGAATTAATTAACTTAAATTATAAAAAGATTAGTCTGAGTACTCGATCATATACTCAAATTTTATCTCATGAAACGAGTTGACTATGAATTATGGCAAGCTCACGCCATGAAAAGACCATTGTGTCCTTTTTCCACAATTACAAAAGACAAAGAGTACCTTGAACAAGATCTAAACCAAGAGATGAAAAAGAAAAGCAAAAAATAATGCCAAAAGAACAAAAACAAAAACAAAAACCAAAATCCTTAAATAGATGGAGCCCACCATTTACGCATTTGGGACAAAAACAAATTAATATCCACAAAATTGCTCCACCTCACATATGAACGGTGAACCCACTAATTGTTATTATGACGATTTAGATCTTTTATCCTTATGTTTTTTTAAATAGAAAAAATTAAATATAATCTACGGCTAATTGCAATAATTTTGCCAGATTATCAACGATTTTATACATAAATTTTCAATTTTTTTTTTCTTGTGGCATGATACATATAAATTATACATGTTTGATATTTAAACTACCAAACTAATTTTCGATTATTTTCATTGGATTTTGGCACTTGACTTGCATGTAACATATTTTTAAGGAGTTTTTGAATACAATCATTTGAGTCGTTGAAATTCAGTGAAAAATAGCTACAAATTAGTTTGGTAGTTTAAATGTTAACCCATATATTTTATATATAAGGATGCCATACAAAAAAAATTCGATAATTTTGAGTAAGTGATTGAAGTGTATTATGTGATTTATCGATTTAATAATGAATAAAATCGATAAATTTCGTGAAATTTCCATTTACTATATAAATAGAAATGATTCATACCATACACCACAATCTCGGTTTTATGAGGAATCCATACTAGACAATAAAATTCATATTACGATAAATATGATATTGATAATAGCAACAAAAAAAAAAAAAAAAGAAATTGAAACCATTTCAACTTTAAGAGTACTAAAAGAACATTATGGATTGTTGAGTTGAAATAAAACCTCAAAATATTCGACATGTCTCACGAAGGTTTCCTTAAGATAGAGACCATAATAACATGATAGTATTTTGTCATGTAATGTCCGACTCGTGCCTATTACACGACCACACTCGTAACAAAAATACCAATTTGATTTTGAATTTTATGTCATTTTATCATTTATTACACATAGAATATAGTATTTGAATTTTATGTCAATTTTTCATTTATTATGCATAGAATATGATATCATCATACTATTTCAGTAACGTGTATACACATTGTCACGAGTCATTCACTAGTAAATAATTGACACATAATTTTAACTCTATTTCTTTAAGAATTACCAATTTCAAATATGTAAGTTTTTAATTGCTCTTGTAATATCTCTGAACAATGATGGAAAACAACTTTTATATCACTTAATATAATTTATATATCTATATCCAATATAGATATTCCTAAACCAAAATATACATGATAAGGATTATAGCGTAATTCAAAATTTTGAATCCTGTAATTTTTCTCAATAACAAACCATTAGTCACTAAGTTATAAATATTTATGAAACAAATCCAGATCTATATATCTATACCTAAAATATTTTTAACAACTTAAATAAAATATTTGAAATCCATGCACAGATTCTATTTCCTTAACAATTATATTGTATTGGTTTTTAATAATTGGTAAAATTTATATAATTTTGCATATAGTATAATATTTTACATTAATCTATGAATATAAATACTCTGAAAATGGCCAAATTGTCCAAATCCATCTGCTTTCTCCCTCTAAAATACATTTTCTCTCACTATGCCTCCTTCATCCACACAGTCGCCGCCACTCGCCGTCGTTGACGGCGGTTCCGGCGAACCATACTCATCATCTTCACACTTCTCCACCACCTCTCAGTCATCGTCATCCATTATAATTATAACTATCATTATCGCCTCCGCCGTCATCATCTCCGCCTCCACATACCTCCTCCTCCGATTACTCTCGAAGCGGTTCCGCCGCGCCTTCTCCGCCGCCGCCGACGACGTCGTCTTGAGGTACGAGGCTCAGAATTCAAACCACCAGCCATGCCACTTGGCCTCCGCGGATTTGCTGGACTCACTCCCGCTCTTCTCCTTCCACTCCGTCAAAACAAACGGAGGGGACTGCGCCGTTTGCTTGTCGAGGTTTGAGCCCAACGATCAGCTCCGTTTGCTGCCGTTATGCTGCCACGCTTTCCATGCCGCGTGTATAGACAAGTGGATCGTCTCCAATCAGACGTGCCCTCTCTGCAGGTCCACCGTACTCCCCTCTGGCTCCGATGCACTCGATAAAATCCTCAACCGCGGCAACATTGATAATAACAGCATCGCCGATGGAAACAGAAACGCAAACGGAAACAGAGGAAGCTTTCGGATTGAGCTCGGAAGCGTCAGTCACAGCCGCGGAGCGGCGGCGGAGGCGCCGGAAAGAGCGCTGCGGTCTTACTCATTAGGCTCCTTCGAGTACATTGTGGACGATTGCGCGTACGAGGTTTCTTCTGAGTGCACAACCCATCGGAGAGGATTTTCCGATGTGAATTCAAAGGACAAGGACTCGCCGGAGGATTCGGCTGCGGAGGTTTCCGGCGGGAGGAACTGGCTGAAGGAGTACGTTGACAGACTAGCGTCCATTTCTTCCAGAACGATGTCGATTAGAAGCTCGAGAAGATTCTTTACCGGAAGCAGCCGCCGGAGCGAGGCCGTCGTCGTGCCGGAGGATTTAGAGGCGAATCGGGCCGGCGAGGAAATAAGTGAAGTATTTCGCTGGGTTTCTGGGATTTAATTGTAAATTCTTTAAACTTTAGGAATATTAAAGTAAATTGGCCCCTTAATACTCATTTTATTTTCCATATAGTTTTCTTAACTGGATTTTCTTTTCCATATAATTTTCTTAACTGGATTTTCTTTTCCAAACACTCATCTCCCCCTTTTGGAAATAGAAAAATGAGAATATCAGTGAGATTACTATTTACTCTTCCTATTTTGTTCGGTTCTCATATTTATTTCATATTTTATACATTGAGTACAAACTATATAGTCTATATATATGATATAATATTTAATTTTAGCTTTTATAAATTTGCAAGCTACTTTATTTAGGTCAGAATTTTTCAGTTTATTTAGTTCCAAGTCTACCCAATTCAAAGTCGGTATATTATATATTTCATTTAGTGTAATATTTACATATTTTAATTTCTAAATTATATATTTATTATTTATCAGTTATGTTAATCTACCTATCTTGGACATATTAATCTGTTCTGCTTGTTCTATTGAGATAAGTCGCTTCAGCTTGCTCTATCAAGATAAGTCGGTTTTTTCTTCCTCGACTAGCAATGTTATTGAGACCTAGCCCCGCTATCTAGCTGACTGAACCCCTTGATCATATAACTGGGAGGGAACGTGTCTTGATCAAGTATAAGAGTCGATATGCAAGCTAAATCAATAGTCTAATGAAATTGAGTCAAAAGATACAATATTTATTAATTTTACATTTAATAATTTAAAATGATGAGATCATTACACATCAATCATTGTGTATATTAAGAGTTGCCATTGCATTTTAATAGTTTCGTCTACGGACATGATTACTAGAATAACACAACATGATTGTCTAGAAATGTTAAGGGTAGACATTGAAGTTGGAAGCACAAAATGTTGATGTTGTCAACCATCTCTTTTCCCCCAATGTTTATATTAATCTCAACATACCATTTTCTTTCATATCTATATGTGTGAGACATTCAATGTAATGTCAATTAATAAGAGAGTAGAATTGACTACATATATAGCAACACTATGAGAAGGACGCTTGAAAGAAAGCATCGTGAGTTTTACTAACCAACCTAATAAATTGTACAATCTTTTGTTGTATGTATGTGTGCGGATGGAATAAATAAATGATGTTATATTTAAGAATAAATTTAATAACAATACTCAATTTATATAATAATTTTGAAATTTCTTAATAAGAGATTCAATTTAATTTTATTTATCAATTTTGATTTTCATAATAAATTGAGTTTTCAATTTAAAACGAAATTTCATTTTCATTTTCTTTTTATTTATATTTACAGATTTATTTATATTTTAATATGTATTTGTATTTTGAATAAATTAATTAACCTTTTCACTTTTTATTTTAATTTTCTTTTTATTGATATTTACAGATTTATAATTATAATTTAATATGTATTTATATTCTAAATAAATTAAGATAAATTAGTACAATTTTGAAACAAAAAAGTATGACAAATCTTATTACTTAAGAATAAAGTGTAAAAAAAAAACATAATTAAAAGCATAAGATATCCAAAATAGGGCTGGGGGCCTGGGGCTGGGTGAGCTCAGAAAAGAATTCGGGTTGGTGGGTAGATGAATACGGGTGAGGTAATCGGGTTCGGGTCAGGAGCCGAACTCTCTAGAATCTAACCGAATTAAACTAATTAAATCCCAGAGTATAAAGCCTAACTTCCAGCCAAGGCCTTCTGAAGTTGTACGTTGAGCGTAGAAAGACTGAAGTAGCGAAAGTACAACACCTCATTGCAGTGCCCAAAGCTCTCGCTGCCTTATCCATGGCGTCGTCTTCTTTCATTACCCTAACCCTAGCCAATCCATTTACCGCACAGAAACCGAGCTTCCCACGTATATCAATTCCAAGACCAATTGGTTAGTTTGGTCATGTCTACATCTTCTGTTTTCGTACATTTTGTTGTGTTTCGAATTCAGTTCAATCGCTCTTTGAAAAAAAAATATCTGAAATTAATTTTGTTCCATTTTTTGGGTTGTGAACAGGTTTCCAGAGAAGCTCTCTGAGAATCAATGCTATTGGAAAGACATATGAACCCGCCAAGGTTTTCCTCCCTCTCCCTCTCTCTCTCTCTCTGTGAAATTGGAAATTGGGGTTTACAAGATATTGTTCTGTGTGTGTAGGTCGTTCCGCAAGCTGATAGGGTTTTGATTCGTCTCGAGGAGCTGCCAGAGGTATTGTTGTTCAATACTGATGTTATCAATAAATGTTAGTGCTCATTGATGTCACAAAAATGTTTCTTTTTTATCAGAAATAAGGAATTATTTCATTAATTTGAAGGCTAATTTTCCGAAAATGAGCATGCTACAGTTTTGTATTTGGAGAATTATAAACAATGCTTCGTGGATTGAATGCCAATATAATCCTGTAAACACATCCTTGCTGTTTAAACTCTGTTGCATTTATTAAGATAAAACTCTAGATGAAAGTTCGTTTTAGTATGAAGTTATTGCAGTGATCATCTCATTCTTATCATCTTTAGAATAATTAAGCCTGATGCTGATGATTATTTAGACGCAAACTTGAAAGTGAGTTTAGAATTTGAACAAGTGTATGAATATGATGTGGATTCTTTCAAGAAAGTGTAGAAGCTCAAGCATTCAAACGAAGGATAAGTCATGTGTCCTCTTCTGTTTAGATAATAGAGCTTTTTTCTGGGCACAGAAATCTGCCGGTGGAGTTTTGCTTCCCAGGTCAGCTGTGAAATTCGAGCGATACCTTGTGGGAGAGGTGAGTTTAGCAAATTAGTTCATCTTTCTTGAAGGTTTGTTCATCATGAGTATATCTTCTTTTACAAGTACTTAGAAATGCATTCTCTTGTGTAATTCCTTTGTTAGGTTGTTTCTCTTGGTACTGAGGTTGGGGAAGTGGAGAAAGGAAAGAAGGTAAGTTTCAGAAGTTTTTGATATCATACCCACTCTAGAATTCCTCTTTGTGATTGAGTTAATTGCTTTACTAATTTTATCATACCCATTTTTCCAAATACTGAATCTTGACGGTAATGAAATTGCTTCTGTGCAGGTGCTTTTCTCTGATATAAATGCCTATGAGGTACGTGTTTAGAACCCAGTTGATGGCTAGTTTTCTTTTTCTATTTGGGGAAATCCCTCCAATTTCGATTATGGGAACACTATCAATTCTCTGAGTATGGGTGCCCATGTTCATAGGTCATCCATGCTTCCTAAAATGTTACGTTTGAGATAATTATTAATGATGTGAAATTCTTAACTCTAAATCCATCAATCTATAACATGTACAATAGTTTCTCAAAATTCTGCGACCCTGGCATGTTTGTTACATGAATTTCTTGAAAAGATTGAATTTGGCTTCGTATCTTGCATTTAATCTGTGGACACATGGTATTATCAGGTTGACTTGGGAACAAGTGAACGACATTGTTTCTGCAGAGCTGGAGACTTGCTTGCTGTGGTCGACTAGAGAATCACGCAGAGAAATACCTTGTTGATGTGTTCACAAGAATCAGGAGCAAAGTAGTATTATTGAAGTGGTCTTCTTGAAGACACCCATCAGCATGATTTCAAAATTCTTGCCATGTTTTTGTCTAGTAATAATTATATGAAGATATGGTTTTAATTGATCAACATTTTTGGCATCTTACTTACCCTATCAGAGAATATTTTGTTTGAAATATTGAACCTGCAGTTTAAGGTTTTCATCCCTTTAAGGTGTAACTGAATTAGGTTGAATCAATACATTGGTAGGTTCAAAAGCTTGAATCAACTTAGTTAAAATTTCAAGGCTATATTTGAGACATGTTAGTGTTGGCAAGCCATTGAGACAATATGAATCTGACTCGAAGTTATTGAAATGGGCACTGAATATAGAACTTGAGATCTAGTTTAAAAACTACTCAAGAGTCGAGTAACTTGACCTCGACTTTATTAATTTCGTAGTGAAATTGATTTTTCTTTGAATCAATCCCAAGTAGCTTGTAAACAGGCTTGATGCGCAAACACATAGCCCAAATGTTAAAAATATACACTTCACTATTCCAGAAAGGGTTGCAGAAATTCTGGCTTAATCTTCTTTATCACATACACATGATTTAGAATCAAAATAGCCTAAAGCTTTCTGGAAAATGAACTCTTAGAAATGAATGCGATCGCACTTTCATAAAATCATGTAAGGCTGCACTCCCGTTTAAGACAACATATCTTATGAGTAGCCTAAACTGGCTTGTACAACTGAGTAAATACGAACAAAAAATGACTTCTTAACTAGATATGTTTGCAGCCTCAGAGAGTAACAAATGCAGGCTAAGAGGTAGATAATAAGGTTAGAACTCAAACAGGCGTAGTTCGACCATCCCTTCTTTACGTGTTGTGGAATACCAGGCAACCACCTTCCCAGAACCAAGCAGCCTTAGCGAGTAATTCAGGCTGTACATCAGATCTTCCAAGTGTGGCCCCTGTTTGCCAGATGATGAGTCGAGGGCAAACTTTGAATCTACGCGGAAAACAATAGGCCCTGCAATCTGCATCATTGTAAATATAATAAACATCATGCCCTTGCAACTGGTGTTTCTTAAGCAATGTAAAGATTCAGAATACAGGTAAGCATCTTGAGTGTTCATCCACTATATCTCCATTATTTAAAGATTCTTTGTTCTGTAGCTACTTAATCACAGTTAAACTCCTATTCATCTCATAAAAGATTCTCTTCCTAATATGTTATATTAAAACGAATGATGTACTATATGGCTCACCTGTTGCTGAAAAATTAAATTGAGTCTCGGAGAGAGTTCATTCGGTGGTTGATTGCTTTGTGTTTTCTGGAAAAGGTTGGACACCTTTTTGGCTATAGCTGAAGCTGAAGCAATATCCAAGCGAGCATCTATTCTGGTGAGGTCTCCAAATGTATTTCTGAACCTCCCGTGTTGGAAAGTATAGCATGCTGAACCAAATAAGTCAGCACCAAAACGACCTCTATTCTTAGTCGCTGGAGAACTCTGGTCCCCACCAAACCATGCCTCACAAGTAGCCCCTAAATGTGAAAAAGAGGATGCATAAACTAAATTGAAACACTAGTCACAATATGGAGACCAGGTAAAAAACTATCGCATACCTGAAAGGTATAAATAAAACAGGCAACAAATATGTATCTAGGTTTTATCATATTTATCATTAGCAATGTTCTAAAAGGCGACGGGTTAGGCCCAGCTCATAGGAGGGAACCTGGGATGGATTAGATAGGAGCCTAGGTAAGGCCTTTCAAAATATTGACCAACAGAAAACATTATTTTTGCTAAACGAATTGAACATGATGAATGGAACCCATTATCAACTATAATTGGAATGGCCATCACAATAATTAAATTATAAAAATGCAGAACCCACTTTTGTATTATGTAAGATTTCTTATGTAATTTTGGAGGTGATAAAAAAATCATGGGCGTAGAGCTTGTGTAAACATCCATGTTTGCACTTAGCATTATGTATCTACACATCTCAATTAGGCTAGTCCAATAACATAATAGACTCTGCAGATATCACCCATCTATATTAACTCTAAAAGTAAACATGCCCCAGGTGAAGCATGCAACCAAACCTGCAACAAAACTACATACATTAAGGTGTCAAAACATGTCATTTGAAGAAAAAGGAATATATTGCAAGAAAATTTGGTAAATTTATTAAGAAGATGAAATAGATAAAGGCAGAAGTAAACACATTTTATGAAACCTAGAATTACCTATAATTCCAGATATTGCTGCGTGAGGCTCCTTGAGACGAACATCATATGAGGGACGCCAAGTTGGACCCTGATCTGCCTCTATCACGACATCCTCCTTTGTTTCCTTTTGCCTCCATAAGTCCTTTGACTTCTCATAAGAAAAACCAACTTTTGCACAAAGCCCGGATAATAGGGCAAGGGGTGTTTCAGTAGTAACGGAACTAACAGCCTGAGGAAGGCCACTGTTATTATGTACACCAAAACGGTATCGCAATCCTGACTCAGAGATAAGGGATAAACACTCCAAGGATATTGATTCAGGAACTTCCCAGTACTTCCCTTTATGGTCTATGAAGAGCTGAGGCCATGCAGCTTCCAACGTAATATCATGATTCGGAAGCTGCAGGTGAAGAGAAAGACATAGGGTAAAATTAAAATACAGATCAATGGATTATATTCAATCACACCATAAGTAAATCAACGGAACTACGAGCATTTGACTTAATAAAAAACAAGTAGTAGATGAAGTAATCTTTCTACTAAGTAAATGTCAAAACCAGAACCCAAGCTTCAAGTAGAATGTTATTCTACCTATCTTTATACATTTCATATAATAATATATTGCTCAAATCATTTGATTATGCTTAAAGTTTGTTATTCAAGAGCCCATAAGCCAACACCACCTTTCATGATGAGAAATCCAAAGGAAAGAAAGAGAGCAATCGAAATTGTTAATGCTCAACATTCTGAAGAATTTGTTGCGCAGCTAAAGAGATAACAATGATCAACATCTCAGTCTAGCAGCTGGTAGTAACTTCTTCAATCTCTCATTTTTTAAATAACCTTTTAAATGTTATCCAACTTGTTAAGAAGCTCTAGATCATACAGAGAAAATATGCACATATCTTATTTGTTACCAAGGGAATATGCCTTGCTCGGTTCACTATCTGAAGCAATTTGCTCTACTTCCACTTCCATTAAGAAAACACTCTGGGACACTGAATGAACGCTACAGGTATAATGGCAACTAAGTTACTTTTGTAACATGAAATATACAAAGAGTACTAGGTGTGGTTTACTGCTATCCTGAACCTATCTGACTCAATTGATCAAAACAAAGAAATCAAAATAGAGCGAAGTGATTCTAAATGCAATAGTAAAACCATGACAAAACTGTCAAGGGAACTAATGCAAAAGGTTCAAAACTTTACCATGGTGTGGAGCAGGGCCTTGGTGTGTCGGTTCTTCTTCTCGCCATGCTTTGCAGTCTTAAACACTACATACGATGAGGGTGTTAATGATATCTGTGAGCACAGACCCAAAGCATAGATTGATTTGTCAAGGAAATGCTTTGCAGTATCTTTAAACAAAGATAGATCCCAGTCTTCAGCAGCTGATACTTCGGCTTTGATAGACGATATCAATTTTTTCGGACGAATTTGCCCAATCAACCCAACCCACCTACATAAAATCCAACGTCAGTGCATTAATAGAATTCAATGGGGGTTCATTTTGGCGGGAATTCATCAATTCAAACCCTACATAAATCCTTACTCTCCCCCCTTCAATCACAACAATTCCAACAAAAAATCAATCACCCAATAACATGAATTCACATTGATACAAACAAATACACAGCATAAATCAGCAAAGAAATCAAAGAAAAATACCAGTTATCGAAAACCGCTCTGCCAACGTGGGATTGCAGCGCAAAGGAGCCCAATTCCTTGTGATTAGGCGACGGGGACAAAGATGGAATGATGCCCAAAGGAAAGCCATTACCCAACAGAGAAATCTGCTGAAATCTGAGCACTCTACTCGCTCTAGAACCGTCGAGGGGTATGGGATCCCCTGGAATTGCCCTAGCAGCACCATCAAGGGATTGCGGGGACGCTATGTCGAGGTCCCAAAATGCAGCGTCCATTGCTGATCTTAAATTCGCCATTCTCCGGCGAAGCTTCGCCGCCGGCGGAGGGCTTCTTGGGAAAGAGGGTTTTGATGTGATTTCTTATCTGGTGGTGGAAGCAGACAATTTCCAGTAGGGACTGAGAAAGGCAGGGTTTTTCTTTGGGTTTAAAGTTCTCGGGAATTGCACTTTGACCCCAATATTCTTCACTATTTTACTTTTTACACACACTCTCTCAAGTGATTGTCTCGATTGGTGGTCCAACATTCTAATGAAATTGATTATGTTTTTAAAGTTTATTATTTATAGAATAATGAAATAATATGTTAATTATTATTCAATTACTTGCAATTTTAAGGAAGTGAAGGGAGAAATGTAATTAAAAACTTATGTTTTTACAAAGTTTTAAGAAGTTGAAACTATTTTACGTAAAAGAAAATGTTTCTATGTAAAATAGTTTATCTTGCATTTCATATGGAGGTGGTAACCGTGTCGGATTTTGAGCCGCATACTGGTTGGGATACGATTGTAACAGTTTCAACATAAATTCGAACTCAATTGAAATTAATTTCGCATGTCGACATGACTTGGCCCGTTTGATACAAGATTAATTTTTTTTTATATTTTTAAAATGAAATAACACCTTAAATTAAAAGATCTTTTTTAATTAGTAACGAAACAGGGGTGACAAGTTTAGAAAAAAACAACTACCATTATTTAATTCATTGAATTCTTATTAATGTACAAATTTAACCTTAACATACTATATGATTTTTTTTTAAATAAATAGGTTACAAGGTTGATCCGTGGGTCAACCTGAATTCATTAGTTTTCATGTTAGACGGGACCCACCTGATTTTGACCTGAACTTGTTAAGAGTCAACCCTAACTCATTATTTTGGTGTTAGAGTCGTGTTGGATTGTTGCGCCATGTCTGAAAATTGACATTCCTAACTTTATATCACCAATACATCATATATTTACACTTTGTATCGATGATTTTGATTAAAAAATGTGACATAAATTTATAATAAGACAGAACATAATATGCAGTATTTAATTACACATATAATATCTTAATATTCATGCATCAATAAGGAGACGTTTTCATATTTATATTGAGAACATCTTAACATACATGGTCTAGTTGATATGGCATAAAAGAGTCAATTCCAAATCATCGTGATCGTGAAAATAATTTTATTATAATCTTATATCTGAGACAATGTAACATGTTAAACTCCTATTACAATGAGCACAAGAGCTTTATATATTAATAAAATCATAGAAAATAACAACTCCTTGATTGATAGATTAACTATACCTCCATGCTTATTTATTACAGTGTCTTCATTTTTCAAATAATAGGTAGGCACGCAACATGTTAGAATAAAATTTATTGAAACTACTTTCTTTGGGTGTTTAGTTTCTCTGTACTATTAACAATCATTATTTTTGTCTTGTGATCGCAATGAACAAAAGACCATTTCTATTACCAATTGGTCACATAAATTAATAAAAGGAAGAGTAGATCAAGTGATATACTCCATGTCCATGCTCATTTGTTTTACTATTTTCATTATTTTCAAATATTATTAGGTAAATACATGTTACATGTTAGGAAAATATTTATTGAGACTACTTTTTTTGGTAGTTAGCTTCTCCATACTTTCAACAAGCATTGCTTCTCTCTTTGGAGTTTGGGTGGGGTGGGGTGGGGTGGGGTGGGTTCATTTTTCTTGAATTCTACCTTTTTGACTAAAATTAAATTAAAAAAAAAGTATGTGATGGAATTGGTTCTCATAATTTTTACTTTTGTGATGAGGATGAAAAAAGTGCATATATTCTTGAATACTTAAAGAACAATATGATAATTTCCTTTACAAATGTATTGGGCCACACTTTAAAGAAATCATCAACCACAAAGATTTTATGCATTGCCCTTTTAAGTGTCTTTTACTATTGTAGAAGCCTAATTGAGGGTTTAGATCTATGTTTCCTAAATAATAGAAAAGAAAGAAAAAGCAACAAAGCTTACATTTCCAAACTTTGACCCTCTCTGAATCCCATGACCCTCTTCATAGAAAGTTGTGTTTGTCATTTACAACCATAATCTCCACAAACAACATAGTGTTTACTAAGCAATTATGTAAAGCTGTCAGTAATTTTTGATTAAATATATATTGTAATTGTGCCACATGTCTAATAAAAAATTAATAGAGAAGATATAAATTAATTTTTTTTACAAAAACACATGTAAAATCATATTACAACTATAATCATTTCATGTATGTAAAACAAAGCCACGACTTTGCTTACAATTTAAATTTATTTTTACAGATCATATTTTATTTGTAAATTGTGAATTATTAATTGATCAGTCTTATAAAATTAGATCAGTAAGATGGTATCACAAAAATGACATAATTTATTTGGCCGGTCAACTATATTCTTTATTGCGGATACGCTATACAGTCACAACTTCTAAAATTTAGCAAATGAATATAATTTGGTCTTGGAAAATAATATCTTCAATTACTTTTAAAATGTTAAAAATTTAAGTACCTAAACCAAAAAAAAAAAAAAAATTATAAATTGGGCCTGTATATTTACGACAAACATGTATGTTATTATTATCTATTTTGGATTTTGTTCTTTGAACTTATTGAAATTTTTTCACAATCATAAATTCATACTACGGTCTAATTGAGATGGAATTTATTTGCACGACCAACACTATTTGCCCATAATCCCATATATATGTGTGTGTGTATATATATATGTATATATTAATTGGTTTTATCTTAACTGCACATTCCAATCCATTACCAAAGTCAGCTGCCATATATATATATATAACCATCTCTCATGGGAAGATCAGAATTCAGATAGCAGAAAACAAGAAACAAGAAGCCCTGTAACTACAAGAGAGAGAGAGAGAGAGAATGAAGCCATGTTCATCCTCCTTGATTGCATTCATCCTCATCTTGATCATGATACAGACCACATCAGCCCAGAACTTGATCAACTCCACTTGCTTAACTCTAGCCCGCGATGATCCAAACATCGACTACACTTTCTGCACGACTTCCCTTCAAGCCGCCCCGGCCAGTGCCTGTGCCACCCTCCAAGGGCTCGGCATGATCTCCATCAGGCTCGTTCGATACAATATAACCGACACACGGTGTTTCATCAAACAGTTGATGAAAAAACAGAAGTCTGATCCATATGCAAAGCAGTGTTTGAGTGATTGTTTCGAGTTTTTCTCAGATTCAATCCCTTCTATCAAACAGGCCATGAAATACTACAATATGAAGAAGTTTGACGATGCTAACGTGCAAATAAGTGCGATCATGACTTTTGCCACGACGTGTGAGGATGGTTTCAACGAGAGGAGAGGTGTCGTTTCTCCTCTTACGAAGAGAAATAACGACACCTTTCAGCTCTCGGCTATAGTGCTTTCGATTATGTATATGATTCAGAATGGAAGGGGATGAATTGAATTGTTGTTTTTCTTGTTTATGAATATATTCTTCATATTTATTAGATGATGAGAGGTAAGTTTGTTTATCTGGGGTTTCAATGGTGAGATTGAGGTACTTGTTGATGTAAAATCTATTATGTATAGATATTTGGTTGCTTTAAGCTTTAATCTTATCTGCCACTTCAAAAACAACTATTCTTTTAGGCTGTGTTCGGATGAATGTTTTGAAATATAAGAATTTGGATTTATTATGAATTTCAAATCCTTCAATCCAAACACAGCTTTGGAGAACAAGGAAACAATTTCCGTCCCTACATAGAACTGAAAATAACCATCGTTTTCTTGATTATTTTTACATCAATTTCATTCTTTCAGTAGTGAAAAGTTCATCAAAGATCAGAGAAACAACATGAACTTATCAAAGCAATACAAGTAGACACTTGTGCAAATATTCAACTCCACTTCAGGGATATTTTATCTCGTAAAGAACTAAATTGTATCCCAACAAGTATCACATTTCTATAATAGTACCCACGTTCTAGCAAAGTGTGTTTAGGAACCTTTAAGACATGGAAGACCAAAACATGGGAACAATGTGCATCTTAGCTAGCCATGGGATGGTTGTGAATGTATTCAATTGCAAGAGGGCACGAGTCAATTTTATCGGCTTCCTTGTCTGGAATTTCCAGCTTAAACTCTTCTTCAAGAGCCATCACAATCTCCACAGTGTCCAAGCTGTCCAAGCCCAGATCCTTGTGGAAATGAACATCAGGAGACACCTGCAGAAATAAGAATGGCAACATCAGGATGGTGAACAATGGAACATACACAAAAAATTCTTGTGTTTGACAGAGACACTGAGTGGTGTAATCCAATGGTTAATCAGAATGAGAAGCACCAAATGAACTTGGAATTATGTTTTACAATTATTCAACTAAGATACAAAATTATAGTCCTAACTCCTAATGGGGTTTTCACAGCTAATTTTGTTGCTTCAAAGAACTACCCTGAAGTGGTACAGCATGTACTATTAGGGTGAACTTCATGTGTTCCAATGTGAAAAGACTTGATCACACATTTCTATTAAAACCTTTCAATTGGTTGTATTGATAAGGCAGTACATGCTGCATCTGGCGTAGTATCATTTTTTTATTTCCCAACATGCTTCCATGGGTGTATACACGTTTATGTACAAATGAATAGAAGATACTATCATTGCACCAATTATATGCCATGAATTCCATCCAATGTAAAATCTACAGGACTGGGTATTGAGTTAATTTTTCTTCCAAGGATGACTAACAAATATATTATAGAATAATGTTTATAATGTTACCAGTAATCAAGAATTACGAAACATTATAAGTATATCCTTTCACTTTGTTACATTTTGATACTTAATTTTCATCATGAGTTTAAAATATTCTTACAAATTACAAGATGATACTTCAACTGAATTTTTAGAATGTGAAAGCCACTCAGCATCTTCAAATGTTCTGTTAAAATTTTATACACAAAATAATAGCAAGAAAGATCAATTTGGTTGTTACTGCTATTATACAAATGACAAATCATGTTTGTCCATTTCTTCTTCTTCTTCTTCACAAGCTAATCAGAACTTATCATTTGTGATGATTAAATAATTCAATAAATTGGAGAAAAAAAAAAGTACTAAAGCACAAACAAATAAAATCAAAACAGAAGCAAGATAAAATTGAAAAATCAAAATGATTACAGTACTAATGTAAACGTCTTTCTGCATATTTCCAGAAATAGTGACAATACGACGAAGAAGTATTTATTGTATTGAATAACCACTAATGTTCACATCTGTGATTCAGAAAAACAAATGCGCCAAACAATACTGCATTCCTATTGAAAACAAGAGAAGTTTAGAGATTCATTTTCCCTTTTCTTTCAAGTTTCGACATACCTAAGTTCATCCTCAGGGATAATACGAGCTTAGTAACAATGGCGAAATTCACAATGCAGCCAATAATAAAATCTGGTACAAAAAACTAAAATAACACTGTACTTCTTCAGCATTTTAACAAATGATTTTAAACTTTGTGAGTAGAAAAGCCAATATTTACAAGAACTACTAATAAAGCTACTTTTAGGTCAATTAATCAATTTTAATTAAGCACATTATACAAAAACCTAACATGATCTCTCCCTATCTTCATATCAGCATTAAATCACAGCTCCATTCAGAGATAAATCGAAAATTAATAAAAAGAACAAACTGAAAACAGAAAGTCCTAGCTCGTTTACACAACTCAAAACTTCCTTCAAGCAAATCCGATGCAAATATGATCAGAAATTTTACACATAGAAATCAAGAAGCATTCGCATGGAAGATCGAAAAGCAGAAACCAGTTGCACACAGTTCTAAAAATGTTAATATATACCTTGGAGGGGTCGACTTTGGGGAAGCTCTTGACGACGTCGATAACTCGGTCGATTACTTCCTGCTTGTCGAGATGATCGTCGCCGTGGGATGACATTGATCGGACGGCCGTTAGCAGGGATCTGGATTGCGATATTGGCACCCGAATGTGGTGGAGCATGGCGGATCTCAACGCCGACGCCATTTTTTCCGATTATCTAAGAAATGGCCAACGCGAATTTCTTTTGTTAATGTCCCTGTGAAAGACCACATCTGAGGGTATTCTCGGTACTTCGAAGTAGTGTTTTCTAAATATTTTTTTAATTAGGGTCCGTCTATACATGCCATGCCATCTCCTAAACACACCTTAATTTCTAAATACACCAACAATTAAATTTTTTTACTTAAAATCTTTTAAATACACCCCATCATATTACAAATATACCCTTTATACAAAAAAAATATTAAAATAAAATACAAAACTAAATGATTTCCTAACCACGACCAGTAACAGAACAGATTGATAGGTATTCGACCAGTAGCCGAATGAATTGAAAGGTGTTCAACCAATACATGCCGAACGTAGTTCCTAATGTTCGGTCAATGCAGGCCGAATGTACTGGCCAACACTTGTGTTTGGTCTATATTGGCTGATCGCGATTTTCGCAAATTTTTTTCTTTTACACTATATGAAAAAATAAATCGGTTTACACTATACAAAAAAATAAATTGGTAAAACAAAACTTAAGAACTTAGCCCATCTCATGTGTTCTTTCTTATTCCATGATATTTTTTGACTAACTAAAGAGATGAGTTTAAGGTTTTAGGTTTGCTTTTTTAAATTTTAATGCAGTTTGAAGAAGAAGATGTGTCAAATGAGGTGTGTTTAGTTGTTAATTTAGATGGGTGTGTTTGGAATTTATATTTAATATTTTTTTGTTTTTTTAAATTATTAATAAGGGTATAATTGTCATTGTCTATATAATTTCATTTATATTTAATTTTATGGGATGTGTTTAGAAGATGGTGGAGTGTGTATAGACGGGCCTTTTTATAAACATTAATTTAGATTGCTCGAGAATATAATTGTAATTTGAAATTAGATATCAATTTACTATCTGATTTGTTTTTTTTTTTTTTTTTTCCGGTGGCTGTTTAGATTTAAAAAGTTTTTCGATTATTAGTCATTCTCTTCATTTTTTTTTCCAGTGGATGTCTGAATGTAGAAAGTTTTTCGATCTCCAATAATAATCTTCGAAATTTTTCTGGTTGCTACCCGACCTTAATTCTTGACATATTTTCCAGCAAAAAAAAAAAAAACTTAAAAAACGTAACTCCAAACATAAATCAAAATGCACGAGTCCTACATCAAAATGACAAATTTTCGAAATTAAATGACAACTCTAAGTCTAGTTAAAGATTCTTGTTTGATTCAAATTTGACTCAAACAAAAATATTTTAAAACCCTAAAATGTTTTTTATTCGATTCGGGTTCAGATTGAATGAGAATTCAGAAATCAACTTAATGTTAATTTGGTTTCAAATAATGGTAATTTTAGCATATAACTCATGCATTTTTTTTTACTAATATTTGAAGATGGATTGCATTTTTGAGTTTTCCAAAAAAAATTTAGTCGGATAATTTATTAAGAATTGAGTTTGAGTAGCAATCAATTCTTTTTTTGAAAAAAATGACTAATAATCAGATTTTTTTAGTTCACACCCATTGAAAAAAAAAGCAGGTACCAAATTAGTATTAAACCCTTAAAATTATATATTTATTGGACATTATTTGCAAATTGTCAATAAATTAATAAATGTCTTCTCCCCTTTCAATTTCTTGACTCGAACAAAGACGGATAGTAATAAACCCATTCATTCATTCATTCCCAAAACGCGTTAGCCTACAATTTCCACCGCATCGTTTCCTCCGGCCAATATCTCCGTCCATTTTTCCGGCGAGATCTCGACCTTCCGTCGGAAAAACTGCGCTCGAGCGGAATTCGAAGATCCGAATTTTTTTTCTTGACAACCGACCCGAACTTGATTGATGGCTCCGGTTTCCGCTCTCGCGAAGTACAAGTTAGTGTTCTTGGGAGATCAATCCGTAGGAAAAACGAGTATCATTACTCGATTCATGTACGACAAATTCGATAACACTTACCAGGTGTGCAATCACTTTGCTGCGGAGTTTAAATTCAGTGTTTTGTTTTGAATATATGTTTCGGAAAAACGTTATTGGTGTGTGGATCTGATCCCTATTATCACTGATTGATTTTGCATTTTTCTTAGTTCTGAGTGGTTTGCTAGATTTATAATAATTTTGATATTATATAACTGATCAGCTCAATTTCATGCTACTCTTACTTTTTAGAATTTTGTTTTTTATCTAATCATAAAGATTAGCTCCCCTGTACTGCAATGAAATTCTTAATGTGCTTTCATTCTCTTTAATGGTGATGATACTATACTTTTATGGTTTGTATTATAATCTTTCTCTGTGTCGACGCATCAGTGATCAATCAATCAAGTTTGTATTGAACTGTTTTAATTTTCCGTCAATCATGAGTTTGAAGAAAGGATTTTTAACAGGTGTTATGCAATAATGAAGAAAAAATATGTTGTAGTAGAGAAAATTGCAGGAATGTTGGAATTAAAACTCACATACCTTGTTTATCTTTGATCTTCTTCAGGCTACTATTGGTATTGATTTCCTTTCAAAGACAATGTATCTTGAAGATCGAACTGTGCGATTGCAGTTATGGTAAATGATTCTCTCTGAACTATATTTTACACAATGCTCTTGTACATGTAGATCCTTTGCATCTCCATTTCTAAATTGTAATAATTTACTGGAAGCAATGACACCATAGTTATGTTTGTCTTTTTTGTACTCATTCTGAGAAACAGTACAGACTATGGATGGTGAAAATAACCAGTTGTGAATGAGTTTCATTTATCCAGGTTGTAATGATTGGATGGTGCATTTTGTTCCCCGATCACTGTTCTTACTTTTTGTTGAGGTCTCTTTGATCTTCTGGTCTCATGACAAGATCCCAATAGGCATGAAGTTGCTCCCTCTGCTAGGTTCTGATCTAGAATTACATTTGTTTCTCATTCAGTGTAGTGTTTGGACCTGCATGTTATTTATCTTCATATTTGATCAAATGTTCTCCCTTCGCTCTTTTTCAGTTACTCAGTTTATTTTCTTCTTCCTAGTAGTTAACTTTTCTGAAGACATGTTTGTTGTTTGATGTGTTCAGGGATACAGCAGGACAAGAAAGATTTAGGAGTCTCATTCCAAGCTATATAAGGGACTCCTCTGTTGCAGTTATAGTATATGACGTTGCGAGTATGGAATTTTTCTTCTTAACTTTTGGGAAAATGGTGTTTTGAGTTGTGGAAGATGCACTTTTAACTACATGTTTGGATCCTTTTGCATGCTCTGTGGCTTGACCTAAGTAATATAGCTTGATCTTTGGGAACTGATTATGTTCACTGAATGTTAGGTAGACAATCCTTTCTCAATACTGCAAAGTGGATTGAGGAGGTCCGCACTGAGAGAGGAAGTGATGTTATAATCGTGCTAGTTGGCAACAAAACTGACCTGGTGGACAAGAGGTAAATTCTGCTGTTATCTGCGTGTGGTTTTTTCCTTGAGAAAATATCTAAATTATAGTCAATAGTCAATTTAACTGAACTTACATATATATATATATATATATATATATATATATATATACTGTCCTGAACTTACAATTGTATAATGGAGCAGAAGAAAGAACTAGACAGATCTAATCAAAAGAAAGCACTAGACACACCTAAGCAATTGTACAACTTGAACTTTTAGTCATTCAAAATGTATAAGTTCTTCTTCAAAACGTTGCAGGACTTGTTTGTTTCTTCATCAATGAGCAAGTATATTTTAAGTGGTAGCTTTAATGTAGTTTGAAAGGATGTTAAAGCTAGTGGGAAGAACTTTTTGAACTTCTATATTTTTATTATCCCTAAGGTGTCACTGTAAAAGAAATGGCCTCTTTCTTATTTATTTATTTTTTTTGTCGAAAAGTTTGAAAGTAGAAGTAGAGAATCCAAGCCTACAAGATCATATTATTCCAATTGGATAAATAACATCATTTCAAGATGATGATGTTGTGTAATTTGTCCTCAGCTTGGATTTATATCATTATTCTTGACAGATTTATTCTTTTTGCATCATGAGTCACTGATTTGTTGATACTGAAAAAAATTAACTAGTTTGTAACATTTGGTATATAGCTATATGTGACTCCAAATTTCATTTTCATATCCAGGCAAGTCTCAATAGAGGAAGCAGAGGCCAAAGCTCGTGACCTTAATGTCATGTTTATTGAAACTAGTGCGAAGGCTGGCTTCAATATAAAGGTGAAAAATAACAACCAATTTCCTTCTGATATTCAATTCTAATGGAAAAAAATAAGAAAGTTCGCATAATTCATATGACACCTGCAAAATAAATACTGCTACAGTTATAAATAAATTGCTTACGGGGCCTTCAATCCTCAAAAACTCTTTGCATAATTTCAGGCGCTATTCAGAAAGATCGCTGCAGCCTTGCCTGGAATGGAAACTCTATCATCAACGAAACAAGAGGATATGGTCGATGTCAATCTCAAGTCAAGCAACTCTAATGGATCTCAATCCCAACAACAATCGGGAGGGTGCGCCTGTTGATATCTTCTCCTGTGTTGTCACATTTTGATCGAACTATTAACATACCTGTAAAGTTGTTTGTGATTGATAGTGTTGAATTTTGGTTGTGATCGTTATAGCATTCTGAGCTGGATATATATTAGATCGTTGCATTAGTTCATTGTACTCTGTTTCATCTGTGTATCATTTGCTAGACCTACTGTTATTCATACCATGAAAGTTCTATGATGCTTGGATTAGCATTCTATAAGAAACTAGTACGGTTTTTTAATTTTTATAAATTTTAGATCCAATGTGTGGAATAAGCTTTTTGCTTGCATAGTAACTGTCCTACTATGGAGGGTTGTATCAATTTGTTATTTGAGCTATTGCATGTTTTTTTAAGTGACAGTCTAAACTCAAAAAAATTCCAATCACATGACTCATATACTTTCACTTAGAGCTGGCAATTCGGGCCGGACGGCCCGACCCAACCTAATGGGCCAAACAATAAAGTTGGGCTGGGTTGGGCCAACCCATCCTTTGATCAGGCCTATTAAATTGGAGCCCGGCCCAACATTGTTTGGGCCAACGGGCCTAATTGGCATCCCTATATATTTTTATAATTAAAAAAATGTTAATTAATTAAATTCTTAAACCAATTTTCATGGAGAAAGAACTTTATATACAATAATTTATCGCTTAAAATTTAAATTATAATATTTTATTTATCTAATTGAAGATAATTTATTTCATATAATTAAATTATTAATGAGGGTAAGATCTAAACTTTTTCTTTTTTACTTTCTTTTGTCCATTCAAAAACGTTTCAATTTAATTTACATAGCTTGCAAATAGATTATAATAATTTAGTACCCTAATTTTCGGGTCACTATTATTAGAGCCCAACTCAACAATATTTTTGATCGTTCGGGCCAGCCCATTGGGTTGGGATCAAATTGTCAGCTGAATCACTTAAATTTTGAGGTGAATTACAATTTCAAGTTTTTTTTAACAACTTTTGATTAGAAAATATGGGGATAATTGTGCAAAATTCCCATGTGGTTTGGAAAATTGGTATGAAACCCCTTTGTACTTTAAAAATTACGCAAAACCCCTTTGTGGTTTTCTAAATATAGCCCGAAATCCCCAACTCTGTTAATATTAGCGAAAGTGTCATGCACGCTCTCATCATGCGTTTTTTTTTAAACCTTTATGCTATAAAATGACATATTTACTCTTTTTTTTTTAACTACATTAAAAGACTAATTCTCTTGTGGGGGTTTCTTGCAATTGCAAACACTTTTTTCAAACTTATTTTCTATATTAACACATATTTTTATTTGATTTTTTTTTTCAATTAATTTTTTTACTATGTTAATTTTTATTTAGTTATTTACTTATTTTGTTATTAATATTAATGGTTGGTACTTATTTTATATTTTACTTTTGTTTATTTCAATTAATTTTTTTAATATTGATTTTTATTTCATTATTTATATTATTGTTATTAATGATTTTTCTTTCTTTATTTTAAATTTTTTAAGTTCATTTTTTTACCATGTTAAATTTTTATTTAGTTATTTATTTTATTGTTATTAATGACAATGGTTACACACACACACACATATATATATATATATATATATATATATATATATCTTTCTTTACTTTTATTTTTTTCAGTTTATTTTTTTACAATGTTAATTTTTATTTAGTTATTTTTTATTGTTATTTATTCAACTATTGATGAAGATATATTGAAAAGATCTTACTTGATATTAAGAAAAATATAAAATAATTAAAAATAAAAAAGACTCAATACTTAAGAATTGTTAGGTATAACAAACAAAATTAATCATATCATGAAATAATTAACATACCAATTGATCAGAAACAAACAAAAAATTATAAAAATTATACATGAAAACTTGGAACATATCAATTTGTAAGAGACAAACAAAAAATAAAAAATATTATATCGAAAAACTTCAATATACCTTGTACTCGCTTTAGGTTCTTATTCTAAAATAAACTGTACATCAATAATAAAATTTCTCATTGTTCACGCCATTAATCATCTAGATTTCTCCGAAAAATTCAATGGGTTTTTTTATTTTTTTTGTATGGATATCGAATTTTTTTTTTTGATAAAAATGTAATCTAATTATATTTAGGGTTTGATAATTACATTTTGGGGTTAATTTGAGGTGAAAATAACATACTATCAAATATTTTCACATCCTCCTCATCAATAGTCAACATTAATAACAATAAAATATAAAACTATGTAAAATATTTACATTGTAAAAAATTAAATTGAAAAAATAAAAAGCAAATATAGAAACATACATAGCAACCATAGTCATTAAAAACAATAAAATAAATAATTGAATAAAAATTAACATTGAAAACAAAAAACAGGAGAAAACAAAAATAAAAAAGAAATATACATACCAATTGTTATCATTAATAACAATAAAAAATCAACATTGTAAAAGAAAATTAATTGAAAAAAAAAAACAAATAAAGAAATATGTATTAATATAGAAAATAAGCTTGAAGGAAGAATTTGCAATTGCAAGAAACCCCCCACAAATGAACTAGTCTTTTAATATAGTAAAAAAAGGGTAAATATGCAATTTTATAGTAAAGAAAAGTGAAAAAAACAATACAAAAAACAATACAAAAAACGCATGCAAAGCGCGTGCACAACACTTCCGTTAACAATAGTGGAGTTTGAGATTTCTGGCCATATGTAGAAAATCACAAAGGGGTTTCACACAATTTTTAAAGCACAAAGGGGTTTTGCGCCGATTATCCAAAACACAAGGGGATTTCGCACAATTATCCTAGAAAATATGTCAAAGAGTGAGTTCGGATAGCAATCGAAAAAAATTAGTACAATTTGGGATAGTGATCAGAATTTTTTTGTATTTAAACAGTAACTAAAAAATACAACAATTCAGATAACAAATTGATATCAACCCAAAAAAATCTATGACAAATTGAAACTTGTGATATATAGCATGAATCCATGCATCACAAGTCAGCTTTGCATGAAGAAAGGCTGGAAAAATAAGAAGGAAAGAAGGAAGGTTTCGTTTTTTGGCTAAGTAAGGAAGAAACGCGTTTTTTCTTATAAAAACGTAAAAAGTAAAATGCGACTTCCGAGCAGTTAATACAGTTATTCTTCATTTCTTGTTTCTTGGTTTTGTTTCGTCTGTTTTGCAGGTACATCTTGCGGGGCCCATAACTTCTTCAATACTTAACGGATTGAGGTGATCTTTGGGGCTACGCGCTCTATAAAGAGAGAAGATCAGTTCATTAGTTGTTAGTTTTTGCATTAGACCAGTGTATAGAGAGAGAAAGAGTGAAAAGGCGAGCTGTGAGTCTTTGTATGAGAGTTCTTATTTTTCTCTGGTTTCTTCTCTTGTAATCTGCTACATTGCTATACTTGATTAGTGGATTTTGATCTTCCGTGGACGTAGGCATAGTATAAGCCGAACCACGTTAATTCTCTGAGTTTTGATCGTCATTTTATGTTGGTTTCGATTCTTTCTTCTCAAATCAGTTTTAGGGTTTCTATTGCATGGTATTGCAATATTGGTTGATTTTGTTTAAATCTTGATCTGAGCTTGACAAAACTCATTGCATCCAAAACAACATAATCATAATACAAATCCAACCAACAATTGTCATCCACAAATTCATTTTTTTGCAATTAGCAACTCATAGTATGATTATTGTTTTTTGTTAAAGGGTTAATCACACCTAAAATCATAGAACACACACAATTGTGTAGTTAATATCCAGAAAAATCAATGCAATACAAGCCAACTTGATAAGACTTGTTAACAATCAATTGAAAATCCCTCCCAGGACAGAAGTTGAATGCCTCAGGAGTCATAATACGAGCAAAGCAACCACCTATGAGATTAGCTCGAAACTCTTCGCAACATTCATACGTCACTAAGTTAGACGTTCGGACAGTAACATCTTGACACAACGCGTTGAGAATTTGATTTTTGCATTCTGTTGTTAGATTATTATCGCAACCTACATATACGCCGGTAGCATAGTTGGTTGGTGTTGATCATGGTCTTAGATTTACAACTCATGTTGCAATATTTTGTTTCCTAAAAGTTATTCTACTGGTTTTTGTATAGTAATTCGATCGAGTTGGATGGGGATGTTACTATTCAATTTTATTAATGATCTTTATAATTGAAACCTACATGTGTACTTAATTAAGGTTGTTAATTTTAATATATGTAACGAGTTTATGTATTTCTAATGACTCCACTCCACATGGTATAAAAAATAATTTATTCCCATAATTCTGGTTTTTTTTTTAAAATAGTCCCACAATTATATGTTTTTTCAATTGAATCCCACAATTTAAAGAATTGCTCCATTTTAATCTTTTGTTTTGTCGGAAATTTCAACTTTCGCCAGAAAACGTCCATAACCACCACTTTCAAGCTCAAATTTCGAATATTCTTAATCTATAACCAAAATGCAAGAAATACGTCTTAAAACACTCGTTTCCTTATTATTTCGATGCCCCAATTCAATCTTAAGAAAAACTTTCGAATGATGAAATCATTAATTAATTTTATTGAGTTGTTACAGATCCATCTAACTTGATCGAATTACTATAAGAGCAACCGATAGAATAGTTTTAGCAAACAAACTCAAAAAGAATAAAATCTTAGGACATGAGTTCTAAATCCAAGATCACAATTAACACCATCAACGTCACATCGATTGTGATTTTTGTGGCAATTATCTTGTATAAATCCCGAGTAATCAATGAACCTTCTTCCTAAGTTTCATTGCCCCCAATCGACTATGAAGATGACATATATATGGGGACCGATAATAATCATACTTTTTTTGACAAGAATCACAAACTTGTCAAAAAAATTGCAATTTTAACATGACTTTTGGTTATTCGCAAATATAACATGACTTTCAATGTCCTGTACATTTGTAACCAACAAACAGATTTCCTACATCTTTTAAGTCTATAAATTTATGTTTCTAGGCCAATTAATATATGTTTATTGCATGTAGTAAGTAGCATAAATTTTGTGTTTTCTTCATAACTTTTGAAAATTTGGGGATTTCTAAAATGTTTGAAATCTACCCGTTAGATAAAGATGCATGAGACCTTAAAATTCATGTTAAAATTTGCTAATAACCAAAAATCATGTTAAAATTACAATTTTGGAAAAGTTTGTGATTTTTGCGGTAATTATATACCCATAAAATATAAGTTTTCATAGTTAATAAACATATATATTTGCTTAGATGGTTGTTTTGTTTTGGTGATGAGTTACACTGGATCAATTAGCAATGCAGCAGAAATTAACTTGTTGTTTTCTTCGAATAAACAAACTTAAACAATAAAATTTGACTTCAAGACGAGATTGAACAACCTTATAATTAATTGAACGAACAACAAACAATTCAAATGTGAAATAAGACAAATATTGTTTGAACAAAAGTGAGAGACAGTTTTCTTTGAGACAATTCGTCGAACATGTTTGACCTCCTCTGAAGAAAGTCTGAGTTGTGTGTGATGTGAACTGTATCTCTCTTTTGGTAACAACGGAAATAATAATTTTATTTTGATAGAGAACATAATAATCTCTGTAATGTTTTATTTTTTTGGGTTTAATATGTTGATATAATAATTCAATTTTAAAATTACTGGGAACAAAAATATTTTAAAGATAATATATGTTTTGCTTTAGTGGATAATACAATTATTGTAAATGTAGATCAATGTATTAGGAAATGAGATAATAACATAAAATAGATAAAATACATATCCAACGTCTACAAACACATACTACATAACATATCATTGATCATTAAGAAAAACAAATTACATAATATTCATAATAAATAATACATAATTTCAAAGAAAGGGACTGGATCCATTATGAGGCAAAAGAGCAAGACATTTTTGGTTGAATTCTGGTGCACTAAAATTTTTGTTGCAATAACGTGGGAACTCATTTTGAGTATCTATCACGCTAAAATTACTTCGATCATAAAACCAATCACCAACTGCTTGTCCAATTGTCTGCAAATTTCACAACCAACAATATTTCCATATCAATATGAATAAATAACATTAAAAAAATATGAAATTTTACTTTTTATGCAAACAATAAAAAGATTAAAGAATATATAAATTATTTGTATTAATTCCTACCTTGTTTGCAAGAACATTGCCCACAACAGAAGAACATATCCACTCTTCTCTTCCTAGAATGTGTGTATGCAGATAGCAAGTGTGCACGAACATTCCTCTACTTGAAGATGGTTCGAGTTCTTGTAAAGTCTCTATGAAAGCACCTCGAAAATCTGAAATAATATTTAATTAATTATGAGAATAATTAATTATTTTTTTATTAACTAATCATTAATCAGTTCTACCTTTCAAGATTTCTAATTGGGTAGAATTGCAAATTGTTAAGTTTTTTCTGCAATCATCGCCACCAAGAGCAGCAGTCAAGCTTCCGACCTGAAATGAATTTTTTTTATCAAAATTACATATATGTTTAAATTAATTAATGAATTATCTATATATATTTTCATGTTGATCATTCTAATTTTATTTGATTATATATAATATTATATATCATGGAAACCTTACCTGATATAGATCAAAAGCTGATTCGATCAAAAATATCGGCTTTTGAATATCTCCAACCAAAAATTCAGGAAAAAGGCCCTGAAATTTTTAAAAATGTTATAACATAATGTTACCATAGCAATTAATGTAGATATAAGAAATTAAACAGTGTATTATATATACAACTTGTTTTACCATTTCTGGGTTCATTTTCGATGTGCATGATGTAGGCAAAGAATGAGTTAAGTCCTGCATGTAAAACACACATTTGAAACACCATTTTATTTATTTTTTTGAATGAAAAAATATATTATACATATTAGAAAAGTGGGCATAATTCCTTGCCTATATATATATATATATATATATATATATATATATATATATATATATATATATATATATATATATATAAGAAAAAAATAATTAGAGATGGAGCAAGAGAATTAAGTACATGTGTTGCAACCACATTAGCAAAAGTTTGTTCCCGCGACTCGACTCCAGGCTGATCCTTTCTGTCAATTAAATTATAAAATTATTTAGTAAATATATTACATATATTCATTTAAATACTTCATATATATAAATGGTGAAAAATATATCTAGTTTGCAAGTCTTACGCTCGGATAAAAAACCCAGAATCAGAAATGCATTTAATTCGAGTAGTATTTGGAAAAAGAGCCCCAAATTTATCACAATGTAAGATTGTGGCTAATCCACCTGCCGAGCCACCTGCCAATATAGCCTGTAAAAAATATTACAAATTAATAGTTGAATTAAAACATACATCAATTCAAACTATTTCATTAGATTATTATATATCTGCATAAATGTGTAATAAATACACACATTAATTAATTATCAAAATTAAACATACATTTTGGGCACTCCCCATCCCTTTAAGCAGGAGATCCTCCATCACAGCATCATAAATTCTTGCACCTCTATAATATGTAGCATTTATCTGAAACAACAATAATTAGTACATTTTTAATTACCTCAATTGATCATAAAAGTTACAAAAAAAGTTGTAACAGTTAATATATATGAGACTTACAGGATCAACTTTTTCAATATCGGACATGAAAGATGATCCATCGCAGTAGACAACGAAAACTTTGTGCCAATCACTAATATCTAAAAATAACGAGGAATCAAAGATTACATGATTTATGTATACGTACGTATATAACTAAAGAGAATAAATATTCATTTAATTTAGTGATCGAGAGTATAAATATAATATATACCTGGATTAAATATTTTATCGTCATCGAGTATCCCTGCTGATGAGAATGTTAATTGAGGGTATGCCCTACTGTAAGCAATACTACTACCATAAGATGAAATTGATCTGCGGTAACAGTCCTGCTTAGATGTACACCATCCCCCACCCTATAAAACCACCCAACAAAGTTATTATATTACATCTTAACGAGGTGTAAATGGGCAAAATTCAATTAAATTATTAGACATATATAAAATCTTCAAATTAATTGATATATATATATATGTTGCAAATATAATTAAGCTTACTACAAGGTACACAATCCAATTAAAAGCTCCATTTCCAGATCCTTGAAGATAGTAATAAGCCGCTGGACTTCCATCCAAGCAAACTGTGTACAAAAATCAATAATATTTTTAATTCTTTAATTAGTAATCATATTCTTAATTAATTAGTATTTAATTTGATTTATTAATTAAATTATATGATCATATATTCGTACCAGCTCCTTTTGCAACAGAACTTCGTATAAAAGTTATGTTGACTGAGGTTTGGGCTTCAAGTAGTTGAGTTTGCAAAGCCACGAACAAACACACCAATAGCTTCAACAGATGAGCATCCATGATCTAAAATGCTAACATTAAAACACATGGAAAATGTTAAATATTAATATCTTTATAATCTTCATCATAAAATCTTTATAATGCAACAACAAGACAATGTACGTTAAAGTTGTTTTTCATAATAGATATGCATGTGTGACTTGTAATGATAATCTATAATGAAATCAAAACCTAGTAAGCAATATCTTACCGATGTTGTATGATGAAGTTGAAAAGAATTCTTACACTTCAAATTTTTTGGTTGAAATTGTTTTCAATTTGCTAATGCTTCAGAAATGGCACCTCAATTGGCACTTAAATAATAAGACTGTTTGTATTGCAATAATTTTTTGCTGAAAATTATGTGTGTGTCATCTCTTTTCAAGGTTTCCTATTGTTGGGTATCGGTTCATACATATAATCCCTGAGCAACTATTACATGAAATATACCTTGCATACATATTGACTAGAGGAAGTTTATAAAAGAAGTACAACAGATGTATAAAGAAAGAAGTCACCAGATTGATCCAACACATGGATCAGATGAGCGAGTTGAGAGCCAACTCAGAGAGCAATATTGGTAAGTATTGGTTCAGTCCCCTATATCGTCCACAACCACAAGAACACCACAGAAAAGACGGTAGCACCAAAAGGACCCTCAAGCACAAAGCCCAGATCTCTACCCAGTAGGTAACTCCCCCTTCTCACTCACAAAAGAGGTAGGTCATCAACACATGTTCACCTATCTCTAAGCACAGAAAAGAGGAGAGAACTCTCAGAAACCCCAATCTCTCACCAAGAATGACAAAGAGGCCGTATCTTCCTCTCTCCCACTCTGCCCCAAAACATAGCACTAAAATAACCGGAGGAAAACCAACCAAAAGCTCAGAGAAGGACAACCCGAGGTCGAGAAGGACCGTCGGGCACAAGGACAGCCGAAGGAGCATGGTTGTACGAGGTGCAGAGGTGAGAGAGGGAGGCGCCGCAGAAGGGAACAAAAGGAGGAGATAGGGTTTCTGAGGAGAGAGGGGGAGAACACCTATATGTATATCCAGATCAACGGGCAGGATTGAAGGGATTCAAAAGAAGGGCTCAGATCAAAGCCTCATAACTTAAGGAGATGGGCTTGGGCCTTATCAAGAGAGTCACAATTTTGGGCTGCCAAGATTAAGTGAAACTGGGCCCAACACTTAACATATAATGTTGGCCCATATCTCACAATCTCCACCTTGGGCCAAATTATGGGTTATGTGGTCATTTTTTCAAAAGGACAGGGGTCATCATCACCAATTTGTTCTACTCCTGCACAATCACAAAGAACCATCACAGAGATGGGAGCAAGAATAGAAAACCACACAGGGAGCACACAGCACATAAGGGAAAAACACAGATAGATCACAGAGATCACAAGGGGCAGCAATCACATAGACTGCAAAAATAAAAGGAGCATCACATAGAAGGGGAGAGGTTCAAAGCCTTCAGGCAGGACTTAAACTTCTCCAATGGTAAACATTTTGTTCCCATATCAGCAGGGTTAAATTCAGATGGAATTTTCTCCAGATTGACAATTCCTTTTTCAACAACATCTCTGATAAAGTGGTACTTCACATCAATATGCTTGGTTCTGTCATGGAAGACAGGATTTTTGCAAAGCTGGATTCCTGATTGAGAGTCAGAAAATACAACAACATCTCCAGACAGAAAACCAATATCAGATAGGAGGCCCTTGAGCCAAATAGCTTCTTTAATGGCCTCAGTGGCAGCAATGTATTCAGATTCAGTAGTAGATAGGGCCACAATACTCTGTAATTGAGATTTCCAACTAATACATGCTCCACATAAGGTAAACACATAGGAGGTTGTTGATTTTCTGTTATCTCTGTCATTAGCAAAATTGGAATCCACATAGCCACAAAGGTTAACACCATTATCAGATTTGCCAAAATTAATACCAGTTTTTAAGGATCCTTTTAAGTATCTCAAGAGCCATTTAACTGCCTCCCAATGAGGCATTCCAGGATTTGACATGTATCCGCTCAAGCAACTCACAGAATATGCAATATCAGGCCTTGTACTAACCATAAGATACATGACAGAACCAATAGCATTAGCATAGGGCACAGAAGACATCTCAGTTCTTTCAAGAGCAGTCTTGGGAGACTGATCCTTACTTAACATAAAATGAGCAGCAAGAGGAACAGTCACACTTTTGGCATCATTCATAGAGAATTTATCAAGAATCTTTTGCATATAGGCAGATTGATTAAGAGATAAAAAACATGCATCCCTATTTCTGATAATATCCATCCCTAAGATCCTTTTGGCATCACCAAGAAGCTTCATATCAAAATTATCACTTAAGCACTTAGTTATGTGATTTATAGCACTCAAGCAAGGGCTGACCAGAAGCATATCATCAACATAAATAACCAGGAATGCAGGAGTTTGAGCATCTTCCTTAAAATATAAACATGGGTCGTAGGCACTTCTTTTAAAATTCAGAGAAAGCATGCATGAATCAAACTTCTTATTCCACTGCCTAGGAGATTGCTTAAGGCCATACAAGGATTTTTTCAGAAAACACACATGATCAGGATGCATTTTATCAACAAAACCTTCAGGTTGTTTCATGTATATATGTTCATCAAGTTCACCATGCAAGAAGGCAGTTTTCACATCCATTTGCTTAAGTTCACCAGTTAAAATGAGCAGTTAAGGCAAGTATGACTCTCACAGTGGTGAACTTTACAACAGGAGCAAATATCTCAGTATAATCAATGCCTTCTTTTTGAGTGAATCCCTTTGCAACAAGTCTAGCTTTAAATCTAACAGAATCAGTTTCATGCTTGACCTTAAACAACCATTTACAATCAACCACAGAGCACTTAGCAGGTTTTGGTACAAGCATCCAAGTATGGTTAGTATGCAAAGATTTGATTTCTTCATTCATAGCTTTTAACCATTTATCAGATTCTTTAGATTTCATAGCTTCATTATAAGTTTTGGGTTCATTTCCATCCAGAGAATCAAACACATTGTAAACAAAGGAAGAGAGCTGATAATCACTTAGACATGAAGGAAGCCTAACATTTCTCCTAGCTCTATCTCTAGTGAGCATATAATCACTTAGATCATCAGTAGGAGGAGTCTCATCAATTTGATCAGGTTCTTCATTATCAGTATGACTATTAAAAGGTTCAGCTTCATATTCCATAGCATCAGTTTGAACAGGTATATCAGGATTAGCATGTATAGGTGCAGTCAGAATTGGTGGGGTCTCCACCTCAATAGGAACATTCACAGAAGGAGCACATAAGCATGGAAATTCATCTTCATTAAAAATCACATTTCTACTAGTGATAGTCTTGAAACCAGGTTCAGATTTCATTCAACACCTATAGCCTTTTATACCTTCTGGATAACCTAAGAAGACACATTTCATAGATCTTGGTTCAAGTTTATCAAATTTCTGATGCACATAAGCAGAACACCCAAACACTTTCAAATTAGACAAGTTGACAGGTTTTCCACTCCACACAGTTTCAGGAACATTACCATTCAAAGGCACAGAGGGGCATCTATTTATCAAATAAGTAGCAGTGAGAGCAGCTTCACCCCAAAACATCTTAGACAAGCCAGAGGTACACAACATGGATCTTACTTTATCTAAGATAGTTCTATTCATCCTTTCAGCAATTCCATTCTGTTGAGGTGTGTGAACAACAGTCCTATGTCTTCTAATTCCAGATTCAACACACAAAGTATCAAAATCAGTATTACAAAATTCAGTTCCATTGTCAGTTCTTAAAGTTTTAACCCTTTTTCCAGTTTGAGTTTCAACCAAAGTTTTCCAAGACTTAAACTTATCAAGTACATCAGATTTGTTCTTCATAAGAAACACAAAAACTTTTCTAGAAAAATCATCAACAATGGACAAAAAATATCTATTTCCACCATGAGTAGGCACAGGGGCAGGCCCCCACACATCAGCATGCACATATTCAAGAATGGAGGAGCACTTAGAGGGATTAGGGGAAGAGGATACAGGGAATGACATCTTATGTTGCTTTCCAAGAATGCATGCATCACATAGGGGCAAATCAAGGATTATGTCATCTCCTAAGTATGAGTTTTTATGCAAGATTTCAATACCTTTTCCACTTATATGACCTAGCCTTTTATGCCATGTTTTAGTCATATCATGTTTCACAGAGTTAGCATGCAAGACAGGTTCAGCAGAGCAGACATAAAGGTTTTGCATTCTCATAGCTTTGAAGGCACACACATTACCCTTCATAATCATTTGACAGCCCTTCCCCCAACTACCATGCAGGCCACAGTCTTCAAGGATAGCAACAGAAAGCAGATTACTTTTTAAATTAGGAACATGTCTTACTTGTTTAAGAGTTAATTCAAAACCAGTTTCAAACTTAAGACAAATAGTTCCAATTCCAATTACATTACTTTCACTGCTATCAGCCATAGAGACATTGCCATTTTCAAGTTCCACATAGGATGAAAACAAGTGCCTGTGGGGTGTCATATGATGTGTACAAGCAGAATCAAAGATCCAATCATTGTCACATAGAGATGCAATCACAGAATTCACATAGTCATTTGTGAGAAACACATCACCAAGATTATCAGCCACAACATTAGCTTGACCATTGATTTTATTTTCCTTTTTAGGTTCAGTACACACATTAGCATAATGACCAGGTTTCCCACAGTTATAACACTTTCTATTTTTGAACTTAGGCTTAAAACCATCCTTTTTCTGAGTTTGATTCTGATTCTGGTTTTGACCTTGATTATGATTCTGATTCTTACCTTGGTTACTAGTTGAGGGTCTGTTCTGAGCATTGGTTTTAGGTTTACCTTTCACAAAATTAACATCACCAAAGGACCTATTTGTTTTTGAAGATTTTGAATCCAATTCTTTGCTTTTCAGACCATTAATGACAGTGTCCAGAGTAACCTGATCTCTACCATATTTAATAGCAGATTTAACATCATTATAGGAATAGCATTCAAAAGCACAATAGGAGTGTATTCATCTATGTTCTTATCACCAGTCAGCTTTATATCTTGAACCAGTTTAGTGAAAACATCCAGATTAGCATCTATATCTTTACTTAAATCCAGTTTGAATCTAAAAAACTTTTCAAGTAAGAACATTTTAGATGGTAAAGATGTTTCGGTGTAGAATTCCTCCAACTTTTCCCACAAAGATTTAGCAGATTCATGATTTCCTAGTTTCCTAATCACAGAATCAGACAAGTTCAGGATTATCAAGGAGTATGCAAGTTCATCCAATTCACTTTTCACATCATCAGTAATCTTATCATCATAGGACAATGTTATAGCCTTAAAACATTTTTGTTGTACAAGTATACCCTTCATCTTCTGTTGCCAAATAGAAAAATCTCCTTTTCCATCAAATGAAGCAACTGTATACGCATTCATGATCACAAAGAAAATAGAGCACACAACAGCCAAGCAACAAGGTGTAAAAAAAGATATCACAGAGAGAGACACACAGAGCCTGGTTCTTCCCCCCCCAATCCCAGATTCCAGGGACACTATCGGTCCGGACAAGGTGGGTATACCGGGGGAAAACCAAGATACAGAGGATAAGCAGCGGAAGGAAAAACAGGAAACACAAAGTTAACAGATCAAAGAACACAGAGAGAGATCACAGCACAAAAACAAGATCTAGACCTATACCAGCATGAAGGGGGGGCCCAACAGACACAGATCACACAGGATTTTACCAGAAACAAAAGAGTTAGGGAATAAGCCGTGATACCTGGAACACCTCAGCACCAACCAGGAATAATAAAGAGAAAGGGAATAAGCCGTGATACCTGATACACCTCAGCACCACAGCAACACAGAACCGATACCTTTTAACAGTGCTCTGATACCACTGTTGGGTATCGGTTCATACATAAAATCCCTGAGCAACTATTACATGAAATATACCTTGCATACATATTGACTAGAGGAAGTTCATAAAAGAAGTACAACAGATGTATAAAGAAAGAAGTCACCAGATTGATCCAACACATGGATCAGATGAGCGAGTTGAGAGCCAACTCAGAGAGCAATATTGGTAAGTATTGGTTCAGTCCCCTATATCGTCCACAACCACAAGAACACCACAGAAAAGGCGGTAGCACCAAAAGGACCCTCAAGCACAAAGCCCAGATCTCTACCCAGTAGGTAACTCCCCTTTCTCACTCACAAAAGAGGTAGGTCATCAACACATGTTCACCTATCTCTAAGCACAGAAAAGAGGAGAGAACTCTCAGAAACCCCAATCTCTCACCAAGAATGACAAAGAGGCCGTATCTTCCTCTCTCCCACTCTGCCCCAAAACATAGCACTAAAATAACCGGAGGAAAACCGACCAAAAGCTCAGAGAAGGACAACCCGAGGTCGAGAAGGACCGTCGGGCACAAGGACAGCCGAAGGAGCATGGTTGTACGAGGTGCAGAGGTGAGAGAGGGAGGCGCCGCAGAAGGGAACAAAAGGAGGAGATAGGGTTTCTGAGGAGAGAGGGGGAGAACACCTATATGTATATCCAGATCAACGGGCAGGATTGAAGGGATTCAAAAGAAGGGCTCAGATCAAAGCCTCATAACTTAAGGAGATGGGCTTGGGCCTTATCAAGAGAGTCACAATTTTGGGCTGCCAAGATTAAGTGAAACTGGGCCCAACACTTAACATATAATGTTGGCCCATATCTCACACCTATTATGTCTGAACCCATTCCTTCTTACACTTGATATGTCTGCCTTTAATTTTCCCCATTTTGTTTTAGCATTGAATGGGATACTAGAGTTGTTTGAATCTATTGGAAATCGAAACGCAATAAATCCCTGACTTTTTGTATTTAGAAAAAAAAAAATCATCTATAGATAAATTGTAATATATTCCTTTTTTTTTTTAATATTTCAACAACACAAAAACCTCACAATTGTAATTGCTATCATAATAGTATTTTCCAACGATCCAAATTCATGTCTCAAGAAAAATACCATGTTAAAATCATGATCTAATTGTGATTATAACTGTAATAGTGCATGCATATAGTCGTGATTTAGTTTTTTTTTTTTTTTCCTAAATTGAAAAAGTCATTATTAAATAGCTAAGTTTAGAAAATGTAAAGATTTTTGTTTCTAAATTCAAGAGGTAAGAATTAAATTATAATTTTGAAAAAGATAGTGTTTTTTTACCCCTTCCAATTAAGCCATTTAAGTAATGATGTGGTACTACTCTTGCCACAAACACTACATGTTGATTTGCCTCGCCCAATGGTGAGTAAGAGATCAAAAGTGGATAATCATAAAGTGAATATTGTAATTTATTTAGCAAAATTTGAATGATTGAATTGTTAAAAATTCAAAAAAGTTAGGATGTAATGAACAATTAAGTTTATAATTACAATACAGATTTTTCCAAGCATTATAATGAAAATTAGCTTGGAAAAGAGAAGTTTATTATTTGAAAATTCAGATAATTATGTTTATAATTTCGGCTAATAGTAAATTTATATTTCTCTATTTTTAGTGTAAATATCAAATCATATCCGGAAAGTACATTTTCTTAATAAAATTCTGGTCACTTAACAATTTCTAGTGAGATTTGGTTTATTTGACAAGGACAAATAAGATGATTTCAGATTAAATTGTCTGTTAAAAAAAACCGTGATCGATTTAATTTGGCGAGGAAAGGAAAAAATATCAAAGTTCCGGTATACCACACTTATCATACCGAAAATTTTGATACGATATCATACCGTACAGAGATTTTGGGGATATTGTTATGATAATTATAAATTTTTGTATTTCAGTATATACCAAAACATCAAAAAATAATTATATTAATTTAAAATATATATATTCCACATTAATAAATTAAAAATAACGGTAATTGCACAAAAACAACCGTAATTCTTGTTATGGAATCAATTTTACATTTTTTTTCCTCGACAACAAAGTTGAATTATAACCTTAAATCCACGTATAGGTATAATTAGGTTTCAATTACCAAGTTCATTAATTAAAGTGAGTTGTAACAAATTTATCTAACTTGATCGAATTACTATCGGAACTCATAGCATGATTTCAGCAATAAATATTTGCTGAATATTATGTGTGTCTTTACCTATTATGTGTGAGCCCATTCCTTCCTAGTCTTGACATGTCTGTCCATTTTGTCCCATTTTTTAGCTTTGAATTAGATGCACACTAAGTTCCTTACATGCCATGAGTGTTGTTTGTGTGTATTAGGAAATTAAAACGCAATAAATCATGGAGCAAAAACATTACATCATCCAAACTATTAGAGATTTAGCATTTTAAAATGACAGTTGTATTCTAAAAATGAGGATTTTTTTCAAGAGTTTTTGATAGTAATAAAAAAAAGTATCTGTCAAATTTTAACTAAATGTCAAATCATGTCGGGTTAGTTTTCAATAAACTCATGATCTTTTTCTAAATTACAATTTAAAAAATTTCTTTTCCAATGTTGCAACATTAATTACGATCTATGTATATGTGCAATAGGTCAAATTTCCAAATTATTTTCCTTTTATGATTAAAATTGCACCTATGTGTGTACATATATATAAGGTCATGATTATTTTTGGAGTTTATTATTATTTTTTGTTCAGTAAATTAGGGGTTCGGACAATTTACGATTTGAAGTTTTCGGGCCGGTAATTTAGGACTTTAAATTTTTAGGGTTCATGAGTTTTGCCCAATTTCAGCGTGAATCGCTCAATTGGGCTGAATTTGTATGTGAATCGTACATGAGCCCTCGATTTCCGATTTTTCGGGCTATTAAAGTTTAATTTTAACATTTAATTCGACAAACTGTCTCATAAAAAAATTTGAACATGCTTGTTTGTTCGTTCATCTAATTACATATAGGGTTGTTCGAGCTTTTATTCAAAGTAAACTTTCTGTAATATTGCTAATTGATCAACAATTTGTACATTACCACAAAAAATAACATCCAAGATTTTCCAATAATTGTTTAAACTCAAAAAAAAAAAAAAAAAAAAAAAAATTCTACAATACTTCACAATTTTTTTTTCAGTTGCTACCGAATACAATTTTTGACATATTTTACGTTCAAAATTCATTGAAAATTTTAAAAATATAATTTACCTCAAAATATAAGTAAAAACAATACATGAGTCATATGTTAAAATGATCCCTATTCGAAGCCAAATTATAATTCTAAATTGATTTCATGATTCCTGATCGATTCGAGCCCGATCAAACAAAAATCATTTTAGGGTTTCGATTGATATTTGTTCGATTCAAGTTCAAATTGAAACGGGAATCGTGAATTTGACTTAAAATTATAATTTGACTTTTGGTTATTTTTATGTATGACTTATGCATTTTGGTTGATCGATCTTTAGAGTAGATTGCATTTTCAAGTTTTTTTGTGATTGTTTTTGGCCGGAAAATATGTTAAAAATTGAGTAGGGTAGAAATTGACAATAATTTGTTAAATATAGATAGTGATTGGATATTTTTTTAAGTATAGACACTTACTAAAAAAAATGTAATAATTCAGATAACAAATTGACATTAACCATAAAATTGATCACAAATGCAAACTCGATGGTCATCCACAACAACATTATGATTATTAATTTTTAAAAAAGGGTTAATCACACCTAAAATGATAGGAACACACACAATTGTGTAGTTAATATCCAGAGTAATCAATGCAATAGGGGTCAACTTGATAAGCCTTGCTAATAATCAACTGAAAATCCCTCCCAGGACAGAAGTTCAATGCCTCAATAGTCATAATACGAGCAAAGCAACCAGGTGTGAGATTTGCTCGAAACTCTTCGCAACAGTCCAACGTCACTAACGTCTCCGTTCGAACAGTAACATCCTGACACAACGCGTTGAGAAATTGATTTTTGCATTCTGTTGTTAGCTTATTATCGCAACCTACATATACGCCGGTAGCATAGTTGGTTGGCGGATATGCAACTTCATTGGCTGCCTGGCATTCATCCTGGATAATTGCCCCAAAGATCACCATCAATGTGATGGTGCCAATTATGCTTTTGGATATGTTACTACTCAATTCAATTAATGATCTTGTAATTGAAACCTACTTGTGTATTTAAGGTTGTTTTAATATTTGTAAAGAGTTTATATATACATCACTAATGACTCGATATTATGTTTTGTTTGGATATTGTATCTTTTATTTATTTATGCAAGCGTTTACTCAAGTGATGTATGCTATGATCCAATTGAGAAAAATGCAAAATTTCTCATAACTATTTTATGAGTTGCCCCAATTATTTATTTTTAAATCGACATTTATTCTTGGATTCATGTCTTATTTTTATATTGTTATTATCCGTATATAAATCTAAATATAAAAAATTACACCTTAGGATAAAATTGTTATTTAAAAAATCCTAAAATTGTCCAATAAAGGTTATGCTTGGATTGTGGGTTTTGAAATGCAAGATTTTTTTTTTTGAAATTAAAGGATTCAAAATCCACTCATATTGCTAAATAATTAGTTCACAATGAAAGTTATGAATTTTAAATCTATATTTATCCAAACACCACTAATAAATTTACTATTATGAATTCAAAATTTTCCTCAAATCTTCTCATCCAAACAGAACCTAATAATTTGGATGATAAAATGTTTTTTTTCCAATGAATTTATTGGGTTTCAATTTCCAATAAATAAAACAACTCTTAAGAAGGTACACAATGTATCAAAGCTAAAAAAAAAAAAAATGGAACAAAAAATGGACAAACATGTCAAGACTAGCAAGGAATGGGCTCAGCATAATAGAAAAAGGGATGGGGAGTCGGGGACACACATAATATTCAGCAAATATTTATTGCTAAACTCATGCTATGAATTCCGATGGTAATTAATCCTGACCCATTGTTCTGTTCTGGGAGGGATATTGGTTTGATTGTGTCCAAGGCTGAACAAATTGGCTTGTATTGCATTGATTTTTCTGGATTTTAACTACACAATTGTGTGTGTTTAATGGTTAACCATTCTTTTTGTTTGTTACTAACAAAATAGTAATTATAATATGAGTTGCTAATTGAAAAAAAAAAAAAAAAAGATTTGTAGATGACAAGTGTTGGTTGGAGTTGTTTTATGATTATGTTGTTTGGGATGGCCAATGAGTTTCAATCTGTAACAAATTTTTGGGTAAATATTAATGCTATTTGAATCATTGTATTTAAAATATATATATATATATATATATATATATATATATATATAAACTAAAAAAATTTCCGATCACTATCCATACTTTACGAATTTCAGATGAATTCCAAACATTACAATAAAAATTAGCTTGGAAAAGATTGTCCTCGTTCATCAAATCATGCCGGAAAGTACATCTTTAATTCTAACAACATTACGATCACACAACAATTTCTAGTGAGATTCGGGGATTTATATATGACAAGGGAAAATAAGATGATTTAAGATTAACTTATCGATTTAAAAATAGTTGGATCAATTTTGATAACCAATATTAACTATTGTTATGGTTCCAATTTTACACTTTTTTCCTTGGTAATAAAGTTGAATTATAACCTTAAATCCACATAGGGTTTCAATTATCGAGATCATTAATTAAAGTGAGTTGTAACAAATTCATTTAACTTGATCGAATGATTACTATCGGAATTCATAGCATGAGTTTAGCAATAAATATTTGCTGAATATTATGTGTGTGCCCATCTCTTTTCCTATTATGTTGAGCCCATTCCTTTCTAGTCTTGACATGTTTGTCCATTTTTTGTTCCAATTGAATGAGAGTTGTTTTATTTATTGGAAATTGAAACCCAATAAATTCATGAAGAAAGAGAATATTTTCTCATTCGAATCATCAGGTTCTATTTGGATGAGAAGATTTAAGGAAAATTTAACAAAATTTTCAATTGGTTGCTGTTACGTACGTTCACGTAACAATTCATAGTGAGATTAATGGGGCTGGGATTTACAGGACAATATAAAAATAAGACAATTTAAGAATAAATGTCGATTTAAAAATAGATAACTGGGGCAACTCATAGAGTAGTGATGAGAAAATTTTGCATTTTTCTCAATTGGATCATAACATATATGACTTGATTAAACACTTGCATAAATAAATAAAAGATCCAATATTCAAACAAAACATAATGTGGAGTCATTAGTGATGTATATATAAACTCTTTACAAATATTAAAACAACCTGAAATACACAAGTAGGTTTCAATTACAAGATCATTAATTGAATTGAGTAGTAACATATCCATCCAACTTGATCGAATTACTTTAAAAACTAATAGAACGACTTTTAGCAAACAAAATATTACAACATGAGTTATAAATCCAAAAGCATAATTGGCACCATCACATTGATGGTGATCTTTGTGGCAATTATCCAGGATGAATGCCAAGCAACCAATGAAGTTTCATTGCCGCCAACCAACTATGCTACTGGCGTATATGTAGGTTGCGATAATAATCTAACGACAGAATGCAAAAATCAAATTCTCAACGCGTTGTGTCAGGATGTTAGTGTTCGAACGGAGACGTTGGTGACGTACGAATGTTGCGAAGAGTTTCGAGCAAATCTCACAGGTGGTTGCTTTGCTCGTATTATGACTCCTGAGGCATTGAACTTCTGTCCTGGGAGGGATTATCAATTGATTGTTAACAAGTCTTATCAAGTTGGCTTGTATTGCATTGATTTTTCTGGAATTTAACTGCACAATTGTGTGTGCTATGATTTTAGGTGTGATTAACCCTTTAACAAAAAATAATAATCATAATATGAGTTGCTAATTGCAAAAAATTGATTTTGTGGATGACAATTGTTGGTTGGATTTGTATTATGATTATGTTGTTTTGGATGCCAATGAGTTTCAATTTGTCATAGATTTTTTTGGGTTGAAATCAATTTGTTATCTGAATTGTTGCATTTTTTAGTTACTGTTTAAATACAAAAAATTTCTGATCACTACCCCAACTTGTACGAATTTTTTTCGATTGCTACCCGAACTCACTCAAAAATTCCCCTCAACAAGTCTGATAGTATAGATAATGTAATACATATCTACCTTTTTCGATCATCATATTTAAGAGTCAATCGCAACCACAAAATCACAATCAAATCTACTGGTATTATACATCTTGTTATAACGAATCATTTAAGACTCATATTCGATATATTTGAATTATTTTTAAGATTTTCAAATCATTAATATCAAGATTTTTTTCTTAAAATACTTCACATTTTTTGAAAACAAATTGCAGATTATGTATATCCTTCTATTTTCTTAAGATAATTTTTTTTTAATAATTGCCAAATATTTTTGTTTCGAATTCATTTAAATATTATTATTAAATATATTTTTATTTGTTGATTCTTTTTTCAAACTTAATATTACATATATAAATTAAATTTTATATTTTATTTTGAATCTTACATTTTGAGATTTAGTGAGAGACCGTATTATTATTATTAGTATTATTATTATTATTATTATTAAAAGATTAATTGTATTTTTTAGTTTTTAAAATAACCTTATGACTTTTAAACATTTTTTTCCTATTTCTAAACTATGTTTTTTTATATATGTAACTTTTAATATTAATTTTTTACATTAATATTATTTTCCAAATTTATCTCGTAGAATTTTACAATAATTTTCAAATTTATTAGTTTTTTATTTTCAAAATTTCAGACATAATTTTTAAAACTTAATTATTTCCAAATTTCGAGCATATCAATAAAATATGTGGTTGTTATTTAATACCCTTCAAAAAATTATTTAATGTTTATTGATAAGGATGGAGTAAAATACCGAATTACTGAACTATCGGGCTTATTGTACTAAGAAAATATCGAAAATACCAAAATTTCAGTACGATGTGATATCATACCAAAAATTATGGTACGGTATCGGTATGATATTTTCAAAGTTTCGGTATTTCGATATATACCAAAATACTGAAAATATTAATATTAATTAAAAAATATATTAATTCCACATTAATAAATTATAAAATATAATATTTTTCATTTCGATATACCGAAGTTTCGATATGTAATTTTTGTTTGGATATAACGATGTTTTCGGTATACCGAAGTTTTGGTATATATTTTTCATTTTGGTATAACGATATTTTCAGTATACCGGTAAATTTCGGTATACCGAAATTTATTGGTATGAAACGGTACGGCTACTCGGTATACCGAATTTGGGTATACCGAAATTTTCGATACGGTATCATCCTACTTTATCAAATGATTTAATAATAAGCCAATCAACGTTATCATAATCTTTTGATGATACAAATTTCGATTTGGATACATTTTAAAATATCTCCAACCGTGGTATAAGATTTAATATTTAAGGAGTTACATTTATCGATACCATAATTTTAGGAAGATATACATGGATTTCGATTTGTATATATTTTAGTATTTTAAACCATTGTTTATGATTTCATACTCAATGAATTACCATTGCAGTTACCATAATTTTGTGAAGGTTTGGATTTGGATTTGATATGCATGTTTCAAATTATATCCACTAATATGTCATTATTAAAATAAAATATGCAATCTATAAAATACATATTCGATTTCATCATTTAACAATAATTGTTCTGGTTATCATCCAAAACAATGGTAGCATCGATCATATCCTATATATGGGTGTAATAATACATAATTATCATTAAAAAACATTATGTCAATCTATATAGAATATATATTTCATTTTAAATATGAAATATAAATTATTGAATTGATCCAAATTGTATGAATTTAAAATAATATATAAATGATTTTAACATAAATATATAATTGAAACCATTCTATCATGCATAAAATCAAATTAATTAACAGTTATGACAATGATGCATAATTAATGTGAATTTATTACTATTATTGCATACTTCGCCTAGTGAAATTAGAATCGTTTGTTCGTAAATGACACCTATTACTACTATTGCATACTTCACCTAATGGATTTAGAATCGTTTATTCTTATGTCATTTACGAATTAAGATTATGAACCAATAATTTTCTGATAATTTACTTATAATGATTTTAATTAACATCACGAAATAATTAATTTAAATGATTAATTAAATGACTAAACAATTACTATGAATTAGACATATGGAATGCATGTAATACTTGTGACAACAATAATGAAATAAAATGCATGTAACAATATACATAATCATTAAAAGGTCCACTTGTATTGCAACCCAGAACTAAATATAATATAAGGAGGTTCAATGCATCCAGAAGCCCAAAATACAAAAATCACCTTTCAAAAAAGTTACTGCAGTAAAAAAAACATCGGTATATTGTAAAATTACCCATATATATATATATATATATATATATATATATATATATCTATCTTATCTTTAAAATATTTTTGTCCCCCGTAATTTTAAAATTGAATAATTATATCAACACATTAAAGCACCCCCCCCCCCCAAAAAAAATTAATAACATTACAGTGATTACCATATATGTTCCTATCAAAATTCCAACGTTTCCATTTGTTACCAAAAGAGAAACACTGTTCGGACACACAACTCAAACTTTCTTCAGAGGAGGCCATACATGTTCGACGAATTGTCTCAAAGAAAACTGTCACTTTTGTTCAAACAATATTTGTCTTATTTCACATTTGCACCGCAAACGATCCCCAAACTGAGATTGGCTTGTTTGTTGTTCGTTAATTAATTATAAGGTTGTTCAATCTCGTCTCAAAGTCAAATTTTATTGTTTAATAACTATGTTTAAAGAAAACATCAAATTAATTTCTTCTGCATTGTTAATTGATCCAGTGTTTGTACATCACCAAAACAAAACAACCATCTAAGCAAACATACATATGTTTATTAACTATGAAAACTTATACTTTAGTGTTTATTTAATATCCAGAACCATCAATGCAATACAAACCAACTTGAATAGCCTTTGATATAATCAAACCAAAATCCATGTCAGCAAAAAGGTTCATTGCCTCATAAGTCATAATATGAGCATAGCTTGAAACTCTGCACATCAATTATCCGGTCACTAAGTCCGATGATCGAATAGTAAGATCCCGACACATTGCATTAAGAATTTGATTTTGGCATTTTGTTGTCGGATTATAATCCCACCCTATATATATGCCATCATCATAGTCGATTGGCGGCAATGAAACTTCAGAAGAAAGTTCGTTGCATGCTTGGGACTCATCCAGAATAATTGCCACAAAAATCACGACCAATGTGATATTGGTGTTAATTATGATCCTTGATTTAGAACTTATGTCCTATTATTTTATTCTTTTTGAGTTTATTTGCTAAAATCATTTTAGCAGTTGCTCATATAGTAATTCGATTATAAGTTTGACGGATCTTTTATAACTCAATTTAATTAATTAATGATCTATGAAGAGTTTATGCATCAAATATGACTCCATATTTTATTTGGATCATATTGGATCGTTTATTTATTTATTTATGCAAGTGTTTAATCAAGTGATATATGTCATAATCCAACTGCGAAATTAAATGCAAAATTTGTCTCAGAATTACAGTACTATATGAGTTGGCCCAATTATTTATTTTTAAATCGACTCTATAAGTTTCGAATTATCTTAATTTTATGACTTGTTTCACAAGTATAAAACAAGTTCCACCAATACTTATATATCTCAAATCAATCTCTATTTAAAAACTACGAAATTAGAATCATATATTACCCTTCGCTTCCCTCTCTCTCTCTCCGATGGAGATTAGGGATTATATATATTTGGTGGAGATTTATATTGATTTCATCGTATCTTTAAGATTCTAGATTTTTATTAGTATAAATAGAAGTTATCTTTATTATGTTGAGGAGTTGAATTGATTTATCAAATAAGAAAACATAATTTTCTCTTTACATTCAGTATTCCCATAATATATCTTTATCCTGCCTGCATCAGTTGGTATCAAAATGATGGAGAATAGGGGTATTAAAATGATGTAGAATAGGGATTATATATATTTGATGGAGATTTATATTAATTTATTCACATCTTTATATTAATTTCATCGTATCTTTAAGATTCTAAATTTTTATTAGTATAAATATGAGTTATTTTTATTATGTCGAGCATTTGAATTGATTTATCAAATAAGAAAAGATAGTTTTGTCTTCACTCTCTCTAAATCTAATCTATCGGATCACTAATCTTCTCTTTAAGGTCAGTACGTCTGCCGTTTCCATATCGATGTTTATTTTTATCTTAATCTCTATTTCACTATTGCTTTGGTTTTTGCTTTTTAAATTTTCTTTGTATGTGTAATTTTAGTGGTTTGATTGTGGATTTGTTTTGTGTATTGATTGGTAATTATTTGTTCTTGATGAATCATGCTTTTCGTGATCTGAATTTTGTTATTAGAAGTTGTCAATTATTGGTATGATCTTCTAAACTGGGGCTGTTTTAGTTTCGCAGTGCCTTTTCTGTGTATTTTAGCATTGTATCATATCTAAACTCGGACTAGATTAAGCTTTAATTTGTTGTTGATGAATCATGCTTTTCGTGTTTGTTTGAGACCTAGATCACGGTTTTTCTAGTATGTTATAAAAGAATTCGATACGGATCAAGAATTTCAGTAACAAAAACCCCTTTCTTCACCAGAAACATTTAAGAAAACCTTTTATTTTTTATTCTCTTTCAACTCGGAGATCTTCGTTGGCCACTTGGGCAATTTTATTGTGAATTTGAGGTAAGTATTATTATTTTAAAGTTGTTTGAGATGGTTTTATATATAAGTATTCTATAAAAGAATTCGATACGGATCAAATTTTTGCTACTAAATGAATTTATTCTGGAATTATATTCTTTTATGAGTAAGATTATGTTATACTAACATGGTTTTCTATCTTTTTACAAATAATAAGAATAGGCACGCACGCACACATCCACATGTTTTGGAATTTTAAAGATGACATTTTGTTAAGCTTTTAAAATAATTGATTCTCGCAGGATCACAAATAATTGATTCTCGCAGGATCACTCACAAAACAGTGAACAACATAATAGAATATATCTGATTTGTTAATTTAGTGTGATTATTGATATTGTTGTGCAGATGGAGTACTTGGGTTTGGATATCTGGATGGAAATCCTATCAGGACTTAGTGTGAAAGAGCTGATACGATTAAAATGCGTTTCCAAAGCCTTTCTTGACCTCATTTGCAACGATGATTTCATTCGTCTCCATCTTAACAAGTCGAGTTTGAGGGCCATCCGTGTCAACAAACTTAACTACCTTTGTCTTAAGCAGCAGGGAGAAGCAGGGTCGAGTTTGAGGATCTTCCACACCAACAGACAAACCTACATCTCTTGTGTTTAGCGGCATGGAGATGATGTCTGGACAATGTTATGTGGAATATCTTATGGAAGCTGTAATGGTTTGGTATGTCTATTGACTAGAGACGACAACAACAAGTATGCAGGTGGTGTTCTGTTATGGAATCCAGCTTTGCGTCAAACAGAATATGTACCTATAAAAAGACCCCAACTGCCCATCTATAGCTGTTGGTTTGGGTATGATAATGGTGAGTATAAGCTCATTTTAGGGACTCATTCTCACGTCCACCTCATCAGGTTATACGTTGACACCGATGCTTGGAAATCGTCGTTCAACATCAACAAAAACTATTGCCATTTTGAAGACAAAGGGACCCTTGTCCATCGTACTGTGCATTGGCCGGCACATTATAATAAGGATTGTGAGCATACAATTATAACATATGATTTGCGGAATGAGACGGTTGGAAGGATTGCGATACCTGATGGACTCACTAATATGCCTTTGATACAAGTACTGGGACAAGTCGATGGATGTCTTTCTACAATGATTGCTACGCGAGTCAACTTAGAACTGTGGGTAATGAAAGAATATGGTGTTGAAGAATCCTGGACTAAGTTGATGTATTTATCTTCAGACATGTGGTCTACTTATCGAATCATGTGTTATGCTGTTGAATTAGATGATCCTTCACAGCTCGGCTCTCCAATTTATGGTAAAGACTTTTATGTCGAGAGCTTGATTTCCCCACGATCAATAAAACCATGATGTGGTGATTGATTAGTTTTTGTTTCCCTAATTTTGACATTTGTTGTTTATACATATATCTTGTTTTCTAGCTTTTCCAGAACAAAATGGTGCACTAATTTAAACTGAGATTTTGGCTCCTCTCATTTTGTCTTTGTTGGATATGTTGGGTTTTTTTCCACACTTTATCTCACATTCATGGGAATCTCAGCATAGTCACCGTATTCTAAGTCATTAACTATATCAATCAAACTATATACTCAATTATCCTTTTTTTTTTTTTTCTTCTAGAGCATGATTTTTTTTCCTTTTTAATTTATAATTGTTTGCCCACAAATAATAACAGAACAAAGAATTAAAATTAATATGATATCCTGAAATCATAAAACAAATTTCACATTTAAATTTAAATCTTAGTTATATGCAACAGAAATAACCCCAATTATGTAGGCCCATGACCGTAAATGTAATATGAGGCCCAATTCTTATCAGCATTTTCCATTTTCCTTTATAACCGACCCAATTATTTCAGTTGGATATATTTACCCAATATGTATTGTGCTCATTGGCCAAATTTTAAATCATTTGAGGATGTTATTTGGAATCATTTAAGAAAGAAAAAAATAAAAAATTTACACAATAATTTTTTTGAGGTACATAATAGAGCTTCTGTATAAATCATGAATCATGATTAATCTAATAATACTTTTTACACCTTCTAAGGGTAATAATTTTTCTTATTTTATTGACATTGGTAATAATATCCCATAAGGCTACATTTTCAAGTTTGCCAATACCAATTTTTTTCCTCATATTTTCACAAATATATATTTGAATTGTCGATTGATTTAAATCTGTGAGAAGATCTCACCATAAAATACTCTTTATTTTGATTTAGTGGGTAGAATACTGGTGGGTAATGTGGGTGATTAATCTTAATAAGGTTGATTCATTAGTTAGAGAGAGTTCAACATCAATTGTGAATTATCTGATCTATTAAGCCTAACCTAATAATTCAATAAACTAGTTAATAGTTTTAGTATAAGAAATTAAGAGTGCATGAAGGTTTTAAAAGTCAGATAAAACTCTAACAATATTAGAAGTTTTATAATTTCAATTTACATTATTACATTTAATTTTTAGTTTATATACACTAACTCAATTTTCCAGTTATTTAAGTATTGTTCGAAAAAGAATAAATAATCAATGGCGGGCCAAAGGCCCATATCACTTCAATCCATAGCCCAAATAAGCCAGCCTATATGAAAGTTCAACCCTCATGTTCCAACTATCTTTATATATATAAAAAAACAAAAACATTGTTAAAAATAGATTCACAATGTTTTTCCCGTCCAAATGCTCCATTTTAAGTATAGAAATATAAAATTTATACTAAATAAATGATACTTAATGTTTATTAAAATATAAAAAGTATGTAGTATAGAAATGTAAATAGAATCAAATATTATTACATGATTTGAGTGATGTACATATAGGAAGTCAACGTGACTATTAAATAATCCCATTTGATATATTTGTAAAAAAAAAAAAACGTGTATATAAAAGGAATAAATAATTATGTGGAATTTAATCCTATAGACTTGAATAAATTAATTTGTTTCTTTAATTGTGGAGTTTGTTACTTTATATATATATATATATATATATATATATATATATATATATAATATAAAATATATATATATATTCTTAATTGTATTTTTGGATTGAGATTTTAATTGAATATTTCGGTATAATTTCGGTGAAATTTAGTGAAATTTTTATCCCTGCTTTAAATGATCAGGTTATAACTCACTTTATTATCGAGGAAAAAATGCAAGATTGATCACGTAACAATATTGATTGCCAGAATCGATCCTAGTTATTTTAAATCGACAATTTAGTCTTAAATCGACAATTTAGTCTTAAATCGACAATTTAGTCTTAAATCATATAAATCCCCAAATCTCACTAAAAATTATTTTGTTAAAAATATTGTCCTTGACATGATTTCACATTTACACTAAAAATAGAGGTCGGACTAGACCTAATATTTATAGTTCAGGTTTAAGCCGACCAACAAGAAGCTTAGTCTATTCCCACACCTACTTGCAATTTAATCATGACTTTTTTCATTAAGTAAAAAAAAAAAAAAAAATCACAGATTTTGTCACATTATTACAATTCAAATCACAATTATATTTTCCATAAATCACAACTTTAACATCCTATTTTTCTTGAATGTGAACTTGGATTGTCAAATAATATAATTCTACTTCAAATTGCAACGGTGATTTTTTTTTCTTCTTCTTTGTTTTGCTAAATTAAGAAAAGTAAAGAATATATTGCAAATTTTGAAATGATGATGTTGCTAAACTTAAAAAGTTAAGATTAAAATGAAATTTTGAAAAAATATGATAAAAAAAATCTCAATTAAGTCTTACTTTATTCCATTTAGTAATGAAAATTGTAATATATTTTATAGTAGTAATTCTCGATAATATTTGTTGCTTTTCTTCAAATCAAATAATATTGTTGTTATTTCAAATATGTTTGTTGTAAAAACTAGAATGATGTATCATAGTTTGTGGATTTGAGGTTAAAACATTTTGTCATCATATAGTGTAGCATTCTATGCATACATTTTATATCCTTCATACAATGTGTAATTCACTAATATAGTTTGAGTGGTAAAATATTTTATAACTATATACTTTGTTTTCAATCAAACTTAAGTATGTATTAATTCATGGTATATCCAAACAAAATAATTATTACCACCCTTCATTCTTACCAAAAGAGAAATATAGTTCACACACACCAGGCTTAACATGTTCGACGAATTGTCTCAGAGAAAAAATTAAGCATGGCTTGTTTATTGTTCGTTCATTTAATTAATTACATATAGGGTTTGTTCGAGCTTTTATTCAAAGAAAACTTTCTGCATTGCGAATTGATCCGGAATTTATACATTACCACAAAAAATAACATCCAAGATTTATTGCAATTAATATTTATTGATCTAATTAATATTCAGAGCCATGAATGCAATACAAACCAACTTCATAAGCCTTAGAGTTAATCTCAACTAAATCCTTCTCAGCACAGAGGTTCACTGCCCCAACATTGGCCATAACATCAGCATAGCAACCATCTGTGACATTTGATCGAAGCCCTTCGCAACAATTATCCGTCACTAATTGGGACATCGGAATTGTGAGACTCTCACATATCGCGTTAAGAATTTGATTCTTGCATTCTGTTGTCAGATTATCGTCGCACCCTATGCCTACGCCAACATCATAGTCGCTTGCTGGCGGTAATGAATATTCATCGTAAGAAGGTTCAATGGCTGCTTGGGATTCATCCAGGATAATTGCTACAATGATCACGAATAAAGTGATGGTGTTGATCATGGTCGTGGATTTGGAACTCATGTTGTAATATTTTCTTTAATATCTTTCTTGTTTTTCTTTTTGAGTGAGTTTTCTAAGATCATTTTCAGTTTCTATAGTAGTTCGATCTAAGTTAGATGGATATGTTATAACTCAATTTAATTAATGATCTCTTAATTGAAAATTCGAAACCTACATGTGCATTAATTTAAGGTAGTTTTAAGATATGTAAAGAGTTAATTTAATTATACACCAGTTAGATGTTTTGTTTGCAGAAACATTCATTTAAAAAAAAAAAAAGATTAATATGAAAATTTTACTTCTCAATTATCATGCAAACAATAAAAAGATCAAAGAATATATGTATAAATATTATTGGTAATGTCTTACCTTGTTTGCAAGAACATTACCCACAAGAGAAGAACATGTCCACTCATCTCTTCTTAGAATGTGTGTATGCAGATAGCAAGAGTGTACGAACATTCCTCTGCTTGAAGATGGTTCGAGTTCTTGCAAAGTCTCTATGAAAGCACCTCATAAACCTGAAATAGTAATATCGCAAGTAAATTTATTATGAGAAGAAATTTTTTTTTTTTAAATGCATTGATCAGTTAAGGATGTGAGTATCTTTCAAGATTTGTAATTGGGTAGAATTGCAAAGTGTTAAGTTATGTGTGTAATCATTGCCACTAAGAGCAGGATTCAAAGCTTCCGACCTGAAATGAATTTTTTTTATAGAAAGAAAAGAAAAGAAATAATGAATTAAATTTATATGTTCAAATAAATAAATAAATTATCTACATGATTTTCATGTTGATTCTTGTTTTATTTGATATAATATTATCAAGGAGACCTTACCTGATATTGATCAAAAGCTGATTCGATCAGAAATAGGGGCTTTTGAATGCCTCCAACCAAATATTCAGGAAAAAGACACTGAAATTAAATTAAATTTAAATGTTTTAACATATTGTTACCATAGATATAAGAAATTACACAATGAGATTTATATATTATATTATATTATATATACTACTCGTTTAATTACCATTTCTGGGTTCATTTTTGATATTATTTGGTTCATATTGGATCCCTTATTTATTTATGCATGTGTTTAATCAAGTGATGTATGTTATGAACTTATAATGGGAAAAATGCAATAACACTTCTGTGCAACTGGTGCACAGAGTTACACGAATACCTTTATGTTATAAATGTAGTATTTTTATGTACAAATATCCGTACCTTTTAAAATGAACATGCATAAAGGTATTACATTTATAACATAAAGGTACTACAATTATAACATAAATGTATGGATTGCACGGTGCAACTGGTGCACAGAAGTTTTTGCCAAATGCAAAATATGTCTCATACCCAATTATTTATTTTTAAATCGACATTAACTCTTGAATCATCTTATTTTTCTTCTCCTATATATCTAAATCCCCCAATGTCATTATGAATTTTAATATTCGAAAATTTTGTTAAAAAAATCTATCTTTTCAGACATGATTTGACATTTAATTAAAATTTGAAAAACACAAATTTCTTCTTTCATCCAAAACTTTTTTTAAGGATAAAATTGTCCATTTAAATTGCTGAATCACTAATAGTTCGGATGGTAAAATGTTTCTTATCCATACATTTATTGTGTTTCGATTTTCAGTACATACAAACAACTCTCATGGCTTATAAGAAAGCACATAATGTGTATCTCATTCAAAGAAAAAAAAAGGGGGGGGAAATGGGCATACATGATGGGAAAAAGAGATGGACACACACATAATATTCATAGGTAAAATCATGCTATGACTTCTTATACTAATTCGATGGAGTTAGTTGAATTTGTTAAAACACACTTTAACAAATGATCTCGACAATTAAAACCTATATGTATGTGCATTTAAGATTATAATTCAACTTTATTATTGAGGAAAAAATACAATATTGATCCCATAATAATATTGGTTGCCAAAATCGATCCCAATTATTTTTAAAATAACAATTTAGTTATGAATTATCTTATTTTCCTTATCCTATAATTAAATCCCCAAACCTCCCGGTTATTTTTAACATGACAAATTAGTTATAAATCATCCTACAATTATTGATCTAATTAATATTCAGAACCATGAATGCAATAAAAACCAACTTTATAATAATCTCAACCAAATCCTTCTCACCACAGAGGTTCACTGCCTCAACATTGGCCATAACATCAGCATAGTCTGTGACATTTGATCGAAGCCCTTTGCCACAATTATCCGTCACTAATCGAGACATCAAACGGAATTGTGAGACTCTCACATATCGCATTAAGAATTTGATTTTTGCATTCTGTTGTCAGATTTCTGTCGCACCCTATGTATAAGCCAATGTCATAGTAGCTTGGCGGCAATGAAACTTCGTATGAAGATTCATTGGCGGCTTGGAATTCATCCAGGATAATTGCCGCAAATATCACGTACTAAAGTGATGATGTTGATCATGGTCATGGATTTACAACTCATGTTGTAATATTTTGTTTGCTAAAACCATTTTATTAGTTTTTATAGTAATTCGATCAAGTTGGATGAATATGCTATAACTCAAATTTAATTAATGATCTCCTAAGTAATTGAAACCTACATGTGTATTTGATTAAGGTTGTTTTTAGATATATAAAGAGTTTATGCATCAACTATGACTCCACATTTTATTTGGATCATATTGGATGTTTTAATTGTTTATGCAAGTGTTTAATCACGTGATATATGTTATGATTTATTGCGTTTCGATTCCCAGTACAAACTACTCTCATTCAAAGGTAAATTTTGGAAAAAGGCAGACATGTCAAAACTAGAAAGGGATGGACACAGACATGATATTCAGCACAAAATGTATGGCAAAAATTTGTGTTCAATTATTTGCGGATCAAATTTTATGAGACGAAATTCCATTCAATACATTCCTCAATATTAAGTTAAAATGAATCATGACAAAGTCTTGGGTGAGACCGTCTCACGGATCCCATTCCGTGAGATGGATAGGGTCGGGTCAAATATAAAAATTATGTAATACTTTTGTGTGTGTTATGTAATATTTTTATGTATATTAGGTAATACTTTGTATTATAGAATGCGTTTTGAGTTAAGTCAGACTATAAGAAAATATGTAATACTTTTATGTATATTAGGTAATATTTTTATGTATATCAAGTAATACTTTTGTATTATGGGATAATGACCCGAATTGAGTCGGGTCGGGTCAACACAAAAACGCGCGGATCCTAGCTAGGCACCCAGGTGCTCTTCTTCCTCGTGCGTGAATTGTGTTATATGTAATACTTTTGTGTGTATTATGTAGTACTTTTATGTATATCATGTAATATTTTTTGAAAATATCATATAACTTAATATCATGTAATACATTTATGTATATGAGGTAATACTTTTATGTGTATCATGTAATACTTTTGTATATATCATGTAATACTTCGATTCGACCCTACCCGTCTCACGGATCTCAATCCGTGAGGAGTCTAGCTCTCACAAGAGAATGTCTCTATTTATAATGATTATTTTTCATGGATGAGATTGTTAATTTGTTTCTAATATTTATTTATTTTTTGGAGCATGTATAGGTTATTTACTACAATTCTTTTATTATAAGAATATGAGTTAATTGCTGATAAAACCACAACAGTTTCCTAACCAATCTTTTCAATATTTCAAAAATAACCACGATACAACTTCAGGGTATAGTATTTTTTTTCGACCTAAATACATCATGTACAACCTCCTCATGTCAATAATTTTAATGGTAAAATTATCGATTTCAAGTGCTAAATCGCTAACAATTCGAAGGGTAAAATGTTTTTTACCTATGGATTTATTGCATTGCAATTTATAATACATAGAAACAACTCTCATGGCATATAATGTGTATTTCACTCAAAGCTAAAAAATGGACAGACATGTTAAAACTAGGAAGGTATGGGCTGAGACATAATAGGCAAAGGGATGGGCACACACATATTATTCAGCAAATATTTATTGCAAAGCAAATACAATCTGGCTATTTAAGTGCCAATTCAGGCTCCATTGTTGAAGCATTACAAATTGAAAAGTTTTTCAGCCAAAAAAGTTTGAGTATAAGGTTGTGTTTGGATTGAGAGTTTTGAAAATATTGGATTTGAAATGAATGAATTTCAAATTCACATCTATCCAAAAACCACCAATGAATTTACTATTACGGATTTCAAAATTTTCTATAAATCTCTTCATCCAAACACAGCCTAATTAAGAGTTCTTTTCAATTTAATCATACATCGGTAAGTTTGTTCTATTTTTCAATTTCCTCTTCTTTTTTTTTTCTTTGCATTATAAATTCATAATCTACCAGTATCATGATATATATATATATATATATATGTATATTTTTATGAACAACTTTAACATTGGCTAATTGTTGCATTTTATTTCTTTATACTAAATATAATGATGAAGATTAATGTGATGATATATATAATAGTTTATGCATGTAGATTAAAGAAATTAACCATTTTTTTTTTCTTGACTATTTGTAATGATAGCATTTCAGATCATGGCTGCTCATCTATTAAAGCTTATATTGGTGGGTTTATTCGTGGCTTTGCATACTCAAGTTGAAGGCCAAAGCTTAGTCAACATGACGTTTATACAAAGTTCTGTTGCAAAAGGAGCAGGTACAATTTGATCATATAATATAATTAATAAATCAAATTAAAATCTAATCAATTAAGAACATATATAATTAATATGATTATTAAACAATTAATCTTGATTTTTGTACACAGTTTGCTTAGATGGAAGTCCAGCCGCTTACTACTATCTTCAAGGATCTGGATATAACTGGGTTTTGTACATTGCAGTAAGCTTAATTATATTTGCAACATACATAACTTATTAAATCAAGATTAATGTTTAATTAATTTAATTCATATATACCAATTTGTTTGTGATGTAAATATTTTTACATACAGGACTTAGCTCATTCTTTGCCTACATCGTGTACATGGAAGATGACCCAGAATTGGTAAGAGTTGTTATTTATTCATATTGATATTGAAATATTGTACATTGTCAAATTTGCAGACAATTGGACAAACAGTTGGTGATTGATTTTACGATCGAAGTAATTATACTCAATATGAGTTCCCACGTTATTGTAGCTATAATTTTAGAATGTTGGCCGATATCCTATGGCACGTGGACCGGAACCGGGCGGGGAAAATCTCGGCCGGGACGACGAACGTGGTCGTGTTCGGGCCAAAGTTGGCGAAGAAGAACGTGAGCGAGTATATTACCACGAGCCCGACCCGGTTCCCCGGTTGGGTCCAGTGGTGGTACGGGAACGCCAAGGCGAACATGAACACCGTCATGAAGAAGAACCCGAGCAGCTGGATTGTGAACCGTCCGATCACGTCGATGAGAGCTACGGTGAACCAGTAGCCGGGCACGGTGCTGCAAAGGGCGATCAACATCTGCGCTCGCGCGATCACGAACACCTCTCTCGTATCGCGTTCATCGTCTTCGCCGGAGGAATCCATCCGATCGCGCTGAAGATGTCCTTCTGGAAGAGGTTTTGGCTGTAGAAAGCAATGTCGAGTAAGAACCATGTGCTTGTCGTACCAAGCAAGTGCAATCCATGGCAGCTGAGGAATTCCTTCGAGAAGAGGCCATATGCCTTCTTTCTCGACTGCGCAACCTGCTCGACTTTGATGTCGGTCTGCAACACCTTCGACATGTCGGCCGCCTCCTGCTTCGTGTCGTTGGTGACGAGGGCGGTGTAACGAGCCGTTTCCAGCATCTTCAGCCGCCAGTAGAAGGTAAGCAAAGCAAGGAGAGCACGAAAATGGGATTTTAGGGCTATGACCCAGTTTTGGTTATAAATAACCCTTGATTCATTGTATTTGTCAATGCACGAAAATTAGTCAATCTCCTGATTTGGTAGTGCCCTGCATAGTCATTCTTGACGAATTGGGTGAACAAATCGTTGTTTTTATAATTTCGTTCATATCAAATTCTCTATAATAGCTCGTCAAAATCCTAACATAGAGAATTCAACCAAAAACTAATTTGTTTCTTGTTCGTTCATTTAATTACATATAAGTACGTTTCTCGGGCTTTTATTCAAAGAAATTAAACTCTGTATTGCTAATTGATCCAGAATTTATACTTTACCACAAAAAATAACATCCAAGATTTATTGCAATTAATATTTATTGATCTAATTAATATTCAGAGCCATGAATGCAATACAAACCAACTTCATAAGCCTTAGAGTTAATCTCAACTAAATCCTTCTCAGCACAGAGGTTCACTGCCCCAACATTGGCCATAACATCAGCATAGCAACCATCTGTGACATTTGATCGAAGCCCTTCGCAACAATTATCCGTCACTAATTGGGACATCGGAATTGTGAGACTCTCACATATCGCGTTAAGAATTTGATTCTTGCATTCTGTTGTCAGATTATCGTCGCACCCTATGTCTACGCCAACATCATAGTCGCTTGCTGGCGGCAATGAATATTCATCGTAAGAAGGTTCAATGGCTGCTTGGGATTCATCCAGGATAATTGCCGCAAAGATCACGACTAAAGTGATGGTGTTGATCATGGTCATGGATTTGGAACTCATGTTGTAATATTTTGTTTAATATCTTTCTTGTATTTCTTTTTGAGTGAGTTTGCTAAGATCATTTTATCAGTTTATATAGTAGTTCGATCTAAGTTAGATGGATATGTTGCAACTCAATTTAATTAATGATCTCTTAATTGAAAATTCGAAACCTACATGTGCATTAATTTAAGGTAGTTTTAAGATATGTAAAGAGTTAACTTAATTATACACCAGTTGGATGTTTTATTTAATTATGCAAGCGTTTAATCTTAGTGATCTATGTTATAATCCAATTGGGAAAAATGGAAAATGTCTCATAACTACACTAGATAATGAGTTGCCTTAATATTTATTTTTAAATTGGCATTTGGTCTTGAATCATCTTATTTGATTTCTCATGTCCGATAAATCCCTCAAGAGTTGGTCTTTGTGAGACCGCGGTCTCAGATGTGACGGGATTCAAGTATATCTTTTATAGGTATAAATATGCGTTTTTCAGCTATAAGTATGTGTTTTATAAATATGTTTTTTTTACAATATAAGCATATTCAAGTATGTCTTTTACAGTTATAAGTATGTTTTTTTTTTTTTTTTGCTATAAGTGCAATTGCCGCACGGTGCTACGGTTGCACATGAGTTTTTGTGATCCCTCAATCTCAATATCTCACTTAGAATCGATTTGGGTCGGCTACCATACCTATCTTTTCAGAATTTCTAATAAAATCATGAAATTTTCCTAAATTGCAATTTTAACTAAATCACTTTTCAATATTGCAAATAATCATGACCTTTTATATATATATAAATATATATATATATATATATATATATATTTATTTATTTATAAATATGATCATAATTATTTTTACAATGTTGAAAGGTTTGGTAAAAAATTGTAAATTATGAAAATGTTGTGATTTTATCAGTAATTAACCTGACATAATTTAACATTTAAATAAAATTAATAAACACAATTTTTTTACTATTACCCAAAACTCAAATAACACTCATTATTAAGGGGGGGAAAACTATCATTTTAAAATGATAAATAGTTTGAATGGTAAAATGTTTTTTCTCCATGATTTATTGTATTTCAATTTCCAATAAATACAAACAACTCTCATGGCATGTAACAAGGCACATAATGTGAATTTCATTCAAAGATAAAAGGGGGGGAGACATGTCAAAACTAGGAAGGAATGGGCTCAAACATAATAGGAAATTAAGGCATGGACACACACATAATATTCAGCAAAATATTTATTGCAAAGCAACAATCTTATTATTTAAGTGCCAATTCAGGGGCCATTTTTGAAGCACCAACACAATGAAAAGGTTTTCATCCCAAGAGTATATATAAGAATTATTTCCAACTTAATCATTCATTGGTAAGTTTGCTCTACTTTTTTTTTTTTTTTTGCATCATAAATTCATAAATATCTACCAGTATCATGGCATATAGATAGTGATTATCAGGTTGTTATTTCATCATATATAGACCTTAATTTCGAGTCATATATACATGCAAATTTTTCTCCTGCTGTCTAAGTTAATTTTCTTTAATTTTCGAGAAGTTAACTTCCTTGGTCAAGAATCGAAGGGGTTCAAATTCTTTTCTTAAAAATTTCAAATGGTAATTTTCATTTAAATTGCTTAAATCTTATTGGTTTTAATTGATACTATATCTTTGATGCATTTCATATTTATGTACTCACACACTATATATATACTTGATGTGTTGCGATTCTGTTCAGTTTGGAATTATGAGAGGCAATCAAATTAATTCATCTGTACTAAAGTTTGAAAAGATCAATAAATAAATTAATTAAAAATGAAAAATTAGTTCTTATAATTAACATGCATGCTTTAATGTCTCCCATTTTCAAGGTGCTTTTATAGATATTTTGCAAAGATTCAATTCATCTTGTAGCATAGAGTGTTTGTACATTCTTGCTTTCTGCTCCACCTCTTCCTTTGATGGGGATATGCATAAAGCAAGTGTGTACAAACATTCCTCTACTTGAAAATGGATCGAGTTTTTGCAAAGCTTCTATGAAATAATTTTGAAAATTTTGAAATATTAAAGTATATATGTTAATTAAACAAAATTAATTTTTAATATTTATATACTTTTATGTCCAGTTTTTAAGTTGAGGACGTCCCAAATTGTTGGAGTATCTTTTTCATGATTTCTAAGTCTTATGTTATAATTACATATAGAAAAAAAAAAAAGAAAAAAAAAAGCTATATAATGATGTGTTTATAAATATGAAACCTCACAAACACAATGCTTGAAGGATTTATATAATATTGTATCAATGATACGTTCATTTAGGTATAAATATTTATGAATACACACAAAATCTTAGCCGATGAAGCTAAGGACTAATAGATGCTAAGTTCTTATTTTATCTAATGCATGTATATAAATTTACATTATATCAATTGGCATAATTCATGACTTTATAATAAATAGAAGATATTGCATAACAAATATAAATATCATACCCACTAATAATTAAGTGATCTGAGTAAATTATTGATTTATTTGGGAGTAACATGAATCAATGATTCTCAATTGACATTCGTTTTCACCAAATTTACGCCAATTACTCTTATCTACCAAATATTAATCGTGCCCATTAATTAATTAATTTCTTGACTATATCCAAAATTCCTTCACAACTTTTATATGGGGTGAATTTAATTTTATGAAATCAATTAATACACAATTTCTAACCTATAAAAGAGATATTAATTTGTGAAATGAGTTTAAGTTGTGTGCAATGAGGTTGATCTTGTATATTTTAATTTGCAATACATATGTAATATCTTTTTTTTTCTAATTTTTTGCTAAATGAAAGTTTTTTTTTTTTTTTTATTGCAATCTGTAAATTTGTAAATTTTCTAATTTGTAAATTTTTTCTAATATCCTACAATTTGCAACCTCCAACCTCCGATCAATTATCCGATTACTTTTTCAATAAATATCATTTTAAGGGGTTTTGTTTTTTTTTTCTTTTTGTCTTTATCGATGAATTAGGCCAAGAATCTCTTGTTAAATTAAGATTCTTGAAATTTAATGTAATTCGAGCTCAATAACTGAAGTAAAACATATGACTTTCTAATAATGGCACATTGAATAAGAAAATTCGGTTTCTTATCTTAACATTTTCTCACATTTTTAATATCTATTTGGAGTTCGCCTCTTTTGAATTCCCTATTTATCAAAAATGTAAAATATTACAATCATATGCAACCTCAACTATTTATATATGATTTCATAAAAAAAAAATTAATTAAGTATGTTAGAGTTAATTTTTCTATAATAAGGATTCGAAACAAACCTTGGTTTAAATTATGATTTTTAATTTACCAGAAAAAACTTAGTTGTTGTTCAAATGGGAATTGCATACTATGAAATTAAGAATTATAACAAATGGATCACATTTTAGCATAATACTTATATCATATTATTAATTTTTTGGGTTTTGGATTGGGAGCAGAATATTTTTGAAATAAGAATATACAATTCAGCAAATCTAATTACGTCGCAACATATTTACAAAAATAAGTATGATCAGAAAAATTGCATTAGATTGCAAGGAAATTATATTGCGAACACAAATATATTTATTTAAAATTATTTCTTAAATGATTTTTATAGTATATTATGCAACAGCCTTTGATTTTTATGTGCTCGGGTCTCAATGACAATACAAAGTTACTCAAGTAATTTTTTTAAATTATTATTTACTATAGATTGTAATAATAAAAAAATGTGTGTCGTATAAAAACTATAATAGTAGTAATTAAATTGCGAGTGTATGGTTTATATTTATAAAAATATTATACATAGAATACTGATTAAATATTATGTTAAACATGACTTCATTATTATGGCATTAGTAAAGTTAAGAATCAAGTTCGATAAACAATTATAATTATTAGATAAAACTGTGAACAAGATTTTCATACATTGTTATATATATATATGTTAATATTATTTATATAAGCCGAATCTAATTGATTAGATATTGACATTATATTTTTGTTTGTATACGAGTCTTACAATTGAAATTAATTGGTATATATATAGGGGTTATATAGATGTTCTTGATAATAAAGCTTTTGTTAAAATGTAGGAATTTTCTTGAGCTATAATAATTAGGCAATCATAAGTTGAATTTCGTAATAAAAATCAAATATATATGTAAATATATATCTATATCTGTGATTTTTTTTTTCAACCTCATACTTAAATTAAAACTCAAATATTTATATTAGTTATTATAGTTTCAAACTTAAAGTTATTTGACTTAAAGTTTCAAAATTAAAGTTATAGATGATATACATAACTAAAATTTATGTTTTCACAAAATTCTTTTACAAGTAAATAAGTATTTATGATTTTATTATAGGAGCGTGTAAATATATATGAAGATTTTTATAAGTTATAATTTTAGAGATTTTGGTAATATAACCACTTTAATCATCAATAGATGAAAACAATTTTGATATTACACCCACGGTTATATTAGATATCCGATAAATATATCATTGACACCTTAGCTAAATTGTTAACGTTAACTTCATACAGATCAAGACATTTCCTTGATTTATTCCCAAACTCCAACTTACTACACAAAGTTTTGATTATTCGACTTTACAAGCCTACGTTTTAATTTTTATTTTATTTTCTTGACATCGTAGTATAATAGCATAACACACTATACATATATTAATATAAATTTTCCATAATTAATGGAAACTATATTAAAAGATAATACCAACAAATCAATTCAAGATCGTCTTTTGAATCAATTAATGTATACCATGAAAAAGTTTTATTTCTCATAGATACTATATGTATACACACATACATAGATATATTTATATATTCTTTACAAGTTAGGTGTAAATTAATGAGTGGTTATTTTTGTTAATTAAATTGAACCTAACTTAATTAATTGTTTTAAAATACTCCACAGTAATGTTAGTGAGATATAATCGTGATAATTTTATTCATATGTATAATATATTATTTACTCAATTCATTATATATATGGATTATATCCAACCATACAAGTTCATATTTTCTTTGTTAATGTTAAGAAAACAAGGGTGTTCATCTATCAGAATGGCTTATCCACGAGTATTCATTTTTGTTGTGATGTTGATAATCATGTATCTCTCAGCTAATGATGCAGCTCGTCTTCTAGGAGAGACAAAATTAAGATTGGAAACCACAAGCAATCTCGGTGAATAAAAGATATCCCCAGATGCTATTTGTTCCCTAGGAGGGGGTGCTCACTGTGAACAATTAGCTTCGAAATCAAACATCGGTGAAGAAAAGATATCCCCAGATGCTATTTGTTCACTAGGCGGGGGTGCTCACTGTGAACAATTAGCTTCGAAATCAAATATCGGTGAAGAAAAGATATCCCCAGACGCTATTTGTTCCCTACGAGGGGGTGCTCACTGTGAACAATTAGCTTCGAAATCAAACATCGGTGAAGAAAAGATATCCCCAGACGCTATTTGTTCCCTAGGAGGGGGTGCTCACTGTGAACAATTAGCTTCGAAATCAAACATCGGTGAAGAAAAGATATCCCCAGACGCTATTTGTTCACTAGGAGGGGGTGCTCACTGTGAACAATTAGCTTCGAAATCAAACATCGGTGAAGAAAAGATATCCCCAGATGCTATTTGTTCACTAGGAGGGGGTGCTCACTGTGAACAATTAGCTTCGAAATCAAACATCGGTGAAGAAAAGATATCCCCAGATGCTATTTGTTCCCTGGGAGGGGGTGCTCACTGTGAACAATTAGCTTCGAAATCAAACATCGGTGAAGAAAAGATATCCCCAGATGCTATTTGTTCCCTGGGAGGGGGTGCTCACTGTGAACAATTAGCTTCGAAACCAAACATCATTACTGAAAGTAGTAATCTATTTGATTATTTTGGATCGGCGAGTATTTTTACAGATAAACCCCGTGCTGGATAGCATCAAAATCGAACATCATTACTGACAGTAGTAAACTCAGAGAAGAAAAGATACCACAACTGCTTATTGTACCCTAGTAGGAGGTGGTCTATGTTAACTATATGTTGGTTCTAAATCGGCATCCACATGTTCTGGATCCAAAAATAAATAATAACTTACGCATAGTTAAACGTAGTCATCTCATAAAATAAAAGATAACGATAGATGCACGATAAGTCCCTTATGTATTATTAAAAAGAGTCTCTTATATTCCTTGAGCTATAAGGTTTGAACATATGACTTTCTAATAATGGGACATTGAATAAGAAAATTCGGTTTCTTATCTTAACATTTTCTCACATTTTTAATATCTATTTGGAGTTCGCCTCTTTTGAATTCCCTATTTATCAAAAATGTAAAATATTACAATCATATGCAACCTCAACTATTTATATATGATTTCATAAAAAAAAAAATTAATTAAGTATGTTAGAGTTAATTTTTCTATAATAAGGATTCGAAACAAACCTTGGTTTAAATTATGATTTTTAATTTACCAGAAAAAACTTAGTTGTTGTTCAAATGGGAATTGCATACTATGAAATTAAGAATTATAACAAATGGATCACATTTTAGCATAATACTTATATCATATTATTAATTTTTTGGGTTTTGGATTGGGAGCAGAATATTTTTGAAATAAGAATATACAATTCAGCAAATCTAATTACGTCGCAACATATTTACAAAAATAAGTATGATCAGAAAAATTGCATTAGATTGCAAGGAAATTATATTGTGAACACAAATATATTTATTTAAAATTATTTCTTAAATGATTTTTATAGTATATTATGCAACAGCCTTTGATTTTTATGTGCTCGGGTCTCAATGACAATACAAAGTTACTCAAGTGATTTTTTTAAATTATTATTTACTATAGATTGTAATAATAAAAAAATGTGTGTCGTATAAAAACTATAATAGTAGTAATTAAATTGCGAGTGTATGGTTTATATTTATAAAAATATTATACATAGAATACTGATTAAATATTATGTTAAACATGACTTCATTATTATGGCATTAGTAAAGTTAAGAATCAAGTTCGATAAACAATTATAATTATTAGATAAAACTGTGAACAAGATTTTCATACATTGTTATATATATATATGTTAATATTATTTATATAAGCCGAATCTAATTGATTAGATATTGACATTATATTTTTGTTTGTATACGAGTCTTACAATTGAAATTAATTGGTATATATATAGGGGTTATATAGATGTTCTTGATAATAAAGCTTTTGTTAAAATGTAGGAATTTTCTTGAGCTATAATAATTAGGCAATCATAAGTTGAATTTCGTAATAAAAATCAAATATATATGTAAATATATATCTATATCTGTGATTTTTTTTTTCAACCTCATACTTAAATTAAAACTCAAATATTTATATTAGTTATTATAGTTTCAAACTTAAAGTTATTTGACTTAAAGTTTCAAAATTAAAGTTATAGATGATATACATAACTAAAATTTATGTTTTCACAAAATTCTTTTACAAGTAAATAAGTATTTATGATTTTATTATAGGAGCGTGTAAATATATATGAAGATTTTTATAAGTTATAATTTTAGAGATTTTGGTAATATAACCACTTTAATCATCAATAGATGAAAACAATTTTGATATTACACCCACGGTTATATTAGATATCCGATAAATATATCATTGACACCTTAGCTAAATTGTTAACGTTAACTTCATACAGATCAAGACATTTCCTTGATTTATTCCCAAACTCCAACTTACTACACAAAGTTTTGATTATTCGACTTTACAAGCCTACGTTTTAATTTTTATTTTATTTTCTTGACATCGTAGTATAATAGCATAACACACTATACATATATTAATATAAATTTTCCATAATTAATGGAAACTATATTAAAAGATAATACCAACAAATCAATTCAAGATCGTCTTTTGAATCAATTAATGTATACCATGAAAAAGTTTTATTTCTCATAGATACTATATGTATACACACATACATAGATATATTTATATATTCTTTACAAGTTAGGTGTAAATTAATGAGTGGTTATTTTTGTTAATTAAATTGAACCTAACTTAATTAATTGTTTTAAAATACTCCACAGTAATGTTAGTGAGATATAATCGTGATAATTTTATTCATATGTATAATATATTATTTACTCAATTCATTATATATATGGATTATATCCAACCATACAAGTTCATATTTTCTTTGTTAATGTTAAGAAAACAAGGGTGTTCATCTATCAGAATGGCTTATCCACGAGTATTCATTTTTGTTGTGATGTTGATAATCATGTATCTCTCAGCTAATGATGCAGCTCGTCTTCTAGGAGAGACAAAATTAAGATTGGAAACCACAAGCAATCTCGGTGAATAAAAGATATCCCCAGATGCTATTTGTTCCCTAGGAGGGGGTGCTCACTGTGAACAATTAGCTTCGAAATCAAACATCGGTGAAGAAAAGATATCCCCAGATGCTATTTGTTCACTAGGCGGGGGTGCTCACTGTGAACAATTAGCTTCGAAATCAAATATCGGTGAAGAAAAGATATCCCCAGACGCTATTTGTTCCCTACGAGGGGGTGCTCACTGTGAACAATTAGCTTCGAAATCAAACATCGGTGAAGAAAAGATATCCCCAGACGCTATTTGTTCCCTAGGAGGGGGTGCTCACTGTGAACAATTAGCTTCGAAATCAAACATCGGTGAAGAAAAGATATCCCCAGACGCTATTTGTTCACTAGGAGGGGGTGCTCACTGTGAACAATTAGCTTCGAAATCAAACATCGGTGAAGAAAAGATATCCCCAGATGCTATTTGTTCACTAGGAGGGGGTGCTCACTGTGAACAATTAGCTTCGAAATCAAACATCGGTGAAGAAAAGATATCCCCAGATGCTATTTGTTCCCTGGGAGGGGGTGCTCACTGTGAACAATTAGCTTCGAAATCAAACATCGGTGAAGAAAAGATATCCCCAGATGCTATTTGTTCCCTGGGAGGGGGTGCTCACTGTGAACAATTAGCTTCGAAACCAAACATCATTACTGAAAGTAGTAATCTATTTGATTATTTTGGATCGGCGAGTATTTTTACAGATAAACCCCGTGCTGGATAGCATCAAAATCGAACATCATTACTGACAGTAGTAAACTCAGAGAAGAAAAGATACCACAACTGCTTATTGTACCCTAGTAGGAGGTGGTCTATGTTAACTATATGTTGGTTCTAAATCGGCATCCACATGTTCTGGATCCAAAAATAAATAATAACTTACGCATAGTTAAACGTAGTCATCTCATAAAATAAAAGATAACGATAGATGCACGATAAGTCCCTTATGTATTATTAAAAAGAGTCTCTTATATTCCTTGAGCTATAAGGTTTGAACATATGACTTTCTAATAATGGGACATTGAATAAGAAAATTCGGTTTCTTATCTTAACATTTTCTCACATTTTTAATATCTATTTGGAGTTCGCCTCTTTTGAATTCCCTATTTATCAAAAATGTAAAATATTACAATCATATGCAACCTCAACTATTTATATATGATTTCATAAAAAAAAAAATTAATTAAGTATGTTAGAGTTAATTTTTCTATAATAAGGATTCGAAACAAACCTTGGTTTAAATTATGATTTTTAATTTACCAGAAAAAACTTAGTTGTTGTTCAAATGGGAATTGCATACTATGAAATTAAGAATTATAACAAATGGATCACATTTTAGCATAATACTTATATCATATTATTAATTTTTTGGGTTTTGGATTGGGAGCAGAATATTTTTGAAATAAGAATATACAATTCAGCAAATCTAATTACGTCGCAACATATTTACAAAAATAAGTATGATCAGAAAAATTGCATTAGATTGCAAGGAAATTATATTGTGAACACAAATATATTTATTTAAAATTATTTCTTAAATGATTTTTATAGTATATTATGCAACAGCCTTTGATTTTTATGTGCTCGGGTCTCAATGACAATACAAAGTTACTCAAGTGATTTTTTTAAATTATTATTTACTATAGATTGTAATAATAAAAAAATGTGTGTCGTATAAAAACTATAATAGTAGTAATTAAATTGCGAGTGTATGGTTTATATTTATAAAAATATTATACATAGAATACTGATTAAATATTATGTTAAACATGACTTCATTATTATGGCATTAGTAAAGTTAAGAATCAAGTTCGATAAACAATTATAATTATTAGATAAAACTGTGAACAAGATTTTCATACATTGTTATATATATATATGTTAATATTATTTATATAAGCCGAATCTAATTGATTAGATATTGACATTATATTTTTGTTTGTATACGAGTCTTACAATTGAAATTAATTGGTATATATATAGGGGTTATATAGATGTTCTTGATAATAAAGCTTTTGTTAAAATGTAGGAATTTTCTTGAGCTATAATAATTAGGCAATCATAAGTTGAATTTCGTAATAAAAATCAAATATATATGTAAATATATATCTATATCTGTGATTTTTTTTTTCAACCTCATACTTAAATTAAAACTCAAATATTTATATTAGTTATTATAGTTTCAAACTTAAAGTTATTTGACTTAAAGTTTCAAAATTAAAGTTATAGATGATATACATAACTAAAATTTATGTTTTCACAAAATTCTTTTACAAGTAAATAAGTATTTATGATTTTATTATAGGAGCGTGTAAATATATATGAAGATTTTTATAAGTTATAATTTTAGAGATTTTGGTAATATAACCACTTTAATCATCAATAGATGAAAACAATTTTGATATTACACCCACGGTTATATTAGATATCCGATAAATATATCATTGACACCTTAGCTAAATTGTTAACGTTAACTTCATACAGATCAAGACATTTCCTTGATTTATTCCCAAACTCCAACTTACTACACAAAGTTTTGATTATTCGACTTTACAAGCCTACGTTTTAATTTTTATTTTATTTTCTTGACATCGTAGTATAATAGCATAACACACTATACATATATTAATATAAATTTTCCATAATTAATGGAAACTATATTAAAAGATAATACCAACAAATCAATTCAAGATCGTCTTTTGAATCAATTAATGTATACCATGAAAAAGTTTTATTTCTCATAGATACTATATGTATACACACATACATAGATATATTTATATATTCTTTACAAGTTAGGTGTAAATTAATGAGTGGTTATTTTTGTTAATTAAATTGAACCTAACTTAATTAATTGTTTTAAAATACTCCACAGTAATGTTAGTGAGATATAATCGTGATAATTTTATTCATATGTATAATATATTATTTACTCAATTCATTATATATATGGATTATATCCAACCATACAAGTTCATATTTTCTTTGTTAATGTTAAGAAAACAAGGGTGTTCATCTATCAGAATGGCTTATCCACGAGTATTCATTTTTGTTGTGATGTTGATAATCATGTATCTCTCAGCTAATGATGCAGCTCGTCTTCTAGGAGAGACAAAATTAAGATTGGAAACCACAAGCAATCTCGGTGAATAAAAGATATCCCCAGATGCTATTTGTTCCCTAGGAGGGGGTGCTCACTGTGAACAATTAGCTTCGAAATCAAACATCGGTGAAGAAAAGATATCCCCAGATGCTATTTGTTCACTAGGCGGGGGTGCTCACTGTGAACAATTAGCTTCGAAATCAAATATCGGTGAAGAAAAGATATCCCCAGACGCTATTTGTTCCCTACGAGGGGGTGCTCACTGTGAACAATTAGCTTCGAAATCAAACATCGGTGAAGAAAAGATATCCCCAGACGCTATTTGTTCCCTAGGAGGGGGTGCTCACTGTGAACAATTAGCTTCGAAATCAAACATCGGTGAAGAAAAGATATCCCCAGACGCTATTTGTTCACTAGGAGGGGGTGCTCACTGTGAACAATTAGCTTCGAAATCAAACATCGGTGAAGAAAAGATATCCCCAGATGCTATTTGTTCACTAGGAGGGGGTGCTCACTGTGAACAATTAGCTTCGAAATCAAACATCGGTGAAGAAAAGATATCCCCAGATGCTATTTGTTCCCTGGGAGGGGGTGCTCACTGTGAACAATTAGCTTCGAAATCAAACATCGGTGAAGAAAAGATATCCCCAGATGCTATTTGTTCCCTGGGAGGGGGTGCTCACTGTGAACAATTAGCTTCGAAACCAAACATCATTACTGAAAGTAGTAATCTATTTGATTATTTTGGATCGGCGAGTATTTTTACAGATAAACCCCGTGCTGGATAGCATCAAAATCGAACATCATTACTGACAGTAGTAAACTCAGAGAAGAAAAGATACCACAACTGCTTATTGTACCCTAGTAGGAGGTGGTCTATGTTAACTATATGTTGGTTCTAAATCGGCATCCACATGTTCTGGATCCAAAAATAAATAATAACTTACGCATAGTTAAACGTAGTCATCTCATAAAATAAAAGATAACGATAGATGCACGATAAGTCCCTTATGTATTATTAAAAAGAGTCTCTTATATTCCTTGAGCTATAAGGTTTGAACATATGACTTTCTAATAATGGGACATTGAATAAGAAAATTCGGTTTCTTATCTTAACATTTTCTCACATTTTTAATATCTATTTGGAGTTCGCCTCTTTTGAATTCCCTATTTATCAAAAATGTAAAATATTACAATCATATGCAACCTCAACTATTTATATATGATTTCATAAAAAAAAAAATTAATTAAGTATGTTAGAGTTAATTTTTCTATAATAAGGATTCGAAACAAACCTTGGTTTAAATTATGATTTTTAATTTACCAGAAAAAACTTAGTTGTTGTTCAAATGGGAATTGCATACTATGAAATTAAGAATTATAACAAATGGATCACATTTTAGCATAATACTTATATCATATTATTAATTTTTTGGGTTTTGGATTGGGAGCAGAATATTTTTGAAATAAGAATATACAATTCAGCAAATCTAATTACGTCGCAACATATTTACAAAAATAAGTATGATCAGAAAAATTGCATTAGATTGCAAGGAAATTATATTGTGAACACAAATATATTTATTTAAAATTATTTCTTAAATGATTTTTATAGTATATTATGCAACAGCCTTTGATTTTTATGTGCTCGGGTCTCAATGACAATACAAAGTTACTCAAGTGATTTTTTTAAATTATTATTTACTATAGATTGTAATAATAAAAAAATGTGTGTCGTATAAAAACTATAATAGTAGTAATTAAATTGCGAGTGTATGGTTTATATTTATAAAAATATTATACATAGAATACTGATTAAATATTATGTTAAACATGACTTCATTATTATGGCATTAGTAAAGTTAAGAATCAAGTTCGATAAACAATTATAATTATTAGATAAAACTGTGAACAAGATTTTCATACATTGTTATATATATATATGTTAATATTATTTATATAAGCCGAATCTAATTGATTAGATATTGACATTATATTTTTGTTTGTATACGAGTCTTACAATTGAAATTAATTGGTATATATATAGGGGTTATATAGATGTTCTTGATAATAAAGCTTTTGTTAAAATGTAGGAATTTTCTTGAGCTATAATAATTAGGCAATCATAAGTTGAATTTCGTAATAAAAATCAAATATATATGTAAATATATATCTATATCTGTGATTTTTTTTTTCAACCTCATACTTAAATTAAAACTCAAATATTTATATTAGTTATTATAGTTTCAAACTTAAAGTTATTTGACTTAAAGTTTCAAAATTAAAGTTATAGATGATATACATAACTAAAATTTATGTTTTCACAAAATTCTTTTACAAGTAAATAAGTATTTATGATTTTATTATAGGAGCGTGTAAATATATATGAAGATTTTTATAAGTTATAATTTTAGAGATTTTGGTAATATAACCACTTTAATCATCAATAGATGAAAACAATTTTGATATTACACCCACGGTTATATTAGATATCCGATAAATATATCATTGACACCTTAGCTAAATTGTTAACGTTAACTTCATACAGATCAAGACATTTCCTTGATTTATTCCCAAACTCCAACTTACTACACAAAGTTTTGATTATTCGACTTTACAAGCCTACGTTTTAATTTTTATTTTATTTTCTTGACATCGTAGTATAATAGCATAACACACTATACATATATTAATATAAATTTTCCATAATTAATGGAAACTATATTAAAAGATAATACCAACAAATCAATTCAAGATCGTCTTTTGAATCAATTAATGTATACCATGAAAAAGTTTTATTTCTCATAGATACTATATGTATACACACATACATAGATATATTTATATATTCTTTACAAGTTAGGTGTAAATTAATGAGTGGTTATTTTTGTTAATTAAATTGAACCTAACTTAATTAATTGTTTTAAAATACTCCACAGTAATGTTAGTGAGATATAATCGTGATAATTTTATTCATATGTATAATATATTATTTACTCAATTCATTATATATATGGATTATATCCAACCATACAAGTTCATATTTTCTTTGTTAATGTTAAGAAAACAAGGGTGTTCATCTATCAGAATGGCTTATCCACGAGTATTCATTTTTGTTGTGATGTTGATAATCATGTATCTCTCAGCTAATGATGCAGCTCGTCTTCTAGGAGAGACAAAATTAAGATTGGAAACCACAAGCAATCTCGGTGAATAAAAGATATCCCCAGATGCTATTTGTTCCCTAGGAGGGGGTGCTCACTGTGAACAATTAGCTTCGAAATCAAACATCGGTGAAGAAAAGATATCCCCAGATGCTATTTGTTCACTAGGCGGGGGTGCTCACTGTGAACAATTAGCTTCGAAATCAAATATCGGTGAAGAAAAGATATCCCCAGACGCTATTTGTTCCCTACGAGGGGGTGCTCACTGTGAACAATTAGCTTCGAAATCAAACATCGGTGAAGAAAAGATATCCCCAGACGCTATTTGTTCCCTAGGAGGGGGTGCTCACTGTGAACAATTAGCTTCGAAATCAAACATCGGTGAAGAAAAGATATCCCCAGACGCTATTTGTTCACTAGGAGGGGGTGCTCACTGTGAACAATTAGCTTCGAAATCAAACATCGGTGAAGAAAAGATATCCCCAGATGCTATTTGTTCACTAGGAGGGGGTGCTCACTGTGAACAATTAGCTTCGAAATCAAACATCGGTGAAGAAAAGATATCCCCAGATGCTATTTGTTCCCTGGGAGGGGGTGCTCACTGTGAACAATTAGCTTCGAAATCAAACATCGGTGAAGAAAAGATATCCCCAGATGCTATTTGTTCCCTGGGAGGGGGTGCTCACTGTGAACAATTAGCTTCGAAACCAAACATCATTACTGAAAGTAGTAATCTATTTGATTATTTTGGATCGGCGAGTATTTTTACAGATAAACCCCGTGCTGGATAGCATCAAAATCGAACATCATTACTGACAGTAGTAAACTCAGAGAAGAAAAGATACCACAACTGCTTATTGTACCCTAGTAGGAGGTGGTCTATGTTAACTATATGTTGGTTCTAAATCGGCATCCACATGTTCTGGATCCAAAAATAAATAATAACTTACGCATAGTTAAACGTAGTCATCTCATAAAATAAAAGATAACGATAGATGCACGATAAGTCCCTTATGTATTATTAAAAAGAGTCTCTTATATTCCTTGAGCTATAAGGTTTGAACATATGACTTTCTAATAATGGGACATTGAATAAGAAAATTCGGTTTCTTATCTTAACATTTTCTCACATTTTTAATATCTATTTGGAGTTCGCCTCTTTTGAATTCCCTATTTATCAAAAATGTAAAATATTACAATCATATGCAACCTCAACTATTTATATATGATTTCATAAAAAAAAAATTAATTAAGTATGTTAGAGTTAATTTTTCTATAATAAGGATTCGAAACAAACCTTGGTTTAAATTATGATTTTTAATTTACCAGAAAAAACTTAGTTGTTGTTCAAATGGGAATTGCATACTATGAAATTAAGAATTATAACAAATGGATCACATTTTAGCATAATACTTATATCATATTATTAATTTTTTGGGTTTTGGATTGGGAGCAGAATATTTTTGAAATAAGAATATACAATTCAGCAAATCTAATTACGTCGCAACATATTTACAAAAATAAGTATGATCAGAAAAATTGCATTAGATTGCAAGGAAATTATATTGTGAACACAAATATATTTATTTAAAATTATTTCTTAAATGATTTTTATAGTATATTATGCAACAGCCTTTGATTTTTATGTGCTCGGGTCTCAATGACAATACAAAGTTACTCAAGTGATTTTTTTAAATTATTATTTACTATAGATTGTAATAATAAAAAAATGTGTGTCGTATAAAAACTATAATAGTAGTAATTAAATTGCGAGTGTATGGTTTATATTTATAAAAATATTATACATAGAATACTGATTAAATATTATGTTAAACATGACTTCATTATTATGGCATTAGTAAAGTTAAGAATCAAGTTCGATAAACAATTATAATTATTAGATAAAACTGTGAACAAGATTTTCATACATTGTTATATATATATATGTTAATATTATTTATATAAGCCGAATCTAATTGATTAGATATTGACATTATATTTTTGTTTGTATACGAGTCTTACAATTGAAATTAATTGGTATATATATAGGGGTTATATAGATGTTCTTGATAATAAAGCTTTTGTTAAAATGTAGGAATTTTCTTGAGCTATAATAATTAGGCAATCATAAGTTGAATTTCGTAATAAAAATCAAATATATATGTAAATATATATCTATATCTGTGATTTTTTTTTTCAACCTCATACTTAAATTAAAACTCAAATATTTATATTAGTTATTATAGTTTCAAACTTAAAGTTATTTGACTTAAAGTTTCAAAATTAAAGTTATAGATGATATACATAACTAAAATTTATGTTTTCACAAAATTCTTTTACAAGTAAATAAGTATTTATGATTTTATTATAGGAGCGTGTAAATATATATGAAGATTTTTATAAGTTATAATTTTAGAGATTTTGGTAATATAACCACTTTAATCATCAATAGATGAAAACAATTTTGATATTACACCCACGGTTATATTAGATATCCGATAAATATATCATTGACACCTTAGCTAAATTGTTAACGTTAACTTCATACAGATCAAGACATTTCCTTGATTTATTCCCAAACTCCAACTTACTACACAAAGTTTTGATTATTCGACTTTACAAGCCTACGTTTTAATTTTTATTTTATTTTCTTGACATCGTAGTATAATAGCATAACACACTATACATATATTAATATAAATTTTCCATAATTAATGGAAACTATATTAAAAGATAATACCAACAAATCAATTCAAGATCGTCTTTTGAATCAATTAATGTATACCATGAAAAAGTTTTATTTCTCATAGATACTATATGTATACACACATACATAGATATATTTATATATTCTTTACAAGTTAGGTGTAAATTAATGAGTGGTTATTTTTGTTAATTAAATTGAACCTAACTTAATTAATTGTTTTAAAATACTCCACAGTAATGTTAGTGAGATATAATCGTGATAATTTTATTCATATGTATAATATATTATTTACTCAATTCATTATATATATGGATTATATCCAACCATACAAGTTCATATTTTCTTTGTTAATGTTAAGAAAACATGGGTGTTCATCTATCAGAATGGCTTATATTTTTGTTGTGATGTTGATAATCATGTATCTCTCATTTAATGATGCAGCTCGTCTTCTAGGAGAGACAAAATCAAGATTGGAAACCACAAGCAATCTCGGTGAAGAAAAGATATCCCCAGATGCTATTTGTTCCCTAGGAGGGGGTGCTCACATTCAGCATGTGGGCATCGGCATTGAAAAGACGAACATGAGTTATTTGTTGTGCTCTAAGAATTGCAACGATAGCAGCAGCTGAAGGTAGGTTCAAAACATCATTTCCGATATTTATCCCAACAAACGAACCTGCACATCCAAGAACACCATGATTTAATATAAGCCTTTGATATTGAGGATGTCAAGATTTGAAGAAAAGTCCACAGAAGAGAAGGGTAGCTTGGAGACGTATTGCAGCCGTCATCGGCTACAGAAATAGAGCCTATCTTCCTAAACGAGCAACTTTTCCTTAAATGAAAAGCTGAGCTCTGAATCAGAATTACTTATATCACAAACTTCAAAAACTTGGTAGACGAGGAGGTCTAAATATGACTCAATCTTGATGATTGTGTGTATAATGATGGCCTTCAGATATCGTCAACAAACATGAACCTTACAAGTGCCTGCATTGTTAGTCCGGAAGTAAGTCGAAAATTTACTGTCTTAGTAAGGCCATAAAAAGCGCACACATTTGTAAAGCAACTCAAGTTCAAGATTATGACAATTTAACCAGCATAATGGCTAACATTTGCTTCAGATCATTGGACATCAATTCAACCAAAAGAAAGAAAGGAATATGATAATATAGTCACTTGTTCTCAAGTATATATACGGAGTATAAAACTTCTCACTTCACTTCATCTGATTAAGAAAGTAAGTAAAGCCATTTTTCGTGCTAAGTCAGATACATTAACCAAAATGAGAATTGCATGGTGAGCTATTTGTTGAGGACTCGTTATTGTTCAGAAGCAAAGTAATGCAGAAGGAAAGAAAACGATAAGGCAAAGTAATCAACAGATGCATATGGAATCAAGTATTAAACATTAGGAGACAATAAAGCTACCAATAGAAAGGGAAGACATTGCAACATTAAATAGACATTATCACAACTTTTTCACCAGTGACTTTAACACCAAAACCTACCTTAACCATTTTCCTTATATTCCACAAAAAGAAGGACCTCAAAGTGTTGTAAACTAATTAAGTTATTAATTAATGCTCAATTAAAAACACACTAAAATCACATCCAAAATCAAGTGAGAGCAACAAACTCAAACACCAACAAGCAAATAAAAACAAAAGCAGAACAGAAAACCAACTTAGAGACCAAAACTCAAACTTAGTGCTAAAAATGGAATTCAAAAATCAAGACATCTACTTCCTAAATTTGAAGTAACAACAACAACAACAACAAGTCACGTGCAATGAATACCCCTTTAGTTAACAGGGAAAATAGAATTAAAAGACAGAATCCAAGGTATAAACGAAGGTGCTAGAAAACAAAACCTCGAACAATCCCGTGATGTCCTTTGTTCATATTTTATCGTTTAAGAAGAAACTCGAATTGAACTCTACTTAAAAACTCAGTCTTTATGCAATGATATGACAAATGCTATAATAAGATGAAACTGAGAGCAGAAAACAACACTCAAACTTCATAACATTAGGAGAAGTTTGAGCAGAAAAACTCACAGATATAGTAAGCAGACTGATGGGCCTAGTTTCAGCAATGCATACAAAGTGGTTGTCTGATTAAACTCATGAAATGCCAAAGCTAAATCCGGGACTCAAGAGAGAGAGAGACGAAGCGGCGAACGAAGTGGGGTGGTGAGCCGGTGGCCTACTGGGATGGGTGTGTGGGTCCTGTGTAAATATCAAGACATTGTTTAACAAGAATGTTTTTTTTTTTTTTTCAAAATAAAATAAGAAATTAAACCTTTTTTTTTTTTCAAATTAAGTTTATGCTGATATATATTTTGGCAACGAGAATTTAAATTGTTATTATTTTTTCCTTTCGTGAAAGTTAAATTGTGAAAAAAAAAAACTATATAAGATCATCATATAAAACTCAATAATATAATTTTGAAATGAAGTTTCACTATCTTCAATCTAAATATAATTTCACAATTCATCCACAAAATTAAATTTGTACAACACTATTATAAGAGTTTGTACTCATTTTTATGTATTTTTTTAAATCATTGTGCACGGTGTTATAAATAATAAGATGCATAGGACTTGCACTTTTCAATTATATATATATATATATATATATATATATATATATATCATATAATAAAACTTAACTTCAAATAAAAAAAATAGCAATGTTAGATTTTTTCTCTTTCAAAGAAATATTTCGATTGTTGATAGTTCGTATATTATGAAAAAGAAATTATGAAAACATTTTATAAATAATTTCACTTATAATTAAAATTCACTTTCATAAAACAAAATATGTTTTATGAGTTATAAATTATGAGTTGACCTATTTCATAAAATTAGATTCATAAGATTGTGTCAAGGGAGTTCTATTCCTATTAAATTTATTCTTCTAACTGAATAAAAAAGTTATTTATTTTTACTCAGAGTTTGTTGTAAAGATAAGTAGGAAAAATACATCATTTCAAGTCTTAGAATCTAGGTCACGTCAAATACCTATTCTAAGGATTAAATAATAAACAAATATATGATAACATATGATAATAATATTAATTATTATTATAATAATTATTATCTTAAAATAATGTGCAATATGGAAAACAGGTAGATGTGGACTTTTCAAAATGAGAAACCGAAAAAGAAGGTCACATTTAAATTTAAAGTGGGACCCAGCTCTTGTCATTCAATTTTAAAAGTGATTCCAGAAAGAGGAAAGTCGCGTTGTCTTTGTTTTTGCCTTTTTAACACATTAACATTTGAGCATGCTAAGAAATTTGGTTTTAATAATTTTCAATTAACATTGGTTTAGTTTCTGAGGAATTATACGTCATATAATTATTCTACATATTGACTAAATGATCGTTGTGTATTCAATGTTTAAAAATCGAATTTGCTAGTGAGAAATCAATACATGAAGACCACTTGTATCAAAATTTGTGTTCAAATGCAGGAAATGTGAAGAGATTTAAATGTCTTATCCCATCCTGGTCGCGAACGGTGATTCGATTGAGATGAAAAAAGAGAATTGTTGGTCCAATTCTCCGCCTTAACCAATATAATTATATTGGTTCCATTATAAATAATAAAATACTTAATATATGTAATAAATGATATACACAACGGGCTATCGTGTGTGAACCACATGCTCCTATGTGTGCTATTGTTTGTAAACCAAGAAATGGCGAGGAAAGAAAACGAGAAGGTCGAGGACTGTGTAAACATAGTTTCCTTAAAACAGATTCGCCGCCTCCGAAGTGCTCGAGTTTACGATCAATGTCTATTTCCCAAGATACAACGACGAAAGAGTGAAGCACACACCCTTGCCGACGAACTGGAGATATGCCTGATCTGTATCACCAAATAACCCAAAGGAGGACAAGGAAACGAGGAGCAAAAAACGAAGATATTGAAGTGATTTCAGATGATCAGTTCAAAGGTGGGAGCCTCGTTTTATAGCCACTTGGAGACCGTTACAAACCGGCTGCAATGATGGTTATGGAAGTTGGGAGGCCAAAAGTTACATGACATTGGAATGAAAAAGTGGCAAAAGGAGCAGGACGGGCCAGCCGCTTTCCGGACCAACATTTGTGTTTGCATGTGCACCCGAGTCAATGGTCCGAAGTTCAAATCAACCGATGATTTGCACTCCCCCTACGCGCGAGAGAGCCTTCTTGCCAAAAGGGAAAACTAATATATAGTTGAGAATTTAGTTAAAATTTCTCAATGTGGGATATACTTCATTCCCTTAGATCCAAACATACAGCTTTGAAATCAATTTCTCATTCATCCATCAATCATTTTGGGCGTTCAATGAATCGTTTCGAACCTCTTACGAAGAAGAACACAATCCAACATTACACCTCCAAAACCGGGAACCGAACTCATGTTGAAAATTGCCCCAAAAATGGGCAAAAATTCCAGTTTTTCCAACACTGTTTGTATCTGACACGTTAGTATGTTTATTTCGGGTTTCACAAGTCCGGATTTGGGATTTTAAAATCCCAAATCCTTGACGTAAGTCCTTAAACAAATAAGAATTATGAAATCTATCAAAATCCTACTCTGTTTAATCATTACATCAATTAACAATATAATATTATACATATACACATTTTCCAACATTGATTTGACATCTACAGTAATAATCTTACCCTATAAAATCTCATAACAAACATATATTTTAACTATTTACGAATTCCAAAATTTTAAAATCGAATTTTTACAATCCTACATAAACCCGAAACAAACATACCAAAATTTTTTTGGAAATTGAACTTTTGTCTTGTGCCGTACTTGAGGGATGGACACGATTGTCTTTTTATTACTTGAAAATGGGCTTGACCCGAATTTCAAAACTTAATCTTCACATTGGCTTGTGACCATTGAAAAATCAACATAAATGTGGATGTGAAATGTATCGAAAATCAAGATTCCTTCTAAATTGTTCACTTGTAAAGTTAATAAGCATCAAGCAATATGGCACAACCAAGAGAATTTACTCGATAAGGGGGATTGTGTTTATAAATAGATTATTTTCTGTTTTGCAGAAAATACAATGAAATATGAACACACGTATATTCTTTCTATATAAAATAAAATATAAAAAAATTGCATGTGGAAGTTATTCCCAATTTATTGGAGCTTTTGGATCTTGTGGTGTGCAACTCATAGGAGTAACATCATTTTCTCTTTGGAACGATAAGACAACCAAGATTGTCAAAGTCGCCTTGTAACTAGGATTGTTAGACGATTTTTAAAATTAGATCGTAAAATTTTAAGGTTTTACAAATGTATAAAATTTATAGGAAAAAACAAAATTGTATTCAATAAACCACAATACGACTAAAAGAAAAACTAAAATTTATGTCAATTAAATGAATTTCTATCATCCCAAAAAATTAACAATATTTTTCAGTAATAATAATAATAATAATAATAATAATGCAACATCGAAATAGTCATAATACATAATATCATTCCATCAATTCTAATTTCCGATTAATCAAATCCATTTAATTAACATCTAATTTCTAAATTTATGTTGGATTTAAATGATAAGATTTAGATTTAAAACTCATTTAAATGAATTTGGATTAAAAAAATTGGGTTGGGCTTGTGGTCATGGGCCTTGGACATTATAGGTTACTGAAATAACTTAAATTGGATTTTTTTTTAAAACTCTAAAAAAGAAAAAACCTCTAAAAAAAACAACTCCCAATAAAGTACAAACCAACCTAAACTCTCAGGGCATGTTTAGATTGGGGGTTTAGGTTCGTTTAAAATTACAAACCAACTTTAAACCCGTTTGGTTTGGGTGTTTGCGGAAATGTGTGTAATTTGGGCCCGGGAGAAATACATGGGCTTAAGGCAGATTAAGGGGGATTAGGCATGGGTTTCGTAAACCCACCATGTGAAATGTCCAAAATGCCCTCGCTTATCCTTTAAAAAGGACCTTTATGCCGTTACTGTTTCACTTAATTCCAAAAGTGCCATCGGATCAAATTTGTCATTCTCCCCAATTCGATTGTACAAACCCTAGGTTATACTAATCGGCACCCTCAAGCTCACGTAGTCACAACGATTTCCCAGGGTTCTGAGGTAAGGTTACACAAGAATGTGAACTCGGTTATACAAGATTACAAGATATCTAGATTAATCGTGGTAACATTAATCATCGGTGCTTTGTTGAATGGTAGAACGGGAGCGCTCGGGTCGAGGGATCGGCGTATCCATTACATTCAGATGAAACGGGTGTGTTTATGCGCTATTGCAGTAGATCTGAATTTTTAGTTTTGGAAGAATGGTCATGAACCTGCATACACAATGTGGATGCATCCTCTGAATATATTGTTTGTTTAGGTTAATGTCTTCTTTTGAAAATCGATTTTTGAAGACATATGTGGGTATTGAACTCCATAAACGCTCTTCCCTGAGCTTTGTAGTGATTCCTTGAAGGATTTCAATCCCATGGTTCGTGTTTCTGTTGAAAAAGGTGGGAAACTCTTTCCTTCACCTTCATTTATATGTTTCTTAAATGGGTCGTTAGTTGATTAATTTAAAGGCATTTTCTGAAATTGGGATTTTAGTTCTCGGCTTTCCTTGTGTCTATCATAGACATAGGTACTCTTATATGGCTGGGAAATATTTATGTGATCCATTTATATAATGTAAGGACAAGGAATAAGAAGTCAAAAATGTTGGGAGGGTTGATTCTATTGTTTTTAATATACTGTATCTGTACTCTGTTTAAGTGTGAGTGAACTTGGCTCCCCGAGAAAGAATGGTCTCTGGCATCTATCTAATTCAAAAAAGCTCGAGGATTATGTTTTCCTTCAAAATCTTTGCACTTGTGCAATTTAAGTAAACATACCTTTCATGTTTGTGGAACTCCCATTCAACTTCTGTTTCATTGAAGGACTTTAGTAATGCTGAATGCATAGCAGTTTTGCTTTATTTATGTTGCCCTTTGACTAACAATTACTGTGAATTGAATGCAGGTGACTTGTCAAGTTTTGGTGTTGAGTTCTTTGACAAGTTTGATGCTGTGGTTATCAGTTCTTGCTCTTCATCAACAAAAGTATAGCCACCTTCGTCAATTAGTTTGTCTTGTTTATATAGAGATTGAGATTATCTTCTTTATAATCCTAATTTTTTTAATGTAACTGCTGCAGAAATCAGTTAATGAGAAGTGCCGCAAATTGTTAAAACGTACTGCATTTGATACGGTGGATTGCAGAGATTCTTGTGGTGAAATGTTTGTTGACCTGTAGAATTACATCTACTCCAAGGTTATATGTTTATAATTTACTACATTTGTGTTATATGTGTAAGATATTTGGGTCAATTCAGTGATGTACCTTTTGTGTCTTTCCCAAATTCTTATCTTTCTCTATGAGCTTCTAGTGTTACAGATTGGATAAATTTTATTTTTCCGTTTGTGTTTTTACCATGTTCACAATTTAAAATTTCAGGTATTTATATACATTACTATTGACCAGGTATTATGAATATGAAATTCTTATGTGAGGCTGTTGCAACTGCCATTTGTGTGTGAGGAGGAGATTGATAGGCTGAGGAGATATTTGAGGTGTGCAGGGCTGTTTTTTCAGGTGATGGATGACATTCTGGATGTTACGAAGTCATCGGAAGAATTGGGAAAACGGCGGGGAAGGACAAGATGGCCGGAAAAGTGACGTATCCAAAGGTGGTGGGGATGGAGAAATCGAGGGAGATGGCTGAAGAATTGAAGAGGGAGGCTGAGGAGCAGCTTAATGGATTTGACCCCATTAAAACAGCTCCATTTGTTGCTCTGCTTAATTTCATTGCTTATAGAGATAAGTGAAATCTAATAAACAAATTCTTGGATTGAGATATTTGAATTTTTTTTTTTTTTTTGGAAAGGAAAATTGAAATTAGTGAGACTTGATGAATAATAAATTATAAATAATGTGGAAGAAAGGCGCATCAAAGGTTTGAAGATGTAATGTGGCAGGGTGTTGGTCATTGAGATATTTGAAATTTAAATGCAAGATTTGGACAATTGTATAATATATGTATTAATACAAAAAATAATAATAATAATAATAAAGAATATATATATTTTTTGAGGTAATTTATGTTTTTCGGTTGAGCTCTTTTTTTTTTTTTTTTGGTTGTCTGGGCTTAAAAAAAGAATTAATATTTAGTTTAATTTCTAGTTATATTTGTGTCGGTTAAATTTCATGTAGATCCAACATAGAAAGTTTAATTTTTGTTTATTTATTTATTTGCTGACATTTTTTCTGTTATATAGAAGTATTTTTAGAGGATAAAAATATTTGATTAATTGAAGACAAAAGTCAATATAAAATTAATATTAAAAAATAGTCTTGCATAATATCCTAAATAATGAGGGGCATTTTGGGAATTTCACATGTTATATTTTATCTAACCTACAAAGCAAACATACAACTGTAAACTAACTCAATTTTAAAAATATCTAACCATTCAAAACAAACACAAAATAAATAAACTTTCAATGTTCTCCATCTCACCCCACTTTCAATGTTCTCCATCTCTGCTACGAATTGTATGAATCTTGTTCCAAATATTCAATTAAAAAGCAAATAAAATAATATTAGAATTACAAGTACAACATCTATAAATATTGAAACCAAAACCCCAAAAAAAATATTATTGCTTGAAATTTAAAAACTTATATGAGATTAGCTCAGGAATAAACCTGCATGAGATGGTATTCATTATATATAATTCAAATTTATTTTTATACATTAAATTCTATTTTATGTTATTGATTATATATTAACATAATTCACAAAATTAGATTCATCTAATAATGTAAAATGAATCCTACCTACTCGTTAGGTTTGACAATTTGCTTTTCGATCATATTATATTATATTATATTATAAGATGAAATTTTTTTGGTTACCTTAATCATATGATTAGCACGTGAATATATATGTCTACGCCGCAATCTCCGTGCCCAATAATACTCATCATCATTAATTAGTACTCAAAAAATTCCAAGAGTTTCTCAACTTAATCATTGCTAATTTTTTTTTCAATCATTGCATATAGTACACTAGAACATTATATTTGACAGGTTTAGTTTTAGTTTTACCCAAGATATTCAACATTTAATTTGTTCATATTAAAGATTAATTATAAATCTTGTTTAACAATATAAGAAATAGATCAACGCGCTCAAAATTATAGAATAATTAAAAGTAAATCAAATAATTAATCTACTATTATTAAATTGCGAAATGAGGGATTAGTATAGTCGGAATCCTATATTATTGCAGCTATTTTACAATCTCATTATCTATTTTATGTGTGCATTTGGAATAAATACGATAAAAATAGATAACTTTAATGTGGAATTTAGTTGGGATAATATATTATTAAAAAAAAAAGTTAAAATGTCCATCGTGTACAGCACTTAATATGACTACCGATGATATATAATGATTTCATCTCTTGATTATATGAAAAGTGAAATTAATAAGTATACTAAATATCTAACATATCAATTGTGGGCATATGTTAATATGCTCTACGACGGGTAGGGTAATATGAGTGAATCTATGTTTATACAATTGCTATATTTGTGGTTTTTGTTTAAAAATTGGTCAAATAGCCAAAAAAAAATCCAAACTTTTTCGTGTTTGTGTTATTTTAGCCAATTCTTTAAAAGTTGTTAATTTAGCCATATTATAGTCAATTAGTTGTAATTTTAGCCAAATTTTAATTTTAGTTAAAATTAAACTGTATATGTCTTACATGGCAAACACATGGATAAAAATATCATTTACACCTCATCAAAAATGAAAAAAAAAAAAAAAACAATTGATGAGGTGTTTACGTTTTGGTCATGGAAACCCCCAACTTCCTCAAATTCACTGCAGCCTTCGTCGTATTGGCGACGACGTCATAGCCGATGTTGTATTTGTTATGGTTTATGTTTATTGCACTTACTTGATTAAGTGGAAATTATTACAAGAGAAAATATATAAAAAAATAAAATAAAGAACAATTGATGAGGTGTTTATTTTAATTATTTTTCTTTTCTTTATATTTTTTTTCATTTTTGATGAGGTGTAAATAATTTTTTTATCCATGTGTCCGCCATGTAGGATATATACAATTTAACTTTGACTAAAATTGAAATTTGGCTAAAATTGCAACTAATTAGCTATAATAGGACTAAATTAACAACTTTTAAAGAATTGACTAAAATAGCAAAAATTCGAAAAAGTTTGAATTTTTTTGGCTATTTAGCCTTAAAAATATTGTGGAATTAATTAAAGAAACCTACATTGGTTTCTTTTAGTATTTAATTCATTTTCATAAGTTAATATATATTTTATGGAATGAATTGATTTGTCGTCTTAAGAAATTAAGTAAGTTTTATGTGAGACTGTCTCCTAAATCTCCTTACATATGACAGAGTTTCATATGAATCAGTCAAAGTCCGGTCTCCTTACGTAAGACAAAGTTTCATATGAATCAGTTAAAGTCCGGTCAACGCAGATCAACTCAATCAACACCGGTCAAGGTTGGTTAACGCAAGTCAATATATCAGTCCACATGTTCATAAAATTATTAGTAATACATGTGTAAATATTAATTCGTTTATCGCTAAAAATATCATGTTAAAAATAATATTTTTAGTCATGTTACGAATATTTATGCATGCATTACTAATATTTTTAATAGACTTGTATATAAACTTTTACAAGCTACTATATTATTGAGGTTATATTTACTTGCAACTTCATAAAAGTATTAGTATTGCATGTATAAGTATTCATTTTATAGCTAAAAGTACTACATTAACATAATGCTTTTATAATTGTGTTAACTTGTGAATTGATATGTTGATCATTGATCAACGTTAACTATGGTTGACCTGCGTTGATTGGGTCATATGGCTTATATGAACTCCATCTCATATAAGAAAATTTGCGAGACGATTATATTGTGAGACAGATTTACAACAATTATTCTCTATCATGGTTCTTTCTACAGGTTTTACAAAAACCTCAACCGGCCACATTAGTTTTTATCAATACACTAATCGACTTGTGGTCTACTTTAAATTCCTAGTCCTTTTCTTACTTTTCCAACTTGTATTGTTTCCTTTTCTCTATGATATATAAATTTATGAGAAAATGGGAGTGCATAATCAACTACTCACATAATACATGCATATTTATCAAATGCAATCTCTCTTGTTTCCAACTAAAGTAGCAAGAAAGATAAGAAAATGACATGGAAAAGCAAACAAGATGGTCAATTGTTTGAGTTCAAAGAATTTGAATCATAAGCATTAATAGATAGAAGCAAAAGCTTATTACCAATAGAGATGACACAAGACTTGATGAAAAAGACCACATAGTATTCCACAACAAAGCTCCATACACTATGCTTCAAAAAAAGGGTGCTCAAATTCTTCTGTCTTTCTTAAGTTTCAAGATTTTCTAAACACTTGTGTGGTCACATAATCTTTGTGATAACCCAACTTTTGAAATATTCTCATCACTTATGATATTTTCTTTATACTATTTGACAAGAGACTTTTGTGACGTACATAATACTACAAGAAAATTGTAAATTAAAGATGGGATTCACGTGGGTATTATTTATCATCAATTAGTAATAAAATAATGATAGAATGTGTCATATAAACTTAATAGAGCATTAGAAATATCCGAGTAGTGATTTAATTAGCAACCAAATATTAGAGACCAAAATTGTCTTGGTTCGATCTTCAATTTTATATATTAGATACTGAAGGATATTTTTCCTAAAATTTAGTAATCAACTTTTCAATAAATAATGATTCAATTTCAAATTCAAATTCTTCACTGATATACTTTAAAAACTAATCATTTGTGATTTTGGGACCAAATTATCCATCTCCATTTTGCCTTTTCTTGTAGTGTAAAAAATAAATTTTGAAGTTGTTTGAAAACATTTTTTTCTTATTATTTTTCTATAATACACCTTTAAATTTTTTTTATTGAAAGTAGTATTCCCTTCATCGTATAAAAATACACTCTTCACATTTCATATCAACTAAGAAAAATACATATTTATTAATTTAATAGGAAAATCAATTTTACGCCACAAACTTTCTATAATACCCTTATCTATAGGCAATGATGACTAAACAAAAATAAAACCATCAACATTTATTTATACTTACATAAGTTTCCAACATTAATTAAACATATTTTTGAGAAATTTACTCTACAAATAAAGAAAATATATCTAATTTAAAACTTAATTCTATAATAAAAGTAATGAACTACTTGGCAAATTCGGACAACGCGACTTTAATGGTCCTAGATTTCGTGACCAACTAATCCAACATTTTGTGACCGTTAATACCCTTTAAAAAGGGGTGGGGTCCACGCGATGCTCCAAAATTGATAGTGTTTCCTAAAAGCTTGGGGCCCCCACAGAAGATTAATCCTTGAAATCTGATTGTGGGAAACAGTGGTGCATATGGTGTACAGCAAGAGGCGGAGCACCGAAACCCACCACCGCCATTGTTGAGTCGGAGTCAGCGATTCAATACATCTGACCCACCCCATTACTATGCGCCATCAATTTCTTCAACAGTCGTTATTACCCTAATTCAATGTGCCACTCCACATTCATAACTAGGAATTATATGGTCTACGTAGCTTCTTTATTTATTGTTTTAAAATATCGGTATTGAGTTATTACATCATGATTTTTAGTTGATTAATGAGAAGTTATTATATATTTGAGATGAATTATTTATACATTTATTGAATTGTTAAATTTTTGTGTGTGTTAAAAGTTGGTTCTTTGGGAAATCCATTTAGTTATTTATAAATACAAGAATTAAACAAGTATTTTATTAGAAATATTTAATATATTAGCGCTTTCGGTATCCACTCCTATATAAATATCTTTCACTAAAATAATCAAAATAAGAACATCTAAGCAAAATAAATCATGGATTTATTGTTGATAACTTAGTCATTTAAAATGAGTAGGAAATTGCTACTTTAACCTGAATTCTTTAAGGTTGTGTTCTAATAAATTGATTTGAAATTTAAAATTTGAAATGAATGAATTTCAAATCCACTTAAGTTAAGAGTGAATTTAAAATTCATTGATGGATTTGAGAAGAGATTTGATAACTGTGGTAGCAAATTTATTGGTGGTGTTTGAATAGGTGTGGATTTATCCATTACTTTCATTTTTAACTAATTTTTGAGTAATTTGGTGGATTTGTAATCCATACATTTCAAATCCTAAAGTTCAAATCACTCTATCCAAATACTATCTAAGAGTAGTTTTTACGTGGGACAGTCTCATGAGACCTTATATAAACTAAGTTCATATGATCAATAAAAGCGGCTCAACCCACTTATCACAATCAATATCAATCTCAAATAATACTTGTATAAAGTTTCATCACATGTCATATAAGTTTTTATGATTCTTTAATAGTTGATTTTGAATGAACGAAAAATCGTATATTCTATTTTATTAGATTTAGAGTATTACTGTAAATAAATTTTCTATAATTTATTTTAACATGTAAATTATAAATTACGTATTATTATATTGTTTAATAAATATGAGTTTATATATCTAATATGTTTGATTTTTCTCTTTAGCCAACATATTATTGGTCTAACTCCATCCTTGCATGTATAGAGACTTTATTTTAATGTGAATAAAAATAGAATGTCTTGATATCTTTAACTTAGTACATATAAAAACATAGTTTCTATTAAAAAATTGTTTCTTTTTTTTTTTTTTTTTTTTTCTAGTCGTTGTCTGTCCTTAAATGTGTGTAGCTTATTATTTAGGAAGGATTATCTCTTCTCAAAATTCATTATGAAAAAAATTAATTTGTATCTTGTGATAGATTACGAAAATTCATTTGTATATTGTCATTGATTACGAAAATTCTTCTCTATTTTGTGAATGAATATTTGTGGTTTGTATATTGTTAATGTCATTCTTTAAGGCAAAAAAAAAAAAAAAAAAAGAAGAAATTTTGTTTTCTTTAATTGTTTTCCTTGAAAATTCATTTATATTTTGTGATAGATTCCAGAAATTAATTTGTATATTGTGACATATTATGAAAATTCGTCTTCATTTATATTTTGTGATAGAATAGGAAAATTAATTTTTATGTTATGACAGATTATGAAAACTAGCCTGTATTTTGTGAAACAATATTAAGTGGTTTTCGTTCATAATATTCTTTAAACAAATTATTTCTCTAATTGTTATTATTTTTTCAAAGAATTTTACTATGATGTTTGAGATATTTTCTCTAAAACTTTTTTTAACTTACATTTGTAAATAAGATCATGTCAATTTTAAATGCTTGTTAAATTTTCTTGGTTTCTTTTGTAAATATAATTTTGACTTTTAAAATATATATTCCATAAATAAAATTTGACTTTTAAAATTATGGTTTGGTAGATTAAAATTTATTAATATTTTCTTGAAATTTTTAATATTATCAATGTTGATAATGTCAATTCTAAATGCTAATTTATAATGATTAGATAATCCGGAATGTTTATCGCATTAACAAGATAACTCGATTCTTTGATTTTTAGAATATATTTTTGGTTTAAAATTTGTTGATGTCAATTTTAAATTATATTTTATTATAATTAGATAACGTTGATTTTAAATCGATATTGGATGAAAGGATAAATTTCATTTTTGCCAATGATAAAGTTTAAGCATAGTTTATTATAAAAATAAAATTTGAGTTATTAGAATATAAAATTTGAGTTTTTAGAACCTATGTTTTGGTGGTTTTCTATATGTCGATACTTTCTTTAAATTTTTTAATTTTCGGAGATAAGTATATTTTTCAAGAATAGAATATATTATTGGTTTAAAAAATTTTAATGTTGATTTGAAATTATAATTTATTATAATTACATAACGTTGATTTTAAATCGATATTGGATGAAAGGATAAATTTGATTTTTGCCAATGATAAACACGAGTTTAAGCATAGTTTATTGTAAAAATAAAATTTGAGTTATTATAATATAAAATTTTAGTTTTTAGAACCTATGTTTTGGTGATTTTCAAATTGTCGATATTTTTTTAAAATTTTTAAATTTTCGGGGATAAGTATATTTTTCAAAAAAGAATATATTATTGGTTTAAAATTCTTCGATACCAATTTTAAATTATAATTTATTATAATTAGATAACGTTGATTTTAAATCGATATTGGATGAAAGGATAAGTGATTTTTTTGCCAATGATAAACATGCGTTTAAGAATAGTTTTTTTGATTTTTCGATATTTGATTAAATGTATACTTTTGAATTAAAGATACATATCAATATTGATATCTTTTCATATTTTATAAATATGTAAAAATAATACATCTATCATGATTTATAATGATTGGAACTGAAAATACTGAGGATTTATTGATATATAATAATCATTGAGATTTCAATAAAAAAAAATCAGTTAAAATCGATATCGATACATTTTACACCAGCAAAAGATATACTCTAAAAAATAAGAGATTGAATTATTCCGTAAATACAATAAATATTCAGAGTTATCTCATTATGATAAACTTGTATTCAGAATTGACATTAATATTCATAATTGTGAATATTGAATTTTAAACCGCCAATATTAAATTCATAACAAGAAAATATGAGTTCCAAAACATATGTTCTAAAAGTTGAATTTTATTTATGAAAAGTACACTTTAAAAGTCAAAATTTTATTTATGGAAGAAACAAAGTTAGTTTAGTAAATATTTAAAAAATGACATTATCTCATTTAAAAGTGTAGCCAGATAAAGTTCTATCACCAATATTTTAACAAATTGAATTCTTAAATATTTGTTTGTTTAAAAAATTTGGTTCATATGACAAAAGACCATTATTGTACTTAAATGTACGAGAGCTAAAATTGTATGAATATATGTATATAGACTTTATCTTAATCCGAATAAAAATAACATGACTTAATTTTAATAAATAATGATACAATATGACTTTATAAGATTATTTCACAGATACAATTTTTATGATATAAATCAATCCCCAATTCATAATCCACAAAATAAAGATAGGATATTTTTTTTATCTAATTGCAACCCATAATTTAAGATATAGTTTGATAAATTTTAGAATTTGATCTTGCAATTGGATAATAAAATAAAATAAATAAATAAAACACTTTATCTTGCAAAGTAAAAAAATCAAGTGTGATCTCCACTTGTATGGAAAAATTGTCGGAAAAGTAATTTAGATTGCAATCGGATAAACTCTAGAATTTTAAGATTGTAATCAGATAAAAAAAAAATGAATTTTAGGTTGTAAATTGAATTTTTATTTTTTTTCATTCAACCCAATAATATAAAATATTTATAATATTTAAAAAAAAAATTGAAGTCAAATTGATTACATGACAAACATCATTAGCATAGAGCTCGTCACCTCTTCGGCTTGGTTTCATTTTTTAAAAAAGAAAGAGAAAACTTAATATTGGATTCTATACGTAGGTATTACTCAAAAATATTTGTTTCATTGCATTACTATACAATTCATATGTAAATTAATGAAAATGAGTTTGAGTTGTTGATAAAAAAGATTTGTCTTACGAAAACCGTCTCAAACAAGTTTTTGTGTTCATTTTAATATTATTAGAGTGGGAGTTGAAATGTAGAGTTATCTATGAATTAAGTCTTTATTTCATTTGATGTCTATATATAAAAACTACCTAAAAAATGGTATCAAATTTAAGATAGATCCAACAAGTCTAAGATTTATCTAAAATATTGATTTTTTTTTTTGAAGAGAATCTAAAATATTGATTTAAATAAATAAAAAAGTAAATAACATTACATATAAATTTAATCATTACACATTTTGATCAAATTAAATAGTCAACTAATTTTTTCATCATTACCCGTTTTACCCACCCCACCCAACTCTACTACAACAAAAATCATAGTGTAATCCTAATGGGGAGCAAATGCAATACATCCCACTTATAATTGAACCACCCCACATTAAAAAAGGTAGCTGTAACGTTAAGAAAATAAGAGGGGCATTTATGTAATTGCACCACTATTGTATTAAAGAATAGAATCCCAAAAAGAAATATAATAACGTTTCTTTAATTTCTATATATTCTTTTCCCCCAAGTAAAAAAAAAAAAAGAAAAAGGAAAAAGGAAAAAAAATGTACATGAACGAGTGGGGGTAAAACCGTAATTGCAGCAGGTAATAACCGGCGCGGTCAAAAGTCAAAGCTCGATCAATAGGTGTGATCGTAGTGGGGGTACCTCCCGAAATCGGCGAGTTTCCGGGAACGATTCTTACAAAACGACGCCGCTGTGGTGAGGTGTGGCTTCGCCGGAACCCTAGGTTCCCCGGTCGAGGCTATCTCCGGCGAAATTCCTTTCTGATTCCGTTGGCGGTTCGGGCTGGGCCGAACTAACGGACTCATACAGAATGCCAGGCCTGATACGCTCTTGCTGTGGCCCGCCACCTTCCCTCCGCCGCGACGCATTGACACCGGCGTCCTCCGCGGCGTCTCCGACGAGTATCCGCTCGATTGGCAATGCTCGTCCTCGTTGTCGGCGTGACCCGCCGGCGACATTCCCCTGCCTCGATTCCGGCAGGTCCTTTCGTCGATCGAGAACGTCTGAATCTTCTTTCTCCGGCGGCCGGGGATAATGGCGGAGAACCACGACGGCGAGGCGGAGCAGGAGTCAATCGCGACGCCGGGATTGGAAATCGGGACCGGTTCGAAGCCAGGTTTGTTCTCCGATTTCGATCTGAAAAGCCCTAAAAACAGAGTTGAAAACCTACGTCCATTGCTCTTCTTGCCGTTCTTAATTTCAACCGTAATTGAGCCATTGGGCCCCACCTGGGGAGTGCTGTAGAATAGGCGGTGATCGTGGGGCTGCCACGTGGCGGTGGCGGCGGCGGTGTCGGACTTCCGCCGCGAAATGTAAGGCGAGACGGACCGGGGGAAGGACAGCGCCGGCGGCTGGGTATCGGATTTCCGGCAATCATTTGGGGCCTGCTTCAGGGCTTGGGCGGCGATAATGGCGGCGAGGCGTTCCCGGAGACAGGACGCGCAGACGCCGACGCTGCTACTTAGGTCGATCAGGTGTTTCCTACACTTCATTTACTGGTATGACTACACGATTATGTATGTATCTGTATGTATATCTGCGTGTAAGTATGCCTCAGAGAGTGAGAGAGAGAATGAAATGGGTGTGAGCTTTTAAGAGAGAGAAGAACGTGCTTGTGGGGGGGTTGGAGCTTAGTGGTGAACTCGGTCCCTGGAATTTATTATTGTTTTTAATTTTAATTTAAAATTGAGAAAATAAAAAAGGAAAATGTTTTGAGTGGGAATGATGTGGTGTGGGCGGTGTAGTTGGGCCAATCCAATGAAATGGCATGAAGATAGACATTTGCTTCTTTAAATAAAAATCATGGAAGAGTGAAGAAATGCAAAGTGTAATAATGAAGGGATTCACTAAAGTAGTTTATAGGTGACAAAGGCAAACAACCACCTAATTAAATTTCTTTTACATGAAATGGTTCATCTAGAACAAGTTGACTTAGAGGTTAATCAATTCAAACACATTAATGAAGCTAAATAAGGTGACTTTGACATATATAAATCACTAACTTTTCTTTAAATATTGTTGTGTTGATGTAACTTATTATAAATTTTATCAAATTTAATATTTATTTCAAAATAACTCTTATGAAATCGTCTTACAGATCTACAATTTAAAATTCATGAACAGAAATTAGCTTTGTAAATTGATCTGAAATAAGTTTTTGTATGTATAAATGTTGCATTTTGTATGTGCCACCCAATACAGCAATGATATGGAATAGTATAAAACCCAAAAATAATATTAATAGGTTTGGCGGTTATGAAAAAGTTATCCATGGTTAGTTGGCTTGATCGAATTGATTATTTAAATATTTGTTTAGTAGCTTTAATTATCATTATCTCTTCTGTCAGGTTAGTTAAAACTTAATTATTACCGTAGGACATTTGTTTCTATAGATAGATATTTCCTTTAAAAATGTTGTTGACTTTATAAGATTTCCAGTTTCTCATACTATTTCAAATTATTTTTTATTTTAATAACACATATTGTATTATAATAATAATAATAATAATAATTTCTGCTTCTTATATAATAATAAATTAAATATGAAATTGAAAAGAACAATAAAGATAGTATCCGAATGTCATTTGTCACTATCAAATATCTGTCGAAGCTTTGGCCAATTAGCTTAAAAAACGACCGAAATTAAAGGAAGTTATGGTTCAACCATATGAAATTAATAATGACACTTCATGCATTAATTCTTTTTATCATGACCAAAGTTGGACATGAATTTTTTTGGATTTTTTTTTTTACAACAAAATACCGCATTATATGGTTTTAAACTATATTTCTTATGCTTTAGAAATAAAAAAAAAAAAAATTATATGAGATAGTCTCATGGATCGTTACCGTGAGATTAATCCTTATTACTTACAAAAAAAACTCATTTTTATGTGAATTGTAAACAGTGAATTATGAATAATGAATTGACTCATTTGTAGTTAGATTCGTAAAAGGATCTCACATGAGAATTACTCTTAGTTGGGTACAATTATATCCATTAATTTACTCGTGGACATATACATATTGGAAATGTTGTGTAAATTGAAGGTCGATAATTTTCAAGTATAGTATTTATAAGACTTTAAGTTTTGATAGAAGTTGGTTTTAATTTTATCGAACTCATTGAAAAACTGCTATTGCCCATCTTTAGCAAAAGTTACTAATGAACGTAATCAAAGTTCAAGGAAAGATGTTGAAGTATGTAATGAAAGAATCTAACAGATTAATTTTTGTTAAATGTAACTATCAATATCGAGGAAATAAAAATAAAAATAACACATATTTTTCGTTAATTATCGATCAACGTCTACATTTTTCCCAAAAGAAGAAACAAATTAATTTTCTCAATTCACTTCTGGTTTCATAAAATTTATTTCATGCATTGAAGGAATTGAATCTCGTAAAAAAACCTTATATAAGATGGTTAATAACTATAAATCAAACTCGTTTTTATGAGTTTGGGGTTAAAATCATTTTTATTTTATTTGATTATTTACATAAATGGTCTCAATTAAATCTAATAATCTATTACTTTAATAATCTGAAATATTACTTGATTTTGATTTTATAGACGATTATTACAAGACCATTTGTGTAAATGGATAAAATTATAATACGAAAAATGATTCTAAACTCTACACATATATATATTTGGGCTATGAATTGTGAATTATAAATTAATTTATCTCATATAATTAGTTGTATGTGAAATTAACAATCCCTTTCATGACAACAATTGACAAAGATTGGAGCCACAAATTTAACATAGGAATGTTACATAAACACGCAATTTGTTCCCATCCACTTGAGGAAATTAAGTTTTAAAAAAAAAAAATCAAATCCATCATGGAAAAGGCCTTTAACGAAATCATGTAATTTAATCATATTGACTTTATAAAATATATTGGAGTTCACATATAAATTATTATATGATAAATTGATAACTCGTTGGAGCTTATATAAGTTATTGTTACTTATATAATTGAAATTAATTAACTAAGTAGTTTCTTATTTTAGCCTATAACTCTAGAGAAAAATATCTATATATTGAATTCAATTATAGTATGAATATTATCTATAAACTTAGTTTAGCAATAGATATATTTCTTACCTTGAGCAAGTTTCAGGTTCGAGTCTTTCCACCTCAATTGTAACTAAAAAAAATGCTTAAGTCCATTTGAGATCTTTAAGATTAGGGATTTTGTAAAAATTACTGTTACATTTTATAGGCCTATCCAATTATCTATACGGTATATTTTTTAATGTTTTTTTTTTTTTTTGGTGAAATCATTCGGCAAATCATATTTTGTGAGACAAAACTCTACCCAATTCATTCTATTATATAATATTAAATTAAATCATGTCATATATATTTGATTATTCTAAATACGTTTTCGTCACTTAAATTATATTCATGAGCTCGTTTTAAATTATTAGTAATTCTTAGCTGAATGTATTATGTAAATCATTCTCTTAAGTAATTCCAAATATACGAAATTTACAAAATTGAAAAACTAACACGTTATTTTCGAATTAGTCTTTTATAAATTAGTTGACATTTAGGTAAACGTATAGAAAGACCGCCACCGCCACTAAGAGTTGTTTCTATTTTCTTTCGAGCATTTTTATATTTTAAATTTTACAAAAAAAAAAAATTAATAATAACTATAGTCCAAATATTTAATGTTATCGTACATTAGAGGTCCGAAGTCGGTGCACACACATCTTGAATATTTCTCTGTATATTTCAAATTAGGATTTCTTGACATAGGTGTATATTTCAAAATAATCTCAAATTGGGGTCCTTATTCCTTAGTTACAACTCAAAAAATTTAAATTATTGATTCACAAGATGAATTAAACATGTATACATATATATGGGGTATTAACACCACGAATAATAATTGACAATGTATCTCACAATGTATGAAAATATATACTAGTTAGATAGATACATTTCAAAAGTACATCATGATATTTCACCGTTTAGAGAATGGCAAACAATAAATAAAAATGCCACCAATATTTAATTTTCACATTCTAACTAAAAAAAAAAGAAGATAATTTCATAAAATAATATTTGTTAGATGATGTACCATTATATATAAATCAAATTCATTTTCATAAATCCATATGTAAACTGTGAGTTATAAATTATGCTTAACTCGTCTCATTAAAATTTGATCCATAAAACAGTTTCACTAGAATTATTGATCTTGAACTAATCTTTTAATATAAACTTAGTTTAATTGCAAAATGATTCATAAACTATCACAAAATTATAACTTAAACACATCCTTTCAAATATAACAAAATAAATTACCAACTTTTTGAATCATCATCGAAACACACATATGACAGTTATTAGCACATGGGAGATTTAACATTGCAGAAGAAGAAATTTAAGAGCAAGTTTTATATTTTGCCTTGATTTTGTAAAACCCCACAAACTTTTTTAAAGTAATCCACATTGTCTTGCTCCATCCTCTTATATTGGGACTTGGACTAGGTACTAAGTTTCACAATAGTGGCATTTAATAAGGAGGAAATAACATGGTATGGCCCAAGAAAAAACACAACCCCCCAAAAGTTTGGGAAATGTCTCTCATTTGATAAAATAAGAATATAATTCTAAAATACTTTCTCACTAATTTAATTATGTGAGTTAGAGTAATAAGTCACAATAGAAAATCAAGATTTACTTGTAAAAATGAGTATGTGATATATAATAAAATTTTATATCATGAAATTTTATTCATAAATCTTTAAAACAATATAGGTGCGTGTATAATCTACGTTTATGTGTCATTAATTTTTAATAGAAACTAATATTTTTTTATTTTTATAGCATTTTTCATTATTCTAGTGACAAAATAGTTATTACATTCTTTTGTGTTGGAAATTGGTTTGGAAAAATTGGTGTTGACCAATCTTTGATCAATTTTTATATGATGTTTCGTTTGTTAAATATGAAAATAAGTTGTAGATTTGACATCTATGTTTCGAGTAGATAAATTTAGAATATTTATTTTCTCAAATCCAATTTTAAATGAATGAGAAATTAATGCTTAAAGTTGGCAACTTAAATTGAAAAGATGTGAATGTTTGAAAATGTGTGAAGTTGTGAAAAAAGTGTGAATTTGAATTGAATTGATGCAACCCAAATTAAATGGATGTATCTAATCTGAAAATTTGTGAAACACGCTATTTCATTCCAAAAGGTGTCTAGTTATGGAAATACTTCGATTCAAACAAAAATGTGTCTAATTATAAAAAAAACATCTTTTTAAATTAAAATGTGTCTCTTATGGAAAGACACTACACATCTTCTACTTCTATAAATAGGCCACACATTCAATCATTTCATTAACTTCACTACAGCTTGCATTATTAACATTCTAGTAATTGTAGTTCTCTCATCTTCTTGTCTCAAAAAGTTCCAAATATCGTTTTCGTTCGTTGATGACTTTTGGATTGTTGTGTTGCGATCCTTAAGTTAGTAAGTCGTTGTATTTTGGGGGCGTTTGCCATAGACCGTAAAACACTGAATACGGGGCAATTTCATCTTACGGAGAAAGAATCCAACTCTTACCTTGATTTTCCCATTTATCATTTGAGTCATTTTCAGATACATCATATCATATCCTACACTTTTGTGCACGCATCAATGTGTATATGCATGTTGTATTACATGTGTGTTTGTATATATCAAGCTCGATTTTTTTGTCCTAAATATTATTCTAATTTCACTCGCACCTATATTTGACAGTGTAGGACACTTGCGTTAGATCATTTCACCAATTCAATTCTATAAAATAATTATAAAATAAATATTGACTTATAAAAATAAATTTAGGGTTGTGGTTATCGACAATCGGAACCATGTAATATGAAATTATATGTATATATATTATGTGTGTGAAATAGTTTTATATTTATTTTTTGTATATTTGACTATCATTGATAAAATTGAGATTTTTAAATTTTGGACACATTAATTCGACCATCTAGGCTAAAATGTCTAAGTCAACTGTATATACTTTTGTGACCCAAAACTTGTGCTTGAACATGTCAAATTGTTTCTATATCTATATGAGACAGTGACCACATTGCAATAAATACCAACATATATACGTGTAATGATATATTTATGATTGACATAAATTTCACTTAATATGACCATTTCAATTTTCAACTCTGTAATTCTAAGTGGTAGATTTTTATAAATTGGCTCATTGCCTTCAATTTAAGTCAATTATCATCCTTATAAATAGTCTTTAGAATTGTACAAATAAAAATTAGATTGTCTGATTTTTCACTATGGCCTATGGGGTCCCACCATATAATATAATTTATTCTATTATATTATTATTAACGAACGGCTAGCAGCAGTGACCCTAACTAATCAATAAATTAGCTAAATTAACATATAATGAGCAATTCATGTGGCTTCTAATTTCTCATTTTCTAAGTTAATGAGTTGACATAAATAGTAACGAATTAATTGATCATAAATGTTTGGTAACTTCATTTGGAAATGAAATCTCTCTGTTTTTTTTCTTTTTCATTTTTAATAAAAAAGATCATTAATCAACTAGACATTTGGAGGGGTTGGAAAGATATGTATTAGTAACAAAGACAATTCTAGGATTTTGTTTCAGGGCACATTTTTTTAGATCAATACATAGACCATACCAAAAGTTAAAATTTATAAATTGGACAATTTCTTGCAATGCAATGGGTATGGGCTCACAATTTTGAAAGTCCAAGAAGACGACCGCACCCCACACAACCACGGCCCCCAAAATCTGTCTCTGATCAGCATAAGCATTGTCACTCTTCTACATATGTGTAGAATCGAGTTTGAAATTTATTTGAAAAACATACAAAACGATAAATAACACATCCAAACTCTGATAAATCAATTGTGATGAAATCCTTAGGGTATGTTTGGAGGAGAATTATGCGGGGTTGGGGAAAACCCGTCACTAAAATTCTGGATTTTGAAGTAAAGTTGAATATTTAAAATGTATGTTTGTTTGAGAATTTTGTGGGGTTGAGTTATGTTGTAGATGCCAAATTAATATTGGAAAAAATGGGCTGATGAAACAAATATATCTTTGGATTTTGAAATCTAAAAGTCTGCCACGTGAATTTCCAAACATACCCTAATAATTGTTTTTGGTGATTTTAAATAATCATGAATATCGTGGGCCTAGCCCAATAAGAACCCAACTATGGCCTATGCAAGTTAGTCTAGCTAGTTAGGCCAAGCCCAACAAAACATTCTTCCTCAACTTATAAATTTATGTAGTTACCCCTAAATAAATTAAAATGGAGTTTTATAATAAATCATTTAATTCAATATACGTATTTTTTTGTCTGTGTATCAAATATTATGACTTAAATGAAATTAATTATCTCACTTAAAATGATATATTCCTTGTTCATCATAAACATGACATTACAAATTAAATCGTGTCCATATTGTTCCTCTCTCAAATTACTTCTCCTCTATCACTAGTATCTTTTCTCTTAATTTGTGAATGTGTGTCTCCAATGAATGAAAAATGATATTTATACATAAACTTGAATTAATTTAACCGCTTCGGAAATATCGCCCCACGAAGCCACTAACACTGAGCGGTTACCCGTGTTGTAGATCGTGGGCTAGAGTGATATGAATCATCTCGCCATCATTCTTGTCGAAATGGAATATTCGAACTGAACTGACCTTCCCGGTTCCATAAATGCATCTCGCAGGTCAAGACAGATTCGAGTATCCCGAAATCCACTTTAAGCATACCGAAATATACTGATATTTATATCTCTGAAATATGTCAGGGGCAGATCTGCGCGAGATAATATTTTGCATTATATTTGTATAGCAACATCTCGGCCACATATACCGAAATATTCATTTCGAATTGTCAGACATCTTGACCATATCACATATAATAAGAGAATTAAGGTTTTCGTAATCCCATTATCAAATCTCCTACTTACCAAGCCTATGTGGTTTTCACATAAATGATGAGATAAAAAAAAAATCTCTTTTTTGACAAGAAAAAAGAAAATATAACGTAAAAATGCTATCAAGAAATATATTTTACTCAAAATGATCATCTACCAATCATATATGTTAATTTTTATCACTAATATATGGAAATTATTAGGGGTGGTTTAATAGGGTAAATTTTGATATGCAAAAAAAAAAAATAATAACGTTATCTTATTAAAATTTCGGTATCACACGTAGTCATATGGTGCTATATCGAAATGAAAAATATATACCAAAACTTTTGATATACCGAAAATATTGTTATGTCGAAATAAAAATTATATTGCAAAATTTTGATATTGATATATATTGAAATAAAAAAATTATTATTTTTTGATTTATTAATATGGAACTAATATATATTTTTTAAATAATATTAATATTTTCAATATTTTAGTACCGAAATTTTGAAATTACCATATCAGTATCAATAAATATCAAAATTTTCTATATTTTTCCGGTGTGATAAACTCGATAATTTTCCCTAGAAATTATATCTACAAATTTATGGTAAGAGAATTTACTTTATAATGAAAAAAAAAAAAGTCTACTTTCCAAAACCGTTGACCCTTGGGCCCCACATAACTAGACTTTCTATTTCCATTTTAATGGCTAACCGACTTTTCCTTTTTTCCCAATAACTAGACCTCTACTACCAGAACAACGTACAACTACTCATGGACGATGTACAACATCCGGTATAGTGATTACTCTGGCAATAATAAAACTGATTTTCCCCAATGGCGTCACTGTTCAAACTTCGCGTCGCCATTCAATCTGACTTTTCCACATATAAATTCCTTTGCCACTGTAACTATACACTGAAGTAGATTCGTTTTTTTTTCCTTTTTTAGCTTCCCTGAATTGTCCTCCGCAAATCATGGGGAATTTTTCTCGCCAGATGAAGCTTTCGTCCGCTCTATTGAAGCGTTTGCAATCGCACCGGCGAACGGTCGCCGCCGTGAATATGAGTGGTTCGAGATCCTTTACCACGACGGAGGGCCACCGTCCTACCATTATTCATAAGCGCAGCTTGGATATTCTCCACGATCCATGGTTCAACAAGGTAAAACTAAATGAAAATGAATGTTTCAGTCGATTTGTTACTGGATTTTGAGTTTGATGCGATTTTTGAGATCTGATATTATATTGGTTGAAGTGTTTGGTGATTGTGTGTCCGGATGTTGATGCTGCTGCTTTGTTACTCCGTTTAGGATTTTTATGCGTTTATGTATATATATTGTGATTGCTGTTTGGTTGTGTGCGCAAGTACAATTTTGGTGATTATTCTGAATTGAGTGGTTTGCGTGTGCTGGAATTGGAAGGAAAAAACAATAACTTATTAGTGTTATTAATAGTTGATTTATGGTAGGTCAGATTTTTGAGGTAAAAACTTTGTCTGGTGAGTATTGATGCATAAGATGAATGCAGGCAGGATACTGTTTGGCATTAAGCAGAAAAGGTAAAGTTTCTGCATAATCCACACAACAAGCTCATTCACTTAGTTTGGACAAGAGTGGAGTTTTATTTTGGAGTTTTATTTTGCAAGTTTGGATTTGAGATTTTACAAGTCTGTATATTGAAAATCTTGAATTTATTTGAGGTTTAATAAGGTAGGATCATGTTTAAAATGTCACCTTCACATTGTGAATAGTTTAAAAAGTTGATGGTTGCGTGATATCACCTATCACATGTTATTGTGTGTACTACTTTTCAAATATGATGAAAAGTTTGGCGGTGGATGTGGGATTTTACAAATCCTAGACCAAACAATGGATTGTACTTGGCCGGATTGGCCAGTCCTAGTCCAAACATGCTTAGATTCATAGAACAATGGTGCAAGGATTTTGACTTTTATTGGATTGTGCTGAGTTTTTTTCTTGATATGATGAAGCAAATATAATGTTATATCTATTGCACTTGGTATCCTCTTCATTCTTTGATACTTTATGACTTTCTGTACACATCCCAACCAATGATTTCTTTTATCTTTTCTCTTTTCAGCAACATTATGTGTTTGATACTTATCTAGTTTCTCAAAAAGCTGTTAGGTTCTTTCGTGTTTCTTTCCTTTTTTTTTTTTTTTCAGTAAACCCTTATTCTGGAAGTTGAATTTCAAATTTTTATGTTTCATACACATAGGGAACTGCATTCTCGATGACGGAACGTGATCGTCTTGACCTCCGTGGACTACTGCCTCCAAATGTCATGTCTTCTGAACAACAAATTGAGCGCTTTAGTAAGTTATCTTCCACCAGTTTTCATGATATACTTTCATTAGTCTTCAATGCTCAATCTGACGAATGGATCGTATTCATTGTGTGTAAATTAAATTCAAGAAAGGGACTGAGTCATTTTTATGAATTGGTGTGATTATTATTTGGTTTTCTACTCATGTGTTTGTTTCAGTCTCATTTGAGTAATAATGGCTATTGCATTGGCTGGCTTTTCAGCAAAAATAGATGCAAGTTAGTTCTAGTCTTGATCTAATTGAGAAGATAATAGCTCGCTGACCAACTAAAAAGAAAATATTGTGGACCCAAAGGATGGGTCAAGTCATTTAATTGGGAATGAGATTCTGAAGAGCTATATCCTTAAATATTCCAATTTTCTTTAAAAATAAATGCTTGTGTGCTGATTCTTGAAGTTTATGAGTCATAATTTTGAGCTTAAATTGCTTGTAGTAAGATTACTCTTTTTATTGTCTTCATCCAATCACAGTGGCTGACTTGAAGAGGCTTGAGAAAAGTGCTAGAGACGGACCATCTGATCCGTACAATTTGGCTAAATGGCGCATTCTCAACCGTTTGCATGACAGAAATGAGACAATGTATTATAAGGTCAGTGAACTAGTCCACTCTTTGTTCTCTAATAAATAATTTTCTCATGTTCTCCCGTGGCAATGTGGTGACATCAGTTTATGGTGGTAATGTTTCTATAGCTCTTGCAAGTATGACAATGCTGCCACCCTATTATTTATTCACCAGTCTGCATCAATTGCCATTGCTTGAACTTGTGCAAATGCACAAAATTATATTGTTGATCCATTGTTTATTCATTTGTCAATTGCACTTTTGAAGGTCCTGTAGTCATACTTGTTTAGTTGTTCAACTGTTCTTTTACTCGTTTAAACTAATGAGCGAAGAGCGAAATACTAAACTTTTTTAATCAACTAGGCTGACTTGAAATAATCCTCCCAGAGATTCTTGCTGACAACAAGGAAATTTTCCTTGATGATAGTAAAATTAGAAATATTCTGAGAATCTTTAAACATATTCCTAAAGATTAGAATGTTGGACCAGTCAAAATGAATCATATTCTGAAGAAGACACACAAGTTGATGTGGAACAGCTTGCGGACACATTTTTAGTAGCTGAGGATTGAGCAAAGGGGAGTTATCAGCAGAAATCCAAACGGACATAGCTTTTGGAGTTGGGCTTAGAATAGCTTTTGGAGTTTGATAGCCCGTTTGGCCCTTTTCTATTTTTCTTTTCTTTATTTCTTTCCGTTTAGGGTTTTGGCCTTTAAATACGGCCTTCTTTGGTTGTAATTGCACTTTTGGAGATTTCGTTTTGAACTATATTGGTTTTCCTTTCCGTACGAAGAGCGTTTGTCTTCTGCGAGTGTATTGTCCTGTGTCACCAGTGCATCTTTTGGTGTGTTTGAATGTCACTGCCCACTTATCTGACTCTTAAGCTACATACCTCAACTTTTACTTTGATGCACTTGGGTCATCTCTGAATCTAGTATAACTTCTTAGGGTAAATTTTGATGGAGAAAATGTATTTTTGTATAAACACCCTCTCTCTCATTTTGATCATACTAACAGGTACTTATTGACAACATCGAGGAATATGCTCCTATTGTCTATACTCCTACAGTTGGTCTTGTATGTCAGAAGTACAGTGGCTTGTTTAGGCGACCTAGGGGGATGTACTTTAGTGCAGAAGATCGTGGGGAAATGATGTCAATGGTTTATAATTGGCCAGCAGATCAGGTTTGTTTGTGGTCTTTGCTTTGTGTGATGTTTCTGACTTTTTATTTGTTGCCTGTTAATTATTCCAAGTGATATTGCTCTGTCATGCCAGAATAACCGAGTGATGGTGTTTAGACTATGAGCATCCTCCTGGTTTAAATAGTTGATTATGGATGGCTGGGTTCTTAGTTTATACCTATCTTGTGTAATTGTTTCTGGCTATTTCCCACCTACATCAATTAGAAAAGCAGACACATTTGCACCACAAGTATATATTACTGGGTTTGTCTTGGGTTGTTGATTCTGTGTCGTGTATTGGCTATAAGGGGGATTCAACAAAAGAGTAGTTATCCCACTGTTTTAACTTAAAACATTACAAACGTTTAATTTTTCACTAGCACATAGATACTAATACATCCCCTTTTATTGGAATGCCAATTGAAAATTTGTCTCCTTCGCAAATTTTTTGCTTTTTGATACTATCTCTTCCATGTAGGTTGATATGATTGTTGTAACAGACGGAAGCAGGATATTGGGTCTTGGAGATCTTGGGGTTCAGGGAATTGGAATTGCTATTGGAAAGTTGGATCTTTATGTTGCTGCTGCAGGGATAAACCCACAGAGAGTAAAAAATATTGTTTTCCTTTACATCTAATATTGCATTAAATATCCTTTCTATGGCATATATATTGAACCTGAGCATGCAACCTATGTTGCCTAAATTTTATGAACAAAATCTCAGGAAAAGTCAATGAGGAAGAGAGGATATATTTTGTATGTCTATAACTGTTTTGTTCTGAATAGCTAAACCTTTGAACACTTAATAGGAAACCTGAATGTTGAGTTTTATGTGCGGAAACAAAAAATCATTTAATATAAAGCATGAAGTATTTGTTTTAAATCTTTGAAAGTTTATCTGCAATAAAGATTCAAATATATAACAGAAAGGAGTTTTATTTTACTAATTTAGATGATAGATAATTTCCTGTACTACTAGTGTATACAGAAAATAATGAAACAACAGTGGATTATATCCCACTTGCAGTCTCCTTTCTTTTTTCTAGTTCTTCATGTGTTATGAACTTCTTTCTTTGTGCACTGTAAGTTTTCTGATTTATCATTTGATTATGATTTTCCAGTCGACTGAAATAGAATTCATGGCACTGAATGCTCGTGTTCATTAGCTAAAGGAATACCATTGTCAATCCATTTTGCGGTTCCTTTTAAACTCAAATGAAAAATGGAGAGAAAGACTTAAAAGACTTACAAAAAATTAATCTATTAAAAACTACTTCTCGTACTTAATAAACGAGAAAATGTCTTTCAAATGAACATGATGGTGAGTTATGATCCATATAGCTGACACCATATAGTGGGATAAAGGCTCAGTTTATTGTTGTTGTCATCGTGATCGTCTCAGCCATGTCGTGATAATCTGTGTTGTTTTCTAGGTACTCCCAATCATGATTGATGTTGGAACCAACAATGAACAACTTCTGAAAGACCCCATGTGTAAGTGCCTTAAATTAATCATGTTATGTAACATAAAATCGTCTTATCTCCAGGGATATTTTTCCTCTTGTCTTGACTTAATCGAATTGAGGTTTACCCAGCATTCTCCAAATTCTTTTATTTGTTATTTTTCTTCCTCTGAGGTCCTTGACATCCTGCCACAATTATGCAGAATATTTGGTGTCTTGGTTTTCTTGTTGTGTTAACAAAGGCATGCAATGTAGTTATGTTGGAAATTATGAGTTCTCTGTTTCTTATTGTGTTAACAAAGGCATGCAATGTAGTTATGTTGGAAATTATGAGTTCTCTGTTTATCACCATGAGTTCATTGGTGAATGTTTCTCTAGTGAATTTGACCTGGTTATGTTTTGTACACCTCTCCAGATAACAATTAAGATTTTTTAAAATAATTGATTTTATAGTTAGTGGTCAATAGATCTTATTCTTCTTTTAATTAAGATTCATACCATGACCTCGTTGCTGTTTTCTTGCAGATTTGGGATTACAAGAGCATCGCCTTGACGGAGAGGAGTATATTGAAGTTATTGATGAATTCATGGAAGCAGTTTTTACTCGTTGGCCTCATGTGATTGTTCAGGTTCTTATTTGACTTGTAACTGATTATAACCTTCTGATCACAGTGTGCCTTGTTGGTTAGTTTGTTTCTCAATGGAAGTTTCTTCTTTGTTTTTTGTTTTTTGTTTTTTTTTTTCTTTTCAACGTTACTGATGAATGCAAGATATTTGCAGTTTGAAGATTTCCAAAGTAAGTGGGCCTTCAAGCTGTTGCAACGTTATAGGAAAGAATACAGAATGTTCAATGATGATGTTCAGGTAAGTAATTCATCTGCAGATGGTTTTTGTTTTAATATCTAGAAGATTGACCCTAATACTCCCAATGCTGTTCAGGCTGTCATTTTGGCATAATATTTATTCACTCTTAAATCAGCAACTGACATAAAATCCTTTAGCTGTTAAAGAGACAGTGTGCTTTGTTGACCAATCAAGTTTATAGATGTCGTGTTGTAGCCATAGATGGGCTAGTGATATTCCTAATTTAGTTATCTTTCAAATTTTCTGAAAGATGAAGGGCACTTGTGTATAGTAAATGTCATTGAGACTTTCTTTTATTCATATAAATCTCAATTCTTTCAGACTCAAAATTTTAAAGGGTTTGAGAAGGTTCTTGAGGTCACTGACGTGCATATGACTAGATTAGTTGAGGGTTTGGATATGCCATACAGTTTCATGCTTCTGCGAGCATATATATAAGTTCGATATGTCAGGTGATATTTTATTTTCTTGATGTCAATTGGTAGGGATATGGAGAGAAGACCTACTAGATCTCTCTCATGCCCAAGATAAATGCATGTATAATATCTTTGTACTTTTGTGCATTTGAGAGAAAGTGAAGCTTTACTTATGGAAAATAACTGTGTAATATGATATCGAAACAGTGCATACAAATTGCAATACATATTCATTACTCATATGCAATGCTTTATGGCTAGCATTGAACTAAAAGAATATCACTAGTAAACATTTATATAAAAGTCAAGACTTCAATGATGTGATTTCATCATTTGTGTGCCCATTGCAGGAACGAGTCAGTGTAGCCTGTGATGCAGGGACTATATCAAATGCTTTCAGTCATAAAAGCATTATAAGAAACTAATTTAATAGAGTCCTATACTCTAAAAACAGTTAAGTTCTGAATACATCAGATGCTTTATTCTCTTCTATTCTAAAACGTCATATTAGGTAAAAATTTAAATTCAAAAAATTCAACTCCAGAACTAGTACTGAGGTTCAGAAAGTTGAAACTCTAAAAAGTAAACGCATATGATCATCATGTCAGTTGGTTGTGGTGAATGGATAAGAACTACGTAGAGATCAAAAGAAAGAGAATGCTGTGATCATATCTTCTTTTAAAAATTCTCATTTAATAATCCGTAAGCACCATGAAATAACGAGACAGCTTCGATCGATTTTTTGTTGCCTTGTACATGTTTTAGTAGTGTCATCCTGTGATATCATGCTTTTATGTGTTTAATGAAACATGATCTGAATAATTTCATTCTACAGTCATTAAATGTTTGTTGGTCTTTACAACTGATAATCATATTATGTGTGTCGTTCAATGCCATAAACTGACCAGGGAACAGCAGGGGTTGCACTTGCGGGTCTTTTAGGAGCAGTCAGAGCGCAAGGAAGACCAATGATCGACTTTCCAAAGATGAAAATTGTTGTTGCTGGTGCTGGAAGGTAGTATTTCACCATTGTAATTACTTCATTCTCTTGTTCCACTTACAAACCATTGAAACTGTGGCTGCAGCGCTGGAATAGGTGTTCTCAATGCTGCAAGGAAAACAATGGCAAGAATGCTTGGAGACACTGAAGTTGCTTTTGAAAGTGCTAAGAGTCAATTCTGGGTTGTTGATGCTAATGTGAGTGATCTACTGGTTTATATTTTAATTTTCTGTTTTTATTTTGTTTCCCGATTAATTTGATGAGTGAAACTGAGAGATATAACCACAACTCATCTCTGTTAACAACAGAACATCTTGAAAATTATTGTTTCCATCATCAGCCATTCAAAAATATTCTTCACGGGCAGCAAGTACTTAATAGTGCAGTATTTTTTGTGTAATTCAGGGACTTATAACCGAAGCGCGTGAAAATATCGATCCAGATGCTCGGCCATTTGCCAGGAAGGTCAAAGAAATAGAACGACAAGGGCTGAAAGAAGGGGCAAACCTTGCAGAAGTGGTCAGTGTGTTAAACTGGATGTCTGTCTTAATTTTAGTCTTATTGGATCTATTATATTGCCAGATGTGTGAATCATTTGGCAAACATTACAATCAGACCTATGGCTAGCTCCCATGTTTGTTAGGTAGACCTGAAATGTCTAATGAAATTTCACATATGCTGTTTTTTTATGTTTTGAAGACTAATTGTGGAATGTGATATATCTGACTAATAGAATTCAAACATGAATCACTAAATAACTACACGATCTGGCTCATTTTGATTTTGCTTATATGCAAAAAGAGCTGTCTCATTCATACTGTTTTTGGCCCTTCTGCATTTTCTGTACTTTGGTCAGGACAAAAAAAAAACTGCAGCTCCAAATGTTTCTTCAACCATTTCCTGTGTTTAGAAAGGCAAATTAAATCGAATATGTTCTACATCATATCCGTTAATGCAGGAGAGAGAGAGAGAGAGAGAGAGAGAGAGAGAGATCAGTCATTCATTGTGATTGGATCTCTTCTGTTATTCTGTATCACATAAAAAAGTCTGTTATTTTTGCATCTTATATAGCTTACTAGAATCAAAGAAGTACCACTGAACAAGTTTTCCCTTTTGAATTGAAATTTTTAGATAGCCAATTTGGGAACATTGGTTGACTATTGTTTGACAGCCAGGTTGGCCTATCCTGTTCATCAACTGCAAGGAAATATGATAATAATATGTTTAGAAATTTAACCTCGATGGTTTCCTGCTTATTAATATGACATCAGGTATCAGAGAAGTTATACATGGCTAATTTGAGTAGCATTTGTAGAGATATTTGTTACAGAGCTTTTGTTGGGCCATCCTTGTCCCTTAATATACCTCAGCATGTATCTTATCCCTGCGCATAAACAATGATTAAGAATTTTCTGATAACTAAAATTGTATCCTTGTCATGTTCTCTATCATGCATATGGTTGATTTGAAAAAATATTGTTTAATATGCATCTCTCTCTCTCTCTCTCTCTCTCTCTATATATATATATATATATATATATATATATTTCATTTTGAGGTGATAATTGTCTGGGTGATATCTAATCAGGTTCGGCAAGTAAAGCCAGATGTGCTTCTTGGGTTGTCCGCTGTGGGAGGTTTGTTCAACAAAGAGGTATGCGATTCATTAATGCTTACAACCTTTTTGCCTCTCATAATAATTGTATTTTTTTTTTTACCTTATTCCATTTTTTTTCTTTCATGTTTCCATGGCTGTCATAAGCAAAATTACAAAGTTATAGTAGTTATATGCAGAATCAAATTGTTTTCTGATTGTCAGGTATTGGAAGCTCTCAAAGGCTCGACTTCTACCAGACCAGCAATTTTTCCTATGTCTAACCCTACGAAAAATGGTACTACATGTGCTGGTTAAAATATATAATTTATACATGTTTATGTCATGTTTTGCTGAAAAAATCCGTTGGGACTTTCTCAGCTGAGTGCACCCCGGAGGAAGCATTTTCCATAGTTGGTGACCACATCATATTTGGAAGTGGAAGCCCATGTAGCAATGTTGATCTTGGTACGTCTTTTAACTTGGTGCTTGCTCTCTTTAAGTTTTACCTTTTATTTTACTAGAGGCGTTCTTCCGTAAATCGAGATATCTAGAGGTAAGCATAAGAGAATAATATTCCATTAATGAATTAAATTCGGCCTCTTTGGCTGACTAGGTTTTTCACCTGCAGAATATTTTATCAAACTCCAGTAAAATTAATGAACTTTCTCTAGTTCACTGTTTAGCCTAAGAATTTTGCCTACTTGCACTCTCCTAAGATGATCTAAATGGTGGATTCCTGGCTTTACCATCCAGACCTTGTCCAATAATATACTGTTGCCCGTAACTGATATTTCACATTCCAGCACTTTTAGCAGCATTTTTGACACAATCAACAAAATTTCACTTCGGTATTAATGGATTGTTCACTGATATGCAACATGTAAACCTCTCCCCTAGCACCATATGTCTCCTTTTCCAACAAATTCGTCTTTTACTAAATCAAACAAGTTAAGAATGTGAGAAGTATAAGCCTTTAGGATCGGTGAAAAAAATATTGTCAAGGACTGCATTCAGATGTTCTGTAAGAGAGGGGCAGACGGAGATGAATCATAGAGAACACATCACTATGGAGGAATCTGCTCGAAATTATCTATTGGCTTTGTCTTCAAGTCTATTATTCACTAACTGCAACTAAAATTACACAGGAAATGGTCATGTTGGTCACTGCAACCAGGCAAACAACATGTTCCTTTTTCCCGGGTGAGATTCTCTAAATTCTAATCAATCATGGAAAAATGATGTAGTTAGCATTTCCCTTTTCATCTTAATGTAGCTCCCCAAAAATGCAGGATTGGACTTGGAACACTTCTATCTGGCTCTAAGATCGTCTCAGATGGAATGCTACAGGCTGCAGCTGAATGGTACTTCAGGACTTCAACTTTTAAATATTCTTGTACTTGAATTTTCAAAGCTCATAACATTGGCTCTTGGGGTGGGGGTGGGGGGGGGGGGGGCTACGGAGTATAGAGGTCTTCTGAAATCATTAATAGCTCCACTTGCCCATCAAGTCTCAATTTAGATCTTGACTAATACTATGTAACTACAGCCTAGCTGCATATATGACCGAGGAAGAGGTACTACAAGGAATAATTTATCCATCAATATCCAGGTACTCAAGGAAACTTAATCTGTACCTAAGATAAATATTTTACTTTCTCCCATGGCCATTTGTTTCCTAATTATTGAAAAATGCAAGCAGAATACGTGACATAACAAAGGAAGTAGCTGCAGCAGTCATTACAGAAGCAATAGAAGAGGACTTAGCAGAAGGATATCGCGAGATGGATGCACGAGAATTGCTGAAACTTAATCAGGTACTTATTGATATGTGAACATTCAAATTATGCATGTCTTACATTTTCCCTTCTTTTGTCGGTGCCATTTCTCTTCTTCGCTGGGAAATTGCCTTGGCTCAGAATTTAAATACATGCTTGCTTCAGATTGCCAACCCTGATCTTTATCCTAAAAATTAGTAAGATGCTATATAATCAAGTTTTAAGCTTTTCAAATCCACAGAGAGGGTGATTGGCTGGCTTATTGATGTTTGACAACTTAAAAGCTTTTCTAAATTGTTTGTTAAGACTCAAGAATTAAAAAAAAAAAAAATCTTATCTGCTTCCAAATAAATTGTTAAGAGCTTATAAAGCAGTTTTTTGGAAAAGGAACTCATGCTCCTTACAATGTGGTCCTTTTTTATTTCGGAATTGTCACTATTAACATTTTACAAGTTCCGTTATCTTATTTTATTCAAGCATCTTAGTAAACTCATTTAAAAATAAGGTCTAGCATCTTATAATTTCTCAAAACAACTTATAATATATAATAGATTATAAAATCTTTTAATAAATTTAGCCAAACAGTTCTATTTCATAGTGACTGGTGATCCTACCAAACTATATGCGCCTTTGACGCGTAATATCTGTCCAAATACTTAAGTTTGTTTCCAAGACACTAAAGTTTCAGAGTGCTGAATACTAGAAAAGCTTCATAAATCACATTTGTAATGTCAGAAATACATGACCAGCTATCTCTGAAAACCACCTCTCTTTTTGAATATATTGCATAAATTCCCTCTTACCAAATTTAACTTCATTTTTTTTGTTTTACTTCACTTTCAACTTTAATTGTTACTATCTCTACATTATTTCTGGAATATTAGTAAATTTACAGAAAATAAAATATCATTGCTTTTGAAGCATGTATACATCCGCTCATGCAGTTGAATCGGTCTTCTATGTGAAACCTACTTGTTTGCTCGAACCTGTGAACTTGCATTTATCGTAATGTAAATATCGTATTATTTGTTGTGCAGGATGAAATTAAAACATATGTAGAGAACAATATGTGGTCTCCTGAATACACAAAACTGGTTTACAAGCAGGACTGAACATCGCCTCAAACACGAGAACACTTTTTCTTTCATCTAATAATTGTTTCACACATTGTATGCAAGTATTTATAGGTGAGTTGCTGTTGCGATAGAGAACACAAAAAAAAAAAAACAGTTGCCAGTGGATTTATCTGTATCTATCCATCTATGGTTGTTTTTGCCAATAACTATCAGTAGAAGATCTCCAAGTTTGTAAATGTAGACTGGAAATTTATTATAATTTGGATGTCATATTATATAGTACTCAATAATGCTTAAGCCTTGCCTTTTGTGCTCACAATAGTGTAAAATGTGTAGGATACTTAAATGATGATCGATTTTATTTTTAATGCGAGCAAATGGATGTTTAAATGATAGATCAATTTCTGCAAAATGCATTAAAGGTGCTGGTATGATTATCAAATTGTTATTAACCCAAGTTTCTTATATTACTAGCAGTCCCACATATCACTTATTAAAATAAATAGATCTTGCTTACCCAATTTTTCCCCATAAGGAGCTTACTTTACCTATTACAAAATGAAGAATGAATAATTTTTGAATTGTTAATCTTTGCTTTCTAAAATAATTATGGTATCTACCAAATATTCATCGATTTTTTATATATAAAGAAACTAAACCAAGTTTCTTGAAACCGTTTTTCACATTTTATTTCGTAAGACGGTCAATTTATAATCAAAACTTAGAAATTATTGTGAAAATAAACTAAAGTTATAAATATGAGATACATAAAGTTATATCTCTAACTTGATTGTATATAAATTTTTATAAACAAAATATTGATTTTCTCTATCTACATATATATTTGGTCCATATACTATGTAGACCCCATCACCGCGAAGCCATACCTCAACGGTGCACTCCACCGATGACCCACTTCTCCACTTTCAAATTTCAAAAAATCAAATCGTTACACTCTAAATTAATTTCTACACCTCTAAAATATATTAATAAATAAAAATAATAAAAAAGGAAAGGAACAACACATTCCAACGGTCTTACTCATCCTCACCATATCACAAGTGAGTGCGAAGCACCGAAAAAATATCCATAAACTAGACAAAGCTGCGCACCTGGCGCAATATAGCCCTAAGCCACACGCCCCAATAAAACAAAGTTAATTTCAAAAGTATTTCTACACGAATTTGAAAAAAAAAAAAATCAGCCTAATTTCTATACTCTCTCTCTTTCTCTCTCTATAATTCGGCGTCCATTTCAAGTCCAAACAGTTGTTTCTCGACTCTGTAACTTCAATTCTAAGTTTTTCTCTCGTTTCCAAACTTCAACCTGTTTTAGGTTTGGGAGCTCAACTGCATTCTCGGTTTAGATCTGTTGTTTTTTTTCGAGTTTTCGAGTATCTGAGATAATATAATGGCGACAATGGAGAGTTTGATTGGGCTGGTGAACAGAATTCAGAGGGCTTGCACCGCCCTCGGCGACTATGGCGGCGGCGATCAGACTTTTTCCTCACTCTGGGACGCCCTTCCTTCCGTCGCAGTTGTCGGTGGTCAGGTGAGCGTCTGGATTGCTATTGTTGCGTAGGAAATCTACTTATTATGTTGGTTAGCAGATCCATGCAAATTATGAAGTGGAAACACTAATTTTGAGGGTAAATAGGATTATTTCTGGTTGATTTGGTTGATTATAAAATTGTTGCGTAGGGATTGTTCATGATCTTTGCCGAATGTCTCTTTATGTAGTTACATGTGAATGGGGTAACAATTATTGTGGGTTTTGAATATCTGTTAATTTGTTTTTTTGGTTGAGCTGAATGCAGAGTTCGGGAAAGTCATCTGTGTTGGAGAGCATAGTAGGACGTGATTTTCTTCCACGAGGCTCTGGTTAGTTTTAGTTAATGCCATTTGGTTTAATGAGCTATACTACATTTTGCTATACACTTTATCATGTTCACTGTTTGATGATTTTAAATAAATTTGAGCTCAGGAATTGTTACAAGGCGGCCGCTGGTGTTGCAACTGCAGAAAATTGAAGATGGGCAGCAAGAATATGCAGAGTTTGGTCATTTGCCTCGTAGACGTTTCACTGATTTTGGTATGTGTGAAATGTGCTAAATTATGACTTTTAAATAAAATTAATGAGAATCTGATGTTGAAGAGGGGGATTTCACATTGATATATTTCATTTTCTTTTGTATTATGTTCATCAATAGATCACACTCTTGTGAATTGATTTTTGTTTGGAAAACTTATTAGCTTAGTTTTATGCTTGGTTGTCAATGACAAGGTTCTTATACAAGAAATTGATTATTAGTCTCACCTTGCTCTTCTTTACTTCTCCCTGATTTAAATTTTTTTTGCACAAATTTTAATGTGGTTTTTAGCAATTGTAACTTAGAATCCTTTTACTTGTAGTAACTAGATTGACAAAATGTTTACATCTTCTCATTTTCTGTGCAGCTTTGGTCCGCAAGGAAATTCAGGATGAAACTGATAGAATCACGGGAAAGTCGAAACAAATTTCACCTGTTCCTATTCATCTTAGTATCTACTCACCAAACGGTATGTTACTTTTGAAGCTAATTTATCTTAACCATGTGCCATGTTGTAAATCTTGTTCTCTTTCATCCAAAAAGGGTTCTATCCTGCTAATAAAATGACCTCTTTTTTGCAGTTGTCAATTTAACTCTTATTGATCTTCCGGGTTTAACAAAAGTTGCCGTAGGTATGTTCTCTTTAAGTAAAGTACTTAAATTCCATATTGATATGATCTTTATCCAATGCAAAGAAATTATATCTTTGCAGAGGGGCAACCAGAAAGTATAGTGCAAGACATTGAAAATATGGTTCGCACATATGTTGAGAAGGTAAAAAAAAAAGAAAAGCATGTTGTTTTTTTATATCTGTTTTACTACAATTTTATTGTAAATAAAAATATTTGCTTCATTACAATTTTATTACATATGCAGCCCAATTGCATTATACTGGCAATATCTCCAGCAAACCAAGATATTGCAACATCAGATGCTATTAAGCTTGCTAGGGAAGTAGATCCATCAGGTAAAAACCTTCCTTTGGTAAACGATGCATGAATGTTAAATAAGATATGTTACAAACTTGGTATTACTATTTTATAATCCTTATAAAATTCATGCAGGTGAACGCACATTTGGAGTGCTTACAAAACTTGATCTGATGGACAAAGGAACTAATGCTCTGGATGTAATCTCTCTTCCTGCTTTTCCCTATGACACACACTCAGACATATACATACATGAATATACATATATGTGTGTGTGTATGTATGCTCATAATGATGAACATTATATTAATAATGAAGCATAAAATTACAAGAATTCATTTTTCTTAATGAAATATTACATTTGGGAAGATTAAGAGCAAGAATGGTATCAATTATTTACCTAGTCCAAAACATGTTCTTTTGACTTTTTGTATCTTCCCGTTTAGCATGATAATACACCACACTCTTGTTTGTTGTTCCTCCTCCCCAATTTCTTTCATGTTTCCTCTCATCCCTGGCCCAACTTCTTCAGTCTTCCCTCTTTTTCTGTCTTTATTTACTTGTAAAGAATAAAGATAAATTTTTATTTATACTATTATTAGGTGTTGGAAGGACGATCTTATCGTTTACAACATCCTTGGGTGGGTATCGTGAATCGTTCACAAGCAGATATCAACAAAAATGTTGATATGATTTCTGCTAGGCGAAGGGAACGCGAGTACTTTGCTAGTAGTCCTGACTATGGGCATTTGGTCAGTAAAATGGGTTCCGAGTATCTTGCAAAGCTGCTCTCAAGGGTACAAATGTTGTTCCTTAACTGTAATTTATATGCTCAATGCAGCCTGTGCTTATATTGTTGGATATTTTTCTTTCAGCACTTGGAATCTGTAATTAAGGCAAGAATACCAAGTATCACTTCATTGATTAACAAAAGTATTGATGAACTTGAATCCGAATTGGACCACCTTGGAAGGCCCATTGCTGTTGATGCTGGGGTGAGCTTCTTGCATGCCTTTTCATGAATTTATGTCTGAAGTAATTAAATCTTGCTAGAAACTGAAGTTTGTCTTTCAGGCTCAACTATACACCATCTTGGAACTATGTCGTGCTTTTGACAAGATATTCAAGGAGCATCTAGATGGAGGGTATGTTTGTTGTCTGCCTTCATCATCCTTATATTTTACATCTGGAAACCTTTTCCAGTAACCCTCTATATGATTAATATATATTTTTTGTCCTAAAACTTCATATATGTACAATTACATTCCCTAGATATCACATTTACATCCAACTGATGCATTTTCCCCTCTTCAGATGCATATAGTTCATGCCCTTCAAGCAATTCAGAAATGTTATTTATACTTTATATACTTATTTCTATTTTTTTGGAAGAGTTCACAAGCAGACGTATAGGATATACAATTTTGTAAATGAAACCCAAATTTCAGATTTGTAAAGTTGATGGTAACAGCCTGCGTGCGTATCTACATTTGAAATTTTGAAGATAAGAATTCTATAAATCCCTGTGGTTTTAGTCTTGGTTTTGTAAAGTTGATGCCTACCTTAGCTCGTTCTGCATAGTTTTAATGTTAATAGCCTGCTTATCCACATTTGAAGATAAGAATTATTTAAATCCCTGTGGTTTTAGTCTGGTTTGTCTTTGCACTTAAAAACCAATCCATGTTAACCCCATGACGTGTATTCTGCACTTGAAAACCACCCCTAGTTAACCTCATAAAGTTTATTCTGCCTTTGATTTCATTTGGATTTGATGATTGTGTGGTAATTTTGTCTTGATTGCTGAACCTGCTTTTTTTTTTCCCCTTCATGTTTGTGGCATATCATTGTCTCAATAAATACACCCTGATCTTATTCTTTGGAGTTGTTAACTTATGAACGATAAAATGTTTGTATGACTTCGAAAGATTTCTAACTTTAGTAATAGATTGGAAAAAAATAAGTACACATGTTTACCTGGTTGTTACTCAGCCTCGCCTTAATTACCCATTATTTCAATTTTTTGCATTTGCTTTGTTTAAATTAGGTGGTTATGGTTGTAGATTCTAATCAGCTGCTGCTTTATTTCAGCCGACCTGGAGGAGATCGAATTTATGGAGTTTTTGACAATCAGTTGCCAGCTGCACTAAGAAAACTCCCATTTGATCGACATCTTTCAATGCAGAATGTGAAGAAAATTGTTTCAGAAGCCGATGGTTATCAACCACACTTGATTGCTCCTGAGCAAGGTTACCGACGACTTATTGAGGGCTCATTAAATTATTTTAGGGGGCCTGCTGAAGCATCTGTGGATGCTGTGAGTAATTTGATATTAGAAACCATTTTTTTCGTACAACCATATAATATCACACTACATTTATGACTAACCAACAAAAATGTCATTCAGGTTCACTTTGTGCTGAAGGAACTTGTTAGGAAGTCAATTGGGGAGTGTCAGGTGACTCCATTGTTCTTAAAAGTTATGTTGTGACATTTTCTTTATTCTAGTTTTGGTCTACATAAGATCTTTATTTTCTCTGGTGATATAGGAATTGAAACGGTTTCCAACCCTACAATCAACTATTGCTGGGGCAGCGAATGAAGCACTGGAAAAGTTTCGCGACGAAAGCAAGAAAACGGTTGTTAGATTGGTAGATATGGAATCTTCATATCTCACTGTTGATTTCTTCCGGAGACTTCCACAAGAAGTTGAGAAAGCAGGAAACCACCCAGGGGGGAATCCACGGGACCACCCAAGGGACAACTCAGCAGCTGCAAATGTTGATCGTTATGCTGAGGGACATTTCAGGAGGATAGGTTCGAATGTGTCATCTTATGTAAATATGATATCAGAAACTCTGAGAAACTCGATTCCCAAGGCAGTGGTTTATTGCCAAGTTAAGGAGGCCAAACAGAATTTACTCAATTACTTCTACACGCAAATTGGGAAGAAAGAGGTACTGGCTCAACTAGCCACTCAAACTACCAGTTTTTGTTTCACTTAACCACTTGAAGTTTTTGTGCTTTACACTTTGCAACTCTTTTTTAGCTGGAAACTTTAGTTCCGAGGGGCATGTTGCAAAGTGTACTGCACACAAACTTCACATGACCAAAAAAATAGGTTAAGCACCGAGGTGCGAAAATGATCATAGTTCTGGTGTTAAGACATAATTGTCCCCAGATTATACCATGCTTGGTTCTTGCATATGCTTAATACTAACGTTTGGTGGTGTTGCAGGGTAAACAACTTTCCGAGTTATTGGATGAAGATCCGGCATTGATGGAGAGGAGACAACAATGTGCTAAAAGGCTTGAACTGTACAAAAAAGCAAGGGATGAAATTGATTCTGTGGCATGGCTTCGTTGATCAATTTGATGTATGCATGGTACGAATCTTTTGTATGTTTATATACTTCATGATGACATCATCGTGGTTATCATCCTGAGTCTCGATTCTTGATCGACTGCAGGGATTCATTTCATTTGTAGTATTGTTTTCCTGATTCATTGCATTTTATATTAATCGGCTTTATGTGAGCTTTTATTTTCATATTGTTGTAATAGTGTAAATGGATCATAATGTTCTTAGAATATTAGCGTATTTGTTGCGTATCTTATGAGTTAAATTTGTTGCTGGTTTTCACATTTTCGGGTTAACTTTTGATCATCGTTCTGGGTATGTACGTATACACTAAAAAAAGCAATCGCAGGATACAAAGTTACTCATGAAATTACATTTCGATACAAAATAATATTTTGTGTAAAAGTGACAAGTTCACGACTATCTAATGCAATTACACTGACTAATACCTCGAACTGAATCAGATACGAAATTCCATCAGTTTATCCTATTAGAAAGGAGATCACAAAGCAACGAATTAAAAGTGAGATAATAACTTCTTCACGCCACTTTTTCACACCACTTTAGTTCTTGTTTCATAACAATTATCAAAGTGGCTTACCAGTAAGTATACAGTAAGGCTATCAGTTCAGATCGTTGAGCAATTCATTCACTTTGTTAATGCCAATATCGGATAAAGACCCAATCACCTCCCCCTCATCATCGCAATACACTAATTCGTCGCTGAATTCCTCTGCAAAAAGTGGAACAAATAAAAAGATGCACCACATTTGCATTCGAAGGGAATGAATGTTAAATCAATTTCTAAAGAATCATATGTACCAAACATCGACTTCAAGGAGGTAGGAGGAGGAGTAGCCAAAAAGTTCAAGCCAACATAAACTCCAATTGCCAGAATAATTGTCACCAATACATAAGTTGGCACAGGTAATTCTGCAGAGTCCCTGAAGAAAACGTATATATAATAATAATACACGAATATCTTCAAAGCTAGAAACAAATGACAAGAATGACGTAAGTGTTATAGGAACAAGAATTAGTTCGATTACCGAATGATTCTGTAAACACAAACTTGAACCACATCAAATTTTCTCTCTTTACTTTCTTCTAAAAAGGTTGGCCGAGAGCCTGATATCTTAGTCAGTTAAGGTTATTACGTTTATCATTCTTATGTACAAAAGAGAAATTCCGAGCACCACATTTGAGTATTTCAATTGTTTCCACAACATCTTTTAGATATGCAAGCATAAGATAGCACTCAAACATATAGCTGCTTTGTTTTATCTTTCACAAGATGAGAACATGTAATTCAAGAAAGCAACTTTGAATGCAGAATAAGTAGTATATGATAAGGATAGGCATACATGAGGGAATCAGAATAAAGCTCTAAAATTGTAAAAGCAAGCACATATCCCATTGTACTAACCTTTTTGGATAGTAATAGATTCCTATAGAGTTCAACCAATACTCAGGAACATATGCCCATATGATTAAACTGCCTGTTAAAGATTAAGTACAAGAAGCATTTTAGATGCCACGTTATGTAGCTTCAACTGTAAGATCTCAAGCTCTAAACTAAAAAAGAATCTGCATTTTCCCAACCCCATTTCATAATGTCGGATTATGCTGAAAAAAAGTGAGCAATAGGAATTTGGCAAAATAACTTGGTTAAGTTGCTCCTTAAAAGTTAACATATGAGTCAAGTCAGATCATGAGCTATTCGGGATCTACTCAAAAGAACCTCAAACTCGACTTGGTGTTGACCGAGTCGAGCTCGGGGTCAACTACTCGAGTAGCTCTCAAGCTCAACTTATTCGACTTGATAACCTCACGAGCCTAATTAGTTGCGTTTAAGGTATTTTACAAATTTATCCCTCATAAAATTTAGTTATTGATATATAATTATGCAAGTATTAAGTCAAGCTTTATCGACTCCAATCGAATCTTTTTAATTGTATAATCATAAAGTTCAGATTGTTTGCATAAATAAATCAAGTCGAACCGATTAGAGCTCGAGTTTGTTGAGTTTGCTTAGAAATGCCTCCAAATATAGAATCATTATTTTGCCTTCTCAAATTACACATCAAAATCAACTTAAGAAGCTCCACATTACTCATTTCTAAACGTTAATTAGCTATTAGAAAAAGGCAAAAGCAATCAAAATGTAAGATCAATGATGCTCTAGGTCCCCAATGCTTCAAATATATTTGCTGGTGTAAACCAACAAACAAGAACTATACATTCTCAAGATTTAATCAAGTTTTTGTTTAAACAACATTAATAAAAAAAAAATACTTAAATCAATTTCTAATACACTGACAGGCAATTGAAACTCGACGAAAAAAATACTTAAATCAATTTCTAATACACTGACAGGCAATTGAAGCTCGACGAAAAAAACGAAGAATTGGAAGGATCAAACCTGCAGCAACGACCGCGGTGATCGAGAAAACGAAGCCATAAAGTTCAGAGAGCTTGGGCCCCTTCCCACCGGAAACGCCCAATCTCGCCGGAGACAGATCGTCGGCATCGGAAAATGGCGCATTGGCACTCCGATTCACGATCTTTAGAGGGCTATTCTCTTCCATCAAATTCGTTTTCTCTAATGGATTATTGCCGTTTGGGCATTTCGTCGAACAAGTAGAAGGCAGTTTGATTACAGAGTCGTAGAGAATAAGCGATCAGTTCTGCCACTGCAATTAGAGGAAAAGTTCAAAATCCTGAGGCTTCAGTTTTATTTCAAATTCATCCCTAATTTTCTTAATATTTTCAATGAAGTCCCTACTGCTTTGGCAATAACTATTTAAGATATTTATTCATTATTTTGACCCAACACCATAGGCTATGCTATTTAATTAAATGAGGTTGGTCCAAGAATTATGGACCATGTACCATCTTAATAAATAAAGGGTATGGGTTTTTATTTCACTATTATATGAATTTAATTTCTTAAAATAAAATAATCTATAATTTATAATTCATAAATTAAAATTTGGTTTATGAAAATATATTTTAGTTATAATTATGGAAATATATCCATAACATAGTTTAAAAAAAAAAATCTATGAATTATGTAAAATTCACTTGTTCAACTTGTAATTGTCATTGTAATAGAAAAATGCGAAAAAAACAAAATAAAACTATGTTCTTTTGTTATTTTTTTTTGACGCAAAAGAACGAGCTTTCATTAATCAAGAAGTGCAACTACATGATATATTGAGAAGGCCATTCACAAGGTTTGGAGGCTCGACTCAACAATGAGGGCGCGAAAACAATCGCCTAGCCCTACCTAATTTGTGTGCCACAATATTGGCATCACGATGAATAAATCTAATCGAAAATCCATGAACAGTATTGATAATCTCCTTGCAACACTTGATGATGCTACCAAATTCCGTGTCATCAACTCTGTTAGATCGACATAATAATTATTGTACTATTATATGTTTATTGGACTAATATGTGAAGTAATATATTTTAGACCCATAATTTCACTGTATAGTAGTATTGACTAATGAAATAAATTTAAGTTGTGGATAATAGATTCCTGTGAAACAAAATTACATCATTAATATTGTTTTGTAATTCTTTATATATTTTAATCTACCTTAAAAAATTATATCATCAACATCTATCCATAACAACACATCAAATCTCAAAGGAATATAGAGATTCATATATTAAGTGAAAGATTTCTTGTATAAGAATAGAATATAATTCCACAGAAGAATCTGTGAATCTGGAATTATATAAATATATATTTAATGTACTTACTAATAATATATTATTGTACATACATGATATTATATAGTGACAACCTTCAAATTTAGTCGCTTGTAGAAGAAAATAGTGCAAATTAAGTTTAATCTATTTTTGCATTTTTTTTTTTTCAATTATGCATTTATTAGGTTTTGGTAGTACATGTTATGATTGAATTATACAAAGATTAGATGTACGCACCCAGAAAAATACTAAACATACCCTAAAAATATATTTTTTTATACATTTTATTAGAAAAAAATGTGTTTAATAAGTTTTGAAATGGAACTTTTATACAAATTGCGTAAAGAAAACAACTTGATATATTAATGCATAACATTAATGAGAGAGAGAGAGAGAGAGAGAGAGCATTGTTTAAACGTTTCCCTCTCTATAAATACACTCTGCAATTCTGCTCTTTGTCCTATTCTTAGATCTCCACTATTTTCCCTCGCTTTGCCAATTTCGCAACAATTAGGTGAGACCCACTTCTCAATTTAAGTATTTTCACCATTTTTTTGATTCGAACATCTCAATTTTGGTTACTTTTGTTTTTAATTTGATGTGGGCTTGTGCATAAAGCTTCATACTTCAACTTCCCATCGTAAAGATTTGAATTTTCTTTTCTTTTAATAAAAAAAATCATGTTATGAGTATGATCTGATACATTTTCAGGTAATAACTACGTTAGATAATGATGAATTCAGCACTTTTTAGTGGGTTTTTACTATATGTTAGCATAACATTTTTTTTTGCTGAATCTTGAGCGCAACCCTTTCGTTATGTTCACAATTTCAAGAATTTTGGTGAGAAGTGTTGGTTTCAGTGATCTGATGAATTTTACTGAATCATTTGCTCATCTGTTTGCACAATCTTAACTCGGAATCGATTTCAAGCTTTTGTTTGGACTAGTGATTTTTTATACCTTAAAAGTAGGATTTTGTGCTATCTCTGAGTTGTAGGTTTATATCATGGACACAAAATTCAGTTTCGGTAGAAATTTCAGCATTCTGGTGACATTTCGGTGGAAATTATTTCGAAACCTAAATTTGAGTGAAATTTTGCGAAATTTTTATCCTTGGTTTATATTCATATAATGGTAATCAATTTCTGTATAAAGTGATTGATCTTCATTCTATGAAATGTTTTTCGTGTTTCTTTGTGCTGTGATGAATTATAGTTACTTTTTGGTTAATGGTTAACATTTCCAAACTTTTTATGCTTAAAATCATATAGAGATCTGCGATTTTTATTGAAATTGGTTACTTTTTCTTGGATCTGGATTCATTATCATTGATACTTCGAGGCTCCCTGCTACAATATTTTTCTTTATAGAATGCGTTTTGTACTAAAATCATGCAAGTAACTGCCCTTTTTGTATATGGCCTGCATGCAGATACTTCATCATGGGGACTGTTATTGATGCTGCAAACATGGTATTACTTCAAATCTTGTTTATCTGTCGTTTGCAATTGAGTTGATCTTATAGTTGTCAACAATAATTCCAATTTCTAATTTGGTTATCTTGTAGCCTAATGCATGGACTAAAAATTTTGAATTTTAATAGTGGATTATGAATTTAAGTTGCATCATTGCTATCAACTATAAGTTTTAGTTGTCACATTAACTTAATGAGACACTTAGTTTGACAAACATTGACGTAGGCTAATGTTGGTGCAGGAAGTAAATGGAACTTCACAAACTGATAAAAAGTTCACTGTGGTTTTTGTTCTTGGTGAGTGCTTTGATTTCTATATTAAGCCTTCATTACTACACTATATTCTTCAGAAATTAGATATATATTTTCTTATTGTTATATTTCTGTTGTCTTTTCTTATGTTCGTCAAAATATGATTGTCGTCACCTGGCCTGTTTTTCATTTTTCCTCGTTAAATTTGAGCAGGTGGGCCTGGCAGTGGTAAGGGCACCCAGTGTGCAAACATTGTCGAAAATTTTGGTTTTACACATCTTAGTGCCGGCGATCTTCTACGAGCAGAGAAAAATTCCGGCTCTGAAAATGGGTACAACCTTATTGCTACTCTAATGCTATCTAATCAGTTATCTTCAGCTTTGTATTGGTATTTTCATGTCAGCTTTTCAGTCACCTAATACTTAAGTATATAAATTACGTTTACTTTTCGTTTAGAGTACAGTCTCTTCAGAAGATAAATGTGTACTCTATACTTTCTATTATTTTTCAAATGCTTATAGTGCACTATGTGTAACTCCATTTGCTTTAAAAAGTTCAATCAATCAATTCACTTTTAATTCTCGTCTTATGGTGTATAGGAAAATGATTGACAACATGATTAAGGAGGGGAAAATCGTACCCTCAGAGGTAACAATTAAGCTTCTCCAACGAGCAATGGAAGAAAGTGGAAACGACAAGTTTCTTATTGACGGTTTTCCTCGTAACGAGGAGAATCGTGCTGCATTCGAGTCTGTAGTATGTCTTCTCTTTTACCTCTCAACTACATATATATATATATATATATATATATATATATATATATCATGTAGATATCGTTTCTAACATGTTATCTTTTGACAGACTGGAATCGAGCCTGAATTTGTACTGTTCTTCGACTGTCCTGAGGAGGAAATGGAGAAGCGCCTTTTAAATAGGAACCAGGTTACACATTTTTATAGCAGTGATCGAGTTATAAACACTATATTTCTCTCTTTATTTAACCTTCTTTTTGTTTCCTTACCATTCGTGCTTTAAGGGTAGAGAAGACGATAATATCGAGACCATAAGGAAGAGATTTAAGGTGTACGTAGAATCCAGCCTCCCAGTGATCGAATACTACAATTCTAAAGGGAAAGTTCGAAAGGTAATCTCTTCCCACCATTCTCGCCTTTATGAGAGACCAAATATGTATTAATATGGTGATCGATATTTCCTATATTTTAGATCGACGCTTCCAAACCAGTTGAAGAAGTCTTCGATGCAGTCAAAGAAGTTTTCGCCTCTCTCAACGACAAGGTAAAACCACATCACGATGCTTCTCGGAAATGTTATAAACCCCTGCAATTTATGAGGAGAAAAAAATCGGGAAACGGGGCTATTAAGTGCAGTTGGATGAGATGCATTTTGCCTTGATGATCATAGTGAACATTATATTTGTAATCAATCACGTGTAATGAAGCTCGTGTTATTGTATGATTGTTCGTGTATTATTGTACTAGTTTTTTATGAATGGCGAAAAGGGCAAAAAAGTATATGGCTTTGATCATAAATAAATTCCCGATCTAGGGTTTATTGCGACGTGCTATTTATTAGTATCTTATTTTCGTTTCCTTGTGGATCGCAGATTGCTGCTTGAAGATACTGCTTCATCATATATTTGCAGGTATGTTTTGTTTCGCTCTCTATATGTTGTGCCATTTTGTAGAGTGGACGAATGTTTCGTTGCATAAATTAGGTTTAAGATGAATGTTGCCATGTTCACGACAAATATTTGGATTTATTTCAATCTCGTATTTCATTTGCATCGATGAAATGAGTTTGAATCTTTTGTCTTGCAGGTGGTTTGAGATTTTGATGGGCATTCTTGGTATGATATGATTGAGTTTATGAGCATTGTTGGTTTGCTTATATACACTGAGAGATTACATTTTTAATGGTGTTTTTGATTGTTTTCTGCACCTAAGACTAAAATTTTGATTAGGTTTTTGCCTCTATTTTGTTATATAATGGTTGTAGCTCTTTTATGGTTTCATTTATATGGTCATGATAGACATAAACACATAGGAGGATATTATAAAAAAACATGAATTCTCAAATTTTGTTAAATAATACTTATTTTTAAATATATCATCAAATAAAATGAATGATATAATTGTCACCTTGATGTTTGACATCATATATTTTATTTATATATTTTTTAAATCTTCATTTCTTCCATTGTTTGATAGGAGATTGATTATGCATGCTTGATTTGTGTTGAAGACTTTCTGCATATTTATTCACTGCAATTGTTTTTGTAAAACAAAAAGAAAAATCACATTAGTTATTAAAGAACATAAACAATGTGATATGATCAATAATTTCAAATTCCATTGAACAAAATAGTATACAAAAGAGAACAAGAAAAATAAAAATAAAAACCTATAATATCAAAAGAGTATGGGCTTGCACATTTTGATTCCTCTATCTCATCCAAACAATGTTATTATCAAAATTAAGTAGTTTTGATATTAATACATGTGATAAAAATATAAAAAAGTTAAAAGAGAGAATATCTTTACTGCCTAAATAAGGGATGAACTACATAACATGGATGTGAGCTCGTGATTAAGAATCACACATTTTCTCAACAAAATTCTGAAATAATAAACAAAAGTTAGAGAACAAAGCACCAATATATATGGGGCCCGGCTATCCGCACCCCGGGATCTCCTAAACACACCCCATATTCTAAACACACACACATTTAAATCAATATCATTTAATAATTTCTAAACACACCCCAACACTTTACAATAATACTCTTTCACCCTAAATTAAACAAATTTACTCAACACACCCACACTAACCAAGCAAACCCCAAAAATCATTCACACCCAAATCAAACACACCAACCCATTTCAATCCAAGAACCCTAACCCTCAACCCGGATTTGTTCGACCAAAGGTGTTCGGTCTAAGTTCGAACACGTTTTATCACATTGAACCAAACATCTTCGTACAATGGATCCTAACAACCAAGATGAAGTTTCAAGTAAGTTTGCAATTCTTTTTTCCAAAGTTGAAATCTCCACTTCGTTCAAATTTGTTGTTTTTATTGTTTGAATTTGAGCAACATTGTTTAGAAATCATGTTTAGGATGTATTTTATTTTAAAACATGTGTAGATGTTGTAGATTTAGGCCTGAATTTTGGATGGAGAACGATATCGCGACTGAAATTTTACGGTTCTGGGCGAGTCACTTCGGCTCTGGTTCGATGAACTTGCAGTATAGTGTTCGACTCTCAGTCGAACGTTACACTTTATGTTCGAACTTTTGAGATATGTTCGACCACTGGTCGAACGTACTAAGCTATGTTCGACACATGGACGAACATCTTATTATTCGTTCGACTGGAAGTCGAACATGATAGTTTTGTTCGAATTATGCTGGTCGAACAGTGCTCGTGCTTAGTACAGTCACATCAAGTCTTGTCAATTTCTGTTATATCTTTCACTCACTCAAGTTTGATCAATTTTGCAGGACCTATAGTTTATGGAAGGAGGAGACCTACTGCGTCGAACAGAAGGCGTAGAAACGAGGAGACAGATGCACCTGCGGAACAGGAACCGATTGCACCTGCACCGGGTCTTGAGGAGGAAGAGTCGGCAACGGAGGAGGCAGGTGAAGAGGCCGAACCTGAAATGGAAATTGATGAGGTTGAAGGGGATGCACAAGGGGATGCATCGGAGGAGAATGAGCTTTTGACGGAGGCATGTCCCGGAGGGCCTGTTGGTTGGACACTCATACCGAGTTTCAAAACACACGTTGCGTATGATATTTGGCATGAGGATGAGAGGCCGATTCTGAAGTGTTGGTGTCACACGACTGAAATGGAGACATGGAATTTTAATGTAGTTAGCGACGATTTCAGGGGCTTAATGATGAGGTGTTCGAAAATTCTAAATTTGAGGTGGTTGTCATATAAGACGCCCAACAAGAACCTCATTTGTGCTTTCGTGGAGCGTTGGCAACCGGAGACCAACACGTTTCACATGCCATGGGGTGAGATGACCATCACCTTGGATGATGTACGTTGTATCACCGGCCTCCCGGTGAGTGGGCATACGGTCATGTTACCTACAACTAGGAATAGACCTGAACTTGGCCATGTCGTGATGAGAAGGTTGTTAGGAGTCGAGGAGAGTGTTGCATTGGAAGCCCTTTTTGGTCTTAGAGGAAGCAGCGTCAAATTTGAGTGGCTCCGGTCTCGGTTTGAAGGGCAAACATCCTCGGACGATCCAGACAAATTGGCATCTTCTGCTTGGGCATATCTATGGTTTGTGTTGGGATGCACGATCTTTTCTGACAAGACTGGAACGAGGGCTGATAACAAGATCCTTCGACTTCTGGACCGTCTAGACCGCGTCCATACATATGCGTGGGGAGCAGCTGCGTTGGCGTATTTGTATCGACAGCTCGGACTCGCCTCTCGAACAGGGGTCCGACAGATGAGTAGTTACTTGACCCTTCTCGAGGTACAATTGATTTCATTTATTGCAATTTGTTGCATTTTGTTCTTAAATTGAGTTATTAAACCGTTCAACCTCTTAATTGTTTTAGGGTTGGATATACGAGTACTTCTCAGTCTTCAGGCCAACACACAACGTGAACTATCAACCGCATGAGCCGTTGGCGAATAAATGGAGAAACCGATCCCATGCCGGGGGGAAATCTTGATCGGTTGTTGTCTATTCGAGAAGTCTTGGACAACATGTCGGCAACAGACGTGAGTATTTAATAGTTTGATGCAAGTTCATTTTTGTTTTTCCATTGAGTTATGAATAGCCAAATAGTTATGATATATGTTGGTATATGTAGGTTAATTGGATGCCCTATAGTGACGTGAGGAATCACCATCCAATTGATGAAGTCACTTTCTATCAAGGGTGTATACGATCCTTCGACACGGTGGAGCCGTATCATCCTGATCGTGTGCTTCGCCAATTTGGCTTCGTCCAACGCATTCCTGATGAACCACTTGATGTCTCAAAATTGCCTTGGCTCGATCTCAATTGTTTTTTGAGTTTGGCGTGTGCACTCTCGGCCCTAGATATAAAAAAATTCAAAGAGTCACATAAATTGTAATAGAAAACTTCAACCATTATAATTACTCATCTACGTAAGAGCATACCTGCTAGTAGAAGTGTTATCAAAATGCATGATATTGTTAGTCCAACAAGAGACAAACTTCTCTTTATACGGGTGGATCCAGTTCTTCATTGACATACGTAACAACATTAGGATAATCTTTGTAGTCCTCCTCAAGTCTCCTAACCAACTCGTTCAATCTGTGTTCATCCTCAACTAATATCAACATATTCCAAGAATGGTTGAATTGTTCCCACTTCTCATTTCGACTGAAATACTGCTTGCACTTGCTCAAAACATTTTTGTTGATATGCCATCGACATAGCAACGACTTCGAGTCAGGAAACGTAACCGAAATAGCATTCATGAATGCAAGCTCTCGATCGGTTACAATCACCTTCGGTAAACATTCGTTGTTCATTAATCCTTTCAATGTAGTTAGCGCCCATCTGTAGTTGTCCTCACGTTCGTGGGACAGATACACAAACGCAACTGAGAAAGTAAAGTTTGTAGACGTGACAACAACTACTTCCAACAGTGGCATCCTATACCTATTGGTCTTATAGGTATAATCCATCAATAGCACGAAAGGAAATGCACGTAACAAATCCACGGATGTCGGATAAGCATAAAACAGATCGGTAACAATATCTGTTTGACCACATCTCCTGGCCAAGTAGTAGTAGTTCTCCATCTTTAATTTTCCCAACAAAAACTGCATTTGAGTACGACCTTCATGCTCGAGAACTCTATGCTTTTGTCGAGCATTGTAAATGGTCTTCATGGTCGACGCATTCTCCGGAAAAGAAAGTTTGACCGTGCTCAATATGTTATTCGGCTTGGTATTGTTCATAGACAAGTCACGAACGACTTGATCTTCAACACTTGTTAGTCGACCTGCAAATGAGTGACCGACCAAGTTTACCCCCATTGGGTGATTATGCGATCCGCATTGAACGATCAAGCACCATTGGCCAGTCTCTTTCAACTGTACTCCTTTCAGCATAAAAGGACAATCGCACTTCTCAGTGCCAGTATTCCGTCCTTTGAACGACTTCTTCTCAACATCGGTAGAAGTGTCTACCGTCACTTTTGTCTTCGATGGACGATACTTACCACCACGCTCACACCCTAAAAATACCCGAGCTCGTCTACCACAGTCTCCACTATCCGATCGTCTAACCAACACAACCATGTTCAGACGAATTCCAACCCTAGTTGCCCAATCGACCAACGCTTCACGATCATCGAATAGTTCATTCGTTCTAAATTCTTTTGAAAAATCAATCTGCTCATACATTGGATTGATGACGTTCACAATGCCCATTCTCGATTCATTTGAATCGATTGCCTATAATGTATGAAATGTACAAGTCAATACATTGATAAAAAACAAAATATTGCAGGAAAATCTATTTGTTCGACCAATAGTGGCCGAAAACATTTCATACTGTTCGACCCTTGATCAAACAATAAGTGAATAGTTCGGCCATTAATGGTCGAACATAATTCATCTCGTTCGGCCATTGATGGTCGAACATACCTCAATAATTTCGGCCCTTACAGGCCGATCGCGTTCGCGACAAATTTTTTTTTTTCACTCAATATACACAAAACGAACGGTAAAAAGCATCTAAACAATTTACATTGTCCATCTCTTCCACTCTTTTTTAAGACATGATGATATTTGAGTACGTTGAGGGGTGGTAAGGGTTTGGAGATTTGGTGTTGAGTTTTAATGTGTTTGCAAGAAAAAAATATGTGAGGAAGAAGAAGGAATTGGTGTATTACAAATGGGTGTGTTGGAAAATAGGGTGTGTTTTTTATTTGGGGTGTGTATAGTATATGTGTAATTTATTGATAATTGTATATAAAATTAATAGTAAGGGTATAAATGTCTTTAAATATATCATTTCTTTTTCATTTAATTTTGTGGGGTGTGTTAAGTAATTTTGGGGGTGCGGATAGCCGGGCCCATATATATGTGAATGAGCGGTGTGGTACGTTGTGTTAATGAGTTGGTTATTATTTGTTGAAAAAATCAAAGGAAAGGTCCCAATTGTTGAATTCATTTCTTGACCAGATGAAATTTTTGAATATAATATTAATGTTTCATATTATTTTTTTAGTAGCAAAATAACATATATGATGATATGAATAATACCATACATCATCTCACAAAATTATGATCTATTTTTTAGAAATGTGGAATACATGTGATAATATTGTATATATTGGCATCGATTTAATAAAATATAAGATCTTTATTTTAATCGTGTTAAAACTGATCATCAATTACTTAAACCAATATATACCAGCAAGAAATTAGTCCACATAATTTCAATTTTCTTGTCAAGAACTAATTTCTCTAATTATGAACAAACCCGTGCAATCGCCGGAGATGATTTTCTTCAATCACTCACTCTAATTTATTATAAACTTAATTAATCGATATATTAATAAGAGTTCAAATTCAATTCCAAAAAGACCTTGACTTGTAAAATGAGACCTTATTCACAAAAATTTCTTACACATTTCTCATTACTCCAAAAATGGTCTTAACTCTCTCTCTCTCTAAAAAACCAGCTTACTTTACTCACAACTTTCATCCAAATAAATTCAACCTCTCCGACCATTCATCTGATTTTTTCTCATTCACATACATATATATTAGACTATTATTCACAATTCAACAACAAAGAATTTTTTTCAAAAAAAAAAAAAAAAAAAGAAAGTTAATTCCATTTCCAAAGAATTTTTTTTACTATACATGGATTATCAACTTCAACTCATGGCCAAGTTCACATCCTTCCTCAAGAATCTCTCCGGCCAAGACTGCAGGCCACGCGCCGCCGTGTTCGACGGTAATTCCGAGAGTTTGTCGTACTGTGCCGTCTGCCTAACCGACATTCGGGGCGGCGATGGCTACCGGAAACTGCCGGAGTGCGGCCACTGCTACCATGCACACTGCATCGATGCATGGTTGAAGTCCCATTCAACTTGCCCACTCTGTAGAACTCAAGTACTTTTGATTATTTCCATGGATGACAATCTCTACAATTTCAGTGCTTTGATTTCTAACTTTTCTTTATTATTTCAAAGTTTTGTTGAGAAAATGTGTAGTCCTCTTAATCATGAGCTTACTTCCATGCTATGTGACAACATTAGGTGATCTTTTACGATCAGAATCGAATTTCTGTGACAAGTCATTCCACAACTTCACAATTTAAATACGAATTTGTAATAGTGGGTTTGATTTGTGGACAGTGAAGTTACGATTTATGGATTTACACCTGCGAGATCGGTCTTAGAAGATTTTGTGTTTCAATTATAGGTTGTAATATTAGTTGTTCTTTTCTTGATTTTTTAGTTTTTATTTAATTTTTCTTGAAATGTTATTATATTGTGTTTATCAATTCTTTGGAAAATGTATTTAGTATTTACTCAAGTTTTTTTTTTTTTGACAGTTAGTATCTACTCAAGTTGATCTGTTGTTTATATTATGTTTTTAATTTTATATTAATGTTATTTATACCATTTCATAAATATTTTTATATATAATCATCCAAATGTTCGATATGCAATTTAGTATTCAAGCCTTTAAAAAATCACGAAAAAGTTTCAGATGAATGGAATTACAAATATTTAAAACTTGTATAAAATTGTATAATTAACTTTTTTTTTAGTTAATTTGCAATTCTTTAAATCTCATGAATAAAATTTGAAAATAAAAAAAATTGTAATTAATTTTTAAAAAATGATAATTCGTGCAAAGTTAATGAGCCATCTCTGCTCACAAAGTAGTATACAGTAGCTATTTCAATTTCTGGGCCGACGGGCTCGTAATTTAGGATCAATGGTGATTTCGGGCTCGATTACATCAACGAGAAGCTCGCTTTTCCTTGATAATTCTCCGAATTGGCTGCAATGTCATGGTTTGTTTATTTTCTTTCCTCCTACTCCGATTGCTAACTTATTTTTGTTTGATTATGATTTCTCTAATGGATTAGCTTAAATACATTGATCCTAGGGTTTCATGCATATAGCAATTGTGCTCTGTAATGTTTTTGTTTTCAATTTTACGTTTGAAGAAGTGCACTCTTTTGATTGGTTGCAAAGGAAATTGTGAAGGAAATTGAACTAAATCTCTATATATTATAGATCACGGTGTAGTAATCAGTTATTACTTTTGTGTTTTGGCGAAATTTGATGTAAGGTTGTCTGGTAAGCATCACAAGAGATGGAAGATCTTCAGAAATCATCTATTCTAAGTATGACATAGAATATTGAAGCATAAGCACGAGTGTACATAAGTAATTAGGTATGGTTCTCAATATGGAATAACAGTATTGTTTCCCTGCCGATAGCTGCAGCTTCTTGAAAATTAAAATCGGTTGTAGAAATGTAGTCTAATTTGGCTTTGAGTCTTCGATGTTCACCAAGGGACGGAATCCATGGTCAAGGCTGGCTTTCCATATTTTCTCAATATCGAACATCATGTTTCCGCACTCATGCACATCCCATTCTTCCATAGCGTGCAGTATTCCGGCTATTCGCCATGCACTCATCACCCTTCTTGGTAGCCAATTCTGTCATGCATTTACAAGAAAAGGGTAAATATAAGTACATGAAAAAGTTTAGCATTTAGGAAGTTTGCAATAGGAATTAATTGGAACTAATAAAGAATTTATCACTTACCTCACAAGAGTCGACATTTTCTAGATGCTTGGGGGCCAACATTGCTGGTGTGCTGTTGTAGAAGCAGTCTTTACGCATATTTTTTGGAGGAAAATGCGAGAAGGGAATGAATCTTGTTCCTTTGGGAGCCTTTAGTTGTTCATCTTCACTTAGTCCATCTCCCACTAACCATGTCTGCACAAGCAACAATTTTCATAAGCTTACTTCCCTATATATTAAGGTTTAAGTTTTAGCCGTACGAGAAATATCCACATCCGTTACTTCCAATACACTGACCTTAGGAGCATTGTGTTTAGAGAGGACCAAATTGTCTCCGGCTTCTTCGGTAAGCTTAGCTTTGAGGTTCTTATATTTATCCTCCCATATTGTGTAAACCTGTTGTAATTTCAGGCATATAATGCCAATTAACAAAGGAAAATGTTATCCATCCAGGGAAGTGTTGCTATTATCCATGAATTTGTACAGGAAACCAGATTCTCCATACCTGGATTCCCCCTTGGCATAAAGCAAGGGCAATAGAGTAAGCTACTTTTGATAGGTTGCCTCTGAGGACAACCTGTGTTGTTCCTCTCGGAATGCTCTTTAGCACAACGGCAACAGCTAAACTACTCCCATCTACCAACTTCACTTTTAGCTGAGGGTGCCGTCTTAAGAACAGCTCACCATTTTTGTTCAGCCCCTCGTCCTGCACCACATGATGACAAGAATATAAATAACTGATTGCTCTTTGATGCAAAAATATCTGCTTGTAGGGCTTTTACTTGCCTGATTCATTAGGCCTAGACTCAACACCCTAATACCCTTGGTCTCAGCTTCTAATATACTTTCCTCGATCATGCTGTTTATTGAATCTCTCTGCCATTGCATGTAATACTGCAAGGACATGAATTTAATCTCAGAAAACATTAGTATTATGACTTACTGAAATCAATCTTGGTGTCATCTTTACTTGAATGCTGTATTTGGGAATAGCCCATGTTTGCAGCTTTAGGTGTTTGAAGACATTTCTCTCAACAGTGAATGAGTGCCCATATATAAAAGTAATTATCATGGACCATAGAGTGATGGGCCACATTAACCACAAGTACCACTTAGATTTCTGAGGTTCAGAAGCCAAGTATGGGAATCCTAGACGGAGATGATATACAGATTCTGGTGTTGTGAGATGAGTCAGATGCACCACATCAGGTGCTTCTTCCTTTCGAACAAGTGACCTTTCATATAATGAGTCTGAAGATTGGTCCATGGTACCATAAATGTAATCATAGAATGGCATGAAAAGTGAGTAATTGGTTCGGAATTGGGTGTGATGCAGTGAGTGGTACCTGCATCACCAGATATGCTATCAGTTGAAGTAAATTATATGAAGTTCCAAAGACACAGCAGCAAATAATAAGAACTACGTAAAGGTGTCTAAAAATTTTAAATTTTTAGATAAGACAATCCTCTAATCTTCTGGAATAAATTTTGTTGACTTCATCCTGCATCTAAAGATAGAAACTGCACTGATTTAAAAGATTCTAAATTGTTGAGAGTATGACGTGCTGAAATTTTGTTGAGATGCTGAATATAATCAAATTTTATTCTGTTGGAGTTTCTGTTCAAAGTCTTCTCTTGTAAGAACATAACTAATTTTATTTATATTTGTTAAAGATCCACATTAGTTCAACTATTTTTGTTCAAAAAATAGATATTGATCATTATAGTTTATGCACAAATTTTATCTTGTGAATTTCAAGTGTAGTGCTACTTAAGTATTCATTATCATACTGATGATGTAAAAGGGACATAAATATGAAAGGGAAAAAAATTTCTTAAAAAAGTTAGATATGCAAGGGCAAATTCTGTCTTCAATTTGGTTTGACTGAGATTAATGATAATTATCACACGTTTCCCAAGCAAAAGCAAAGAAATAAAGGCTCTGTCTTGTCATGAATAAATTGCTTAACCAACTAATAAAATCATTTATTCTTCTGAAGTAGTTGGGTTTGGTCGCTTTCGGTTCTTGAAGAACTTTGGTATTTCAAAAAGTAGGCCAAAAAGAGGGGTTAAGTCTTGGGTTAAAAGTGTTTCATGGATCTATCAATGTTTTCTTTCCAAATTTAGGACCAATAATAAATAACTACATCATGGAAATATTAAATTGGACATTGTCTGAAATAAATTTAATCTGTATCAATCTTCAAAATTTGACAGTAAAGCATAGATTAAGATACTTACGAAGGTGTGTACATGAGGTACTTGAGAGGAGGAAATATGGAGAAGAGCTGTTTCGGAATGTGCTCAAAGTTGCAGTGACCCATGTTGTTCATGAAATCAATAAAAGTTAGATAACCAACAATTGAGGCGATGGAAGCATTCGCCATGTACAGTGTTAAAAGTATTGGTGTTGAAAACAGCACATAGTATGCAATATGCTCTGCAAAAGGATGAATTACAGCTGCAGCAACAATATAGTTGGGTGAGTGAGGTTAGATTGTAGTAGTATGCTATAGCTATGCATGCTTCTAAATGATATTTTCAGTTAATTTATATTACATTATTGGCTTACTCAGATTACATAAGCTATCTATAGTTGAGAAAAATACTCAGTTTAAATTTATGATTCATAGTATTAAATTTAAAGGGTAATAGAATCAAAGCCTGATCTCAGTTGGAATCTAAAGTTTCATGTTTATACTAAAGTTGGATTGTTCGTCTAATTCGTGTTTGCACATATTCTACTTCACTACTACATTCAAAAACATAGGTCCACAAACCAACTTTTATATAAAGAGATATTTTATACAGTTGGTACTGATTTATCATGTCAATATTCCGTATAGAAAATGATATTTTTAAAATATAGGATCTAGGTGTTTTATGCTCTGTTAATGGTCTAAATACCTTTCACAGGTTGGACTATATAAATACTAGAGAGAGAGACTGTTCACTGCATGAATTTACAAATATGATTACTGAGGATGTCCTAACGATTCATGCATTAACTTATAAAATCATGATGTATTGTATTCAGCCATGATTTCTTACAAGTAATAGGCTCCGTGACAATGGAGGAGTGGTGGTGGGAATGGTAGCGAGAGTAAAGGAAGTGGTGGTGCAATGCCCTATGAAGCCAGTAATATAGGAACTCCACTGGACCAGCATGAAATATAAATGTCCAGATAAATCCATCTGTCCTCCACCAGGGAAGATGGTGAGCCGTCTTGATATACGTTGATCCCAAGTAGAGTATAATTCCATTTAGTATAATTTGATCATCCCTGTGAATCAGTTCATGCTCTCAGTTAGATCATATAGCCAGATTACGCCTCGATCCAAATAGGTCAAAAGGTTTCTTAAACAAAACTTGGAATTTAGCTGAGAGAGGGGAACATTACCAGTTCCTTTCCCTGTCAACTTGCTCAAACTCAATGCTCTTATCAACTATCCTATTATTTCCTTTGGCTGTTCGATGGCGAGAGAGTGAAATCCATATTTGGTTGTGCACCATTCTTGATAGCAACAGAGGCACTATGAGAAAATTCCCTAAATCCCTTTCATTTGCATCTTTCACTAGGTATGAATATGTGGAATGTATTGCCCAGGGAGCCAATACCACGTACTAAATCAAAACAGAAAAACAAAAATATAACTACAGTATCTACAGCATAGATAACAACATGAAAAGGAAAAATTTTGTCTACAGTTTTCTGTTTTATGGCTTTTGATGTTGTCTTCTGTATAAGAGTTCATTCAGTTCAGCTATTACGAAGGACACAGAAAAGTAACACATTATGATAACGTTATTAATGCAGATAATTGAACATGAGAAAGAAGAGCACTAAGAATAGAAGACCACCTTGAAGCTCCCAAGCCATGTCCATGGCCATTCAGTGAGAATCCCAGGTTTAGAAGCCATTTTTCTTCACCAACTAGTAAGCTTTCTTCCCTTTCTCTACATGAAGAACATTACATTTATATAGAATAAGGTACATGCATCCATTTTCAAAGTACAGTTTCATTCATTGTATCAACTACCTAATAGCATGTGGTACCTGTTTTCCATAGCTTAAATTGGCAACATTTTAAATGCACTTGAACTAAATATAGAAACTTTTTTCTACCTATTGCTGGATAGTTTGCTAAAATGTGTAGTTCACTCTGATGATGCAGAATAGTGTATTTACTCTTTGAATTGCCTCAATTCCATTGCTTAATTTGTCAAATTTTAAATGCACTTGAACTAAACTAAATTTTGAAACTTTTCGACCTATTGTTGGATACTTTACTACAGTGTATAGTTCACTCTGATGATGCAGAATAGTGTGTTTACTCTTTGAATTTAGTACAAATTTAGTTATGGTGCATTTATTAGGCTCACCAGCTAATGCAATGTGTCACTTTATATTTGTAGAAGGAGGTAACGGTTATTGCTATAATTCACACCAAAGTCGAAGCAAAGTTCATCATCTTGTGTTTCCTATAATTATGGCCAGCTTCAGTAAGCGAATACGACAAAGGTAAGCCGGTGCTCAATTGCCTCCCCCCTGCATTTTTTCTGTGACACCTGTATTTTAGATCGCTTTTACGTGTGTTGTGTGAAAGGATGAAAATTACATAGATGTGTGAGTTAATAAATACACAATATAGTTATACAGTCATACGTGTTTAATTTGCATTCATCTCACTAAAATTCGGATTCCTTATCGTGTAAGTTTAGCCTCACCTTATTTTATGGTTGCATGATAATAATGTTGTGTGTAAGTGTAACAACTAGTAGCTAGTTGCACCAGTATTGTAGGTAAAATGCACAAATATGGTAAACAAATAGGGTACACAAATAGGCAACTAGTAAAGCTCCTAATGGTAATTTTATCTCTTATATGGTATTTCTTGAAGGTGGACATATAAGATGAAATATAATTAGATATTAGAACAGGGGGATAACCAAAAAAGTTGAATAGGGATTTACTTAATACTTAAACTTAGTCTTTTTTTTTTTTTTTTGAGGGAAAATATGATATTTATAGAGTTGAAGAGGAATATTCTAATTCTCTCTCATTGCATGTATTCATTTATCAATTTATCAAAGTGAATAGAAAAAAACTTGTTAGAAACTTAAAGGACGTTAAAATTGGTTAATAAAGTTATTAAGAACCACCACTTCATTTTAAGCTCACATGATTTGCAGTTAACTTGAAGGGCAAAATATAGACCATAATGGGTTTGGTGGATTGGATACAATATATATCGTTCATTTATATTTTATGTAAAAATACATGTATATTTGTGTACGATTAGATAATACAAATCATGCCTGATAGAATTGATCATGTGTAGTTGTTTCAACATAATTTACATGTAACAGTTTGGTAAGTTATCAACCCATATAATTTGCATGTACTAGTAAAGCAAACACGTTTCTTTCTACTGACTAGAGTGTTAAGTTTTAATGAATTACATTACACACAATATTTATTGTCCATTTACATACAAAAGCATATTCAGCTTAGTATTGCTAAGTCAGCCAGTTTATTTATTTATTTTTAATTTCATATTTTATTTTATGAACGTATATTATTTGTAGAAATTACATTATTATCATATATACATATTTGGTGTATACTGATAAAATAAAAATATATAATTATAATAGGATATCGAAACTTCAATGTGAACATTTAAAGTTGGGTAGTGGAAGGTAAAGCCAAATAGCATTGATTGTTTTAAATAAAATGTGGACATTAAAACCTCTTTTGTGTTTAAAAACCAGTGGTCCTTAGATGAATGCATATGTTTGATTCATCCATTTATAGTAAAAGTATGTTTGTTTCTTATAATGAAATGGATGATACGAAAAAGAATGCCCTATTTCATAATTAACTAATTGCATGCAGGATTTGTACATCAATCTGTCATATCGCATTAAAGCAAACTTCAATTTGATTTCATTACCAAACTAAATTGAAATTACTTGTACCTAATTTCTGGTTGCATAGTACCATCTCAAAGTTGAGAATAGCATATGCATCAAGTACTTTTTGTACCTTAATCTTTTTGTTACAAATGGTGGATTAAGCTTTTTTAAGCCATAATTTGACATTCAATATTTCTAGTCAAATAAGGACATTTTTATCCTTATTGTTTGTATACTTGTATCATCATCAAAATCAAGGTAGTTCTACTCTCTTATACCAACAAAATTCGTTGTTCCATTTATATCAACATGTATTATATCCAAATTCAAGTTGTATTACTATATTCCGTATCAATAGAATTAAATTATTTCATTTTCATGAATCTGTACCATCCAAACTTAGGAACTTATCACATATTAAGAGTATAATTGACCAAAATGTCGGAAAAAAAAAGTTGAGAAGAGAAAAGCAAATTTTCTTATGAGAATTGGTTAAGAATAATGTTTCCACTTATTCCACTTTGGACTGCTATTAGAAATTTAAATGTATCTAACAATCATAATTATATGGATGGATTACAGGTTGTACATAGGTGTACTTTTCTATATTAATATAATATAATATTATATATATATATATATATATATATATATATATGCCTAATTATATATATAGTTGGAACATGAGGATTGAACTTTTAAATAGGCTGGCTTGTTTGGGTCAAATATGGATTGAGGTGATATGGGGCCAGCCACTTTTTATTTATTCTTTTTCACACAATACTTATATAAACCTCCCAGATTTAAATCTCAAAATTGAGTTCATCTATATAAACACCAAAACAATAACAATTAAACTAACAATTAAAACTTCTATTATTGTTGGAGTTTTATCTGATTTTTAAGACCTTTATGCACTCTTAATTTCTTATACTAAGAATATTAATTATGTTATTGAATTATTAGGTTAGGTTTAATAGATCAGATAATTCACAATTGATTTTGAACTCTCTCCAACTAATGGATCAACTTATTAAATTTACACAAAAACTCATGTGAGACCGTTGCATGTGCGACGGGTATGCCTTTTTTGGCCATAAGTATGCCTTTTTGGACCATAAGTATGCATTTTGACAAGTATGTCTTTTTCGACCATAAGTATGCCTTGAAATCACATACTTATACCCGAAAATCACATACTTATACCCGAAAATCACATACTTTTGACCGTCGCACATGCGACGGTTGCACAGGAGACTTACTCTTAAATTTATAGTTGTAAGAATGTTTTATGAGTTTTTGTGCGAAATAAAACAAAAATGAATCAATTAATTTGGATGCCACTTATTCACAATTCACATTGAATGTCAAATTAAAGCTCACATTAAGTGTTGGACTAAACATATACCTATAGATACTTTTTTAGTTTGTGTGTTTTGATTAAAATATATTTAAATATTTTTAAAATATGAACAAAAAAAAAAAATTGGTCGAGGATTGCATAGAAAGTATTGTATTATTCCATTATTCACAAAAACACACACGTACGCAATCACATATAAATGTCTAGATAAAAATATAACATTCACTAAACCCTCTAATTTATTGCAACACTTCTTGCAACTCTTTCATACGACACCATTTGGACAAATTATTTCACAACCCTAAATGCCACCTAAAACACCATAATATGTTTTGAGTTAGTGCTATTAATTGAAAGCCAATCTGTCATTTTCCAATGTTGAAATATTTCAAGATCTCAACGTAGTTTTGGCAATTTTTTTAGCAATTTGTAGTGTTGTATTTATGATCATTTTTGATACATTTCAAAGGAAAGCTGTAAAGACTTTGAAGTTGATAACAATTTTTTTTTTTTTTTTTAAATTACTCAGTTATATGGAAAAATGGAAAATGCTGGTAGGAATTGGGCCTCATGTTACTTTTACGCTCATGGGCCTACATAATTGGGCTGATTTCCGTTGCGTATAACTAAAAACTGAAATTTTGATGTGAAATTTTCATGTTTTGTATCTCTGTGATATATCATTGTCATGTTTAGTTAGGTATTAGTTTTTAATTTCTTTATTCTTTCATTATTTGTGGACAAAAAAAATTATAAAAGGAAAAAAAATTAAAATTAAAAACTGAAAACGAATCCAATCGGAACAAACACAACTCAGTTCAATTTCGGACAGTGGAGCAATTTTCCAGAAAATAAACATCTACTTAAAGCTTGTACCTACATAATATCAATAATAATATAATAATTTATATAACATCGTCTCTTATATAAAATTTTGTGAGCTAGGACTCACTATCTACAACTCAAATCAATTTTTATAAATCAATCTATATTTTGTGGATTATTGACCTTGGGTTGATCTATCACGAGAATCATGCCATAATGATAATAATAATAATAATAACAAACATTATAATACATTATATACATATAAAATTTTACAAATAAAATAATAAAGGGTGTGATGTTTTAATAATTTGTAGTGGAATCCAAGTTCTAATTGATGATTTTGGAATTTCTATTGGAATCTTGATACCTAATATGAGGGGCTATCCACCGTACAGATTGATTGATGTAACACTTGTCTTATTATCTATCATTTATCAAAACATTATACTATAAATATTGAGTTATTTGAGTGTGATATATATATATTGATTGTATTGATAGTAAATAAAAAGTGTATAAAATAATTGATAATTCTTTCTTGAAAGTCATTTTAATAATTAAATGATGTTTCGTCTCATTTTAATTTTATTAATCTATGTCCAATAACAACAAAATTTAATTCACTTTATGGAGTCAGCTATGTGGGCCATTCCAAATGTTTTCAATGATCTATACAAAAAAAAAAAAAAACTATATTATCATAATTATGATAATGACATGTATCGAAGAAATATAATAATACTAAAACAAAGAATTGTAATTGACTAATAATTAGACCAAGATTGTATAATTGCTGTGTTAGGTTATGTGATTCCATACTACCTTAATACTAAATTATGTGTTAACATCAATTGAATATGTGCTAGTTTTGAAAAAGTTAGAAATAATTTAATTATTCGATTTTTTATTTTTGTTGATACACATCACACATTCATAAGTCGTAAAATATACAACAGATGGAATAGTATAAAATCACCTCATCATAACCATCCAAATGTCGTGATAACTCGATTTAAAAATTTATTTTGTCTAGAAAAAATATTATGTTTCAAAAATGAAATTTAGTTCTAGATTGAAAATATATATAAATATTTGTAATTGAGTTGTGATTAGTTATAACAAACTTTAAATAATGAATTTAACCAATAAATGAAGCGTTATAAATGAGAATTCATACTTTATAAAATGTTTTAATTACATTGGTTTGGTTAACAAAAATCAAATGTTGTAATTTGATAAAACAAAACTAGGTTGTTTCTTGGAAAAGGGAGTATAATGTGCTGTTGGTATTTTGTGGGATGTGACTAAGAAATGTCACATGTTCAAATTAAAGTTTTTCCACTATCTTTTTGTGCTTTCTTTATCAAAGAAACAAGAAAATAATTATTTGGATATAACAAAACACCTTCCTTGATTTTTTAGATCTCTTTGTTCCCTTCTCTCTAATTACTTGCTACTCAAGATCTAAAAGGTGAACTACATTATTATATATAAAAAATATTAATTAATCATATGTAATTAATTATTAATAAATCTCAATTGAACCAACGTCTATCATCAAGATAAGATGATGTGGGTGGGGATTGAGTTAAATGGACGATTTTTATATTCTCAATTTTATTGATGTTGAACTATGAATATTTTAACATAATACTTTCTCTATTACAATTCAGTGTCTATCATTTAAGATTATTTCATAAAAATTAATGAAAAATTAATATTTATGATTAATTATATGCATAAAATGATCATAATTAATATCCATTTTTTGAAAACTAAGAGATGAGCTTCCAACAAAATTTATAAATACCTACAATGAATTAATGAAGACTTAAAAACAAACAAACAAGACTACAACAAAATTGAAAGAAAAAAATTAATTACTTTTGTTAATTCAAAATTGATAAATGAAGTGAAACAAATGTTATTTTGTAAAACGAAAATATTTTACATTAATGGAGGAAGTATTAGTTATTTAGATCAACAAATTACACTTTATATTTTTTCAGCGTTCACATATAGAACAATTGTTGTCCAACAGGAACCGTACTTGAAAAAAAAAATGTAAATCAAACTTGTACTTATAAAAACATTTTGCAGTTCTGCATTTTTTTTTTTTTTGTTGGATTTTGAACAACACATTAGTGCTTTTATTTTTTTATTTTTTTATAAATAGTATGGGTTTAAGTGTGTTATTCGTGTAATATGTTTACGTTTTCTGTGCTAAATACATAGGGCATGCCATGCCTTTTTATTTTGCTTGTCCCAAATATAGCAATTTGTGCATATATTTAGATTTTTACTAATATACTTTTATTAAATAAATATATATATGCGAAATAACCAAAAAAATCCAATCCTTCGTGGATTTTGCAATTTTAGTCAATCATTTTAATCTTGTCAATTTATCCATAATTTTATTTATTAATTGTAATTTTAGTCAATTTTAAATTTCAATCAAAATCAAGTGATTTATAAATAAACGTAGCAGAGAGATAAACATAATTTCTGACACGTCATCAAATATAATTAAACCCAAAGCTAAGTTCTCCAAAACTATAATTTTTTTTTCAAGTATTGACTCGAAAGGTACATGTTTGTGGAAATTAGACCTTTGCCCAAAAAACCCAACAAATTTAGAGGGACCCATCTCTCTCCGGCGACACAAGGATATATATATATATATATATATATATATATATATATATATATATATATATATATATGTGTGTGATTTTATGCTTTCAAAATTATTTATTGATTACGACAACAATATAGACTTCATTAATTAATTGTCGTTATTGCTGATCTACTATAAGTATATGTTTTCATTTTTTTTTTCAATTCATTTATCATCTTCACATTCCTTTCTTTAATTTGAGATAATGATTTTTACTTTTTATATATTGCACCAAGAAGTCTACTATTACATGCCCAAACCAATAATTAATTTAAAAGTAAGTTGAATTTTTTATTTGGATGACAAAGTTATTTTTAATTTAGTTCAAAAGTTTTTTTGTCTTTTTCTTTTTTCTTTTTTAAGTAAAGTAGTCTATTTTTTGGACAAATTTGGTCTATTTACTTGGAGCCGAAGGAGCAGAAATGTTGAATTTTATAATAAGACATTCTTTTGTGTAGAAGTTTATAATAAGACATTTTTTGTGGGGATAGCAACCTAAAATACCATAATTAATATATTGATTTACTTTTTTATTATTCTATATAAATTTTTTTTTTTTTATCACCATTCATTGAACATGATACTTTTGCCCTCAAATTTAAATACATTGATAAGACATAAATTTGTTGACTCTCACCGTGAAAAATAAAAGTGCAAGGGTCATTTTGAACAATTTACCAAAATTGTATTAAAAATAATAAAATTATATTATTTGATAAAAAATCAAAACTATTTGGTTTGATGGTATTTGAGGACGTTTTACCTTATTTTGTGAGATCATCTCCAATTTTAAAAATTTTGAGACAAAGCTTTATAAATAAGATAGACATAAATGATCTATTTTAAATGAGTGGGTCTTCTGTGTCCCATGTCCCCAGCCATCCTATGGGCCCCACATTAATTTTTAATTTTTTTTTTCACAAGTTTTTTTAAATAGAAAAAAGGTATCACATGTATACCTTCAAGATATCCATGGGATACCTTGAAGGTATCGCACTATTTCAGATGAAAGTGTGCGCGGCATGGGTGCGCACCCGATGTAAGTACATGGGCGCGCGCCCGACGTGGGCAGGCGCGCGCAGGTATCCATGGCGTGGGCGCATGGTATCCACAAGGATACCTCAAGGTATCCATTAAATATCTTTCAAGCATCACATGTATACCTTGATGGTATCCATGGAATACCTTTTGGTATCCACATGTATATCTTCAACATATTCATGTAACACCTTTTTTCAAATATCACATGCATCCACATGTATACCTTCAAGTATCCATGGAATACCTTTCAGGTATCCACATATATACTTTGAAGGTATCCATGGAATACATTCAAGATATCCATGATGTGGGTGCATGGACGTGAAATGCGCGCATGGCGTGGGTGCATGGGCGCGCGGTGTGCGCGCGCAGGTATTGAAGGTATCCATGGATATCTTGAAGATATTTCATGGATACCTAGAAGGTATACATGTGGATACCTTGACCATGGATACCTTCAAGGTATCCATGAGATACCTTCAAGGTGCGCGCTCGTCCAAGACGCGTGGGGTGCGCGTGGACCCATTTTTTGAGCCGGTCGGGTCGGGTCGAGTTGGGAACACGGATCTAAGATCCGTGTCCCGGAGACACAGAAGTTTTTGCCATTTTAAATTAATAATTAGATCGGATGTAATAAAATAAGATGAAACACAATCTCATAAAATATAATTCCTAATCAATCTCACCCAATTTTTTTACATTTTCTAGAAGAAGAGATAAACCTATACACTAGTTGAGAATTTCTAGGTCATGAAAGGAACAGAGAGCTAACGTGGAAGATAATATTCCACATGCCCAACAACTTTGGTTGTTGAGAAATTTAAAAATACAACTCATAAAAATCTTATTATTATTTTTAGTAATTAGTAGTGTTGTTAATTCACCAAATCTTTAATTGCATTGTGACATAAAATGTAAAAATTCTTGGATCTATATATATATATATATATATATATATATATATATATATATATATATGCGAGATCCTATGTTTCTTAATTTCTGAAGATTCTCGTTTGTTAATTTTATAAATACACACCATATAAAATAGAGTAATGATATTTTACACTGACATATAGCATTATTGATGAAATAAAATATATGGTGAATAAATCTGTATGTCATTCTTGAGATTTGTTCAAATGACCAAATAAATCATGAAATTTTTGAAAATTACAATCAGATCTCTTCAACAATTAAGTTTTTTGACATATGAGAAAACCTCCTAGAAATTAAAAATGATAGAATTATATGATATCAGGAAGAAATTCGCGAGTTCCGTCTATTAATCTACCCATAAAGTTTGGTCAAATTTTAGAGTTAGTTTTTGAGTGGTTTAATTTTTATTTTTCGAACTTGTAATAAATATTTATTTTAAGCCATTTCATTTAGATCTTGAAATAATCCTAATAAGCATATATATATATATATATATGTATATATATATTCATAAATATGTATTTGTAGTTATTTTTAGGAGAATAACCATTTAAAGTTTGTAATAAATAAAAGTATGATATAAAATTACAATATTATAGATAAGTTGGTGGATTGTGAGACAATGTTAATGGATAAGAGGAGAGTTAATAAAACGATGATGTGGAATATATTTGTTAAGTGGGACCAATAATATTAATATCCATAAATGTGATGTTCAAATCAATTAAACCGATAGTACTTTCTTACATATAAATTACACACTATTTCGAGTGAGTAGTGTTAGCTTAAAAGAGAAAGGGAAAGAAAGAAAACCACATTATGTTCATTAAGACAGTAAATGTTACTTTTTTTCTGAAAAAAGGAGACAGTTAATTTTTATAGGTTTAAAAAATCCATACATAAAATTTTATTACAATCATGTCATTATTAATGATTACACTTGGAAGTTACGATCAATCATAAGATCATAATTGTCATTATTAAGTTTAAGCATGCTTAAATTCCTTACCTTGTATTGGGTCCCACTAAAATTCTTCATAGGAATAATAATGAATTTGGGTTGGCCACGTGTTTGATACATATAATTAGTTCTTTTTCTAGTAGCTCAACACAAAAATTTATAAATATAATTTTGTGTGAGGATGTTTTATAACTCAAATTCATTGAATAAATTATCATATATGTGTGAGTTATGATTTATGTAATGACTCATTTAAAAAAATTAGATTCGTGAAACGATTCCACAAAGAGTAAGTCTCTTATGCAACCGTCGCATGTGCGACGGTCAAAAATATGTGATTTTCGGGCATAAGTATGTGATTTCAAGACATACTTATGATTGAAAAATACATACTTATGGTCAAAAAATGCATACTTATAGCCGAAAAAGACATACCCGTCGCACATGAGTTTTTGTGTTCCACAAATATCGTATTTTAAATTAAATGTTTCTGAATTGAGGAAAAGATAGATCATAAGTATTAATGTGTTAGTAAGTTGCTAGTTAATTTGATTTAGTCCAACTTTTGTTGATTTTGTTGGAGAATATCCACGATTAATTGTCTCTCATTTATTTGTCATATGAGGGACTTAAACATTTGTTTTCTAGATTGTAAGAAAATGGTTGTTTAGTTTTTTCGAGTCATATTATAAATTTGATGATGAAAAAATTAGTCCCATTTCATCTTTTAATTGCTACATCAAGTAAATCGGGTACATTCGAATTCATACCACAAAGTAATATTCATTATATATATACAATAAATATATTTATATAGATACGTCATGTGTCACGCCGAATTTTTTTATCAGATATAACTCATCGAGTGTAGCATATTTTTATAGGAAATAATTAATTAATTAATTAGCCCAACATTGAATTTTGGTGTTGAAAGTAGTCCAATAGTTGAATAAATGAGATGTTGATGTGCATAGCTTTTGTAGATTTGCCGTGATGATTTTTGATACACCAGATTTAATTATTTATCAAAAAGAGTCACACTCCTGTGCACAAGGTGCACAAATTCAAATTTATACACAACAATATTGTTATATTATATGAAGTAATGTTGTTATATTTTGTTAAAACTATATATAATATAACAGTATCACCCATATAATATAACAGTATTACTTTATATAATATAATAGTATTGTTGTACACAAATTTGGATCTGTGTACCTTGTGCACGAAAGTTTTTGTCTATCAGAAATTGATTGCTTATTCACATATATAATGCTCGAATATAGTACTTTACTATTTTGGACTTATTTTTTTAATCTAATATTGTATTTAATTCCAGAATGATGAAAAAATTCTATAAATTTAGAGGTCTAAAAAATATTTGTGTGGGTCCTATTGCTGATTTTGAGTTTCAAGAACTTATTTACATTTTTTGTCGGAGGTTTTTGTATTTTCACAAAAATTTGTGTGAGACTGTTTCACAAATAATTTTCGTTAGACGGATCTTTTTACCCACATACCAAACCCATTTTCACTAATTTATATGTGAATTGTGAAATGTATGTTGTGAATTGACCCATCTCACATAACATAATCCGTGAGACGATTTTACATAAAACTCACCCTTGTTTTTTTTTCCAAATAAGTTTCTGTCAACATTTAATAAAGTTCATGTGTTTTGTTAGAAATTATCACATGGTGTGTCTAAACCAAAATAATACTTATTAGAGATTTTTACCAACAGAAGTGGTCTCACGGGTGTAATTTTATGAAACAAAATTTACTAATTAATTTTTACTAGTCAATTTTCACTTTGAAGGTTATAAGTTGTAATTGACGTATTTCACAAAATTAGATTTGTAAGACAGTTTCGCAAGAATTATACTTTTCTACACAAAAACTTAAATGAAATCGTTCGAACTTCACTATTCACAATCAAAATCAACTTTTCCCGATCAATTTTTGATTTGTGGATTATAAATTACAAATTAACCCAACTATAGCAAACCTCATAATCATCACTTCACTAAAAGAAAGCAAAGTAATCAATAGCATTAGAACTCTAAAAGTTATTTTCAAGGCTCAACGGTCCTCACTTAGTAGTACCAAAGCAAAGTTGATAAGAACTGACTATCTTGTGGTCTTCCCAATAAAGTTTACCAACCCTTTAACTAAACAAATAAAACAAAAATGCAATCATTTTTGTTAAAATTTGACATTACAAGATCATCAAATCATATGATAACAAGTTTTGATTTGTAAATTGTAATTACATCCTACTTGTTTAATCAACTATCATATTACACTAAAAAATTAATTTTTGATATAATAATGATAATGCTATCATAGTAAAATTGTTGTGAAATCGTCTAATTCATGAAACAGATCAATCCACAATTTATAAGCCACAAAATAAAGATTGACTTGTGAAAATAAGCCTAATTATAACAACAAAACTTAATATCATGTTATTATATTCATTTCACAACCTCATATAAATTATTGTGATTACATGATTGCAATTTTTGAGATATAATGTTACTATCCTTTTTATGCTATACACCTGTACTAAGAGTAAGACCAGCTTGATAAAGTAAGATATTTTCTTTTGAGGCATAAAGTGATTAATAATATTTATTATACCATATTTCCACCGAAAAGTTGGACAAATAATTTATTTTAGTGCACCCCAGCTAATCATATTTGTTAAGAGACATACAATTATACAAAGTGGCAGTCCAATTTTTTTTTTTTTATACTTATAATCTTAATTTTTATTTCATCAATGTACATGATTTATGCAATATAATATTATGACCTAAGAAATAAGTATTATTATAATGTAACTATATTAATAAAATAAAATATAAAATTTGTGTAACAACTTTGAAAAAAGACAAAACAGTTTCACCACGTCACAATCACAATTAAGTTTTTCTCTGTATTTTTGCAAACATTCAATAGTGGGATGATTAGGACTATAGGCTAAAACCCCACTATAAATACTTTCCGCCACTTTTTATTTTTTATATTCTCTCCGTCCCAACTTGACTTGCCTACTTATTATTTCTGTTTGTTCCATCTTAACTTGTCAGTCCATAAATGACAAATTTTTTTTTACATTAATATCCCTATATTTCAACATTATTATAAAAATGTCATTCAAAAGTGTATAAAATTTGATTTCATGTGCATATTATTACAAAAATGTCATCCAAAAGTGCATAAAATTTGATTTGATGTGCATATTATTACAAAAATGTCATCCAAAAATGCATATCCACTTGAGTCAACTGCATTTTCTTAACCTCCGTGCCCGGTTAAAGTAGGTAAGTTAAGTTGGGACGGAGGTAGTACTATTTTTCAAAATTTTAAATATTGATGTTGTTGTTTTTAGTGTAATGAAATGATTATTGAATTATGTTTTCTAAAAAAGGGTCTTTTTTATCCTTTTGACGCAGTTCTAAAAAGGGGGTTTTTATTACGTGAGAAATAAAGAATACTACTAGATTTTAATAAATATTTTAAGCGATCATTTCTTTTAAGCAAAAGATTTATTATTATTAGTATTATCACTATTAGGTATTTAATTTCATCTAACTAATTTTTCGAAAGGACTACCTTTCATGGTATATATATCTTTAAGAAGTTTGTTAAAAGCTATAAATGATTTTTGTATGAAAATGGATTGAAATAAAATGTCATCCAAAAGGGGTTTTCCCTAAGAAAATAGAGGTTAGTTATAAACTTATAATATAATTATTTTTTTCGTTAGTACTGCTGAAGATCATCCAATATACAGAATTATTAAGAATTTCATGAAATTATATTTGTGAAAGAATCTAATATAATTTTTCGTGATTTTAAAAATCCTCTCAGTTCTGTTTCTCATTTTTCGTTATCAAAAAATAATAGTATTATTTATCAAAAATCGATTTATCTTCATTTCAATTTTCAAAATAAAATTTCGTCTCACGAACAAAAATCTGTGAGACATCTCACTAGAAATTGTTCCTTTTATTAATGTCACCTTCATATGTTTTATTCTCCCAAAATATTTTTTATCGGTTTTTTAATACATAATTATACACTCCTAATTATTTTGTTTGAAAGTGGACTGAAATATAATGTCGTCCAAAAAGGGTTTAATTTCTTAGTAGGAAAATAAAGACTATATCTTCCTTTTATTTTATTATTATTATTTTTTTTGCTTTTGGAATAAAGATCGCCGTATTAATATAATAATGCTATCATCTTTTTTTTAGAAGCACATTAATATTACTTCATCACACATTAATATTCTATCGTAATATTTATTAGGGTTAAATGCAAAAAACAACCCCAACTATCGACTTTTTTCAATTTGCAACCTAATCTTTTTTTTTTTTTCCGATTGCAACCTAATCTATTGTTTTTTTTCCGATTGCAACTTTCATCCATTTTTTGAGCATTTTTCCGGTGAAAATATCATCACGTGACTTGTACACTCACAACTTAAGGTATAACATTCATTTAAGGGTGATTTTATCATTTAAGGAAAGTGAAGAGAGATAAATGCCCTAATTTTTTATTTAGGGCAAAATCATTTTTATAGTTTATTTTGTTAAATACATAATGTAAAAAGACGATTTTACCCTTTAAATGATAAGTGTGCTAGTCACGTGATGATATTTTCACTGGAAAAATGCTATAAAAGTGAAGGGAGGTTGCAATTGGATAAATTACAGAAGATTAGGTTGCAATCGGAAAAAAAAAAAGATTAGGTTGCAATCGGAAAAAAAACAGTAGATTAGGTTGCAATCGGAAAAAAAAAAAAAGATTAGGTTGCAAATTGAAAAAAGTCGATAGTTGGGGTTGTTTTTTGCATTTAACCCTATTTATTAATTACTTCTTATTTTTTAACATACAACTATATACTCCTAATGGCTTTGATTGAAAATGGATTCAAATATACTGTCGCCCAAAAAGGGTTTTTCCTAGTAGGAAAATAAAGATTATATATTGAATTTTTTTCTTTAGAAATAAAGATCACCTTTGTATTAATTAATGTCACATCACAACTCATTAATTTAAATATTTGTTTGTTGCCTAGCTATTATTTTACTAAATAATTACATACTCTAACCAAGTACAATACTACAATGCATCTCGATTATAACTATTAACAAAAAAGAATCAAATGAATTAAATACAAGCAGAATCGAAGACGTCTCTTCCACATATACTATTATACATAATATTTTATCATTTTATTTTCTTGTAATTAAAAATAAGAATGTATGTCCTCAATTCGCCTTCACGTGATCAATCAACAAACTAAGCATAAAAAGATCTCTTTCTCTCTCAATGTACGTTTGGTTTTAAAATTTGAAATTTCCTCATCACGTATTTATCAATTGATTGATAATAGTTGATTTGATAAAACATTCTCTTTTATTTAATATTAAATATTGGAGAGATTTTTGGCCCCTAAAATAAAATCTAGATTCGTCCCTTTAATTTCTGAGTAATATATAAAGTGGACGAGTTCGTGGATCTCCAAACTCTCTTCTCCCTTTTCCCTTGCATCTCTTTGCTGATTAAAGCTGACAATAACCATGTCTCTTTACTTTCTTTACACTAATTTCTTATTTATTCACACACTCTCTGTGTGAAAAAAAAAACTGTTCATATTTCTAAACCCCAGATTTTTTATTCAGTTCTTAAATCTTCATCACAAAAAAAAAAAAAAAAAAAAAAGGACCAATTATTTTTCTTTCTTAGAAATCAAGGAAGAAATGGTGGTGGAACAAATTTTCAGCAGTGCTGCAAGTAAGTCTCCATTAGTCTTCTATCTCTACGTCCAGTTCATGCACTCTCTCTCTCTCTCACACACACACTGATTTATGTGTTTGTGTCATTGTGTGAGTATATGGAACATTTTATGTGAATCAAGAAACGATAAATTTATGTATCTTTTATGTTCTTCAACCATAAAAATCTGATTCTTGATTTCTCTTCTCATGTTGAATAATATAAAATTCATTACAGAAAAAAATATTTCCTCTACCTATTGAAGCTTTCTAAGTGTAAGAGTGGTACAAGAAACTATGTTTTTGACCTAAATAACCACAAGATAAATTCTAATCTATTATCAGGACAATCATTCTTTCAAAGATGTACCAGCATACCAATTATAGAAAGAAAAAAGAAAAAAAGAAAAGAAATAAGGTATAGTATGATGAAACAGAATGACAGAATAATTTCCCACTTTTTTCTAAGCTCACTGTTATATTGATATGAACGTTTTTCCCACTTGGGATCTTTCTTCCATAAGAACGATCCATAAAACAGCATATTTAGAGCATCTTTACATTCTCATATTTTATTTCATCAGTATATGCTACATATACAACAATGACGTCATGTTGTATATGTGGCATGGACTCTTGTAACGAAACGTGAAGCTCTCACAAGATGCATGTTTTAGCATAAACAATAAAACTCTCACATGGAAAAGATCAGATTACCACTGAGCTTTTGTTGAATAAAACTAATAAAAAAAGTGGGTTAAAAAGTCTTTGTACTGTTATTAATGAGCCCCATTAGAATCCAACAAGAAAAATTGGATCTTGGAGGCACCCCACATAATTTAAGCAATGAAAAGAGAGAAAACAACAAAAAGTCTACATGTGCTGATTCAGATAGTACAGAGTTGAGTTTAAGGCTTAAAGAAATCATTGATCTTTTGTTTCTGTTTTCCTTTTTGTCATTTTCCTTGGATTTTCTTGATATTGCAGTTGATTTGATTACTACTTTAGTTAATAATTCTAACATAACAAATTTATGATCAAGATCAAGAATTAGTAGTCTTACATTGGACGAATTTGATATATCAATGACCTTGTTTTCTCTTCGTTTTCGTTTAGCATGGCCAGAGATGATCTCTCCTTGCCTTTGGGAAGATGCCAGTATAGTTCTTCAAGTTGGATTCATAGCAATTTTATTGCTCATCTGCATGAGAAACAATGTAGATTATTTCTGCAAAGGAAGAAAGAAGATGAGAGATGTGGAAAATTCAACAAATGAAAAATATGGCCTCTCTTATAAACTCAGCATCATCTTTTCCATCTTAATGCTAGTCCCACAAATTGTAACGTTGCTTATAACGTTGCAACGAGAAACAGGGGCTCAGTGTGGATCAAGAATCTCGGTTCTTGCATCCAGGATTATGCAAGTCGTGTCGTGGACATTCACATTGATTCTACTTTACAGATTACGAAGCAGAACACGTGTCAAGTTTCCATGGATCTTGAGACTATGGTGGACTGCAAGCTTTCTGTTGTCTCTTGCTCGTTCGATGATTGATGCTCGTTTCATCATAACAAACAATTATCAACTTGGGGTTCAAGAATATGCTGATTTAGTCAATCTTCTAGCTTCTATCTGCTTGCTAGTGCTATCAATCCGGGGTAAAACGGGCATCACTCTCAGCATTTTGGATGACATTAGCGAACCCCTTCTCGATGGGAAAAACGAGAAGCAATCAGTTAAGAGAGACAGCCCTTATGGAAGAGCCACTCTCGTACAACTCGTCACCTTTTCTTGGCTTAATCCATTGTTCGAGTTTGGATTCAAGAAACCTCTTGATCAGGATGAAGTCCCTGATGTTGACATCAAAGACTCTGCATCTTTTCTATCTCAAGATTTCGAAAGATGCCTCAAATATGTAAAGGAAACAGATGGAAGTGAAATACCATCTATCTACAAAGCAGTTTACATATTTGCAAGAAAAAAAGCAGCCATTAATGCACTCTTTGCAGTGACAAGTGCAGGGACATCTTATGTGGGGCCTTATCTCATCAACTACTTTGTTGATTACTTAAACGAAAAGAGATTTAGAAGCTTAGAAAGTGGCTACCTTCTTGCACTAGGCTTCCTCGGAGCGAAACTGGTGGAGACGATTGCTCAAAGGCAGTGGATATTCGGAGCAAGACAGCTTGGACTTCGCCTGAGAGCTTCATTGATTTCTCAGATATACAAAAAGGGCCTAATCTTGTCGAGCCAATCACGCCAGAGACGAACCAGTGGGGAAATCATCAACATTATGAGTGTTGATGTGCAGAGAATCACAGATTTCATATGGTACTTGAACACTATATGGATGTTGCCAGTGCAAATCTCTTTGGCTGTCTACGTTCTTCACACAAATCTTGGAAAAGGATCGTTGGTTGCATTAGCTGCGACGTTGGTTGTCATGGCTGGAAACATACCTTTAACAAGAGTTCAGAAGAGGTACCAAATGAAGATCATGGATGCTAAAGATGATCGAATGAAAGCCACATCAGAAGTTCTTAGAAACATGAAGACACTCAAACTGCAAGCGTGGGATAGTCATTACCTCGAGAAGCTCGTGAATATAAGAAAAACGGAGCATAACTGGCTATGGAAGTCTCTTAAACTGACAGCTCTAACGGCTTTCATCTTCTGGGGCTCGCCTACTTTCATCTCGGTGATCACTTTTGGTGGGTGTGTTTTGATGGGAATACCACTCACAGCAGGGAGAGTGTTGTCGGCTTTAGCAACATTCAGAATGCTTCAAGACCCAATTTTTAATCTACCCGATTTGCTTAATGTGATTGCACAAGGAAAGGTTTCAGTTGATAGGATTTCTTCGTACCTGCAAGAAGATGAAATCAAGTTAGATGCTGTCGAGTTTGTTCACAGCAATGAAACAGAGATGCATGTGGAGATCGAAGGAGGGAGCTTCGGCTGGGATATGGAAAATCGGGGAAATCCGACTCTTGATCGTATAGAGCTGAGAGTGAAGAAGGGAATGAAGGTGGCAATATGTGGTAGCGTTGGATCAGGGAAATCGAGCTTGCTTTCGTGCGTACTTGGAGAGATGAACAAGCTGTCTGGATCGGTGAAGGTGAGTGGTGAAAAGGCTTATGTTCCTCAGTCTCCGTGGATACTAACAGGGAATATCAGAGAGAATATACTCTTCGGAAATGCTTATCAGAGCGATAGGTATGATAGAACGATTGAAGCTTGTGCTCTGGTGAAGGATTTCGAGCTGTTTGGTGCTGGTGATTTGACAGAAATCGGAGAGAGAGGCATAAACATGAGTGGCGGCCAAAAGCAACGAATACAAATCGCTCGTGCTGTTTATCAAGATGCTGATATATATCTTCTTGACGACCCTTTTAGCGCTGTGGATGCCCACACAGGAACACAGCTCTTTCAAGATTGCTTGATGGGAATTCTCAAGGAGAAAACGATACTTTACGTTACTCACCAAGTCGAGTTTCTTCCAGCTGCTGATCTCATTCTGGTATGCTCTTATAAACACATTTCTCAAATGTGCTATACTTAATGTACAGATCTTAACTAGTGTGAAAAAATCATCACAGGTGATGCAAAATGGAAAGATAGCACAAGCTGGAACATTCGAAGAGCTTATGAAGCAAAACATAGGATTCGAGGTTCTAGTCGGTGCACACAGCCAAGCGCTAGATTCAGTCCTAACAGTTGAGACCTCAAGTAGAGCAACATCAGCGGAGAACGAAGCAGAAACAGATGGGAACGCAGATCAAGAATTCCCGCATACAAAGCAAAACTCAGAGCACAATCTGTGTGTTGAGATAACGGAGAAAGAAGGCAGGCTCGTGCAGGACGAAGAACGAGAGAAAGGAAGCATAGGGAGAGAAGTATACATGGCTTACTTGACTACTGTGAAACGGGGCGTCTTAGTTCCCATCATTGTTTTAGCACAAACGTCGTTCCAATTGTTGCAGATACTCAGCAACTACTGGATGGCATGGGCTTGTCCTGTAGGAGACGACGAGATCGTCACTGGTATGAATTTCATACTACTCGTTTATACACTTCTTGCAGTTGGAAGTTCGCTTTGTGTCCTTCTTCGCTCGTCTTTAGTCGCCATAGCAGGCCTTGGAACTGCAGAGAAGCTCTTCAGCACTATGTTGCATAGTGTTCTTCGTGCTCCAATGGCTTTCTTCGACTCCACTCCTACAGGCAGAATCTTGAATCGAGTAAGTATATATATCAAACTACTCTTCAACATATTTGACCTTCTTCTTTTCGTAATAATGAAGAAAATATACAAAAAACACAGGTTTCCACAGATCAAAGTGTGTTGGATTTGGAAATGGCAAACAAGTTAGGTTGGTGTGCCTTTTCGATCATTCAGCTACTCGGGACTATAGCCGTTATGTCACAAGTCGCGTGGGAAGTGTTCGTCATCTTCATCCCCGTCACAGCCATCTGCATCTGGTATCAAGTAAGCATCGAAGAAGTAACACATTTTGAGTGGATTTAGATAAAAACCATTACTTACTTTCTCTTGTGATTTTCAGCAATATTACATACCAACAGCGCGAGAGCTAGCGCGTTTAGCAGGAATCCAAAGATCCCCGATTCTTCACCATTTTGCAGAATCACTCTCTGGGGCAGCCACGATCCGTGCTTTTGACCAACAGGATCGTTTCAGTGATGCCAATCTCTGCCTTATCGACAACCATTCAAGGCCGTGGTTTCATAACGTATCAGCCATGGAATGGCTCTCTTTCAGACTAAACCAGTTGGCCAATTTCGTATTCGCCTTCTCACTAGTTCTGTTAGTGAGCCTCCCTGAAGGAGTCATAAATCCAAGTAAGCATTGTGCATTTAAAAATTCAAGAAATGTATCTATAGCAGAAAACTCATCAATGATGTTTTTTTTTTCAGGCATTGCTGGGCTAGCAGTGACTTATGGGATAAATCTGAATGTCTTGCAAGCTTCAGTAATATGGAATATATGCAATGCAGAGAATAAAATGATATCAGTCGAACGGATTCTTCAGTACTCGAATCTTGCAAGTGAAGCCCCTCTTGTTATAGAGAGCACTAGGCCTCCTACAAACTGGCCTCATATTGGAACCATTTCTTTCACAAACTTGCAAGTAAGGCTCTAAAGTCATTACACTTTCGAAACTCAAGATTAAATGATTGATTTCTCATGTTATTCTACGTGTAGATACGCTACGCTGAGCATCTCCCATCGGTGTTGAAAAACATTACCTGCACGTTCCCTGGGCGGAAGAAAGTCGGGGTCGTTGGAAGGACAGGGAGCGGTAAATCGACCCTCATACAAGCCATCTTTCGCGTGGTGGAGCCGCGAGAAGGAACCATTGTCATTGATGACGTGGACATATCCAAAATTGGCCTTCATGATCTTAGAGCAAGGCTTAGCATCATCCCACAGGATCCAACGATGTTTGAGGGCACCGTTCGAGGCAATCTTGACCCTCTCGAGAAACATTCAGACACTGAAATCTGGGAGGTAAACAAAATCACAAAACATATATAATCAAAGATTCATTGAAAAGGGCTTGTCCTAAACTAGCTTCTTTTGCAGGCATTGGATAAATGTCAGCTAGGAGACATAATTCGTCTAAAGCCAGATAAGCTAGAAACCATGGGTTAGTTCTCAAGCATAATACTACTGTTCTTATAACCTTAAACTCTGCTAAAACGCATACATGGTCGTGACAGTGGTTGAAAACGGGGAAAACTGGAGCGTGGGACAAAGACAGCTGTTTTGTCTTGGAAGAGCTTTGCTAAAGAAAAGCAGTGTTCTCATATTGGATGAAGCAACAGCCTCAGTAGACTCAGCAACCGATGGAGTGATTCAAAAGATTATCAGCCAAGAATTTGAAGATCGGACTGTTGTCACAATAGCTCACAGAATCCACACAGTTATAGACAGTGATCTTGTTTTGGTGCTAAGTGATGGTAAGAACATAAATCTCTATTATGCTCTTCACAGTCTTCATATGATCTTCTGGGGAATAATGCAAGAAAGTTGACTTTTTCAGGAAGAATAGCAGAATTTGATTCACCAGCTAAGCTATTGGAAAGAGAGAGCTCTTTCTTCTCCAAATTGATCAAAGAATATTCCATGAGATCTCAGAGTTTCAATAGCTTACAAAAGCTGCAATAGAAAAGCATGAAACGAGCATTGCACGTTTTCTATCTAACCTCGTATTCAAGAAAAACGCGACGAGCAAAGATGATTTTTGAAAAGTTTAGACGAACATGGCATCTACATTGAGTCGTTCTACAATCAGAAATATGAAGCATGAAAAATGTAGCTCTTTGTAATGATCAAGGAATAAATGTATCCTAATGTAGTCAAGTGAATGAATAATCAAGATCATTTTTTGGCAATCAAAGCTGCATCAAATGATTGAAAAGAATCAATCCCATGTCATAATTTAATCTTTTAATCCTAATTCATTAATTTATTTCTATTCAATTTTGAATTATTTCCAAAAATAATAGCAGATTAAATCAAATTTTATTAAAAAAAGAAGAAAAAAAAAACTCTTTCATTTGTTGGTGCGACTTTAATAGGAGCTACAAACGATTTAATAGAGGAGAGAACTACGATTTCTATTGAAAAGGAAAATTAAAAGAAAAAAAGAAAAACTGTAGAAACAGAAAAGAGAAGGACGAAGATGCTTAAGGATTAGCTTTAGTAGATAATGGCGGGGATAGTGAGAACGACGAGTTCATTATCAACCGTCAGATCGGAATCCACGAGTGTGGGCAACGGTGCACCGCCTCCAGAGAATCGGAATCCACCACCGCCGGTGGCGGCGAGGCGACTCCTATCTGTCTCGAAGCCTTCGTGGATCGTCAGAACTGAGGCATGTATTTCTTCTACTTCCTTTTTTTTTTTCCTTTTCGTAGGTTTTTATTGATTACAATTGTGGAGATTGAAGAAAAGTGAAATAATTACAGCGCACATAACAATTTTCAAGCTAATTCATCTCTATCAAGGCTAAGTTACTCAGGAATGAAACTGGGCGTGTTTGGAATTAGGGTTTTTGTTGTGTATTTGCTTTTTTGAAGTATTCCCGTGGTTTAGAAATTATGTAAACTTCCTTTGGCCGATTTATGAATATTCAGAAATTATGCTCTCTTTGAATATTATGGTATTTGAATTCAAGCTAATGAATTTGAAAGTATGGAGTATATAAATCACGAGCTTGAGATTTCTTCAAGCTCCAAATTTGATTCTTTGCCCAGTACTTCTTTTAGATATTCATATGTCATCCAACAACAATGAAAGATTGTTGTTAGCATTTGATCATAAATTTAAAGTCTTTATATTTTGATGAAGAAGATATTATAGACAATAATGACACTGTTGTTTCCGGTTTCCCAGAGTACATAATAAATTGGTGTGTTCCAATTTATCTAACAGTAAAAATTATACAATCGAGATAGCAGTATTGTCATTCGGATGTAAAGCAAGAGGAGAAAAAGGATTAAGAAGCGGATTCAAAGAAGTATAAGAAGGATTAACCGGCGGAACATCATCACTGGACCTCTGCGAAGAATCCATGAATTAGGTCGTGATAGACACGAAGACAGAAATCAATGGTGATAAACACCCAAACACAGCGGAAGAAAGCTTCAGGTTCGTTTAACAAAACCAGAAAAAACCGATACCATGTGAAGAATCTTCAATTCTTGAAGAAAGATTGAATTGATGAAAGATTGGTTTACAAGGGAGATAAAGAAGAAGATTACAAAGTGAGTGAATAATCAGCTAATCTGATTATTTATACTGAGTTGCTTAACAAACTATAACAGACCAACTAATTAACAAGGATAAAGTGCTATTCACTTATACTTAAAAATGCTACTTTACTTTAGTTGAAGTTGCTGCTTCATCTTCTATTTGTTTAGCTTGAGACCCCCCCTCAAAATGGGAGTGTATATCAATAAGTCCCATTTTGCACTTGAGCTCTTGAAATAAAGATGGAGGAAAAGTGAAAAGATCAAAATTACTTATCATATGGTCAGTTGCACCTGTATCTAATATCCAAACATTAGAAGAAGAAGAGGTTTTAAAAGAACAACAGTAATGCAAACCTTTGAGTTGAGATGTATTCATATCTGAATCAGTAACTGCTAAAGCAGCATTGTGAGAAACTTCAGCCCCTCTTTGCAGTTTAGCAAAAGTCAGAAATTGCTCAAACATCTCTTGTGTAAACAGAGGATCATATACTAAGTAGTAAGTAGTTTCTGTTTCTTCATACAAGTCTCTGTTTCTCCTAATGATCCTTTTTGTCACATTACTCTGTTTGTGTAGTCCAATGTCCGAAAAGAGAAGATAAGAAAGCCAGACCCCCCTTGCGTTGTCTGCAGAGGAACCGGTAGAGTTGACTGCCACGACTGCAATGGAAAAGGTGGGTCCCGTCCTATCTCTCTGCAGCGACATTTTTACTTCCTTCCATGTTCGTTTCTGCAAGATAACACATTTCACTTCGTCTCAGTAGTCTCATCCTATGTTCTTTTCTACAGGAAGAACTAATCATGTCGAATTGGCAATGCTTCCTAAAGGAGAATGGCCAAAATGGTAAGGTTTGAAACCCTCAAATATCGTAAACGGAGATAATCGAATCATGAATTGTAGGGGTCTCGTCTAAACGTTCTTGATGATACTTTGTCAGGTGTAGGAGCTGTGGTGGGAGTGGTCTAGGATATTGTGATCGTTGTCTAGGAACGGGGGAATACAGGTATATAATGGGATTCCAGTTCATGAAGAAGGATACGGATCCGTTCCAAGATAATCGAAGGTTTCATCAACTTCGCGATCGTCTAGGTTCACATTCATTCACAGAGCTACTGCTAAACAGTGATGAGTTAGATTCAGGCAGTGAAACATGATGAATGTGATGTTCAACACTCTTTCTGATTGTTTTGTTACTAATGTTTGGCTACTTTGTATATGAATGTATAATTTATTGTTCATTATACACCCGTGCAACGAATGTAGATTCTATTCAACTTACTCTAGCCTTTCAAAATAATAGTTTTGAATATAAAAAGAATTAAATCAAGAATTTTGGGTCGATGCTGAACTTTTACTTCATGAAAATTATAGATATTGACTTCACCGAACTTTTTACTTTTAAGTTGCCAAACTTAGATATATAACAATATAACATAAAAGATTTGGTGGCTAACATACCACAATCCAGTATTATTTTTCTACCACAAATGATAATTTTATTAATTTTCTATCACAATTTCTACCACAAATGATAATTTATTAAATTTATACCCCAATTCAGGAAATTTGACAAAATTGTCCTTCTGAAAAATATTATTTGTGTCGGAATTCACAAGATATGATCATATTGTTGAATCTCAATGTTTTTTTCCATAGTTGCACGATATAATCATATTATGTAAACCCCCACCCTCAATTATAACTAAAAAAAGAAATCATATCGTATAACACTACTGAGATTCAAAGATGTCTTTTTTATAGGGTTAACACATTGCATACTACCCGACAATGACAGAAAAATGACTTTTTGTGGTAAAAAAGTTGCAAAGCTATCTCTTGTGGTAGAAAAATAACCCTTTATATAAAATTTGGTAGGTATTATTCCCAACACAAAACACAATACGGTCATTTACTCTTTAATTTCCACTCCAGAGTTTGTACATTATATATATATATATATATATATATATCATAATTGGTCGACTTTCTCTTTGAAGTTAGAATTTATTTGAAAGCATAATGATTTTTTATTTTTCATAAATATTATTAATGATTCAAATAACAATAACTCTATTATCTCTGTATTATTAAAAAGAAAAAAAGTTTACCAACAGCATAAATCATTAGAATGAAAAGGTCTTAGCCGACTATGGATACAGAGGCTCAAGAAAACTAAAATCATTCTAAAGAGAGAAAATTGAGATAATAGTAATTTTAGGAACATATAAAATACCCAGCTTCAAGAGGTAACTCCATATGGAATAAGAGCTGCGGCTACTATCCTGCCTTCTTCATTCAATATATTGTAAGTTGAGGCAGCATTTCTCTGCAACGTCACAACACGATATATATAAATATATGTAGATAATGTCGTCGCTATAGTTCATGGTATCAAAAGTTGCCTCACATATGCAATGTGGATATGTGGAATACAGATGCATGATGGATGGAGCATAGTGAAAAATCATGGCATTTATATGGTAAAAGTGAACTTGAGCGAAATGCAAGTTTTGCCGTAGGAGATAGGGGGAACTTACGGAGTCAACTGCTTCGAGTTTCATGCCAGTGGAGCGAATGAAGCTACGAAGTTCAGGATTTACTGGTTGAATATACCTCCCACAACCAATAATCAAAATCTCTGAGATCAACACATGCCCGATTCAGCTATCAACATAAAATGATGGATTCCAGGACATGCATGATATGAATTCAATGAGAAGAATGGCATACGAGCACAAAAGACTATGTATACATCATATCAAATTTGCAGTCACTTTCAAGTTGGCAATCAATTAGTCAATGACGATTCACTCAAAAAAAGCAGAAGTCAAGGTTAGTTACTGGGGGGGGGGGGGGGAAGGGTAGTCATAATAATAGCAGATCCTATTTTAATTATTGAAGGATTTCTTTTCAAATACATATTGTTCTGTTACTTTAATTTAAGCAAAAGGATATCAAACATCCATACACATTTTACATGCTCCAAACATAATCCCACTATTATGCTTCTCACCTGGTATTGGCCGCACAGTCTTAAATATAGATAAGCTGCAAAAGAATCATGAAACCGAAACAAGATCAGGACATTGATATGACTCTGAAAGGTAATTTCTCATATACATTGGTAAGTAACAATGTATGTATGAACAAACTTCTGTATAGTTCTTAAATCGTATTTATCAGCTACAGAAGCTTCAACCACAAAAAAGATTCAACTATATAAGCATACATGCCAGAATAGTTATAAAATCTACATTTGGGGAAGTCTGTATTTCCAAGGCAAAAATCCAGAAATATTCGAGTTTTCAGAACTTATTGTTCTCTTCAGGCTACAGAAAGAGTAAAATAAATAATTCTATTCTGCAAGGAATGATCTCAAGAGGTTGCGAAAAACCATTAAACTACAACTTTCAATTCTTAAGACATCATAAATGAATAGTTTGCAGTGAATCATTTTATTTCAAATTCGATAAGAGTTTTGAGCAGACATTGAGAAATGCAGAAGTCAATCCTTTCCCTTTAACCAATGATTCTTAACAATCGTATACAGTATTTCTTGATTGGACGGTTATTTTCTACTTTCAAAGAATCTACATCAGATTGAAGACAAGAGGCTGTCCCATCTTTTGAAAAAAAACTCATGAGGTATATGTTGGGAAGAATTTTCTGAAGCATATGGATGTCTTCATGAGTAATTGTGACAGAAGCAAAGAGTTGATACCGAGCTTTTTCTTTCTTTACATATAAAAACAAGACAACCAAAGTAGAGATCAAAATGATGTTCAATTTTCATGTACCTCTCAGCAGTGATATCCGAGAACTTTTTGGGAGTCCATGACATCAGTAGATTTCCCACGCAAAGTAAGCTACCTTCATACCTAACTCCATTTACATGGAACCCTGTGTCATCAAATCTGTCAAAACACATAAGAAATGTTAAAACTAATGACTCTCGAAACATTTAAAAGCAGGTTCAGCATGGTTCATCTAGTAGAAAAGTCTCATGCCTCAGGATTGAACAAGAATTACCTTCAAAACTACCTAGTTCAAATTAAAATTAGGATATGAAGAATCCACCAAAAATGAAAAAACATATCATTTCTATTGCCAAAGCTTATTCTACGTTCACTTTCTTCTTTTTCATTCCATTGGATGGAGCACCAAAGAAAAAAAAACACCAAATAGATCTTTAGTAATATATTAGCTGCACATAAACTGCTAGGAAAATCTCAGTTTATAAGTTTTGCAAAAAATAAAAAAGATCAAGCTTTTTACTTAACAAATGGTTAATCAACAACAGATACTGATTCCGAACATATTCACATAATCCAATAGGCAAAAAAGCTCATTCTCATGCTACATTTGAACAAGATAAAGAAGAAATGACTTATCATTGGGAAACCCATAAAAATCAAGGTATTCTTTGACATTTCTAGGCTTACTTCCCAGCCATGGAAATTGCTTGGCTACAATATCAATTCCACCGAGTTTCTTAAACTACCAAAATAACGATCATCAGCGTGGCAACTCGCACATAAAATAAATTGAGTAATTAAGAGGAAAAAAAAAACCAGCTCAAATATCCCAATTCACAAAACATGAATCCAAAAATTGAATAAAAAAGGCAGACAACAAGAAAACCCTTTCTTTTTCAGTGTGCACACATTCGTAAATTACAATCACGAATCAATACCAAAAACATCAATTACAGAGGGGGTTTTAAACTCAACGGACCTAACAATCCGAGAAACCAAAATATTCTAAAAATCGTACAGAGAAATAGGAAAATGGTGAGAAGAGAATTCATACTCTTGGAAATAGAGCTGGTCTTCGGGGGCATCATTGATAAGATTGATCTGATCGTAGAGAGAGAAAGCTCTTCTAAGGGAGGGCAAAGCGGCGTGGTGCCTTGGCGGCGCATCTTTCCGCAACGCCCGCATAAGCGTGGGGAGCGCCGCCACCGCTCTCTGTCTCACCGCCATCGTGCTTCTGCTCGTCTCCGGTGGGTGTGCTCAACAAATATGGGGTTTTTCAAATTATGAAATGAGACCCTTTACTTTATGAATATTACAAAAAGCCCCTTTCGCTAGAAAATTAGTTTCATGTTCGTTTATCATCTCATAGTTAGGTCTAATTATATTCAACTTGGAAATAATATTTAGGATCCCTAAAATCAAAGGGATTACATGATTAAAATTGGGATCGTCATGTAGTTTTATGATCAATTTTGTACTTTTTCCTAGTATGTAAAAGGGTTTGAACTTAAAATAAATTAGGGTTAAATATAAAAATCAACTTAGATTTTTTCACTTTGCGATGTAAATTTTTTATTTAATCCAACTACAATTTTGAAGTTCTGAAATTTTTCAAAAATGTAATCTAAATTACTTATCCGATCATTTTTCTAGTAAAGTGGAGATCACATAACTGACACTTGATTTAATTTTTCCACTTTACAATATATTTTTTTTATCCAATTACAACCTCAAGTTCTAAAAATGTATCAAAATGTATCCTAAATCAGAGATTGCAATTGGATAAATAAAAAATTAGGGTCCGGCTATCCGCACCCCAATTATTCTAAACACACCCCACAAAATTAAATAAAAAAGAAATGATTTACTTAAAGACATTTATACCCTTAAAGATAATTTTATAAACAATTATATTTAAATTAAAGTTATACTATACACACCCCAATTATGAACACACCCAATCTTCTTCTTCCTCACATCTTTCTTCTTTCAAAACCTCAAAACACAACCCTAATCTTGCAAACTCTCACCTCATATTTTGTTTGTACTCAAAAGACATCATGTCCGAAGAAAGAACACATGAGATAGACAATGTAAGTCGTTTACAAGCTTTCTATCGATTGTTTTTCTGTATTTTGAGCTAAAAAAAACTGCGAATTTCCTGATCGGCCATTACAGGCCGAACAAATCGAAGAGTGTTCGACCTGTAAAGACCGAACATAATGAAGTATGTTCGACCAATAGTCGAACATATCACAGAGTGTTCGAACAGTAGTCGAACACATCATAGTGTGTTCGAACTGTAGTCGAACATCATGCATACCGTTCAGTCGACCAGGGTCGAATCGAACGCGTCCAGAAAAAAAATGGTGTTCGCGATTGCGTTTTCCCGTCCAAAATCTACCACAACTACACATGTTTTCAACAATAATACATCCTAAACATGATTTCTACATAATGTTCCTCAATTTCAAACAATAAAACAACAAATTTACCCAAATAAATCAAAAATTTTGTAGAGAAATTTGCAAACTTATTTGGTTTTTCATCTTGTTGGAAAGGATCCATTGTACTCCAAAATTTGGTTGAATGTGAACATGAAAATGCTTGTCGAACTTGGGTCGAACGATTTCTTCGAACAAATGCGAATTGAGTTCTTGGACTTGTTGGATTTTTGGAGTTTTTGAATTAGGGTTTCATTTGGGGAAAAATTAATTGTGGGGTGTGTTGGTATGTTGGGGTGTGATTAGTAGATGTTTATAATTTATGTATCAAGGATATTTTGGTAATGTGTTGGGGGTGTGTTTGGCAATTATTAAGTTAAATTGATTAAATTGTGGGTGTTTAGAAAAATGGGGTGTGTTTAGAATAAGTGGGGTGCGGATAGCTGGCCCCAAAAAATTAGGTTGCAAATTAAAAAAGTCCTTTTTTTTAGGTTCAGTTTTGTGTTTAACCCTCTATTATACATGTAATATTATGCATTGACAAAAATAAAACAGAACTAAATAATTTAATTGTGTATAGAGGATCTTCAAGAAGTAGCCAGTTACAAATCATGATGCAAAAATTGCATTCTCCCCCCTCACAAATTGGCCTAAAAAGTGAGATAAATTTACATATAAACATAGCTATTTCAACTACAACACAGAAGAATAACATACAACAAACCCTCAAAAGTTACACTCTCATCACCCAATCATGTAAGCAAACTTGCAGAATCCGATCACCCAACGAGAGCACTCGTGTCGAATACTAGACATCAAAGTTACGAGCAAAGAGATGGCGTATCGAAACCTAGTTGCGCCAACTGTTGAGCTTCTTAGCTTCGAACAAGGCTCCATCGTTGAGCATGTCTTGTGCATCGGTCTCCATTCCGAGCTTGGAAAGAGCGAGAGCCTGCATGTAGAACGCCGTGGGCCACTCTGGCAAGCATACTTGAGCCTGCATTGCATCTCTTAGAGCCAGCTCTGCTTGCCCCAACATTAAATACGAGAGAGCTCGTCTCACAAACACCGTCCCTGATGGCACCGACATCATCGATACGAGCTGCATAAACGAGGATCAATTTTTCGTACAAAACCCGAGAAAGAAAAAGTGTACACTACTTCAGTTTCGTTCTTTTTATAGCCACGAGTAACTTTATCAATTAGGGTCTGAAAGATAGTAAATTATCAATTCAGGGCTTAAAAAGATAAAAACCATCGATTCGAGGCCTGAAAGACCCACAAAATTAAAGTTTTGTTTGACACTGCCATTTCAAGTTATTTAAATAGATTTTTAAAATAATAATCCCAAAATATGATTGATGAACTTCACGTATATGAGAAATAAAAAAAAGAACAGAATAATAGAATGAATTATATCTAGTGATAATAAACATGACATTAGTTTTGTGGGTTATTGGTGATAATTTTATCTTTCAAACCCTGAATCGATAATTTTTATTTTTTAGGCGTCAAATTAATAATTTACTAGCTTTCGTGCCCTAAATTGATAGAGGTTCAAATATGTATATATATAATATACATACAAAACATTTAGTCATTTTTCCTTTCACAAGTGAACCCTTAATAAACGAACTCGGATTGTCAATTCCGGATCATGTACCTTAGAATAGTAATCAACTGCGTTGTTTAAATCCTTGTCCCTGAATGCAATGTCTCCGAATTTCTTCGTATTTAGCATATCTTGAACTTGCTGTGTCCATTCTTGAAATGAAAGCTTCACAAATCGGAACAAGATTCAGTATAAGATGTACTTGTAAACACGAAAAGTGATGAGGGCATTTCGTCTCACCTCGTTTTCTGCACCCTCTTCGTCTTTATAGCCGGTTTTCAGCAAGATCTCATGTACTGCGGTGAGATCCATCCTCGCACAAGCCTTGCCAAGAGGAGAAAGCATGGTCGGTACAACAACCGGGGTTTTTGTGAGAGCCATCAGTACATGTGATGCAACCTAGACGAGTAAACGACACTATCGTGTTAGTATACACCAAACGTGTAAGTACACTCTCGACTACTAGGGGTGTAAAATGAGTCGAGTCGAGACGAGCATTGTCAAGCTTGAGCTCAAACTTGATCACAAAACTCGAGTCTCAAGCTCGACCAAGCTTATTTTTTTAATGCTCGACCAATATAATATTTATAAAATAGCCTAACTTCCTACAAATATAATTAAAAATGAAAATTTCAGTAAACTATCAAGGGTAAATTAGTAAATTTAACATATGCACGATTCTGCTCAACTTGTCGAACTGAGTATTAATGCGCTTGAACTCGAGATCGAGAACTATTTTAGTGGTTCAAGACCGAGCTTGACTCAATTATCTGAGAGAGAGAGAGAGAGAGAGAGAGAGAGAGAACCTCCTGCTTTTGAAGGGGTACTACTGCAGTTCGAAGAAACTTGATATCGGGCCTATCTCTAGCCTCGTACTGGAGGCACTTTGAGGCAAGTTCGACTAATGAAGTAGCATCTTCGTTTGCATATTGTCCTTCCAAGGAAGAGTCCATCAGCAATAACACGTTTTTCCCTCTAATCAAATCCAAAGCCTGGAGGACAAGACAATCAATCTTCAAGAAACGAACTAACTAAAACAAACAATAACAGAATTTAAACACGAAAAGAGTGCATTTCATAATTTCAAATGAAATGAGACATTTTTCCCTCTAAACTTTTTGTTGCACTTCATACAATTCTCAACCGTAGATGTGCCTAGCAATCAACGGATGAGATCTGTCAGAGATGGCAAAGTGCAACAAATCGTTAGGTTCAAGGAGCAAAGTGTAACCAATCTCATTGGACATTCAAGTAGGTAATCGACAACTTTTAGCGAGCATTTATTCAAGCATAATGGCATTATTAGAGAAAAAGGGCCCGTAAAATGCTAATAAACCAACACAAAAGACAAGTGATAGAATGCACCGCACATGACTAGGCGGGATATGCTTTCCGCTCAAAAGGTCCAGAAGAACAGTTCCATAACTGTAAACCACGCTCTCGGGAATGACTCTGCCTGAAACGTGATCAAGAAAGAATCTTGTTTACATAGTTTGTCGTATCATCAAAATTCTCGTATTATACCAAACTATCAAAATTTTGTAATGACGACTGATTACGGAGCGAAAATTCAAAGGCATTAATTGGCCATCCTAAGGTGATGAAGATAAATACATATGAGAGCACTTTCTTCACTCATTCGTCTCTGACCTTATTTAAATCATCGTTCCAATTGAATAAACAAGCAAACATTATGTGGATTTGATGACATGAATTACCTGTTCGTAAAAATTCAGGTGGAGTGTATGCTAAATTAGTGCTATAACTCTTCCCGTCCCGACTGTTTTTCATCAAGCCAAAACTAGATAATCTAGGGTCACCATCCTGTAACATAAACACCAAATTCAATTAATATCACCACAACCAATCTTACTAAAGACCTACAAAGAATTGGAAAGAAATTATTGAAAAAGAAATGTTATACTGAGATATGTCAAAACACGATTATTGAATACGACCCATATAGCCGACTCCATATAGTGGAATAAAGACTTTGTATTGCCACACACTACTATTGATAAGTACAGCCTATAAATTTACGAGAGTACCTCGTCAAAAAGAATTCTGTAAGCATTCAAGTCATGATAGATTTTGCGGTTTTCAGAGCTGCAGTGTTCAAGAGCTTGTGCTATGTGGTATGCGACTCTTACACGCATTTCCCATGGCAGAGGCTGTTTATCCCCTATATCCAACGAAAAGTTAAGAATCGAAACAGAAATTATGGAAAATGCGTGTAAGAATTGTGATAAACATACAGTGAAAGAGGTGCTTTGAGAGTGTATCGTTGGGCATGTACTCAGCAACAAGTAGGCGTTCGTCTCCTTCGGCACAACATCCAACTAAGTTAACCAATCTCTTATGTCTAACCTTACCAACTCCACCGGCTTCTATCTGTAAAACATTATAAATTGTTGGACCACAAGCATAATTTTCACCATTTACGAGAAACGGAAAGAGCAGAAACATCAAATTTCTTGCAACAATAAATGGTCCTAAAATACAGTTGAAAGTAACTGACATGAATTTCGAACCAAAATTATAGGACCACCTACTTATCCATTATACATAACATCGATGTGTTTAAGACCATCTCTTACAGCACTAGATAACAAACCAATTAAATCATTATATAGAATCCCATATGAGGACGAAAACTGACCACAAATTGTTGTGGATCAGGCCACGACTGCTTAGAGAAGCGCTTAATGGCGACAAGCTTGTTGCTCTTAAGCTTGCCTCGATAGACAACATTAGGAGCCTTCTCTCCACTCTCGGATACTATTAGATCACTGCTAAAACCATTCGTTGAACTTCGAAGTTCTGCAAGTGCAAATTCCTTAAAAGCAGGCACTTGATCTTGATCCACCTGCTCCCCATTTGCTGCATCAACATTCAATCATCAAGTTTCGAAAAACTATAAAAAGAAACTGCAAACATTCAAGAGTAATTATAGGTCTGAAAGGCAATGCACTATGCACAAAATATGAGTGTTCACAAAGATTGGATGTTGACACTGTTTTGGAAGACCCTTTTGTGCTAAAACCATCTAAAAGGCATAATCCAAGAAAAAGCATTGAAACAAAAAAATGTCAAAAAGGTTCAAGTAGCTAAACACAAGGTACAACAAGCTTGCAATTACCTCAAATTATGCCAAGTACAACACACATTACTTAAAATCACATGTAAATAAATCCAAGAACATATAAAGATAGTCCCCATTCTAACCCCACAAGCTTTTAATTGTGCAATGATCACGCATAAAAACATAAAAAGAGAAAAAGAGAAAAAGAAAAAAGCCCACCAACAGAGATTGAAAAGGGACTGCAAAAAGTGAAAAATGGAGAATACCCAGATCTGATTTCGGGTCGGGTTGTGAAGGGTCTTGATCCGGGGACTGGACATTAGCAGTTTTGGACTGTAAACAGCCCATCTTTGAGGTGCAGTGCTCACATTCACACAGTCTTTTCTTTTCCTGTGCAACTATTGATATATTTGTAAGCTTTCTATGCAAAGAAGTATATGATCCAAAGCAAATAAAACCGAGGTTGATGAGTAAATGGAAGAGAAGAGAGTTGAAGCGACTCAGTGAGTTAGTGAGAGAGGGAGGGGGATGTCACATGAGAAGTCGATGATTGGCACGTGAGGAGAGAGAGAGAAGTGTACTAATGCTTTTGTACTTGGTGCCTAGAAAGAACTGCTTCCATTTTCACATTTGCAGCACCTGTCTGCCCCCCCACTATGCCTCATCTTTGTATAGTACATTCGCTATATAGCTCCTTGGCTAAAATACATATTTACTTTAATTTATATGTTGTATTTACTTCATCAATATAATAGAAAAGAGGCAAAATATCTTGAAATACCATTAAATGTATTATAGAAATTGTTTTCTTACTTTTGTATGAATGTTTTAAAGAAGATTTTTCTATTATGAAAATGTCTTGAAATACTCTTATCAGTGCTTTAAATATGAGGGTAAAGTTGTCGTTTCAATGGATTATGGTAGTATTTATCTTGTGTGGTATAAAAATAAATCAATATACTAATTGTGGTAGAAATGAGTGTTATCCCTAATAAAAAATTCATATTTTGTTTGATGTAATTATAATTTTAGTATATAAGAGTTTGTATGTAAGAGGATTAAAATTATGAATAATAAATTTAACATTAAGTTTATGATGAAATTAATTAAAGTATGAAATCGTTAATTAACACATCATTAATAAGTCCCAAAACATTTTGAATTTGAATTCTAGTTGGATCAAGACTAACTATATTAAAATAAAGACTAATTATATTAAGATTATGAATCTTAATTAAAATAGATTTCTACTTGAAAAAAAAAATTCTTAATTAGATTAGGATTAGAATTTTAGGTTGATGGGACCAATACAAATGAAAGACACGTCAACTTCAAGAGATAGTGACTTCCTTTTAGAGATAGTAATTCGTTGATTCAACAAAGATAACAAATCATCACAAGGTATATTTCTTTTCATTCCATATACCATTTTTGTTTCTTTAGTTAAAATCTTCTTATCTTTGGTTTGGTGTAATATTTGTTTATCATTGTTAAAAGGCAAACACTAACAATTACACTTATCTCATGACACAAATAGATATATTTATGACCGTAGAAGACATACTTGAATAACTCATATTTATACGGTAAAAAACATACTTATAAAACACATAATTATAGCTAAAAACACATATTTATACCTGCAAAAAATATATTTGAATTCTGTAGCGTATGAGACAGTCTCACAAAGGACCAACTCTTGTTAAAATATACAGCAGAAATGTTATTAAAAGTTTGTTTAACTTCGTTTCAACAAAGATATCTGATAAGTTTTAGACATATTTTTACTATTGTTATATTCTACGACTCGACTTGAACTTGATAGGTAAAATAAAATAAAACTAGCATAATAAAATTAATTTTAAATTTATTCAAAATTGACTCGTGGGCTAAGAGCCCATTTCTTACGCGCTGCTAAACACTTCATTGTGGTCTAAGATTTGATTTAAGAATGGGCTGATTATATGGGCCAAAGAATGAGGATTCTGAGGCCCAATTGTAGATTACTGGCTAAATACCCAAATCCAACAAATGAGAAAATTTTGACCAAATTTTTTTAAAAAATAAATAATAATAAAAATCAGAAACCTTCCCCAAATTTACAATTTTCATGCTAACTTTAAGAGTTTGCATTCGTTTTATAATCTTTTTTTTTTTTTTTACTTTCTTCTATTGAACTGAAAATTTATTGACATATCCACTGAAAAATCTACCCAATCAACGAAATTTGTGTCAATTGCCACACAATTTCAAGTGGTAATTGTTGTTGTCAGTTTACATAAATTATTTCGATAGCCATATGAATAGATTTACACCTCAATTAATAAAATTGTAAAAATGTAAAAAATTGTGAAAAATATTATATATTTTTAAAGTTTAAGTGTAAATTACAATTTACAAATTGGGCAAAATTCATAAATTTTTTTTATGTCAAATAAGTATATCATTCTCTACTTTTTGTCAAATTACCAAACTAACCTGAAGTTTTTTAAAATTATAATTAAACTCATTTAAATATCGAATTTTCTATGTACGATTTCTATAGAACTTAAAATATAATACTATACGAATGTGTGAATTCGAACCAAATTAATTATATGAATCCATCGACACATTATGTAATTAGTTTCTTTTTTTTTTTTTTTTTTGAAAAAATAGGTAAAAAAAAAAATGTTGGTTTTGTAAATGTAATTTATTCACCCTTTTTTTGTTCTCTTTTTCAAAAAGTCGAAAGCATATTAAAACGTTACCGTTTCACGTGCAGAGCACGTGACGTCGCCCTTCAACTTGTATTTAAAAATTGGTGTCATAAAAGCGTGTTTTAGACAAATCCGATCGCTATAAGAACCCTCGATTTTATTTTTCACCCAACGCAAGAATCTAGGATAACAGAGTTCATTTTGGGGGAATCAGGTAATTCCTAATTTCTTTTATTTGTTTTTTGTTTTCGATTTTGATATTAGCACAGACGATGTCGTTTGATTGATTTTAGGTTGCTCACATGTTTTTTGTTTCTGGGTTTTGTCTTTTGACTTTGTTGACTTGCGTTTCCTTATCTTTTTGTTTTTTTGAGATCTTTAGTGGATATATGATGATGAAGATTATAATTATTCAAAACAATTTTCCAATTTTAGGAGGTTTTTTTATTTTTGCTGTTTTTTTTCCTTGAGTTTTGCAAATTTATAGGATCTAAGAATTCTTGGTTTTTCCGCCCACCAAATTTGAAGGAATATCTGTTTTCAAGATTTATAAACTGGGCTTATAGAGAAGCTATTGTTGCTGTTGTTATATTGTGTGTTGTGGAGGATTAAGAAGATAGTGAATTAGTGATAACGATGATGTTTATACATTTTTCTTGATTTTGTTGGAAGTGATTATTGACTCTTTTTTTAGGCCAAGTGGTTCTTGATCTTGCTGAATATGGGTCTTGCTTGATTGTGTATGCCATGGCAGAATATATTCAGGTTCTAGTAGTTGTTCATAATTCATATGCTATCATTATCTTATAATGATTTCATGTGTGCTAGTTTACAAGCCGTTGATTGTCCTTAAACATTGAATTGTTAAGAAGTTTATGCAAGTTGATGAGGGTTACAAACAAAGGAATGGAAATGAATTGAGAGGGAATGCTGAATTCGACTCTCTAGTTGGGAATAACGAGATAATGAGAAATCTATTCTCAAACTTATTCATAAATATTCATATACAATAATCTGAATCTGCATACTTGGAGCCATACGATATTGTTGGAACGATAATTGTATTAGCTTTTCAATGCCACAAACCACGAACGAATCGGAATTTTCTGTAGGAAGTTATGACCCAATTACTAAACAAGTTCTTATGGTTCTTAAATACTTGTCCCACAGACACTTTATTGAGCTAGCAAAAAACAGGATATATTGAAATTTAGAGGTGCCATGTTTTGAGCAGTAAACATTGTGGATTTTCTATGCTTTTGGGTATTTTGGAACTTTTGCCTTAAGGATATGTCGGTCCCTTTTGTTTTGTAAGACGAATTTGTTGAATGAACGAATAAATTGCTTTAGAGAAATACCTCGGATTTTGATGGATTTAAAGATAACATTATACCCTTTATACCTTGTTTTCTTTCCTGTCATTCTTCTACCTTATCTTCTAAGGTAGTCTTTGCGATAAAGTGCTTGAGATCTTTTTGGGACAGTGACATTTATGACGATTTATAATTGAAAGTCGTCTCATTTTCGATAGTGTGTAGATATAAAGGCATGAAGGTATCATGTTTACCAATTAGATTCCATGGTATCCATACGGTTCATTATGTGATTCCACATGCATTTCAATTTTTATTCATTTAGTTAGGCTATAAGCTCATGCGTAGAAACATAAGAGTAGAACAAGACTTCTAAACCTAGATCGTAACTCACTAGTCGACTCAATGAAAGAGTTTTCCGACGGATGTCCGCGGTGATCTGTTGGCAATTTCCATCAGTATATCGCATGATTTTTGTAGTGGTTAATGCCAGTACCTCTACAATAATAGTGAGTCAACTTCATAGATTCAATCAACCAATAGTGATGTTCATTGTGTTTTCAGGAAACCGTATCATTTTATGGATAAGGCGGATCTTAACGAGGAGGTGAAGAGGGACTTTGCTCGTGAATCACTAATTGCGATCTCTTATAACCTACCCGAGACCGATCTTAGTGCCGAAATCTCGCCCAAGAATACTAACGGAGGTGAAGCTGCTCAACCTCGTGTTGGTGATGGCGAAGATAAATGTAGATCAGAGCTCATCTCCATCTCCTACTCACCGTCACCAGACATGAAAGTTCAACCGACTTTGCCCCCGAATCTCGATGGTTAGGGTAGGCACCATCAGCTTGTAGCTAAGATGTAAAATTTGTGACCAATATTGTAAACTACTTGTCTTTTGGATTTCTGTTTTTATGTTGTATCTTTGTAATTAACTCTTTTGTCCAATGTTTGTTGGATAATTGAACTGTATCTTTCTTTGTCTGTACTTCATTGGTTGCATACAAACGTTTGCAGTCATCATCTGAGTATTAATAGTGTTGAATTTCATGTCTTAGTTTTTGACATTTTCATTGTATACGTTTAGTGTCTGATGATGTGATGTGATTTATAGAACATGTATTGTGTATGAGATAAATAGTCACTTAAAACATATCGGTTAGATTTGAGTAATAGTGATAAAAATCTAATGCTAAGTTACGATGTATAAAATATTGAATCGATCATAAGTTTGGAGAAAAATATTTTAAAGAAAGATCAAACCTTAATATCTTTTTTCTCTTCAGGACCTCAATCTTTAACATGCAATAGAATTGGGATGATCTTTTTTTATTTTTCTCTCGTGGTTGACCTATTCTCACTTCGCCTCGCAATTATATCTTACTATAATGTATATTTGTTCTTTCTGCAATTTTGAGTCATATTTTCATAATCATTTTAATTTTAAAAATAATTTTTATTTTTATTTTGGAACGAATCATACTATTTATTATCAACTCCAAGTTTTTAGTACATTTTTCTAGAAAAGATGTATTTTAAAAGAGTTAAATATTTTCTTTAAACATACCTAGAAGATTTCTATATATATATGGAGATATAGAGTGATAATTGAAAGATGCATTAAATGAATTGCCTAGAACCTAATAAATAGATGAGTTGTTTGAGAATGTTCTGAGTACATAGTATTGAATATAAATAAATGAGTTTGAGAAAGTTTTGAACATTTAATATCAAAAAATAAATTGAAAGTATTCATCTCAGAGAGTTCTAACCAGTAATATCAATGATAAAAAAGAAGGAAAAAAACAAGAAAACAAAATTCGATACAGCTCAATATTGGAAGAAAAAAAATAATGATACAGCTCAATATTTTTTTATCTACAACAACAAACTTTAAATTATCACAATCATAAAAGAGGGAAGAAAAAAATGGTAAATTTTCAATCCAATTTGTCTCTCCCCAAATTGTAGATCGATAATCATTTACATATAGTCAAATATATATATATTCTCAACCCAATTTCTATATCCCTAATTGCATTCATGGAACGATAATCATTTATATTCCCAATAGCATATGCTCAGCAAATTCTCAATTATCTTTCTTCCAATTTCTCTCCCTCCAAAAAACAATAGTATTCTCGGCAAATTCTCAATTCTCTCTATCTTCTCAGTAAATTCCCAATTCATAAATATGTATATGTTCATAAATTCCAAACATGGCATTCTCAGCAAATTCCCAATTGTATATCTTCATGAATTCCGCTTCAAAAAATTGTCAGTAAATTTCCAATTTTCTCTTTATTCAATAATAATAATAAGAGTGTCCTAAACAAATTCTCAATTCTCTCTCCCCAGTCCCTCCCCAAATTGCACTCATGAACCGATGATCATTTACAGCTCAATATTGGATTTGAGATAAATGTATTTTTTTTTTCTACTATAGACTGTGTATATTTTTTTTTCTACTATAGACCAAATTGCACTCATGGAACCTCAATTTGAGATGCATATATTATTTTCAATCTATAGACAAATACTAAGTTTGATTCATGTTTACTGTCCAATATTGAATTTGAGATACATTAACCACAAACTTATTTGATTTGAATTAAGCATAACTGATTTTTTCCTATCTAATATCTAAATTTCATTACTATGTTTGAGATATCTAAATTTCATTACTATGTTTGAGATACATGTTTTTTTTACTGATTTTTTCCTATCTAAATTCCAATATGAGATGCATGTTTTTTTTACTGATTTTTTCCTATCTAAATTCCAATACTAAGTTTGAGATGCATGTTTTTTCCTATTTATTGAGTTTGAGATACATTTTTTCATACCTACAGAAATAAGATGCATGTTTTTTCCTATTTATTGAGTTTGAGATACATTTTTTCATACCTACAGAAATACATGTTTTTTTTTTGCCCCATTTTTTCATACCTACAGAGATTTTTTTTGATGAATTTTGCCCCATTTTTTCTTGTCCAATAGTGAATATGAGATACGTGTTTTTCCACTAGTGAATATGAGATATGTGTTTTTCCACTGGATATGGAATGTCCAAGTAGTGATGACGTGGTCACCAAATCACTTGTCTTAGTTGTTGACGTCAGATTTTATAGAACACAAAATCCTAGTCTAACACTAAAAATCTAGATCCGGCTCAAGTAAATCGAACCGAACAAATGATATAAAAATCGAATAAAATAAGAAAAAAAATCGAATAAAATAAGAAAAATACTGCGCCCAATGCCTACTCGGGCAAATTTTGTTAGGCTTGTTCTGGTCGGCTGATTCTTGCCCGACAGAACGTTTTTATATATGAATTGAGAGAAAAGAGCTCTCTAATAAGAGCTCTCTAATTATCTGGATTACAGTAATTTCCGAACCCTTGAATGAGGTTTTTAATCCTATTTATAGACTATGATCTAAGATATGAAACTTGGAAATCAAGAAATAAATCCCTTGATTTTAGGGTACAATCAAGGCAAAATCAGATTTGATCTTATCTAAATCAGACATGACCTAATCCGATTTGTTTCCTTTCTTATGGATTTTTCCTAAAATTATCCAACTCTTTCCTGCTCGTCTGATGCAAGATTCCGGGTTGTCTGAGCATCAGCATTCGATTATATACTGCATCTATCCTCACCGCACTAATTCTGAACGGGTTGACCTATTTCTGTTCGGCTTGGGTAGTCGGGTCGAGCATTGCGGAGACGCGACGCCCTTGGTCGGGTTAGTCAAGTCTGGACCGCGATCATGTTGGTCTTTTCGGCTCAGGTCGGTGGCATCCGGGCTCCCTACCGAGGACTTCTGGCCATCCGGCTTCAGACAGGACGGTTCTTTCTGACCCCAAACCCGGTCTGGTCGGCTCCTAGCCTGGTCGTCTTAGCGGGGTACAAACATTAGCCACACCACTGACCACCCATATAATTTAAAAAAAAGACTTTTGATCCATATTTTCTGACTCTCTACCCATGCAAATTCTGAGATGCTTATCTTCTTCTCTTTTGATCTTTCCTATGCTTTTGTCTTCTTTACCTTTTCGAGTTTTTTGACTTAGATTCTTTCTTCCTCTTTAAATCTTTTTTAATCTAGTCATTTTTCTTTTCTTTTCTACTCTTACAAGTAAATCTAAAGGAGTTGTTCTCTTACGAGATCGCAATTGTTTCATATGCAATGAGATTTAAATATATCTTTTTACTTAGATTCTTTCATTTTTTACATCTTTTTTAATTTTATCATTTTTTTTCTTTTCTAATCTCTAAAAGAGATGGTACCTGCTCACATGTGACGAGATTCAAATATGTTTTTTTATAGGTATAAATATATATTTTTCAACTTATAAGCATATTTTTTACAATATAAACATGAATTATTCAGCCCGTTATGTTATGTCGTTTCGCAATTTTACCCTTTTTTAATTCGGGCTTGCAATTTAGGACTTTCTGTTTCACGGACTGGCAATTTAGGACATTTTGTTTTTAAATTTAGCAATTACTGCCCAATTTCAGCCCGAATTGCTTATTTGGGTTGAAATTGCACGTTTTTCGGGCTTAATTTGATGAGGTGGCTAGTAATTATCTGACGTGGAATTTTGCAATTAATTATGGCATAAATTAATTACGGGATGCTATGTGTATTTCAAGTGGGGCCCACTTATTAAAAATTATTAAATTCAAAATTAATTAATAAAAAAAGAAATAAATAAAATTAATACATTTAAGAAAAAAGAAATTGGCAGCCATTCTTGCCGCCATTGAAGGCCCGCCGTCGGTGAACACAAGCCGTATAAAATGACCGAAAAGTATAACATAAATTATAAACTTATATATCAAAACAATCCCCTCGTTGAACGCATTCTAAATCCCAAGTCAATTTCAAGATTCATTTTCGAACAAACCTCCAATTTCTCAAAAAATTGAATGAAAATCCTGCCGCCGGTGAATGCTCACCGGAGAAGATGATCGGAAAGTGTAACAAAAACTAAAAAATTATGTATCAAAACGACCCTCTCGTTAAACCCATTCCTAACCCCAAATCAATTTCAAGATTCATAGTCAAATAGACCTCCAATTTTTCAAAATATTGAATGAAAATCTTCATCTCTTCAACATGTTCTACTTGTCTGTAAATATTTACAATTCATGGAAATCTACTATATATAAAATGTAACAGAAGCCTTGGAGGCCGTGGACGAAGCCTTGGAGGCCGTGGATGATGATCAGGCCATTGTTGAAGAAGTCGGGCTTGGCGATCTCGATTCCGTTGATGAAGACTTTTCTCGCGGAGGCGGTGATGGTGAGGCAGCGGTTGGCGGCTAGGGTTTCGAAGGGTAGTCGCAGGAGGAAGTGGAGAGGGTAAAGGCCATGGATGGTGTGTTCTTGGAGAAGGAGAGGAACAGAGCGGATGGTGTGTTCTTGGAGACGATGGCTGCCAATTTCTTTTTCTTAATTTTGAATTTAATAATTTTTAATAAGTGGGCCCCACTTGAAATACACATGGCGTCACGTAATTAATTGCAAAATTCCACGTCAGATAATTACTAGCCACCTCATCAAATTAAGCCCGAAAAACGTGCAATTTCAGCCCAAATAAGCAATTCGGGCTGAAATTGGGCAGTAATTGCTAAATTTGAAAACAAAAGGTCCTAAATTGCCAGCCCGTGAAACAAAAAGTCCTAAATTGCAAGCCCGAATTAAAAAAGGACAAAATTGCGAAACGACAAACATAATGGGCGAAAAAAATAGTTTACTCTTCTTTTTCTGTTATAAATACCACCGTGGCATGTGAGTATTTGTCAATCTTAAAAACAAAGATATAGAATCATTAGAATGATCCCTAACGTATAAAAGCTAATATTGATATTTTTACACATTTGAGTATAATACTTATTTTCAAATACTTGATTAAACACATTAACTCAGATTAGTCGATGAGATCTCATGTGATGATGGCTGGCAATGGAAACCAATAATAGCTGTTGGATTCTTTGCTAATTTGTCGTCTTTCTTTGCAGGTGTTGGGAATTTGTGTAGCCTGCAAATTTTGAAATCTTCTACTCAGTACCCACACAACTTGATTATCTTTTGGTGGCTTGGATTTTCTATCAAAAAATGGCATTTTATTTTGTATGTTATTATATTATATATTGTATTATTATATGCTCTCTATAAGAGTTGAATTATATGTATTTACATGCATGCATACATATAGCATAATGTTGAAATGAAAAAGGTAATATGTCTATATACATATAGCATGCAGTCAATTTTTTGTGTAAGAATTAAGAAGAAAAAGGTGAAAAATTAATATGTATATTTACAATAGTTTATTTATTTATTATTTATTTTTTATCACATTGTCCTGAACCAGGGGTGAGCAGAAATCGGTAAAAATAAAAAAACCAAACCGAATCGAAATTAGCATTTCGATTTGATTTTTGGATAGTAAATTTCGGTTTCAATTTTGATTTTCGAAAATTTTGGATTTCGATTTTCGATTCGATTTTCATGTCTAAAAAACCAAAATACCGAAAACCGAACCAATTTTTTTTTAATAATTTTTAAATATATATATATATATATATATTATTTCATTTATGCAAATGTACTAAATTAAAATACTTCACCCATCATCTCTTTTCATGAACTTTTGAATCATATGTAGGCAATTTTGAATCTTTGATATGCAGAATTCAGCATTTGATGTCTGCAGAATTGTTGATTAATTTGGTTTTTTTTTTGCCTAATATATATAGTTATTTTAAAAAAATTCGATAAAAACCGAAGTTATAACCGAAACCAATTTTTTATTTCTGTTCAGTTTTTTTTTTTTTTTTTTTTCAATAACTTCAATTTCGGTTTCGATTTTCAAAAGTTTACATATTTCGATTTGGTGACCAAACAGATCGATGCTCACTTCTACATGAACCATTGTTGGCTAAATAGGGTTACCACATACATAATATTTAATTTATTGAATGTGACTTGTTGCGCCTTTTGAATATATTTTTTTTAAATTTGACTAGTAGTACTTTTCAAAATACATTATATATATATATATATATATATATATATATATATATATATATATATATATAAATGATGCTAGAGATCTATTGGTCTGAGTTGTCTAAATCTAGCAAAGTATAGTTGCTAGCAGATTTGTTTATTATGATCCAAATCATAATGAATTATTGTTTGAACCAATACAGAGTCAAAGCCATTAAATTTATGACAAATTGCATGTCGATATAAAACCATAAGTATAATTCGAAATTGGCTAGAATCTTTGACTTAACTCCCTCTTATATTAGAGTTGGTATTGTGTGCATTTGGTGTACATGTAATCCAGATCGATCCAGTTTTGGACCCGAATCCGTCTGTTTTTAAATCTTGTTTTTTTTTTTTGCTTCAGGTTGTGATCTTTATGTTGTAAATGTGTGACTTTTATGTTATAAATGTGTGACCTTTATGTACAACTATCATGACTTTTATGTATTTTAACTTAGAAAAAAAATGAAGATTTTCAATATAATTTGAACTGTACACATTTATATGATATCAATGCGACCTTTATGTTATATTATGTCACTTTTATGTACAAATATTCTGACCTTTATATAATATATAAAGATGCATAAATGTCAGAATATTTGTACATAAAGGTGACATAATATAATATAAAAGTCACATTAATATCACATAAAGGTACATAGTACAAATTGTGTTGAAAATCTTCATTTTTTTTCCTAAGTTACAATGCATAAATGTATGGATAGTTGTACATAAATGTCACATATTTATAACGTAAAGGTCACACATTTATAACATAAAGGTTAAAACAAAAATTTGGAAAAAAATATAAAAAAAATAAAAAACTCCTAGATTCGGGTCGGATCGACCCTGATCACACGGATCTTAGATCCATGCACTTGGTGCATAGGAGTTTTTGTGATTATATTATACTATTAAAATTGATTTTGTATTGGGATTTGGAGGTCCACTTTAATTTGCTTCTGAGTTTAGTTAATTTTAGCCGGCTCTATTTTTGGGTTAATGTTTTTTTCTTTCATTAATTTTCCCCTTTCTATTTTAGTTATATTAAAATGAGGGTTTTCTACATCTTTGTATAATATATACTAACATATATATATATATATATATATATATATATATATATATATATTTTGCAGTTATTGGATTGTGTAGTTAGCATATTTTAAAATATCACTTCATACATTTATAAAAATATTATTATTTGTTATAAGTATCACTTAGTATATGTTAACATATTATTATTATATGTTAGACTATTATTTATTATATACTAAAATATCATGTGTGTTATAAAGACGTGTTTAAGTATCATTTGTTATATATCGAGGTAGTTCTTGTTCAGTTTTTTCAAAAAAAAAAAAGTAATTCTTGTTAGATTTATTCAACAGGGTCAATACATGCCGACTACAACCTATCAACTGGCCAGGTGATTGGTCTTTATTGTGGCGGGATGTCAAAATTTCAATCCAACCCAACTCATTGATGAGCCACGACCCGTATGCTAGGGGGCTAGCCTACCAATATTTTTTATTTTTTAAAAGAAAAAAGTAATCTATGTAATATTATCTTATATATTTTACTAAAACATATATACATTCAATTAAAAATAAATTACAAAAAAATTATAAAAAAAATTCTTCATTAAAATTTATTTCTTCCTATAAATAAATGAATTAAATCAATATTATATACATCATTACTTACATTAGTTTAGAATTTTTAACATTATAACTCATATCTCATCTATATTTTGAAGGGAAAAAAATAAAAAGAGCGGACAACCCATTGACCTGCGGGCCAACCACTGTGGAGTCTGCTTTCTAAATACTCAACTTAACCCATTAATTTGGTGTGGATGGTCGGACCAACAAACCTAACCCATTTTAACACCTCTAGATTTATTCCATACTTTATATATATATATATATATATATATATATATATATATGTATATATATATATATAAATCCAAATTATTAAAGATGTGATCGGTTATGTGTTGATTGCATTTTGATCCAGTTAAAAGAATCAAAATTAGGAGGAAGACAACAAGATTAATTTGCATCATTGTTGAACTAGATGCATGCAACTTAAATATATAGTTAACGTAGTAGATGCATGCAGCTAAAATATATAATAAATGAAACGAATAAAATTAATAGAACACAATTATTATTTAATTTCTTTCAATTTGCTTTTACCCTGGAATTGAATGTGTGTGCATTATAAAGAACATTTAGGAAATGCCGACCTAGGATATATGCCTTCAAAAATCGACTGAGATAACACATAGATGTCTTCGAAACATAGATTTTGTAACGTGGTTTCTTATGTTTCACGAAATCTCAATTAAATAATATTATCAAAACATATTGACATATTATCATCTCTTCAAAACAAAACATTCTCCGAAATCTCAATTAAATTAAACAATTTTTTCAAACCACAAACTAACATATCATCATATGTTCAGAGTACAAATTTCGTGGCGTGGCCCCTTATTTTACCCGAAATTTCAATTTAATAATTTTGCTATTAAAACAAGGAAGACAAAAACTTTTGTGCACAACAATACTGTTATATTATATGAAGTAATACTGTTATATTATATGAGTGATACTGTTATATTATATGAATGGTACTGTTATATTAATATAACAGTATCACTTATATAATATAACAGTATTATTACACCTTGTGCACAGAAGTGTTACTCAACAAGGAAACCTAAACTTTATAACCGACTTCTTATTTTCTGTAAAATGTCAATTAAAAAAAAAAAAATCTAAAATACATCATACTCCCACCCATGCCAAAACATTCTGCGCTACACTTTTTTTGTATAGCTCCAAAAAGCAAAATACAGTTCTTAAAAACATCCTACAATGCTCCTATATACATCTCTTATATACATCCAAAGCTCTACACTCATGACGTGGTTTATTGTTTTCCACCAAATCAAATATAGAAATTTAACATTTTTTAAATATTAAACTCGTGATGTGGTTTATTATTTTCCACCAAACCAAATATTACACTCATGACGTGGTTTATTGTTTCCCACCAACCAAATATAGAAATTTAACATATTTTTTTTGTCTGGAAATGCTACGCTCTACATGACAACATTTGTCATGAGCAACATTGATAGTATATAAAGACATCTCCAACTATACATAAAAATATACTATAATTTTCTCACTATTTTAATATAAAAATTGTTCCTCATCTCCAAAAATCTGCATTCTTTTTCACTAAACATAATATTCCTTATTATTATTATTATGATATTTTCTTTATCATATATTTACTAATATTCTTATAATATATTAATAAATCAATTTTATCTTTTATATATATATATATATATATATATATATATATATATAATATTTTGAGTAAGTCTTGTAAAACCGTCCTATTTAATGCATTGCGTGAGAGCATCAATCCACAACTCAATTACCTATCACCCAAACTCATTCGCATGTTGTTGTGGGTAACCCAATTACTCATCACCCAAACCCTACAATTTTACAATTCACATGTTGTTTGTGGGTGACCTATCACTGACTCATCACTCAAACCTTACAATTCATATGTGTGAATTTACGGTGATGGGTCAATTCACAATCCAATTACCCATCACTCAAACCTTACAATTCGTTACCCATCACCCAAACCCTACAATTCTACAATTCACATGTTGTTGTGGGTGACCCATCACTGACTCGTCACTCAAACCTTACAATTCACATGTGTGAATTTACGGTGATGGGTCAATTCACAATCCAATTACCCATCACTCAAACCTTACAATTCACATGTTAATTCACGGTGATGGGTCAATCCACAATAATTACTCATCACTCAACCTTACAATTCACAATCTCACTCAAACCTTACACCTTACAATTCAGTCATCATGACTCAAAACTTACAATTCACAACCTTACAATTCACAGCATGTTGCTTGTGGGTGATGGACATCACACATCACTCAAACCTTACAATTCACAATTACCCATCACTCAAACCTTACAATTCACACAAACTTTACAATTCACAATTACACATCACTCAAACCTTACAATTCATATGTTCACTCAAACCCAAACCATGTTCGCTCAAACCCGATACCTTACAATTCACATGTTCCAAACCATGTTCACTCAAACCCAAACCATGTTCACTCAAACCCGGTACCTTACAATTCACATGTCCCAAACCATGTTCACTCAAACCCGGTACCTTACAATTCACATGTCCCAAACAATGTTCACTCAAACCATGTTTACTCAAACCCAAACCATGTTCACTCAAACCCGGTATCTTACAATTCACATGTCCCAAACCATGTTCACTCAAACCCAAACCATGTTCACTCAAACCCGGTACCTTACAATTCACATGTTACTTATGTTCACTCAAACCCAAACCATGTTCAACAATTCACATGTTACTTATGTTCACTCAAACCCAAACCATGTTCACTCAAACCCGGTACCTTACAATTCAAACCCGGTACCTTACAATTCACATGTTACTTATGTTCACTCAAACCCAAACCATGTTACTTATGTTCACTCAAACCCAAACCATGTTCACTCAAACCCGGTACCTTACAATTCACATGTTACTTATGTTGTTTGTGGGTGATGGGCTCCGTCTGGTATTATATTTTAGAATACATTGATATAAGTGGATCAGTTGACATATTTATATGTCGATATTGAACATATATCAATATCCATATTAGTTGTGATATGTATAAATTCATATCAAACTTATCGATATTATTGACATCTTGCAGTATTTATGTATCAATATTTAACTTATCTAGAACTTTTCGATATTATCCACATCAATCATATCAGTTGCAATATCTGTATATCAATATTTAACTTAAAATTGCGATATACATATGGCAATATATAAATTATCGATATCAATATCGACTACCATATATTTGCAATATCTATATCTATATATATATATATATATCATTTTTTTATAATTACTTAACATTTTCTATAAATAAGTCTCATTCCTCATGATTCACAATCACAATTTATATTTAATGTCTAAATTACAATTTTATGATATATGTAAATAATCATGATTTTTATTATTATTCAAATAAAATATGGTATTATTTAACATTTTAATTACATATAATTAAAGTACCATAAATATTAATATCTCATAGGTTAATTGTGAAATATAATAATAGTTAAAGTTTAAAGAAAATAAAAGGAAAAAGAAAAAAAGAAAAAAAAAAGAAAAAAAATATTTAACGCAAAAGTTGACCATTATTAAACACAAGATTGACAGTAATATTAACGCAAGAGTTGACAGTTAATTAACGTGAACATTTGAAGTATTGCTGGAGTGAAGTAATCTTAAAATTTTAAGATTCCAACATAACATTGGAGATGCTCAATATATTATTAACTTTATATAAATATACATTTACACAATATATATATATATATATATATATATATATATATTAAATTTCACGGATAGATAAATGTATCTTCGGTTCAAATTAGCAATGAGTACAATATACAATATAATGGATCGTGCATAGGATTTAGTTGATCATCAACCACCAAATAATATATAGTAGAAAAATTATTATAACTTTATTGCCACTAACTTTGACAAATCATTTGATCCAAAACAAAAACACTTTGTCAAATCATTAATATCGTTATGTACTTAGTTGAGTAAATTTTATAATAATATTCTTTTTAAATAGTGTAACAACTCTATATCTTCATTGCTCTCGTGAAGCTTTTTAGCTAATGTTTTGAGGTGGATTGATTTTCAAGTTTTCTAATAGTTGTTTTTGCATAAAATATATATATGCTAAAAATTGAATTTGGGTAACTATCTAATTTTTTTTTTTTTTTTTTTGATTTAGATTTAAGTTGAAGAAAGTGCTAAAGTATATATTGTATTTTGATATTAATCCTGAAAATTTTGAACAAATGAATTGAAGGATTAGTGAATTGAAATTTTGTCTGTGTGGGTGATAAGATGAAGCAAAATTAATAGACATACATAACATGTATTAAGCAATATTGTAGATCTTTTCTTGTATTTTTATTCGAAGTCAAAACACTCGAGTTGAGATAGACTTAGTGCTATAAGATATTTTAAACCACTAGTTGCACCAAAATCTTAGTTGGTGTTTCAAATGCCACAATATTTAAGTGCACATTAAATGTAGTCCATTATTTTCTATTTTCACATACATTTACATGATTGTGTAATTGTGTATGTATATGTGCCAATTAATAATGATTTACGAATGAAACATTGATGCATTTCACTCACTCTTTCCTTAAAAAAAAAAGATAGAAAGAAATAAAAAGATATATATATATATATATATATATATATGTTATTAATTAAAAAAAATTAATTTTGAATTTTACTCACTCCTTACATCAAAAAAAAATTAAAAGAGATATATATATATATATATATGTAATTATTTAAAAATTAATAAAATTGATGCATTTCACTCACTCCTTACATTAACATTTTTTTTTTTTTTTTTACTAATGGATGTATATTAAAAAGATATTGCCCAAGACTTGATTCAACGTATAGTAAATGCTATACTTGAAATATGTATATAATGCATCTATATGAATAAATTCAATATATGTTGCTTGATATAATATTTAATAGAAACCTTAGTTTGAATGTTATGGTTGATAGAAGTTTTTAAGAAAAGACAAGAGTTGAAAAAGTTTCTCGATGAGTTGGAAGGGTCCAAATCCACATACACACATATATATATTGGTGGAGGAGTTATGGTATAATTGTGGGCACACTAGAAAACAAAGAAAATATAAATGAAAAACCATAGGCCATTATCTGTCTACAAAAAGAATGGCAGAAGTGGGGTTGCATTAGATACAATATTTTTTAGATATGACCCAATTCAATTCACCATGGATATCAAATTATCTCAACACTATCATATATATCTTTATTTCAAAACGATTTAGGTGAATTTGATTTCTTTATATTGAGAGGTCAACTATCCAGATCAAAATATTATTGGTATGAAAAAGCATTTCCAGTATTACGTTGAAATCTTAATATTTTAAGATTTTTTCACTTCATCAGTATAGTAAATAATTACATTAAACTATTTCAACTGTCATATTTGTTTTGGATCTCTCATAGATCAACACCTGTATTAAATATTTTCTTTTTCATTTTCTTTTAGTCGCTTTTTTATAATAATAAGGAACATTATGAAATATTCATTTTTAGTAAAAAAAAAAAAATAGTGCATTCCTGAAGATGAGTGACCATTATTATGTTAAAATAATGCAAACAATCATATAGGAGATGTTGGTAAAACTGATGGTTGAACGATATTTTTTTCCTTTCAATTTTTGTATTAATTTTCTATAAATACCCCCTCCCATTATTTTTCACTTATAACTTCACAATATCTCTCAAGTCTAAAGTCTTCAATCAAATATAATTAATTAGTTACTATATATTTATATTCCAATTACTTTAAATCAAACTTCTTAAACAAAAGAGAAGTGATAAGGAAAAAATACGATCATAAACCGCCATCATTGGTCCAACTTCAAGATGATGAAGATGTTTTAATCCATCTTTATTGAAATGATGAAGACAAGATAGAGGCATATGATCTAGGTGTCGATATCATTGCTGCATTCGTGGAGGAAGAACAAAGAAAATTATCAAATTCAAGATGAAGATGTTTAAAAGAATTGTTAACCATGTATTATTATGCATTATTCCCATTAATTAAGGATATTGACACCCCTAATCGGCTATTAATCCTACAAGAATTGTGGCCAACACTGGATGAAATTTATATGATAGTTTTTAAGAAACATAAATATTATAAAATAACTTATGGTGGTGGTATAGATATTTGTAGCTGCATAGATAACGCGTCACTTTATTATTTAAACTAAAAAAGTAAAATCTTTGATAACCAACCGTTGAAATTGTACTTTTCGTTTTCAAATCGGAATCGAAATCATGTGTAACACTGTTTAGGTAAAACCATCGGTTTGAATCAGATATGTTCATTTAATGATTGTGCCCTAATTGAAGATGAGGTATTTAATTCGAGCATCAAAATGCCTACATAATGATTTCTGATTGGATCCTTTGATCAGAGTTTGAAATTCCATGTATTTCACCGACTTTAATATACACCAAAATAATTAATATATTATTCATAGATGCGACATATGATACTTATTTGAAATATAAGATGAAGCAGAACGAAGAATCTGGTCTGCACATAACTTGGAGATGAGGATTGAACCGTGTTGGAGGGATAATTCAAACCCTGTGAACAAACAAGTTCTAATCACCCCGTAAAATCAATATATACACAATAATTATGTACATATATGTATAGACATAATAGAGATCTTGGTAAAGCAATATTTATTAAATGTAGTAAAAAAGTTACAAAGGCGTGTCACCTAATCTTGTCACTTGTTACAAGTAAGATAATGTATGTGTCTGAAAAAAAAGACAGTAACCATAGGTCCATAGCCCATCCATTCCATATTGCAATATTTGATCAAACTTTTTTGCCCTTTTCTCCTATCAAAGAATCCCTTCTTCAAACAACAAGACAAAACATGTAGATTTAGGCCGGCTCTCTCTCTCTCTCTCTCATGCCCCATAAACTTTGGCCCTGTCATAGTTGGTCACGTACCTTTTAACTTTGCTAAATTCCAACCCCATCTATTGTATTTTATTTCACTTTTTTTTCTCACACATATGCCCCTCTCCTTGTATATATACTTGATCATAGTTCTTGAAAGGGACTCATCAGGTGTTTGAGTTATTTCCTCTGTTTTTTTCATCAAGAAAAAATAAGGGTTCTGATGGGGTGGGGATTGGTGGTGGTGGGGTGCTTTTCATTTGGTTTCTTGATCCTGAATTGGGTGTTGAAGGCTCTGAATTGTTGGTTATGTGAGAGAAAGTTAGGAGAGAGAAGATATGAACTGCCACCTGGTGATCTTGGATGGCCTTTCATTGGCATCATGTGGTCCTTTCTCAGAGCTTTCAAGTCTAGCCAACCTGAATCTTTCATCTCCTCCTTTGTCAACAGGTCTCTCTCTCTCTCTCTCTAGATCACACATTTTAGTCATTACTCATTACTCATGACATTAAGTTCTTGCAGTTATAGTTAATCCAAGTTAAAATGATGAGCTGGATTTAATTAACCTTAATCTGATCATTTTGTCACAGTTGATGTCATTTTTCATGCCTTTCTACACATTAAAACACTGTCTTGTACCACAGGGACATGATTTATGATGGCCCATGTTATTGCTTTTTTTTTTTTTTTTTTTCTTCTTCTTCTAGTAAAAAGAATGTCCTTTTCAGCCCTTGAATGATGTGATATTTCAGCATCTTCTTCCACCCTATCTTCTATCTGTACTGCTTTTTTAATGTTTGTGTAGTTTTAGATTATTCCACTCTTTGTCAATAGTGTTTTTCAAGATACTCAAAATGCTCCAACATGCCTATATATATATATGGAGTGACGTGGCACACTCATGACTTTTATTTGTTGGAGCTTTTTGTATACTATGGATGTTTATTCATGTTCGATTGCGTAGATCAGACTATTTATATTCTTCCATAAATAGTGAGTCGAAACATGAATTTTTGAATAATTTTTTTTAAAAGATAAAAAAGAAAAAGGGTCATGTCACCTTTTATTAGAAAAAAATTCAAGAGATGAAGTGAGATGTCAACTAATGGTAGGGACCTTTAGCAATATCCCTTTGAATTTAGAATGGTCATAAAAGAGAAAAGTTTCTCATTTACCCAGTTTGATTCAATTATTAGATGATTGAAAAGGCTAGGATTGGAATGACTTGTTAACTTTTTGCTCCATTGCTTCTTCTTTTGATATGGGAATCTTTCAAATAAATAAATAAATTTAATAGCACACTTTCTTGTTGGCTTTATACTTTTGATTTCTTTTGTTCTCCATTTTTAGGACTTGTAGGAACACTAATTTTAACTCTACAAAAATGTTAGTTTCTAAGCCAAAACTTATTGATTATTAAAGAATATTCTAGCTAACTATTTAGACAATTCTCCATTGTTATTTTCTGTTTTTGGTAAATGAGGATTCGTAGAAATTGTAATTATCAATTATAAATTTATAACATAATGATAATCTTATGAATCCTCATCTACCAAGAGTCGATGACTATTTGATTTTAGTTAGAATATTATTTAATATTATTGATCTCAAATAGTTAGTAATTTTCATTAATAATAAGAAAAATGATTGTATTTTGACTGACTTTTACAGATTTGGACATACTGGACTATACAAGGTACACATGTATGGTAATCCTAGTATCATTGTCACAACTGCAGAAGCTTGTCGAAAAGTTCTAACAGATGATGAAGCCTTCAAACCTGGATGGCCCTCTTCTACAATGAACCTTATTGGCAAGAACTCGTTTGTTGGCCTATCAGATGACGAGCATAGGTGGCTACGTAAGCTAACAGCAGCCCCTGTTAATGGACAAGAAATATTGTCGATTTACATGAAATACATCGAAGACAATGTCGTTACAACTTTAGAAAAATGGTCTGGGATGGGACAAATCGAGTTTTTAACTGAACTCAGGAAGCTAACATTCAGGATCATTATGTACATTTTCTTGAGCTCTGAGAGTGAACATGTCATGGAGGTTTTGGAGAGAGAATACACCGCGCTTAACTATGGAGTTCGTGCTATGGCAATCAATATACCTGGATTTGCTTACCATTCTGCTCTTAAGGTAACTGTTTTTTCATGACTCTATATGTCAATAAAAATGCTTGTCTTTTTTTTTTTGTTAATGTTCATTGTTTCAGGCTCGTAAAAAGCTAGTGGCAGTTCTTCAATCCATAGTAACGGCACGAAGAGAGTGGAGGACAAAGAATCCTCCAACTGTAAAGAAAGATATGATGGATGCTCTAATGGATGCTGAGGATGAGAATGGTAGAAAATTGAATGATGAAGAAATCATCGATGTTTTGGTGATGTACTTGAATGCTGGCCATGAATCCTCTGGACATATTATTATGTGGGCTACTCTTTTCTTGCATAATCATCCTGATGTTTCCAAACGAGCTAAGGTAGAATCTACGAACTATTTAGACCCATCATTGCAATGATATGATAGTACTTATTATCTTGAACAACAATACAGGCAGAACAAGAAGAGATTGTCAAAAACAGACCTTCTGATCAAGAAGGCCTCACACTCAAAGAAATACGAAAAATGGAGTACCTTTCTAAGGTGTGATATAACTTCTTATTTATCCAAACAGTTCAGATATACTACACAAAATGTTTTGAGTATGTATCCGCAAATTTGATAGGTAATTGATGAAACACTTCGTGTTGTTACATTCTCATTGGTGGTCTTCAGAGAGGCAAAGAAAGACGTCCATGTTTGTGGTACGTTGTCCGTCTTTGTAATTTGTATTACAAATTTAGCATCATCAAACGAGCTAACAAATTACATCTCTTTTAGGCTACATGATTCCTAAGGGATGGAAAGCTTTGGTATGGTTTAGAAGTGTCCATTTCGACCCTGAAACATACCCCGAACCAAAGAAGTTTGATCCTTCTAGATGGGACGTGAGTAAAATACATATTTCTCCTTCGTTTACATGACTTGTAACTCGTTAACACTATACCTTACATACATCTTCGTGTTTAGGGCTTCACTCCAAAAGCCGGACATTTCCTTCCCTTTGGCGGTGGAAGCAGATTGTGCCCCGGAAATGACCTTGCCAAGATTGAAATATCCATCTTTCTTCACTATTTTCTCCTAAATTACGAGTGAGTTTATGTCATGTACATTCTTGAGACACCTTCATTGTTTTTTAAAACACGATCACATTCTTAACGTATTGTCGTTCATCTTCGTAGGTTGGAACACCATAATCCCATGAGTCCATTGATGTACCTACCACATACGAGGCCGAAGGACAACTGTCTGGGAAGGATAAGAAGAGTTTCTACTCAAGAATAAAGAGAGGACTAACTCTATAGCTATTTTCTTTTACTTTGAATTATCATAAGATTTTTGGCCCTTTTTTGTTTTAATATTGAAGTGAATTATCATGACTATGTATCCAGAGGAATGATGATCTATACCACTTCTCATTTTCATATTATCATACATTTCTTATTTTAACTAATATACGGTACTCATATTCATCAGAAAATGAATCTATTGAAATGACATTTGGATTTGTTATGCTAATCTTATGGATTCAATATCATAGCTTGAACCGATTGGTCCAAACATAACCTTAGGAAATTCCAATTTTTTTTTTATGCCAGAAATTCCAAAATTAAACAGCATAAATAAGAATAGTACTTTATTATAGGAAATGGTCCCTTAACAACATTTAAACAGCAATAAAGTTTCATTTATTCAAACTTTTTATTTTTGGTTTATTTTCTTAAACTAAAATATCACCTGCAAACAGATGAAATTGGATTGGAAAGTATAATTTATTTTTTACAAAAACTTAAAATGAAATACAATTTTATTTTTGATAAGATTTAATACTAAACTTTGATCCCCATAATAAAAAGGGGGGGGGGGATAAATTAAGTATAAATATTCAATTTACTCAAATTTTGACCCGTTTTGGGTCGGGTCGGTTAATTGTGTGTTTAATTGGGTCGGATATTTTGACAGGGAGACCCATATTTTGTTCCAATTCCAAATTCCCAATTTTCAAAGCCCTCTTCCCCTTTTCCCGTTTCAACCGCTCTCTGTTATATCCATGGCTGGAGATTTATCAATCTGCAATTTCCGGTAAAAAAATTTCTTCCTTCTACAGATTCAATCGCCTCCAGTTATTTACACTCTTCAATCGTAGAGTTTTGTGTTTCTATTTTCATTTTTCGGTAGGATTTCACTTATTAATTCTTGGAGCAAGAATCAATTACAGAGTTCAATTTGATCGAGGTTCACAAAAATGGCAGCCATTTTAAGAAAATCCCAACAAATAAGATCCATCTTCTGCAGAACGCCCCAAACCCTAATTTTTATTACTGTTCTTAAACCCTTGCAAAACCCTAAAACTGCGTCGTTTCATGAATTTTCGACAAAGTCCTCGAGTTTCCCTGAATACGAAATGCCTAGTGTAACTTGGGGTGTGATCCAAGGCCGGAAGGAGAAGCTTGTTTCGAGGGTGATAATTTGTGATTACTTGAAATCTTTAGGCATTGTTCCTGATGAATTAGAGGAACTGGAATTGCCGTCTACGGTTGAAGTTATGCGTGAGCGAGTTGAGTTTTTGCAGAAAATAGGCTTGACCGTAGATGATATTAATGAGTACCCTTTAATGCTGGGTTGTAGTGTGCGTAAGAACATAATTCCGGTGTTAGGTTACTTGGAAAAGATTGGGATTCCGAGGGCGAAAATGGGGGAGTTTGTGAAGAACTATCCGCAATGTCTCCATGCGAGTGTTGTTGTGGAGCTTGCCCCGGTGATTAAGTTTTTACGTGGGCTTGATGTGGAGAAACAAGATATCGGTTATGTATTGATGAAATATCCGGAGTTGTTAGGCTTTAAGCTAGAAGGGACGATGAGCACATCGGTTGCTTACTTAGTTAGTATAGGGGTTAATCCTAGGGACATTGGTCCGATGGTGACTCAGTATCCGTATTTGTTGGGGATGAGAGTCGGGACAATGATAAAGCCGCTTGTGGATTATTTGGTCTCGTTGGGTTTGCCTAAGAAGATTTTGGCGAGAATGTTTGAGAAGAGAGCGTACGTCCTTGGCTACGATCTTGAAGAGACGGTGAAACCGAATGTGGATTGTTTGATGAGTTTTGGAATAAGAAAGGAAGCACTTGCTTCGATTATTGCACAGTATCCACAAATTCTTGGATTGCCTTTGAAGGCTAAACTGTCCTCACAGCAATACTTTTTCAACTTGAAGCTCAAGATCGACCCCGATGGTTTCGCTCGTGTTGTTGAGAGGATGCCACAGATCGTTTCTCTCAAACAGAACGTGATCATGAAGCCCATTGAGTTCCTACTTGGACGGGGCATTCCTGCTGCTGACGTGGCAAAGATGGTCGTTAAGTGTCCTCAAGTAGTCGTTCTTCAAGTCGGGCTCATGAAAAACAGTTTCTACTATTTCAAGAGTGAAATGGGAAGGCCCGTGAAAGAGCTCGTGGATTTCCCTGAATACTTCACTTACAGCTTAGAATCACGGATCAAACCCAGGTACCAGAGGTTACAGAGCAAGGGGATTAGATGCTCCTTGGCTTGGTTCCTCAATTGCAGCGATCAAAGATTTGAAGAACGGCTACAAGGTAAGTATATAGAGGCCGAGAGCTTGGGTCCATCCTTTTATATGGGTGGTAAGTTGGAGCTACCTGGAGAGGATGTTGCTGTATCCGAAGAGGAGGATGAGAGCGACGATGAAATACTTTATAGGCGTACGGTTTCTTTGTAGCAACGTGTATTTGTCGAATTATACGTGTTTCTTGTTCACAATGGCATTTATATGGTTGGAAGATTTCCATCTCTTATCTCTAGTCTCTTTTGATGAGCTTTTTCCATGAGAATTTCTTGCTGTGTTGCAAATGTTATTTGCGCTTTTAGGTAATCATGCTTCTCTTGTTTTAACATTGTTGTTTGATGTGAGTGGGTCGAAAATTAAATCAAACTACTTGATTTGAGATTGATCTCTAAAAATCTTTGAAAAATGTATACCTATATAACTTTTTATAAATGATGCCTATAAGTTTAATTAAATGTTTTTGTTTTCCTATCACGTTACATAATATTGAATATTACTGTCCCATTTTTCTTTCATTGTTCATATTTTTAGAATTTTTCTTCAAGATCTTTATATCTGAATTTCGATTTCTTAATAGTTTGTTCCCTATTGAAAATCATAGACTGGAATTTTTTTCCTTAAAAAAAAAAAACTTGGGGTGAAAAGAATTTGAACTACAAACTACATGATTTATAGAAAAGGAGGCCAAGTAAAATTTCTCCAATTCAAACATAACTCCAAATTAGAGTTAATTACTCTAATTAATTTAAATTTAAAATTTAAATATAGTAGTAAATGAATTTATTAAAATAACCAACAGAATTATTTATTTTATCATATGGATCTTTATTTTTAGGGTGATTCTATACATACCCCAAATATACCAAAGACACCCCACACAATGTATTTTTATATCTACAATTTAAAAAAAAAAAAAAAAAAGTGGTGTATTTAGTAAGTCTTGCGGTGGGTCCATCATTTTTATTTCTTCCGAGGGTTGTTTTCTAAAATACCTTTTAAATTCATCCTTTTTTGTTCAAGAAAAATTCATCCTATTAAATAACGTTTCATTTTTATGTACATAATTCTACTTTAAATACTTTTCGAATCCTGTGAAAGAAGCTTGAACAATGGTTAAATGTAACAAAACGAATTATATTTATGTATAAATGCCTTTAATATCCGTGTTGATAGTAGCTCGTGTTCTCCATTCTCATCGTTAATGGCGGTAACGGATGGTCTGATTCAAACGATTGGAAAAGCTGTGAAAGCAGTGGTAAAAAGCAGAAGCTCTGAATGGTGGTACGCTCCTCACATGGCCGCAGCCTCTCGCGCCATAGCCGATCGCATTCCGCTTGTCGATCTTGTTCTTGAAGTCAGAGATGCCAGGGTATCTCTCTCTACCTCCTTTCTCCGCGGCCATAACATGTTTGTTGAAATGCCTGAATGAGTTTTATTGTTCTTTTTCATGCATTTATGCTACTTATAGTATTTTCGATGGATATTCAGTTTGAGCGTGCCGGAGTTGTCCTGAAATATTATCCTGGAAGTATTATTCTGCAGTGCTTAAATCACATGTTTGTTGAAATGCCCGATCGAGTTTGTCAGTTGATTAGTCACTGCTAGAGTGCGGTTTTTGGATGGAGGGTTAGAGGCTAAAGATTAGAAATTAGTCTAAGTTGTTAACAGAATAAATCCAATTCAATCATGCAGCATAAACTCGATGATGAAAATAATGAAGAGTGTCTAGTGCTAACAAATCTACTTGTAAGTGAGGGGTTAACGTTTGGTTCTTCTTTGCCTTTGAAGATTCCGTTGTCATCAGAATGTTTGCAATTGAGAAACTTACTATCTTCCTCAAATCGGATCATTGTGCTGAATAAGATGGACCTTGCTAACCGCTCCCAAACAAAGGTAATTATTTTATCTTCATTTTTGGCTCTATTCTTAGATAACTCCTCTCTTTTCATGATCGGAGTAAAGTTAATGAAATATGTTAATATAGTCATGAACAAAACAGTAACTTTGTGTTGGAGGGAAATTGTGTATTTAATCTTAACTTTACAATTCGCATGTGCACTTATAGCTTGGGAAAGAAAATATTTAGTATCAAATGGGAAATTGCCTTTACCAGTTCTGAGGTGCCCATGAAAAGCATGAATTGCAGCTATCTTTATTTTGATTTATAGATTAGAGAAAAGTGAAGGTATCTGATAATCTGTTCAAGATTGATTATTTTGATCGGCTTCAGCTTTTTGTTTCAAAATTCCTAGACCGAGCTCAGATTTCTGCATCTTATCCTTATTTGCGGAGTATTTTTGTATTGTGTTTGTGGTAGAAGTTGTTTATGCATCTCCTTTTGCAGGAATGGATGAAGTTTTTTAAAGAACAGAAATGTATGGCTTTTGGAGTAAATGCACATAACAACGAAAATATCAAGGAGGTAAATGTGCATTCTTTTGCAATGCAGGACGTTATTACTTGCAATAAAACGGTAATGAAGTAACATAACTGGGATTGTGATTTGGTCATATTATGTTTGGATAAAGCTCTTATCGCGCCATACTATTCATGACAACAAATATCATATCTTCTGTTGAGCTTATGTAGACAATAAGTTGTTGATGACCAACTTTATGATCTTAGTCTTGGAATCGTTTTAATGAATTGCAGTTTCTGACCTTCCTGCAAGCCAGAGTCAGAGAATTGAAGAAAAAGGATGCTCCTGCTAATGCAATAACATTAATGCTAGTTGGTATTCCTAATGTCGGCAAATCTGCACTAGCCAACTCCTTGCATCTAGTCGGAAGGATTACTGCAGCAGGTTCTTATTCTTTGTCAACAGTGATTACTGAATTACTACTTAATTTTGTTTTGTTTTGTTTTGTTTATATGCTCTTATTCCTTTATCGACTTCTTTTGCCTAAGTACATGAGACTTTTGTTTACTTGAAGAGAAAGGAAAGTTAAGGCGTTCTGTCATTACTCCACATCCAGGGGAGACAAAAAGTATAAGCAGCTTAAAGGTGTGCAATTCTATCGTTATGCTGTTTTTCAATGAATCTTCTTTTAATATGTTGTACTTGGTGAGTTGGTTTCTTTCTCTTGCCAAAAATGTTCATGTTTGCAATGTGGTGTTTGCCATCATGGACTGGACTGTTATTTTGCAATGCCAACTTCAACCTGTTAAAAAGAATCCACAAAAGCAGATTCTTGGTCATTTTCTTCAATGCCCTTTAATCTGTTGTTTTTAAGTCGACTTGGGATTATTTATCGATTTGAATGAAATATACTGATTCCATTCCTTAGTAGTATTTGATCGACTGAAGCAGCAGTTTTTGATTGCAGATAGCTAGCCATCCTAATATATACGTTTTAGACACGCCAGGTGTATTGCCTCCTGATGTGAGCAATGATGAGGTCTGTTCCAAACTTGCTTTAACAGGTATGATCACCCTCCCTGTATTTCGTATAAAGTTAGAGAAGAAGCTTACATATACGAACACCACTCATCTCACGATACCCAAAACAAGAAATAAGATTGACTGAAAGAGAAGTGGAACAAGGAAGACTATGCAACAAAAAACGAGAGACATTCACATGCCTGTTATGTTTCGTTTCTAAAATACAGGAGCGATCAAAGATACTGCAGTTGGTGAAATGAAGCTTGCTGAATATTTTCTTGCCATACTAAGCTTGACCGATGAATACAAGAAATGGAGAAAGTTCTCTACCTCTGAAACTGGAAGAGTTTTAACCAATGAAGGTATTTCAAATTCAGCCAAAACACAGAAGAGGCAATATCCAACTGATCACACTCAGGTACACACTACACACTGATATTCAGATTAAAACAGGCATAACAGGCCTTTCTTCTTTACTGCTTTGAACTGATACCGATGATTGTCGATGCAGGATTTCATTGTCAACAATGTACGAGGGACGCTCTTTGATGCAGTTTCTTCTTTTTCCGGATCCATGGAAAGCAAAGACGATCTGGCACGACTAATCCAAGAAGAATTCGAGGTTTTATTGAAGGTATTTCACCTACCCTTAGAATCAAAAGAATCTAGTTATCATAGAGTAGCTATGAAGTTGCTTAATCTCTATCGCACAGGAAGACTTGGCCACTACACTTTGGATCCTCTTCTAAATAATGGAAGGCATTATTCTCCCCACTTATAATAACATATCCTAATAATTTCTACATGCATAATATGCTTCATATGGTGTTTTTATTGTTTGAGCTCATTTTCCTTTAATGTATTTGAAACTGTAGGTCTCATTTTGAACTAATTTAGAATCCATTCTAGTTTTGGTGGTCTTGAAATCCTTAATTTACAATCCTTACAGTTCAAATCCATCAATTAAATTGCATTGTAAGTGAAAATATTATCATTTTAATTGATATATGAGAGAGAATAAAATGCAATAGAAGATTAGAAGTTAGATTTATATTATAATTTTGGTGTAATAGCGGTAAAAATCACAAACTTTTCTTCAAAATTGCAATTTCAACATGACTTTTGACTATTAGTAAATTTAACATGTCTTTCGATGTCTAGCACATCTGTAACTAATGGGCAGATTTCGTGTTTTCTTTATAATCTTAATATAAAAATAATAATAAATAATTAACAAAACACAAAAACAAATAATAATTGAGAGAACACAATTTTTTTTTTTTTTTTTTGCATTATCCTTTTTTTGGCATGAAAAAAATGTATATAATTTGTGAAAAATAAATTTGCTAGTTACTTAATATCACATCTCATGCTAAAGTGTTTTATTTCACATAGTTACAAAACTTTAACACACGTATCAGGATGAAAATTAAACTTTTTTAATTATTAATATCAAATTAGGTATGTTGGGTGAAGAAAAACATAAATTCCCTTTATTTTTGGTATAAAATAACAAATAATATTATAAACATGTCAATTGTATTTATGTTGAAAATACAAATTTATGATTGAAAAAGAAGAACAAATCAGACAAGATATCAACGTGTGACAATTACTGACTATAGCAGGTTAAAGGATTATAAAGTGACATTTTTCAAATATGAAGGCTTAAAAAACAAACTGTGAAAGATTAGGACAAGAAAAATCCAATTAAGCATACTTAGAGGATAAAGTCCAATTGTTTTCCTTAGTTTTTATCCACAACATTCATTATCCTTGTATCTACCAATATTTCTGTGAATTCAAAACAGTACAGCTTGCTCCCATTAATTCGTCATTTTTAACATTACTGTGAGGTAATATTATTACCCTACAAATATATATATATATATATATATATATATATATATATAATTGTGCAAGTATGCATAATAATAATAATAAACCGACCACCACAATAATATAATACTATACTATAATCACACTTAAAATTAATTAGAAAACCATTGATACAAAATGAAACAACACAAGAATAATACAAATTGACTCGCAAATGTGACGAATAACAAAAAAGAGACCTCGAATCAACAACAAATTTGTCCAATTCATCGTTGGATCACATGATGTCAATCAATACTTAACAGTACTCATGAATGAATATCAGAATATGTAATGATGATTAGGGATGTTAAACGGGACATGGCCCCGACGGGTTTGTCTGTTTAAATTGAAAGAAAAAAGTATGGTTAGAGCCGAATATTTCTAATCCGTTTAAATTTAACCATTTAACCCGAAGCCCGTTTAGTCCAAAACTTGTTAGGGTCAGCCTGACGATTAACCGGTTTGTCCTCTAGCCCGTATTTTTTTAATTTATTTTAAATTAGATTTTTTTTTAGTATTAAGTATATAAAATATATGGTGAATTTCATTTTTCAACCTATACTATGTCCTTTTTTTTAATTTTGCAACCTAAACAATTTTTTTTTACCGATCACAACCTAAACTACATGGTTTGTTCATTTTTACAACCTTCAACAAATTTTTCTGATGAAAAATGGTTATTTTCGTCTTTTCCAAATCAATAACTATTCCTCCTACCATAATTTAATTTAACCCTAATTTTCTCACCATTCCTCAAAACAAAACCCCTGCTAAGTAAATCAAAGCCAGTTATCCTCTTCTTTAATCAAATAGAGATCCCTTTTCCTCCATCTTAGACCGCCCCATTTTTCTTCTCTCTTCGAGCCACCCTTTTTCTTCACCCCATTCCGACCATTCTTCCTCAATTCTCCAAATGAAAACCTAAAGATCTTGCCATCATCACTGGACGCTGCATCCCTCTTTTCTCAATTGATGTTTTCTTCGAAAGCATCGTCCAATTCAGAGGTTGTTCTGATCAAATTCTAGGTCATTTCTCTCGCAATCGGAAAGGGTTTTTTTAGTATCAGCATGGGTTATGAATTTCTTTGAAAAGCTTGCAGTGTTGGTAGTTTGGGGTTGGCTTTGATTTACTCAAGTGAGAGGGGATAATTCTCTTCAATTTGTGGGAGTGTATGATTAATCCAAAATTTTTGGGTTTTGTTTTGGGATTGGGGGAAAATTAGGGTTATATTAGATTTTGGAGAGAGGAATAGTTAATGGCTTGGAAAAGACGAAAATACCCCTTTCTCACCAGCAAAAAATGTCGGAGGTTGTAAAAATGAACGAACCGTGTAGTTTGGGTTGTGATCGGTAAAAAAAAAAAGCTTTAGTTGCAAAATTATAAAACTAGCATGGTATAAGTTGGAAAATATAATTAACCCTAAAATATAATACAAATGTCCAATTATATGTGTATTATCCTAAATTTAATGTCTTCAAATTTGATTTATAAGAATTAACTATATGAAATAAATTAAATAATAACAATATAACACCTATATACTATATAATATCAAATACTTGGCCAATAAATGCGTAAAAATAACAAGTTTGCTCATATTTTGTTGCAATTTATAGTCATTTTTTTAATGGTTTCATTTATAAATTGTATCAAGTATAAACTCTAAACTGTAGCAAGTATAAACTCTCAATGGTAATCTAACTTAATGATGTTATTGCAATTTATAACATTTAATATTTAATGTGAATTTTGAATGTTATGTATATTTTAACTCAAAAAATTATATATATATATATATATATATATATATATATAAATATTTTTCTTATTAGTAGCCTGATTATAACCTGTTTAGCTCGAAGCCCTTTAGGGTTAGGGTTAGGTCAACCTTTAGGGTTAGGATTAGGTCCAAATATTTGAGGTTGGGTCGACCCTAGATCCATACACCAGGTGCACACAAGTTTTTGTCCAATTAATATTATTAGTATTACCTATCGGAGTTAAGAATTTTATCTATCATACAAATAATAAACTTTCATCTTAAATGTGAGCCGGCACCCATAAGGTTAGGAGGCCGATTACATCTTTCTATAGGTTTAAGCAGATTATAAATCTGGAGTTTTTTGTTGTTAAGTTTTGAATTTAAATTTTATCATTTGATATGTCCACCCATAAAATGATGGCACCGTTATTGTCCCGAATGATGATTTCTCTACCTGTTTTCTTTTAATGGATGTATGACAATCACCACATTATTTATTAAGTAATATAACTAGAGAGACCGAGTTTCAAATATTCTTTCCAATTACGCTAAACAATGAAGTTGAAATTTGTTAATTAATTTGTTTTAAATATTCACATTTATGAAAACAGTGGATTTCAAAAGAACGAATTTTAAATTGAAGGGCCTATGAATTCATTTACGTGAAATCTCGAATGCCTATATCCAAATGCTATATCCAAATGCACCGTTAGATGAGACAATCATCATTTAATCTTTGAATTTGTTAATTAGTTTTTTCAAAATATTATTGATATTGACATTTCATGTTATCGTTATGTCTATCACAATATTTTTCGTGAATGAGTTCAAATTACATATAGATATTCGACATTTTAAACATGATTGTTTTGAGGTAATGCTATTACCTTATAAACATATATATGTATATATATAAACTAACAACAACATTAATTAAAAAGAAAAAAAAAATTATATTAGAAAATGACACTTTGAATTAATATGAGAAGCATTACAAAATAATGAAAGCACGCAAGAATAATACAAATTGAGTCGCAAATGTTACAAAAGTAACAGAAGAGAAATGAAATCAAACAAAAAGTTTGTCCAAAAATTCAAAGTTGGATGACATTATATCAAACCATTATTGGAAACAAAGCAACATTAATGGGAAAATTAATTAAAAAGAAATATATCGAGAAATAGAAGAGTAGTTTTCAGAGCCAATGCATCAACCTAGCTCGAAGCGCTGCGGAAACATTGAACATAAATCGGCGCGGCACATGAGTTTGTGATAGGTGGCGCGCCGCTTCAGTTTGTTGGCTGAAGATGGCTATCATCATCACAACCATCAAAATGCATATCACTCTTCTACTCCCCATCATTGATATCAAAAACTTGAGATAAGTTTGAAATTTGTTTTGATGAAATCAATAATTAATGCCATTTTTATAGACTGAACAAGTACTTGAGAAAGTTGGCAAACTAATTTTATAAATGGGATCACCAACAAAATCTTTATGTAACCACTTGAGAATCAAACCCAATAATGATATATAATGTGGATATAATCGTCTGATCAATATTTAATAGGGTGGGACTATCCACACCCCACCATTTTCTAACCACACCCCAAATTTAATTAATTCAAAAGTAATTATATATTAAATGTCTAAAATACCCCTTGACCACACCCCACATATAATTTAATCTACTAATCACACCCCATAATTTCTAAACACACCCCATAGTCCTCTTCTTCTCCTTCATATTAGAAAAGCTCTTCTTCTCTCCTTTCTAAACCCTAAAAATATCACCCAACAAGAATTCTCGGTTGAAATGTCTATGGAACGGAAAGATACATTTGAAACAAGCAATGTAAGATTTCTACTACATTTTTAACTGTTTTTAGTAGTGTATTAAAAAAATCGAGTTTTAATTTGAATGTTCGAAAATCCCGCTGGAACAGTACCGTTCGACTTGGAATAGTCGTACGGGATGAAGAATGTTCGACACATAGACTTCGAACCATACTAAGGGTGTTCGACTTCGAAAGTCGAACTTGTTTTGAAGGTGTTCGAACATCAATGTTCGAACACTACTATGAGTGTTCAATTTATATTGTTCGAACACTACTATGAGTGTTCGATTTCTATTGTTCGAACACTACTATTAGTGTTCGATTTTTGATTGTTGAACAACCTAAGATGTGTTCGATTTTCTGAAGTTGAACATCCTTAGTAGTGTTCGATTTCTAAAGTTGAACAGTCTTAGTAACGTTCAATCATCAGAAGTTGAACAGTAGTTTTATTCAAGTTTTTTTATATATTTATCGTTGAACAATATGTTTATTATCTTCTATTTGAATTGTTTATTAGGAAAATGGCTCAAAATCCACGGAACTAAGTGTGGTGAATCCCATCGATGAAAGTAAGATGGATGATCATGAGAATGATCCAATGTATGAGGGAATAGATTACACAATTGAGTTTTCCACGGCCAACCTTTTTGATAGTCACACTTCTTTGGTGGAATGGGTAAGAGGAGTGAATCCATTGGTGTTGTGAGTGTGGATATTCCTGGCAGTGATTAGATTGTGTTGATGACTGCGATTCGATTGTTGGTAAATTGTACTAAGATGTATTATGGTGTATTATGGTGTTTGGTTTAATTGGATGTTAAAATGTCCATTGGTTTTGGATCTGTTTGTTAGGGTTATTGCATTACTGTGCACTTTTGTTCTACTGTTCGAATTAAGAAGTCGAAAAATACACCAGACGTTCGAACTATGAAAGTCGAACACTATGAGAAATGTTCGATTTTAGAATTCGAACACAATTGAGAATGTTCAAACTATGAAATTCGAACACTATGAAAAACGCTCGACTTATATTTTCGAAATTACTAAAGAGTGTTCGACTTATGTAACTCGAACAGGCTTTGATGTGTTCGATACTGAGAATTCGAACGGGCTACAAAGTGTTAGAATTTTTAAGTCGAACAGGCCGAGTTTCATTGTCCATTTACAATTCGATTTTCATACATGAGCTACAAACGAATATCCGACCTCAAAGCGAACAATATTACTTCAGGCTTTATCAAACATAAGTTACTAAATATCACATGTTAATAAATATCCGACCTCAAAATCACAAATACACATCTGTTAATTCACAGCCTCATTCTCAGGCAAATTCATATCTGCAGCTATCTCGGGGAGCTCGTTCATGAACACCTCAGTTCCGTCTACTGCAACTTCTTCATCCACCGAAGGAGCATACACATGTTCAGTCACGTGTTCAGTAGTGGCAGCAAACTCTTCATTTTTACACTTTCTTTCAGAAGCCGTTGGTCGTTTCTTCCTCCTCACGTAGAGTATGTCACTTGCAAGTAGTGGACAAAACGTGTCAATAATAAAAAATAAGAAAGTCATATGTTGTAAATTTGGAACATCCAATTCGAACACAATATGGTATGTTCGACTATTTGAGTTGAACGACTTAAGCTATGTTCGAACATACATAGTTGAACGCACTACAAATGTTCGAACTTGTCGAGTTGAACACATAAGCTATGTTCGAACTTGTCAAGTTGAACTAATAAGCTATGTTCGAACAACAAAAATTGAACGCCTAGGGATATGTTCGAACCACAATGTTCGAACATCTTGGGTATGTTCGACTTCCAAAGTTCGAACACTTTGCCATGTGTTCGAACTATCCCATTCGAAATTCTCCAGTTCCTTCGACTACCCTTAGTCGAACACTCTGCATAGCAATCGAATAACCAGAATCGAACAAAGTTCGAGAAGAAACACGAATTTTCCACATTTTTCAACATCTTAAACTGAAAATTTCACCACAATACACTACAATTATATGCGCAAACCATAACACATACTAAATGGTTCGATTTTTATCCATCACTCAATCTAATTTACATATCAACTATTCAAGATCCAAATTGTTCCAATTATCTTAGGGTTTGAGTAAAATACGAACCTGGATGACGTGAATCAGATTCTCTTGGAGTGTCCATGCCAATTGTTCGATTTCTGAAGTCGAATGAGCACAATTTGTTCGATTTGTTCGAACACAATTTGTTGGAAGTTTTAATTTCTTTTTGTTCTTTCTTGTTCGAACAACGAGCACAATTTGTTTTTTTTAGTCAAAGGGTATAATAGTCTATTTTTGGGGTGTGTTTAGAAATATTTTAAGTGGATGATATTTCAATTGGGGTGAGATTAGAAAATGGGGTGTGGTTAGAAAAGGACGGGGTGTGGATAGTCGCATCCTATTTAATATCATATAATTAAAGAGGACTTACTTGCACGTCCATGACAGTATATATATATATATATATATATATATATATATATATATATATATATATATCAATTCATTGTTTATTGGAGGAGATTTGCACCCTTGTTTGTGCATCACACTAATGTTTAATTGTTTATTAGGTATTTAGGTGCATACATCTTCAACTCATGCCAGCCCACTACTGTTAAATCGATCATTTTAAATCATCACAAAAAATTATAATTACTTCTTTCACTGTAATTTCATCACCAAATATGAAGTTATCAATATTTCTAATGATCGGTCGATGTTGGAAATGTAAATTTTAATTCACATACATGATGGAAAGTAATAATACTAAAAAATATCGAATAACTCTTATCATTTCAAAAAAAAAACAAAAATTAAAATCCTTCTAAAAAATCTCGAAAATTTGCAGAGCCCTCATCAAGATCAAGTAGACATCAATATGATTATGTTCGAAAACCACGTTAAATTATCGAGTTTTCCTTAGTTGTGAGTGAAAACATGGTGTAATCAAGAGCATCTGACTAGCGAGTAATTGGATTTCTATCCTATTATCCTATAAATATCGAGTTACTTTCCTATGCACCAATTATAGATCCATGCAACTGAGTCGACCCAACTCGGATATGCGTATTTTTTGTTTTTATTTTATTTTTTAATTCATGTGTTACATTTATGTTATTTTGGTGTAGGTTTATGTTGTATTAGTATGATCATTATATACAAATATCCTTACATTTATGTAATATTTTAACTTTAAAAAAGAAGAAGAAGAATTTCAACACAATTTGTACATATATACATTTATATTAACATAGTCCTACTTTTATATAATATATAAAAGTGCAACTAACATAACCAAAAGTCGTATGAGTATATAACTAAATGTATGACTAACATAACTAAAAGTATAAAAAATAGTTACATAAATGTATGATTATATTGATATAAAAGTATACGTAATATCACATAAAAGTATATTGATCCAAAGATGCACTGAAAATTGGTTTGTTTCTTTTAGTTAGAATTACGTAAAAGGTTATGATATGTGTACATAAAAGTTATACTAATATTATATAAAAGTCATATATACTAATATAATATAAATGTAGCATATGAATAAAAAAAAAGCGTGGATCAGGATTGGGTCGACCCCAGTTGCATGGATCTAGATCCATATCCATGCAACTGGTGCACAAGTGTATTTGTGATAAATATAATAATAGTGCATGTATGTAGGGAAAAAAAATCATATTTGGTCTATGACAAAGTCTTGGGTGAGAGATGGGTCGGGTCGGGTTGAACATAAAAATTATGTAATACTTTTTATGTATATCATGCAATACTTTTTGGAAAGTATCACATGATATATATATAAAAGTATTACATTATGAAGTATCACATGATATACATAAAAGTATTACACGGTACACATAAAAGCATTACATTATGAAGTATCACATGATATACATAAAAGTATTACATGGTACACTTAAAAGCATTACATTATGAAGTATCACATGATATACATAAAAGTATTACATGGTACACTTAAAAACATTACATTATGAAATATCACATGATATACATAAAAGTATTACATTATGAAGTATCACATGATATACATAAAAGTATTACATAGTACACATAAAAGTATTACATTATGAGAATAAAACATGATGTGATATTTTTATGTATATCATGTAATACTTTTGTATATATCATATAATACTTTTTGAAAATATCACTATGTAATACTTTTATGTATATATCATGTAATACTTTTTTGAAAATATCACCATGTAATACTTTTATGTATATCATATAATATTTTTTTTGAAAATATCACATAATAATTATAAAAGTATCATGTAATACTTTCATGTATATGAAGTAATACTTTTATGTATATCATGTAATACTTTTAAATCAACGGTGTTGATCGACCATTGACCGACGTTGACCGTTGACTTTTTGACTTTGACCTTTGACCGGGTCAGGTTGACCCGTCTCACAGAATGGGATCTGTGAGACGGTTTCACATAAGACCTACTCTTGGTCTATTATGCTTGATCGTTTTCGCAATTAGTCCCACAACTACCTGTTTTTTTCAATTTATTCTCTTAATTTAAATAATTGCTCGATATTGTCTTTTTTGCCGAAAATTTCAATTTTCGTGGAAAAAATGTCATGTGCAATGCGTGTGACTTTTGATTTGGGAATTTACAAAGAGAATTACTTATGTGGTGCCACTTGGCATTTTCCCGTTAATTGATAATTAAAAAATTTCAAATCATAAAACAACAACAGAATGAATATTTATATTTTATAATCACGCTCTAAACAAGAAAATTATTACCAAATAAGAAAATTATTACCAAATAAAACCACATGACAATAATGTCAATTATACTATGTAATTAAATAACAAGTCTATTCAATCTAAAAATTGGATCACATTTTGTTAAGTAATTATATCAGTCTTGTTACTTTACCCACCGTGAGTATGTTTTGATGTGTTCATAGTTGATATGTCAAAAACCCAAAATGTTTATTAATTTCATTTTCCATATAATGCGGTGATGTGATTAATATGGTCATCGGTTGACATTAAGAGTTATCCACGGTGGATATTCTATTATTTTCCATAATTGTACTCAATATGTAACCACTTGACTGTCCAACCCAATAATGATAATTAAGATTTAATTATTCAATTAGTATTTATTTTCAAATAATTAAAGAGGTCGGAACTGACTTGCTTGCACGTCCATGACAGTATTAAGTAAACGCCATATATAAATTCATTGTTTATTGGAAAGAGTAACACTCCTGTGCACAAGGTGCAACAATACTGTTATATTATATGAAGTGATACTGTTATATTAATATAACAGTATCACTTCATATAATATAACAGTATTACTTCATATAATATAACAGTATCACTCATATAATATAACAGTATTACTTCATATTAACAGTATCACTCATATAATATAACAGTATTACTTCATATAATATAACAGTATTGTTGTGCACAGATTTGGATCCGTGCACCTTGTGCACAAAAGTTTTTGCCTATTGGAAAAGCCTTGCACGACACTAATGTTTAATTCGTTAGATGAGGCTTGCGATTCATGGATTTATATTAAATCTTTGTAAAGATTTTTTTATTTTTATTTTTGTGTGCGTGCGTGTTGAGAATTTATCCTTCAATAGTATTTGGAAATAGAGAATAGAGTTTGTCTTCTGTAAGACCGTCTCACGAATCCTCTTCCATGAGATGGATTTATTTAACCCGCTACCTGACCCAACTCAAGCCACCACAATACTAGCCCACAACATAAAACCCAAACCCACACAATTTTGAGCCAAATCCAATTAAAAGAAAATTCACCGTTGCACAAAAGAAGAAACCGTCGCACCTAAAAAAGAGCACCGTCGCACAAGGAAGCCGCCATTTCTTGAAAGCTTCAATTAATTATGATTTTTCATGGATAGTGTTGTGTTGTTTTTCATGGATAGGAAGACAAGGAAGCCGTCACGTGACTCTTTTGTGACTATTACTAATGAGTCAAAATGCAATTATTAATTTGATGATATTCATTAGTCAAAATTATAGTATTATAGCTATTATTTCAAAAGACCTGATGCAATAATAAAATATAGATGGATCCCAATTTGTTTTACTTAAACCTTAAAATTCATTTTAATTAGTAAATTAATTTACTAGAACATAATTATTAATAATAAATATATACTTATAATTGTAAAACACATGAGGTAATACTTATAATTGCAAAATACATACATATATGACCATGATAGTTGGCAAATGCATACTTAAAGCTGTAAAACACTTACACTAAGTCACTAACACGATTACGTACGATCTGCAAGAATTTAGTAGCTTGTCCGAACGAGTATAACATGAAGCATCATCGTTGCAAAACCCTAAGCAGAAGACTGTTTATCGTGTATAGTTATTTGCCTAGCAGTTTTTCATGACATTATTTGGGGAGATAAAATTATTGGTAAGATCTGAACTATACATAAGATCAGTAATTAAATTAAATTTAGAGTTTAGCAACAGCATATGCAGGTAAGTTTGACCTGACTGGGAGTTTCAAATCTTTCACGTCATCGTCGTTTACCTTTGAGAAGTAACGATCGACCATTTCGTCACTGATTGACTCTAAGTTGGAGGGCTGCCACTGAAAAATCAGAAGAAAGACGAAATATAGTCTCAGCTGAAGGTTTATAATTCTTTTCACTACAATATCGCGAAAAAAATGCGGAATACCTTTGGATTTTTATCCTTGTCCAACAGTAAAGCTCTGCAACCCTGGATTTAGAGTACGCTTTATTTAGACGATTTTTATGAATGTGTGTATGGAAAGGATGAGTTTGACATAGTCCATTCGTACCTCGACAAAATCCTTACTAATTTCTCCCTTCATCACATGACAAACCATTCTGAATTCTCGGACGAGGCATTTACCAATGCCCTGGAGCCTCCCTTCTCTAATCTGGGGATGATATGTGAAGATATTAAATGTTAGAAGCTCTCAAGTTTATGATGAAGAACAAAAACTAAGAATGCTTATGATGCATACCGATCTCAGAGAGATTTTAAGGCTCATGGGGGAAGCTTTTTTCAATGCGAGAATGGTGGAAGAGATCCAATCATCCTTCTTCTCAGCAACCACCTTCTCCTACAAACATGGAGACAAATAAACGATTAAAAATAGAGTTGCCTGGGGAGAAACACGAGGTGAAAACTGATATTCCTTGTCATCTTACAAGTGCTGCCATGATCTCTTCAACTGTTCTTCGAGAAAAGCATTTGTTAATTATGTTCAACCTGCAGGCAAAGTCACAGGAAATGAGTGGAAAGTTAATGCAAATATATAAGGGTCTACATGATGATTGTTTTTGTCGGACAAGGGAACAAGAGCGACAAGACCAACAAGTGATAATTTATTGGTGGATATGTCGATCAAAGACCATTGATAATTCATTCATTTAGTTATATAGGTATGGATGGGATTTCTAATGTTAAATTGCAAGAACAATATATGAAGCCACATGTCACTATAAGTATCTGACCACTTTAATGAAGTGAGCCGAGGATACTATAACTGTCAATTTCAATTATATTCACAAAATTTAGGAGTTCTAGTTCCAGACGGTACAGATAGTAACAAAGAATATGATTGTCTAACTAACCAATTTGATCCTCGAAAGCGCTTCCTAATTTCCCCAAGCTGTAAAAGAACTTATTATACGGGAAAACAAAAATCATACCTGTGGTAAGCACTATTCTTCTTCAAATTTGGTATCTGTGAAAATTCTCCAATTGTGGAAGAGATGACATCTGGAGCACTAGAATCTGCTTTAATAAGTGCTTCTTCTAACAATGACAATCTCTGTCCAACCATGTACGCATATTAAAATAGTCAAATATGTGCAATGGTCCATAGAGCATCCCGAATAAGAAAACAAGGGAATTGCAACAACTTCTTCACCACACCCCAAAAAAATCTTAGTATCACAAGAAGAAAATTCAGCACCATCAGACGGGGGGGGGGGGGGGGGGGGGGTTCACAGGAGTTGGGAAAGCATTTATACCTCTGATGGAACGAAGTGAGTTGCTAGACCGCATGCAAGCATTTCAGCACCATCTAACCTCGCACCTGTCAGACCAACGTACTCTCCTGCAAGGAAAAGTTCAGTTTCCAAGAATTGAGACTAATGGATGATAATGCCCACAGATAAGAGTTTTCCAAATAAGACTAATGATAGGAATAACAATATAAAACTATGGACATCAGAAAACAAAAGAGAATACGTAAAGATAGGCAAATAATTTATTCTTTCAGGAAGGTAATATGGTCCACATGTACATACAGTATGGTGAAACTGGAAATCAACCTATTGGCATCTGAGGTACAATGGATAAATGCATCCATATAATTCTAAAACCAGTTCCTATTGGTGATTGGATCTAATCAGCTCATAAAAGCTAGATTAAACAGCAAAATTACCAGAACATCTACCTAAAAACATGAGTAGGAAAACACAAAGGCATGCAGGATTTACCAAAGAATCCAGGGAGTCTTGACAAAAAGTAAGAAGCGCCTATATCTGGAAAAAGTCCCAGAGCTGTTTCAGGCATAGCAAAAAGCTGCACAAATGTTAGAGTGAGCCCTTATTTGAAAACCATTGTTCTTGATTAACTAGTATATCATTTCCGATGGAGGGAAAATAGAAATAACTTGGCCTTGACATATTAGACACACTATCATAAAACATCACTCAAATCAGAATACATAATATACCAAGGACGGACCAAAGTGGGGTCCAAGGGGGCCACTGAGGGCCCCCGAATTTTTTTTTAAAGAAGGGTATTTTAGTAATTTCATATATATGAATAACATTATATACCTTCAATTCTTTGCGCGTGCTGCAAACATTCAAATTTTAGAATTTTAGTTATCGCCTCTTTTTTATTTTTACTAAGGCGGTAAGGCCTCAAATAGTTGAAGTTGAGTTTGTTTTCCAATCTTTGCATCTCATGCTCAATCAAAGGTAGTGTTCATTTTTACTTCTTTTGTCTCTTTCTGAAGTTCATGGTTTATGCTAAATACAAATTTGGAGAATCTTAAGATTAATTATCTTTGCTTCAATCTTATAATTTACCTTTTCAATTAATTATTAAAGTTGTTTTAGTTTCTTTGATTATCAATTATTAAGGAGTTAAAAGAACATTTTCAGAAATATTATCAAAAATTACTTCATAATCAAACAAACTATATATCAAAGTCTTTTATTTGACGTATTAATGTACTGACTAGTTATAGTAATATTGTTTCTGAAATAACAGTGTCTTGCTTGAGTGGTCTACCTTAGTAAAATTTCTACACTAGACAAGAACTTTATTTTTGTTTTTATACTTTTTTTTTATCCATACATACAATATGTATGCACAAGCAAATACACACACACATATAAATGTTTAACAACAGAGATGATCAAAATGCATCAATTAACAATGTAAAATTCATGTAACATCAAGAAAGGAAAGATCTTAGTACCGAGTTCTCGGTAGCAATGCGGAATCTACCATGTATAGAGACACCTGCTCCTCCGCCCATGACAATTCCATTAAGAATTGAAACCTTTGAATGCATTTGCAAATGAATAATAAGATTCACGGAGTAAAGGAATTTAACGAAAAATAACAAACAAACAAACATGGCTCTTTTTCAAAATCAGCACCTGAGGTTTACTGTAAGTAGCAATGACATAGTTCATTGTAAACTCCTTTCTGAAATAATATGCACCTGACTTCCAATTACCTGATGCTCGCGAAAGAAAAAAATAATCATCTACTGTAAGGAGAGAGCCTTTTGTTATTCACTTAAAGATGCTGATAGAGAACAGAAGTGAACAGAAAAGGTTCAAGGACAACTCTGGAGGCTGGTAAATGAGAACTTAAAATGTTTGATTATGACTAGTCAAAATTTGTTAACATCAAAATTGGCTTAAAAAATTTTGATATTTGAGAAGAGCCAGAGCATTATAAACAAGGTGGAGGCAAACTTAGGGAACAGTTTAAATTAAATAACTCATTACAATAATTGATCCAAAACCAAATTCATAGGAGGCTACACAAATCATGAACTTTTGAAAAACGAAAACAAGAGATACACCATGAAACATGGATCCACTGCGCATATCACCAAAACTTGATGCTCATATAGCCTCTATTGGTTATAAAATTTTCAAATATAAGTTTACTAATTTATTGATATTCTTGATTGTAGTCAACATATGTCACTCAAAATTGACCTTAATTGACATCAACTTAAATGCATAAAACTCAACACATTTGAAAGTAAGTTACAGGTTGTTCTTTAATTGCAACCTAAAGTCGTCGTAGATTAGATTGAATGATCTAGTTCATGAGGTGTAACCATCAATGTACTAAAGCACCACTTTCAACCTTGATTAATATCACGAACAACTGCTGCTACATCACCTCCAGCACAAAATGATCTTCCTTTTCCCTATTGTTCATGGCCACAGATAAACAGAGAGAGATTAAAATAATACAACATATGATGCTCGGCACAATGGATGCTCACATCTTCAAAAAAACACTTGTGATAACCACTTGGCTAGGTTACAGAGTCCATTAGGAATTTGTCCCAAAATCTGATGGAAATACCTTTAGAATTATCAGTTTGACAGAAGAATCTTCTGCACAAGCAAGAAAAAGCTCCAATAAACGAGATACCTACAGTAAGACAAAGAATAATTTCAGCACGTAATTGAACTATGCTCAATGGCAATCAGCACGTATTTGAACTATGCTCAATGGCAATCAGGATACCACTATGTTTTAGGAGCAGATTACAGTTAATGCCAAATAGAACCCACATGTTGGTTTCTATGGAAATCAAAATTGTAAACACTAAGCACAAGAAATAATGGGAAATTTCAGTTGCATCTACATACTTGCCAGAAAGTAGTATTTCAATTCAAGGTATGAATCAAGCCGAAGTCCAAGCTCATCATTAATGAATAGACAGACCAAAGATCATACATGTTAGGATGTAGATGTGTTCTAAGCAGCAGAAAGCAGTTTAGAAACAGATATACGAGTAGAGAACTTAACATGACCAAGAAGAAAGGGAAACTAACTTCCTTTCACAAAAAGTTCTATCAATTGAACATATAACCCAGCAGCTGTATTCTTAACGCAACCAAACCTAGCTTATCATTAATTAACTTTTACCCATTCTATAATATAAATTTGATCACAACTCACAAGAGAAATTGCACACACACATTCAGCTAAACTCATATAACAACCAGATTCCCCAAACACGCCTTTAAGATTACTTTTGCTCCTTCTCCAGTCCTATTTATTCTAATACAACATACTAATCAATTTCACGCGCAAATACTCGGATCAAATATCAGATAAAAGGTATTCAATTTAAAGAAAATAATCTCAAACAGATGAGCATCACAGAATTTCTGTTATTTAAACACAATCCCTATATAATGTCTCAGAGTAGCCAATGATAGTCTCAACTCTCAACACATACCATTGTTTCTGAAAGTGCATTGAGCTGCTTAGTTCTGTTCAACGTAAAAATCCTCGCCGATAATTTCTCTTCCACCAAAACCTGCCAAATTCCATCAGCCTTAACATAACCAAACCAAATTACGAAACAAATCCGCTAAAATTCAGCACCCAATTAAAAAATTCCAGCAAAAAACTCCAATTTTAGATGATCAGCGCAACAAAACTATAAATTAAACCCATTACAGATAAACTGGGAGCTGTAACCAGAGATCTTCGGGGAGAATTTGAAATCTTTAACCGCAAATCAAGTCAAAAGAGTTGAAACTCACATACCTGATCGGTTTCTCCATTGGCAGAAGCCATTGTACTCAGACAACGCTTTTCCTCGTTTGCTGTAGAAACTCTCTCTTTAGATAAGTTAGTCTATTAAAAACGCATTTTAGGAGTGGGCTACTGAGCAGCCCACCTCCTATTACAATTACTGATAAATAAATATAAAATAAAAATCATAAATATCTTTACTATTTAATTTAACTAATAATTAAATAATTTTTAAATACATTCCCATTTAATTTCTAAACACATCCTAAAATTAAATTTATAACTCTTGTATCCATTATACATCCTTTTCTTTTACAAAGTTTCAAACTCTAAATCAAACAAAAAAAAAAATCCAAAAATCCTACCACATTTTGTGAAGCAAAAAACATTATGAAGAATCAAAAAACACTGGGAAGAAAAACAATGTAAATGTTATCATTACATTTTTATGATTTAAAGTTGTGCATGGAAAAAAAAATTCATATAATAGTTCGTACCCACTATTCAAAAAACTTCCTAACCTGAAGTGTGTGTCGAACAATGAAATAAGAAAGAAAACTACTATTGGTAAAGTTGAGTGGGGTGTGCTTTCTAGAATTTTTAAGATTTAATTTTATATTATAATTCAAATGGATAAAATGATAATGTAGTGGGATGTATTTAGAATTTTGGTAAATTTAAATCATCTCAATTTCAATATCATTTCATGTGTTTATTAATAAAGAGAGGTGGGGACCGTGGGGCTACATTTGAAGTTTTTACCTTTTAAACCCCAGCCCTTCCCGGAAGGGGGTTTCACTAGCTAATAATTACACAACAGTCCCTAATCCGAGCCCGCCACTTGTCACCATCTTACCGGCCCATTAACAGAGAAGCGCATCTACCGTCCATTCCCCTGCACTATATACTACTACTATATAGGTTTTGTTTGGGGGTCCCTCATTCGTCCTCATCAACCGCTGGGTAAAATTACACATATGGCCTCCTCACTCCACCGCCACCACCACCAGGAAGATGAAGTCACCACCCTCCCCCCCGACCCTCTCCTCCCCAGTGAATACACCATCACCGCCGTCGGAGCTCTCGATCCCGATCCTTCCCCCTCGCCGCCTGCCGAAGAAGACGCTCCCCTTCTGAAGGAGGAGCCATCGGAGAACAATCAGGCGCGGGAAATAGTCGTGGCGGCAGCGGCGGCGGCTCCGTCGAAGAGGTCGAGCAAGGACCGCCACACGAAGGTGGAGGGCCGCGGCCGGAGAATCCGAATGCCGGCGGCGTGCGCGGCGCGTATATTCCAACTGACGCGGGAGCTCGGCCATAAATCCGACGGCGAGACTGTCCGCTGGCTACTCGAGCGAGCCGAGCCGGCTATCATCGAGGCGACCGGCACGGGGACAGTGCCCGCCATCGCCGTCACGGTGAACGGCGCGTTGAAAATCCCGACGACCTCCGCCCCTGAAACCCCAAGAAAGCGGAGGAAAAGGGCTTCCAACAGCGATTTTGTCGAGGTTAGTGAAAATTCCAGTTTTGCCCCCGTCGCGCCCATCGCACCCCAGGGGCTGGTCCCGTTGTTTCCCGGTGGGGCCTACTTCATGATCCCTCCGTCCGCCGGAGCCCCGTCGAGTCAGCCGCAGTTCTGGGCCGTACCGGCCGGTCGGCCGATGGCGAATTTCGTAACGTTTGGCGCTTCAACTGGCGGCGGCGCAAGTGATGACGTGGAAGTGGGGCCCAACGTAAATGGCGAGGAGAAAGGTGCTGCAACGGCGATGGCACCCAGTTCGGTGAGTACCACAGGTAATGCGCCCGG